>OY292362.1:0-1250925 GCA_958496195.1 Timandra comae | reverse complement strand
AAAAGCGTCCGAAACGCGACCATCGAAGGATATTAAAATTATTAGACGCACGAAACGCGACCATTCGGTGAAGGCATTTTTTATTAAATTTTTCAAAACGCACGGATCGCGACCAACTTGTGTGTTTACTAAAAATCGACGACGCACGAACCGCGTCCTATTCCCTTACAGATAGCAGTCCGGCATGGTGACCACTCTGCCATCGAGGTCGTCACTTTAATTGCTAATTCTATAACTGATTTCTTTAAAATAATTACATTGAAACATTTCCTGGACTTATAAAAACCCTGGACAATCTACTATCACGCTTTGGGACAAATTCACTGCTCGACAATAAAACATCCATTCCCAAATGTATTTTTTACGACGACATTCCAACAGGCCTGAATCTTATTTAATCTCAACAATATCCCGGAGGATATAACTTAGACTGTTTTATAGACAACAATGGATATTCATTTATTTGTTGATAAATAGAATGGATTTGGATTTATGACCTAATGAATGAGGGTTTAAAACATGCTAAGTCTTCTACGTTTACGATATTGCTTTTTGTAAATTACTTTTTTATGTCTAACTAGCAGCGCCCCGTGGTTTCACCTACGTAGTTCCCGTTCCCATGAGAATGCGGGGATAAAATGATGTTGAAAACATTCCTCTTAAATCACTGTATCTATTAAAAGAAACCGCATCAAAATCCGTTGCGTTTTGAAGATCTAAGCATACATAAGGACAGACAGCGACTTTGTTTTATACTCTGTAGTGAAGATGCTAGTGACTCAGAAATATAATTAGAATAATATAAAAATAGGTAGCTAAAAAACATAAAATTTTAAATTTAAAAAACCCCTAACACAATTACTTTCAAACTATACTAGTTACTATAATGAGATGATGTAGTGAATGATTATGTATGATTAAATAAATGGAACCGTTGCAAGTGCTACTTCATATGAGTACTTTATAAACAATAAAATTAAAACATTTAAAAACCCCCAACACAATCACTTTGAAACCCCCATAACTTTTAAACGGGACAACCGATTTTCATCAAACATCAGCCACAGACAGACAGATCACACATACACAGCTATAGCATATAGAGCTATGCTATAGCTGTGTATGTGTGATCTGTCTGTCTGTGGCTGATGTTTGATGAAAATCGGTTAACCCGTTTAAAGGTTATGGGGGTTTGAAAGTAATTGTGTTGGGGGTTTTTTAAATATTTTTTTTTCTAAAATACACAAGTAGGTACTAAATAAATAACTATTATTGGTTTAATTATTTTGTAAATGTTATCGGTAATCGATATTGTAAAATCCTTAATGATAACCATATTTGTTCCAATTTTGAATAGAAAATCTTAATTAGAGCCAAACGATCCCTAATTAATACGCTTGTAAAATTGTTTCATAGTAACACAAAGGGCTCATTCTCACCGTAATTTTTAAATTACTGTAAAATGTACCTTATGTACTTATGAATAGAAACTATACGATACGATACGAAATTCTTTATTGAATACCAGAATGCCTTATAAGTAAAAATGAATGGATACATATAAAATGCTTATGAGGTATACAATGGGCGGTCTTATTGCTTAGAGCAATCTCTTCCAGACAACCTTTGGATGGACAGTAAAGTAGGAACGAATAGACGAAGGCTGGTGTATCATTTATTTAATAATTTTGAAGGGAATGTGAATAATAACTATTTTCCTTTTATTTAAAAACTAGGTATACCGAAAAAACAGTCCCCCTTTGAGCCTTGAATTATTATTTACATACTTGTGTATTGTTACATAATTAGGTTTTATGTATCAGTTTGCGAGTTTCAAGCCCGGTGAAGAATAGACGATATTTCGAAAATCTTTGAATGCAATTTATTTCTTTTGAAATCAAAGTGAATAACTACTACTATTAATTATTCTGTGGTGAAGTCTTTTCTCATTCATTCTATGTATATATATACGGGACAGGCTCAGCCTAGTGTGTAAGCCATCGACAATCTGTATTTAGTTTTAATTTTCTTTTATTAACAAATTATTCTTATTCTTTTTTTTTTTTATATTCTTTAAGATACTTTCTTTCCACTTAATATAGCCTTTATACTTAATATTATGTAAATACACGTATTTTATACATACTTATTTTCTATTTAATAAAATAGGTGCTGACATAAACACCACGCTTTAAAAATGGAACATGGATAATTGAAATAGATTTTCAAAATGAATGTGTTTCAAAAGGTTTAATGGAGTTTTAAATAAAGTTCTCAAATAACGGATTGGCGGTACTTTGGAAGTTTCACCGGTTGTGGTCGATTTGAGCAGGTGTCAGATTTAATGGAACAACTTTTATTGCGAATGTAGAGTAATTAAAAATATTTTTGGAAGTGGAATTTGAGTTTAATAATTTAAGTTTTTTTTTTTAAATAAAAAGTAATAAAATAAAAAAAATAGTAACAAGGACGATCCGAAGTTAATAGGTAATTTTGTAAAGTAACAGACTTATTTTTTATAAAAATCCTAATCTCAAATCTATATTTTTTTTACATACCACTCATAGTTATTGTTAACTTTATCAGTACAATAAAGAGGAATAAGCGTAATCATCACAGACCCGAGGCATGCATCACTCAACCCAAATATATCATTCAAAAACTTGAAATTTTTACAAAAAATACATTTCAAAACATTTTACCATAACAAAAATATAGCAAACAATGCCATCTGTTATCATAATGCTCAACATCTTTCATTTCTAAGGGTCAGATAAGGGATATAGTCGCAAATATAACCCCACTTCACTATTCATAGGCGGTATTTTAATGCGCGGTTTCAAAGGATCAGTTTGTTGGTGCAGATAAGAATAGATACAGAGAAGTACGGAGTTTAAGTATCACTTATATTAATAATTTACGGTTTTGGTCATGTATGTGTGGTGTATTTTAGTGTACCCTGAGGTCTTCAGTTTGTAGTGTGTAGTATGTATTTTCTGGAGTTTGACCCTTATCAACATGGACGTTAGTTCGTATCAAATGGAAAATAATAAACGTACTTAAACATGGTATAAATATTTGTTTTTCTTTTTCATTCGACCAGCTGTGCCTGCGAATTCACTCGCGTTAACACCTTATTACTCGGCTTCTATTACTTGTAGCGTGCTTAAAAATAATATCGTCGGTACATCTGCTACCCAAAATAAATAGATTAATCAAACCGATTTCGAGAGTGCTTTGCGTATTTTTTCTTTCAATTTTAATTTAGACATCGAATCTGACTTGAAAAATTCGCTCTATTTCCTATCTAGAACCTATATAAACATAACATAACATAATCATTCACTACTTCATCTCATTATAGTAACTGACCCCTAACTAAGTTCGAAACTTGTATCTAAGGTATCAGAAACTACGCACACACTCATTTACAATTACCTTCTATCTCCACCAGAACTAACAATCACCACATCCAACCGCATCATCTCGATCCTGGGACTGTTCGAGCTGTCAGTCGGGGACACTCCCCGAGCGGAAGGTGCCTCCGAACTGGCAGCTGCGAGACTGGCAGTGGAACATGTCAATAAGAGGAACCTGTTGCCAGGCTACCGGCTTCATCTTATAACTAATGATACTAAGGTATGTAATTACATATATTCTTTAGGTTTTAGCTGGTTGAAGCATATTGCTTAGCAATAATAGACGCTAAGCGCTGCTTTTTACGTAGCTGCAGCATACATACTTAAGTTAAGTTAATAAGGATTACTTATAGTTTGAATCCTTTTCTGCTAGTGTGTTATGGTTTATTTATTTAGTTAGACACTTCAACAATATCTTCACTTATAATACTAATAATAAAACTTATTCTATGTAACATTCCCGTGTGAGGTATCTTTACAGAAGTGTATATTCTTCTCTTAAAAAAAAACAACAAATATAAATTAGGTATGAAACAATAAATAGATATCTACGCTAAACAAATAATAATTAACATTTATTGAGCTTATGTTTTGTGTAAAATATCATTTTATCTATCTTAATAGAGGTAATGCAGGCTGCGAGCTGTTTGGGCCGATAAATTACTCCAACCTGTAAAATGCATACAAAAAGGGCATGTCTTGTTGTACTATCTTTCCGACGCTTTACTGTAGTGACTATACAATTAACTAAGAAGAAGATTTTTGATCAGTCAGGACGAAGCCTCGGTAGCTCAATTCGTTAAGCAGTGCTACGATTCAGCATGATCCCGGATTCAAGTCCTGGCAGAGGCTAAAATATTGATTACATTTTCAAAAAATACTTTCAATATGTCTCTTCCTACAGTGTGACCCAGGAGTGGGAGTGGACCGTTTCTTCCACGCACTGTATACGGAGAGGGAATCCAGGATGGTGATGCTGCTGGGCACCGCCTGCTCCGAGGTCACCGAGAGCATCGCCAAGATCGTCCCCTATTGGAATATTGTACAGGTGAGACTCGGTTCATACGTGATTTTATTGAACCTGAACTAAGAAAATGTTGCGAAACGAAAATATGCATACCTATTTGGAAATCCATGGCAAGAAATCTCTGCAAAGGCATTGGGAAGTGAATCGTACTGGCCTATAAGTTAGGCTGGAAGAATAATTTGTTCGAAATTTTAAAAATTATAACAAAAATCCCGTCACACCTGGCCAAAAAAAGGTTTCATTAAAAATATTCACTCAAATACCCTTGTTACCTAGACTTTGTTGAGTAGTTTAATTACTTTTTCCACTAATTGGTAACAAGACATTCTGCGTTTCCGGACCAACAGGTTTCCTAACTGGCATGCCAACTATCGGGCCCAAGGAACCGTAAATACTATTTGTATTTATAATATTAGGAGGACTTTGCTCTCGTTTCACAGACGAGTGAACTCAGACAAACACTGCTAACATCACAGCCTCTGAATACACCCGTAGGTATATTTAGGAATAGTTTGGGTAAATAAATATTTGGTTGATTCAACAGAAATGTTTAGCCAAACGGTGTGTGGTTCTGCTTTGTTTTGAATTTGAATTTAATGAAATAAATTTAATTGAATGGTTTTATCTGTCATACTTAAAGTATTTTAACATTTTTTTTTTTGGAAGCAGCCTCAATCACTCACTAACAATCATCATTTTAAAAATACAACAAAAGTCATTATATTTTTAACAAAATATCTTTTTTCGTATTGTTAAAATAGGTCGCAAAATTAGATTCTTTGAAAGCTGATACACGTAAATAAATAAATAAAAAAGTACTTATTAAAACATAACAAATCCATTCCTCTCACTGCCAAGCTTAAATACATAATAAATATCCTCAATCCATTCCACTCATTCCCAAGCTACAAGAAACCTTCCACATTCCGAAAGTATTCTTATTAACTACCCAATTACCGAATTATAATAACATACTGATTACATTCCGTACAACATTATAGTGCCGTTGAATGGTACCTCCCTAAGGAACATGAGCTATACAGGACGTTAAGTACTGGCGAGTTAATTAACTTTCTGTAAACGATTTCTTTTCTCTACGTAGTTTATTATTATGATATGTTTGTTTCGTTTAGGGGAATTGGTATTTGTGATTCTATTTTTGATATGTCAATAACTAGCTGTGCACCGAGGTTTTGTTCGCGTAGTTCCCGTTCCCGTGGGAATACGGGGATAAAATATAGCCTATGTTACTCAAAGTGAATGTAGCTTTCTAATGGTGAAAGAATCATTATAAACATACACACAAAAATACAAATCTTTCCTCTTTATAATAGTAGTGTAGATTTCTGGTACCCTAGATACAAGTGACGAACTTAGTTAGGGTAGGGGTCAGTTAATGTAATGAGATGATGGAGTGAATGATTGTGTTATGTTATGTATTTATTTCTGCGGAAAAACGATATTATAATGCTGACTTTGGTAGATTCCCAAAGTGTTTACGTGAAAAAAAAACACATGATACCCTGTTGTAAAGATTTCCTTTTTCATCTTTGTTTTAACATAGTTATATTTAGTTTCCGACTCACGGGACTATTAAGGAGTCCCGGTCTTTTGGAAGGCTAGTATGGGGCCAAAGCCAACAAACATGAGGCCCTTTAACATTTTAAATCTCTTGTAAAGGATGCATCCTTTCCATCCCATCCTAATCAGTATATTATTATAATTCGGTAATTGGGTAGTTATTAAGAATAGTTTCGTAATGTGGAAGGTTTCTTGTAGCTTGGGAATGAGTGGAATGGATTAGAGGTATTTATTATGTAAGTATTTATTTATTTATTTATGTGTCAACTTTCAAAGAATCTAATTTTGCGATCATTGACGAGTGATATTTTGTTTTAACATATTTATTTAACAAAGCTATTTATTGCTATTTTAATGTTTCATTTTAACTTAAAACACTACACATTGCTATAAAATTACTTCCAATGAATTAAGTTCGCGGTTTTAATTCCGAATGTTGCGGATGACTTCCCGCGGATTCTGTAAAGAATTTCAAGTAGTTTTATGTTGCTATTTGTTTAACGATTCATTTTATACTTTTGTTCTCTCTGTGACGTAAATAAGTGGTATTTTGTGGAACAAATAGACTAAAGGATTTAAAATGGGATCTTAATGAAAAAATATTTATTATCTTATATTAAATCTGTCTTATTTATCTATACTAATATTATAAAGCAGTAAAGTTCGTGTGTTTGTTAAATTGTAAGGTAATCTCGGGATCTACTGAACCGATTTCAAAAATTCTTTCACTCATGGAAAGCTAATTTACCAGTGCGTGACATATTTTATCCCTGTATTCACACGCGAACGGGAACAACGCGGGTGAAACCGCGAGGCGCTGCTAGTTCATTATTAAAGTAATTAAAATATTGCATTATTGACACTTAAATAAAAATGTTCTTAAACAGAAAAAGCCAGAAAAACTTAAAAAAGTTTTAATCTTGGCATAAGAATATGAATCCTTGATTTTTCTACAGGAATACGGATGAAACTAATCTATATCATTATATAAAAGGCTTTGTCCTGAATGACTGATGGATCAACGCACAGCCTAAACCGCTGATCGTAGAGACCTGAAACTTGGAGGGTGTGTTATTTGTATTACGTAAGCGTCCGATAAGAAGGGATTTTTGAAAATTCCACCTCTAAAGGGGTGAAAAGGGGTTGCAAAGTTTGTATGGGACAACGTGATTCCGTGGTCTGAGTAAGTTCAAACTTGGCATAAATGTTCTTCAAAAAGATTAATTAAATATGTGATACTCATTTTTCTTTAAATCATCACCTAACATGATTAAAAAGGGGTAAAAAGTTATTTTGGGGTTGATTTGCGTCGAAATTGATATCAATACTAATTTAACATGTGTTTCAATTTGTAATTTGACAGCTGAATATCAAAATGGCGGACTAAAATAAATTGACGGAAAATGAGGCAGCGTATCAAAACTATAAGTATTTAAAAAAATACCGTATTTTTACTTATTAATAAATATTTATCAATATTCTTCACCCCACATTATAAATCTACACATTAATTTAAATAACTATTTCAAATTTCAAATCTGTAGGTGAAGTAGTTTTTTCATAAAATGTACCACCAAATTGTTGCGTTACAAGGGCTTCGCTTTGCTCGCCCTAATTAGATATTTTACTCATAATTTGATTTCTGCTAATCATATCTTCAGACATTTTCGATCTAAAATATTACTATACGAAAATTATTATTCATGTGTCGATTTTAGCTTTATGATATGAAATTAGTTAAGTCGCGGAGGGGTTTTGTATAACTAAATCACCCACTTATTATAGATACATAGATTCGCTAAATTACAATCGCAGTGTTAACTTGGCAGTTTAGTTTTTGCAGAATCTAAAACACTTTCCAATATAGTAGAACGCCGATTAACCGAATCGCCAATTATCCGGATCGGTCCTAAGTTACTATGAAATGTACCTCTATTAATTGTTGTGATTTATTATATTTTGTATTTTCGTTAAGGCCCGCTGGGATTGCAACTGAAATATAAATAAATAAAATAAAATAACTTAGATATCAATATAAAATAACTTACTCTGATCGAGATGTTTAAGTGAGCTATAGATATTGTAAAACTGTGTTTGTTAAACTTATAATATTCTATGTGTAACATCGTTTTTAGAGTTCCGTTCTCAAAGGGTAAAAACGGAACTATATTACTGAGGTTAAGGCCTTTGACTTTTGATCGGAAGGTGCCTGGTTGGAACCCCACCACGTACCAATGTGTTTTAAATTATCATTACCAGTTCATTGATCTCCCTACCGAGGGTACAACACCAGAAATAAGTAATGATGAGTGATGTGGAAGTGGGAGCGGTGTGGAAGATGTATTAGTGTGGAAGGGGAGTGGGGTGGAAGAGGTAGTGGCGTGGAAGTGATATTAGGGGGTCAGCATCAGCTACCTAAGGAGGGGCTAGGGCCTGTCCTGAATCATATCTAATAGGGGTACTTTAATTATGTAGGCATATAAAAAATTAAAGTTTACCTAATTAATAGGTCAAAATTATGCTAAAAACCTTCCCACTGAATTAATCTATCTATTAAAACAAACCGCATCAAAATCCGTTGCGTAGTTTTAAAGATCTAAGCATACATAGGGACAGAGAAAGCGACTTTGTTTTATACTACACTAGCGGCCCGCCCCGGCTTCACACGGGTCAATTTTCCTGTTGATTTTCCAGATTTTTTACATAAGAATCTTCTTCAGATTATTATAAAACTACAAAATAAAAAAATAGCCAAATCGGTCTAGCCGTTCTCAAGTCATAGCGTCAGGAAGGAAAACCCATCTTATTTTTATAAAGTAGATTATGTAGTGATAACAAATAATATAGGCGTGTTTATTGTTTAATTTTAATCTCGACTGCCAGACCCACCTATTGATTAAAGTTATTTTATTACATCGATATTTAGCGTTAGCCCAAAATAACTATTCTTCGCGTACGAAGTCGCGGGGCAGAAGCTAGTAATTTTATAATTTAAAAAGTTCCTTTTCATGTAAACAGAGTTCGTATCTTGCTTTGCAGTTGTTGGACTTACTTTCATTTTAATTTATTTATAATGGGATCGAACAGATGGTTTCTTTCCTCTTCCTACTTTAGATAGAAAATAGGGTGTGTACTTCATCTTAAAATACCGGTCAAAATCCTAACCCATCTTTTGCTACATCGTCATCATCACAGCTTAAATTATATATCCCCACCGAGGGGCTCGAGCCTACCCTCCTGGCATGAGGGCGATAAGGCCTTAGTCAACCACGCTGGCCAAGTGAAATTCTAAATGTTGTCCAAGTCTACCAACCCGTGGTAGACTTGGACAACATTTAGAATTTCTTTGCAGGTTTCACGATGTTTTTCTTCACCGTAAGAGCATCGAATAGACGCACATATGAAATCGAAAATTATGTAATTGTTTAGGTCTTTTTTTTTCTTATCCCTAGTTTTTGTTTTGTAATTTAAGTAGAAGTCAGGTGAGGACAGGCTGCGTCCTGTAGACTACTGCTCCCGCAAATTACCTCAGGGTGCAGGGGGCATCTGAAAATCAGCGCTTTTCGAGACTCCGGTCTCGGATAAGCATCAGCTGAGATGTCACCCTATTGCTACGACTTATCTACATACTCGTATTATTAATTATATCTATTTGTAAGTTTTATCCATGTGTTTTAGTAGCAATAAAGATTTATTTTATTTTATTTTATTTAAAATAGAATACACATTGGTACATGGGCTTAAACCAGGCACCTTGCGATTGGAAGTCAAAAGCCTTAACCACTATGCTACGCCGTAGCAAAAATAAAAACCCAACTTTTCATCAATAAAACCGTGTCCAAAGAACCGCTCTATAAGGTATCTAAGACTAAGATACTTGTACATCTTAATCCTAAATTGGAGCCGGTATTTCAGTCCCTAGAGCTACAACTCCCACAGACACTCCGTCTAAATTGAATTCAAGAGCCTTAACCCGATTACTTGGTAGTGTACAAGCACCTTTACACTCTCTACTAACTAAACCAAATCCATTTTACCTGCATTTGACTTTGATACTTCATCCAACAAACAGACACAATACAGCTATAACAATTTCGACTCTATTCTGTACCCCAAAAGGTCGAAACCAAAATATTTGCATAAGCTCAGACGGCACTCAATCAATCTACTGATTGGGAATATGTTCTCGGATGTTAATATAGAGATTCTAGTCTTCAATAACCTTTAAGCCAGGGTCTTAAGGTTCAAATTGCTTCGTTACAAATCTTGGTAGGTGTAGTAAATGTAGATGAAGTTATAACAATGTATAGTTTGGAGTTGTTTTAGGATACAATAGTAATACGGGGCAGAGGCAATTATTATCTTGTGTGTATATTCTCTTACTATCCATAATAAATTACTTTGTGTGAAATTTTATTAAAACTAACATCAAACTAATGAATGTGAAGATAGAAATAACCTCATATGTAATTTAAAAAATTCCACCATCTTTGAAAGTCCGCCATTTTGAATTCAGAATAACATTATGATCCAAAAATGCTGAAATGTGTTTAAATTAAAGATTTAAAGTTTTATTGACAAACAAAACTTATTGAAAAATGATTTCTCCCAACCTTTGCAATATGAAAGCGAGAAAACCTTTACCCAATTATAATCGTTAACTATTAATCAAACTTCACCATAAATGTTCAATTAACAATCAATTTTATTCGAAGGTAATCAACGTCCATCAACCGTTGTGTCGTCTGCAATATCGTACAGTACAATACACGAACACGGATAAAGCCGAGTTCACACCAAACGGACCGGCGAGAGTGAGCGTGTATCGCAGTTGTAATTCCATACATATTCCCTTTTTATTTGTCATCTAACCCAATACGTTATTAGGGCGAGAAAAAAGAAAGCCTTCTTAAGAATAAAAAAAATGTATTTCACGGAAAAATTACAACACCTACAGATGTGCAGGCAATCGTTAAAATATTATAAAATAAAAAAAACTTCCACAAGTTAATATGCCGCAGGAAAAAAAATGCTTATATGTCTTTGATTTACACGAACACTACACATTGAAATAAAACACTTAAACGGATTTTTCTCGTGGTTGTATTTTGTTACTTTAACTTTAACAACTAACTTTTCTAACTTTTTACATTACTTTGTACAAACGTCTTCCATCTTAGTCTTTTGTGATCACGGGTTCTGTAAAGAATCTGAAACGTCAGAAAAATTAAATCAAAAAACAACCACGATAAAAATCCGTTAAAGTGTTTCAAATGCTTATAGCTTGCGAAAGTCACCAAGACTGACGAAAAATACTGTTTATTTTCACTTCTACACTGGGGCTCACAGACAGCCAGTTTGGTCTGAACTCAACCTAAAGCGAACAATAACTAAAGTTAATTACTAAGTTGTTAATGATGTGGTTCGTAATGAGAACACGTAATTGGAGTTGAGATTGGGACGGTCAATATTGGTTGACATGATGGTGTATGTTCTAGGTTAATGGGAATGGCTAGATTTATAGCGTACCTACATGTAAATGATATTGTTACATGATAAGTTTATTGTAATATTTATTATACACTAGCTGTGCCCCGCGGTTTTACCCGCATAGTTCATGATAGCGTGGTAATTTTGGGATAAAACCTACCCTATGTCCTTTCCCGGACCATAAACTACCCCTGCACCAAATTTCAAGTCAATCGGTTCAGTAGTTCACACGTGATGCCGTGACCAAGGGAAATAGGGATTATTTTTTAGGTATACGAGTATATAGAGATTTGTTTATTTTACACGTGGTTTCAAATTAATCTCGAAACCCAAAATAATTAGTTCATCTTACTTCTACTTTACATTTTCTTTAATTTTATTTTTATCATTATTAATCTCTTTCTTCTGTTCTCCACCAGGTGTCCTTCGGTTCCACTTCGCCAGCCCTGAGCGACCGGTCCGAGTTCCCACTGTTCTGCAGAACGGTAGCTCCTGACTCCTCACATAACCCAGCTAGGATAGCTTTCATCAGGTAATAGTTTAATTAAGTATCATTAAAATATATTTTTGAACGAAATTCCTTTTCGGACGGTAAGGATTTAGGCCTCATATTAAAACAATTTGCCGTTCGATTTTTTCGCAAACGTCATGAAATTCGAAATTTGAATTTAAATTTTATGTTCCACGACACTAATTTATTTTAATAGACTTCAAAAAAAAGGAGGAGGTTCTCAATTCAGCTGGTATTTTTAGATTTATTTCAGAACATCAAAAATATATGTCTACAACGGGAATCGGACCTACAACATTGCCACGGACCATATTCTGCTACTTAGATTTAATAATTAAGTAATAAATCACATAATTAGATTTACTTGTAGGTCTTATTAATTTCAAAATAGATAAACATATACCATATCCATATAACACCAGTCTATTTCACTAGGGACGTCCCCAACTATTCATCCGTCACCGTAATTAAATACTTTCATCCGACGAGACCTTACTCCCACAATGTGCCAAAAACACTCCTCGATCCCGATATTCATTTGTTTATTTACTTCTCAAGGGAATAATTTGGTATAATGTCGATTTTCATTAAATTGTTAATTTAATTTTGGTTTGAATGAACAAATTAATGATCGCTCCATGACCATTGACCAAGAGCTAGAAAGTATGTTTGTTTTTTTATGTATGAATTGTTTAACGCATAGGTAATGCGTTAAACAATTCATACATAAAAAAACAAAAAGAATACTGACTGACATATACAACAGATACGCATACCCTAAATTACTGGAAGTAGGATAAAGAAAAGCATGCCAAAAATAGTAGGTTTTCACCTCACAACTGTTCAAATATAGACATATACCATCGCTTATAATCAAGCAAGTTGCAAGTGCTAGGGCCTATTTCACGACCTTCAAGTAAAGTTACTCACCAAGTAAAAATAGATTTATCTCTTTCTTACTTTATGTCAAGTGACAAAGACAAAACATGTGAGTAGCTACTCGGAACGTTACTTCAAAATGGTGAAATAGGCCCTCAGTCTATTTAGAAAAAACTGTTTTCTTCTTCCATAGACAATTCGGCTGGGACACAGTGACAGCTTTCTCCCAGAATGAAGAGGTATATTCCTTGGCTGTCAACGAGCTGGTAACTCAGTTGGAGGCTGCCAACATCACCTGTGCGGCTTCCATTACCTTCGCGGAGTCAGATTTTAAGGAACAACTGCAGCAACTGAAGGTGGGTATCTAACAAAGTCTAGCAAAGCAAGTTAAGTATAGAAATTTAAATGGCAATACGAAAATAGCGCGGTGCCAGAAAAAAAAGTACTTATAGAAATATTTATGAGAACTCGTAAAAAAGTACTGGCCAGTAACATTTATAAATGAAGACGGGAGGAATGGTTAATTTATTCGAAATTCAAAATATAACAACAGAAAAAATCACTCTTTCTATTCACTAATTAATTCGTCAAGTTCGAAATTCAAAATAATATAACAACGGAAGTCAATATCAGTTCTGTTCGAAATTCAAAATTAACGAAGTCACAATTCAAATTGTCACAATCTAGAACATCAACTAAATTGTTCGACATTCAAAAATATAACAACGAAATACGAGTATAATCTATCAACTACGAAACTAGGTTATTTGTTTAATTAACAGCATGAAAAAATAATGATATATCAATATATTTAACTAAAATTACTATGAAAATCAACCGGAAAGAACAGATACGTATCTATTATCCAAATAATCTCACGGGGAAACATGCGGGTGAAACCTTCGATAGCTCGTTATCCTTTATCTACAAAGATTTATCAAATAGAAGAGATTGTTTGAAAATGTTAATTTCTAACTAGGAATTACTCGTAGATGTGTAATATGTGTCTTCCTCTGGAATGACTCTATATTATTGCTGGAAACTGCATTCAAATACGTTGCGTAGTTTAAAAGATCTAAGCTTGCAAATAGCGGAATCGACTTTGTTTATAAATGTGAATAGGAAAGGCTGTTACAGAATCAAGAAAATAAAAAAATCGCTGCTCAAAAATATTTTATTAAATAAACTTAAGATCTTCAATCAACTAAAAATATTTAAGATATTAAATAACCAATCCAACATTACCTACACCAAAGTTAAAATTAAAATTAATTACTAAAACCACAGATCAGGGAGTCACCTTAGGACTTCCGACTAAAACCATCTTAATTTCATCTTAATCCGAACCCATTTCTCAAATTGATATTGGCCAAAGGATTAACCTCTCGTATTATTAAAGACGAGGAACAAAAACATCACATTTACGCTCCATTTCACGGATGGGGTTAAAAAATAACAACGTTTTCCAATAGCAACCTTTCGAACTCGGTTTTCAGTTCCATTGAACGGTGAGAAATGTTATTTTTTAACCCCCGACGCAAAAAGAGGGGTGTTATAAGTTTGACGAGTCTGTGTGTGTGTGTGTGTGTATCTGTCTGTCTGTGGCATCATAGCTCCCGAACGGATAAACTGATTTTAATTTAGTTTTTTTTGTATTAAAGGGGACTGACGTGCGAGTGTTCTTAGACATATTTGATGAAAATCGGTTGACCCATTTAAAAGTTATGGGGGTTTGAAAGTAATTGTGTTGGGGGTTTTTTAAATTTTAAATTTAATTGTTCGTTTAACTTAAACTGGAAAGCATCTCGCCTAGTACACACATCAAAAGTGTCTAGGGATCAAGCATTTTTATGCGGATTTCTTGAGATTGAGATGTGGCTTTGTAATAAATTTATGATTTTATAAATTTATATGGATCCTTTTTGGTGCATTTCATAATTTGAATCAGGAACTGTGAATCAAATTCGAGTAAAAGATGAAAATCAGCTGTCAATATTTTCCCTATAAAAACATACAACGCATTGAAGACATTATTAGTGCTACTGTTTCCCTACTACTGATTAAAACCAACGTTATTATGGAGCGGCGACGTCATTTAAGCAGGGAAGAAATGCTCAGAGCCGTGGGAATGATAGAAGCTGGTTCCCGGCAACGTACTGTGGCTTTAGCTCTGAATACAAGTCAGAGTGTTATCAGTCGACTTTGGACACGTTACCGAAGCACTGGTACCGTGGCTGAGCGCCATGGAGGACGGTATCGCTGCACCACACGGAGACAAGACCGATACATTCAAATCTTAACTCGAAGAGCTCCAACAATAACCGCCATGATGTTAGCCGTGCGGCTTCATCACTCTTCAGGGAACTTAATTAGCGACCAAACAGTCAGAAACCGCTTGCATGAAGTGAACCTTCATTCCCGAAGACCGCTACGGGTACCACCTATAGCAATGCACAATCGTAGGATTCGATATCAATGGGCTCTTGAACACAGAAATTGGGCAGAAGAACAATGGCGTTTCGTGTGCTTTTCTGATGAGTCTCGTTTTGGTATGAGACCGGATACAAGACGTATACGACACTGGAGAACCCCTGGACGCCAACAGCGATTAAAATCCTGCCAGGAAGTCCATCCTTATAGTGGTGGAACCATCATGGTATGGGCGGGTATTTGGATCGGCGGAAGAACTGAGTTGATTTGGATCAGAGGCAACCTCAACGCTCAAATTTATGCTGAGACGATTGTATCAGACGTCATCGTTCCTCTACAAGTGCAAATCGGTCCCTTATTTCAGTTAATGCATGATAATGCACGACCGCACACCGCAAGAGTTGTAAGACAGACTCTCGCCGCAGCTAACATCAATGTCCTGCCCTGGCCTGCTCAGTCGCCAGACTTGAACCCGATTGAGCATGCATGGGATATGCTACAGAGAAGAGCTCTGCCGAATATGGAGGGTATCCAGTCGCAAGAAGACCTTTTTTTGTTGTTGCAACGAACATGGGCGGCCATTCCACAGCGTGATTTGGATGAACTCATTTTGAGTATGCCAAACCGATGTTCTTGTGTTGTTAGTGTTCGCGGTAGAAACACGGATTATTAATTGTTTAAGTTACCCAATAAAATTTTAAAGAAAACTGTTATTTCAGTCTTTTTTTCGAACTTTAATGTTAGTGGTTCAAATGTCAAAAATCCCTTTATTAGGAAAATGGCAAATTTCTTTATTAATGCAAAGGTGACTTGGTTTATCGTTACTGTGACAAACGAAAACACTTTATTTGATGAATCCTTAAAGAAAATTTTAATTAATATCAATCAGGAGAAAAGTTATTGCAAAAATATATGTTGATCCCTAGACACTTTTGATGTGTGTATTTAAACATACATACTATTTAACATAAGATTAATCAATCACTCTATAGGTGGCCATAGACGAGTCAGTTTAACTGATCAGTTGAACTGGCGTCCATCCAAAAATGGTCGTCAATCACTGGTGCGATTATAGATTCCAGTGGAGAAATCTAATTGGCCTAAAACTTTTGGAGTGACGCTTCAGTTTTATATATAGACTGATCAGTTCACCGACTCCTCAATAGCCACCTTATCATTTGTTTTATGCTTCGTTCCTAAGAGAAGTCACCATTACAAATCTAGATTGTATGTATGTACAACTATTTAAGAATAACGAGCTCGAAGAAACCTTTGAAAAAACGAGTTTCTTTGAAAGCGAGTGTACAAAGAAATATTGTTATTCTACTGTTCTGTTTTGTATATTTGTTTGATTTATATTCCTAGGTTTTCAATTGTAAATAGAATTTAAACCCTGATCGACCGCAGGATAGTCGACTTCACACAATCAATCTTAGAATCTCCACCCATTGTGCAACTCTCTTAATGTGACAAAGTGTTTTGTTAGAATTTTGTATTCTCATAATGTGGTGTTTATGTTGTACAATAAAGTAATTATCTATCTATCTAATCTCTTCACAGGTTTGTGCAGGTTTTCTTACGATGTTTTCCTTTATCACATTATATTCATTTTTGTCGAAGATCGACTGCGCGCCTTCTTGAATGGAATTCAAAGGCCTTATAACTAACCATCAACAACTCTTTGAAATGTCTAGGTGTCATGTTTTTCTTCCTATACTCAGATAAAGATAGATTCATCGTATTTTTGATAGGTTTAGTAAGGAAAGTCAACAACTCATCATCATCAGCTCATATATTTCTCCACCGAGGAGCACGAGCCTACCCTAAATTAGGGTGATTAGGCCTTAGTCAACCACGCTGGCCATGTGCGGGTTGGTCGACTACACACACAACCTTAGAATTTCTTCCCAGGTGTGTGCAGGTTTCCTCACGATGTTTTCCTTCACCGAAAGAGTGTCCAAATTAACGTACTTATGAATTCGTAAATTGTAAACGCATTGGTACGTGGCGGGACTGGTGGGGTTCGAACCAGGCACCTTACGATCGGAAGTCAACTGCTTTAACCCCTGCGCCAAAGGCAACGAGTACAGTACACACAAGATTTAAATTAATGCATTAAAAGATTAAGAAAGTTGAGTAACAACATTAATATAACGTCCTTTGTTCTAAGTTTTTAATCTTAAACTCAAACGTGTAAAACTTAAAGTTTAAATTGGTTTAACTCGTATAGAGACTAAGTTAAGTTGTTAATGTGTTGACGGTAATAAATTAATACCACATTGTTCAGAATGACTTCACGTTAAGGGGTGTTTCGTACGACAAATTTATAATTTAAATTGATTGCGTTATACTTTTAAACTAATCCTTTACGATAGTATATATATGTATGTACTCGTAAGTTAAATTAGGCCTTTGTAATTTGTGTATTTTCTGCCTTCTACGGTATCTTGATGAATACAAAGCATGGAAACACTCTTAAAATTGAAAAAATGTAAAATGACGCTTCCATAAGATAACTATTCTTAATCACTACATAGTATAAAACAAAGTCGCTTTACCTCTGTCCCTATGTATGCTTAGATCTTTAAAACTACGCAACCGATTTTGATGCGGTTTGTTTTAATAGATAAGTAGAGTGATTCAAGGAGAATGTTTTTAGCATACTTTTATCCCCGTATTCTCATGGGAACAGGAACTACGCGGGAAAAACCGCGGGGCGTTGCTAGTTTTAGAAATAAAACAGTTAATTACTCGCGAAAAAATAAGACCCAGAATTTTATCAAAAGCAGTAGACTATTCGTGAAAAGGTCAGTGTGATTGGCACATTCATTCGTAACATTAGTATAATTATTTTATACAATCTTGTCTTGAGGCGCATATGAGTTGGTGGTTTGCTCTATGTGTACCATGGTTCATGGAGCCGTAGTCTGCTGAGGTGAAACGCACGCAGCGTTAATTGCGAGAACGGGATCCCTACGTGGCCAGTTCAATGTGGAAATCCCTTCGGGGTAATACAGGCCCTTGCGGTCAGATATGATACAATGAATTAACGACAAATACATAGGTATGACCCGTAATTTCTCAGTAACACAATATTAGCACATAATCTTCTATAATATAAAAATGAATCGCAAAATGTGTTGGTAAGCGCATAACTCAACAACGCCTGGACCAATTTGGCCAATTCTTTTTTTGTTGTGTTTGTTATTGTCAGGAGAAGGTTCTTATGTAAAAAAATTTGGAAAATCAACGGGAAAATTGGTCCCGTGCGAAGCCGGGGCGGGCCGCTAGTCTTATATATAAAATTCTCGTGTCACAGTTTTCGTTGCCATACTCCTCCGAAACGGCTTGACCGATTCTCATGAAATTTTGTGAGCATATTCAGTAGGTCTGAGAATCGGCCAACATCTATTTTTCATCCCGAAATTCCTACGGGAACGGGAACGGGAACTACGCGTGTGAAACCGCGGGGCGCAGCTAGTATATTATAGATATGTAAGATAAAAACAAAGAACAACGTATCTCTAACCCGATATTCTTTACAGGAATTAGATACCCGCATAATTATCGGCAGTTTCTCCCAGGAGATGATTCCGAAGATATTCTGTGAGGTGAGCTGCCTTTGATATCTGCTGTAGAACGCACTCCCTTGTTAAACCTCTATTATGTAAAGTAAACAAGAATTATAATGGTTTTATAATTGAACTAGCTACACTGATTGTATGAATATGTTGTAGTTATGTAGTTATTATTAAAATGTATCTCTCTGCTATCGAACATATTTAAATAATAATAATAATCATTTATTTGCTCTTCACAACAGTAGTACTTATAGTAAAACTTATATGTAAGTATCAATAATGACAATAGGTAGCTTATGATCTACTGAGATCAGTGGAGAGACAAGTTAAGTAATAACACAATGTTGCCATGGTCCCTACACTAGGCTATGCCTGTCCTGTAGGCGACCAAAGATTTGTAAACAAACTTTACGTATTAAGCAATCAGTCAAGTAACTGTAAAATAATTAGATTATAAAATACTACTGTTTTTATATCCTTCTCACACCAGCAGCTGTCAAACCTTTAGCTGGGCGATTGCGTCTGTCGCGCGATATTGCGTTCTCGCGTGATCGCTCTTTGATATCACGCTTTTTCGTCTCTTTAGCAGCGCAATCACGCGGTATATTTCTATATTCCATATGTATACTACCATTCATTCTATGAATAGTATCCCACACGCAACCTAATTTATTATTAAATTATTATTTATATTAACAAATAGTTAAAAGTACCATTCATTTTAGTATCCCACCTACAAGTCCGCTTATAAAATTTTGATTTATATTTTATATTAACAAATGATTCCGTTTGCGAGATCGCAGGCGTTCAAGCTAGGCATGTTCGGCGCGGAGTACGCGTGGCTGTTAGCGGGGATGCCCCCGCGCATACGGGGCGGGGCGCCGTGCGCACGCGCGCAACTCGCGCGCGCATTGGAAGGACTTGTGACTGTCACTGCGCATAGAGGGATTGTGGGAGATGTTGTTTCTTATTCTGGATTGGTAAGTTTCATTTCATATCCTTCATTAGATATTGTGTTTGTAATCATGGTAGTATATACTTGTCAATTTAGTTCAACAACACACTCTGCCCGTAGGTACGTTTTTGCTTTGGAAAATGCTTAGAATCGCTTACCCTCTGGGACGGAAGGGAGGCCTAGACCTCATAAGAGAATAGTTCGGAAAGAATTCTTTATTACTCTTGAATATGTTATTTTTAAATAATAATCTAGTTATTTGACAATTGCATACAAAAATATTTACAGCCTGTATACTCGGAAAATGTAAACGCACAGTTTTGTAATAAATGTCGTACTCCAACCGGACTAAAAGCTAGTTAAATGCACAAACACAAACTATGTCAAATCAAAGCTAGAGAGAGCTGAGCGGATCTGATATGAATGCACTGCACGGTACACCGAGTTAATTACCAAGTTTATATCCAACATAACTCGATTGCACGGAATAAAGGGAACCTCAATTGGTTTTGTTCGCACACAAACGGGAATTGAATGCTTTGTAAATAAATACACAGATTTGTTTTTGGGTTGTTGGATAGCGTTTAACTTTTTGTTTTTCTTGATTGGTGTAACTTAGTGGCGTATGTCAAAGGAGGAAAGTCTAGGTATCGATACCTTTATACTTCCTGGGAAAATGCGTTAAGTCGCATATCCCCGTAGCGAAGCGTAGAAGGAATGAGATTCCCACTGAGCGCTTATATGGGACTCTCCTCGGGTTTGATTTCCGAAAGGAGTTAAGCAATCTTGTTATATTTCTAAACATGGCTCTAATTATCCATCTTTGAGTACAGTAAGATGTTTCTTATTATTAAAGTACTTATAGACATTGATCTAATTAAAATAATTGAAAAAACACGATCCGCATAAAATACTCGTAGTACCAACCTCAGTCCTACATTTATTCACTACTAGTAGCTCCCCGCGGTTTCACCCGCGTAGTTCCCGTTCCCGTGGGATTACGGGGATAAAATATAGCCTATGTCACGCACTGATAAATTAGCTTTCCATTAGTGAAAGAATTTTTGAAATCGGTCCAATAGTTTCGGAGCCTATTCATTACAAACAAACAAACAAATCTTTCCTCTTTATAATATTAGTATAGATAATAAAAAACAATTTCCTTCCACAGACAAATGAAATGTTTCGACGCGATATGGAGGCAGCTGGTGTGACAGTCAGTCCCTATTCTCCACAAACATACGACGCAGTCTGGGCCATAGCTTTAGCTCTTAGCAAGGCAGAACACATGTGGCGTAACACAGACACAGATTATAATACCACCCTCTACAAATCGTCTGCGAAACTGGGACTTAGTTACTTCGATTATGATAGGAAAGATATGGCAGAAGAATTCTTGAATCAATTCGCTAATCTTAGCTTTTTGGGTGTTTCTGTAAGTATTGTTTAAGTATCTACATTTTATTTACACAATCGTGCGATTTTCAGACACAGAGATTCTGACGAGAAATGACTGCGGAATCGCGCGTCCACAAATAAAAGTATCACATAGAGTTGCCGCAAGACGCGCGACAAACGCGAAATCGCGCTACCAAAATTGCGTTTCTGCTAGCGATTCTTATTTTTTATCTCTAAATAAAGCTATCAACTATAAATAAAACCAGACATATTCAGATAAAGAATTCCACAAATACTTCACTTAATTTCTATTAAAAGAAAATTATGTTCGGGAATGTTTTTTATTCATATTATTTATTTTTCAAACAGGGGCCAGTATCATTCAACGGAGCCGACAGAATAGGCACCTCGGCGTTCTATCAAATTCAAGGTAAATTAATTTATTACAATAGGGTTGTCTCCTTCGCAAAATCATTTATATCTTTACCATAAACGATGTTTCTTATCATATTTAAAATTAATTGTGCAAGTTAATTCAAATATAGAATCAAATTTTATCTTTTAAATTGTATTCTATAACATTTAAATAAAGAATTCCTGCCATTTTATCTTGAATTGTAACTGTCTGTAAATTTTGTTTCGTATCGCTTATCGGCTGTTTAAGTTTCATTATTATTCATTAAAAGATCTTTCTTAACGATTGGACCGCCAAAGTTAGAGCCTAATCTTTAGTCACAGATTCAATATTATTCTGTGATATCACTTAGTGGTCTGTGGAAAGTATGAACTAAGTTTTTTTTTTCTTAGAATTAATTATTGTGTACAAAATTTAACCCAGTTTTTAGAGATGTTTTCAACTTTTCGTCATCATTATCATTTTCCGAACTTTTATATCCCACTAGCAGCGAACCGCGGTTTCACTCGCGTAGTTCCCAGGGATAAACTATAGTGCTATAAACCTCACGGAGCCCGAGACCTTTCCAACGAATGCAAAGCCGTGGAAATCGGTTCGTGCGTTCTGGAGTTATAGCGTCAGGAAGGAAAACCCGACTTATTTTTATATAGTAGACTAGCTGCGCCCCGCGGTTTCACACGCGTAGTTCCCGTTCCCGTTCCCGTGGGAATTTCGGGATGAAAAATAGATGTTGGCCGATTTTCAGACCTACTGAATATGCTCACAAAATTTCATGAGAATCGGTCAAGCCGTTTCGGAGGAGTCTGGCAACGAAAACTGTGACACGAGAATTTTATATATTAGATTTGTAATTGGTGTCAGTTTTTAGTTTGACCAGATTTGGCGGAATGTCCGTATTTTACGTATATTCAAGATACAAGAAGTATCTATTTTAAAGTCAAAGTCAAAGTCAAAGTCAAAAATTCTTTATTCAGTTAAGACCTCAATGAGGCACTTATGAACGTCAGAATTGATTCTACCACCGATTCGGAATTACATCAGCCGAGAAGAATCGGCAAGAAACTCGGGCTGGTATTTTTTTTTAAATAAAATTAAATACAAATGTCACTTATAACTAATGTCAACAATAAAAAACATGTCAAAAGGTATATAAAAAAAAAATCTATAAATATAGAAGTAAAATAATGATATAGGTCAAAAACTAAAAATAGCATACTGAGGTTGCGTGTGCAGAAATTTAATGCCAAACCTCCCGGTCATTAATGTAGTCAGTAACCTTATAGTATGCTTTGCTTATAAGAATGTTTTTAACGTGTGATCGGAACCTTCCATCAGTGAGCCCAGTCACTTCCCGGGGGATTTTATTATAAAATTGAATACATCTATAGATGAAGGACTTTTTAGTCCTAGCTAACCTACATCCTGAGATGGCGATTTTATGCCTATTCCTAGTATTAAAATTATGAAAATCGCCATTAACTTTAAAATTAATACGATGTTTCCGGGCATACAATATATTTTCAAAAATGTACAAAGAAGGAACAGTAAGAATCTGAAATGTTTTAAAACGTTCCCTTAATGACTCTTGCGACCCCAAATTATAAATAGCCCGAATTGCTCGTTTTTGTAATATAAATACTGAATCTAAATCCGCGGCACACCCCACAGTAAAATGCCATAAGACAAAATACTGTGAAAGTAAGCAAAATAAACAATTCTTGCCGTTCCTACATCTGTTAGTTCCCTAATTTTACGAACAGCATACGCAGCAGAACTCAGCCTCCCTGAAAGACCGTCAATGTGGGATCCCCATTGTAACTTAGAATCTAACACTATTCCTAGAAACTTGGTACTACTTTCTATTTTAAGTTTCGTTCCTTCCAAAAAAACATTGGATTCAATGGCTAGGACATTGGGTAGCGAAAATTTAATACACTTAGTTTTAGACGCATTGAGGAGCAAATTATTGGCAGAAAACCAGTCCGAAACTAGAGCCAAACACCTATTTACTTCTACCAAATCCTTATCCTTCCTATTCACTTTAAATAACAAAGAAGTATCATCTGCGAATAAAACCATATTACATAGGTCATCCATCATATAAGGGAGGTCGTTAATATACGACAAGAACAGGAATGGACCTAAAATTGAGCCCTGCGGCACGCCCATTTCTAGCAATGATCCCTTTGATAAAACATCGTTGATCTTAACCTTCTGTTGCCGACCTCCTAGATACGATTTGACAAGACCTAGAGCAGGACCCCGAATACCATAACAGTCAAGTTTAGAAAGCAGCGTCGAGTGATCAACGCAGTCGAAAGCTTTCGAAAGGTCGCAAAATACACCTAGAGCATCATGTGAATCTTCCCATGCGTCAAAGATGTGAGTCAAAAGTTTAGTCCCAGCGTCCGTAGTCGACTTGCCTTCAAGGGGCTTCAAATTCAAATATTTATTGTTTCCATAATGTTGTACAAAGGTGTTAATTGAAACATAGTATCAATTATGGACCCTGTTGGGTCATTACAATATTTAAAATCTAAGAAAGAAAGGTAGAGGCTTTTAAAGTGCCCATATCATCAAAATTTATTTGATAACTAGCTGTGCCCCGCGGTTTCACCCGCGTAGTTCCCGATTCCTTGGGAATTTCGGGATTATAAGCTACCCCTGTACAAAATTTCAAGTCAATCGGTTCAGTAGTTTAGCCATGAAAAGGTAACAGACAGACAGACGGAGTTACTTTCGTATTTATAATATTAGTAGGGATAGTAGGGATACAAGAAGTATCTATTCAACTGTTGAAGTGCTAATTTACGTTAATATTAGAAAAGATTTCAGTATCTCTAACGTGCCAACCCTAGAAGTGTCTTTGTAATTGAAATATAGCAGAGTTTTGTAATTTATTCCAGTTTAAATCAATGGATGTAGCGTAAATTGTTTCTCATACGTCTAACTCAGCCTTAATTGATTCGTGTTATCTCACCACTGCCATAGAGTATACAGACAGCTTACATGTTAAGTAGTTAATTTAGATTTTACTAGCTACGTCTTGCGATCTCACTCGTGTTTTAACATTTCCTTTCCATTTCTAACACTGTGGATTTAAGTTCTACATATTAATATTATTTTAGGTTTTATCATTGTTAATAACAGGACAAAATCTTATTGTTATGGCATCATCAGCCCAAATTTGACATCCTCTCCTGACCATAGCCCTCTCCCATCGACTTTCACAGCGACCGATCACACACGCTCTGCATCCACCGACACCCGATCGGTGGATGTCGTTTAAGTCGTTTGTTATTTTAATTTATTCATCCTTTCCCAAGGAGGTCGCCCCCGCACAGTAGCCCTATACATCCACGGTAAACAAATGCCATGCTCCGACTGCGTGCGACCCCAGTGGGCCGGCGGGGTCCCTGCAGCGAGACGTGTGTTGGTCCTCCGAGTGGACTCTGTCTGGGCCCCCGCTCGGCTCGCAGTGGCCACGCTAGCAGCGGCCGGTGTCGCCCTAGCACTGGCCTTCTTGGTGTTTAACTTGCATTATAGTAAACGAAGGTAAGTATTGTGGATTTTTCTGATATGTGTGGTAGTTTCTGATACTTCTTCTTCTTCTTCTTCTTTGCGTGTCAACTCATATTTTAGAGGACCAGAACTCGGCCACCGATATGGCACTATCAGTGGCCTTGTAAAGGTCCTCGCGTGTGCAGGTGTAGGGACACGCACGGCAAGTTAGAAAATGGCCCATTGTTTGGGGAGAAATGCCACATAGACATGCACTATCAGAGCTGTAGCCCCACCTGTGTTTCTGATACTCTAAACTCTATAATACATATAAGGCTAATTTTAGTCTCACGCTAACGGCACGCGCACCGCCAGCGCTGATGGCCGAGATATATGAACTTCTAGGTACAGTGCCACAAGTATAACTTGGCGCGGCTGAGCGCCACTGTGTTCAACTTCAGTTTTGCCACTGTACAGAAAATACCACGTTTATTCACTTTTTATCACTTTAAGCTTGATAACGGCTAAGTATTTTCCAAGATATGCAAAATGATGTTTACAATGAACTCTCAAGTGACAAAGTGAATTTTTAAGTTTTAGTTCCTCAAATCGCCATTGCCAACTTATACTTGTGGCACTGTATCGTGCGCTGATAGCCGCGCGTCATTCTAAAACTGTTCCTAGAAGGCCTATCTCGGCCATCAGCGCTGACGGTGCGCGTGCCGTCGACGTGAGACTAAAATCAGCCTACAGGATATTACTCGAGCCTCCGTGTGCATGCATACGAAAAATCTTGAAGCCGAATTTTGTAGTGATTGTGTTTTTGCATACACGATTAGTTAACGGACAATGCTTGGCTAGCTTACTGATCTCATAAAATCTGAAATAGCGGACTTTTAAAGATGACTTATACTTATCTTTATGAGGCGCAGAGAAGAATACAAAAAGCTTGTATTTAAAATCTTGTCTATACTAGCTGTGTCCCACGGTTTTACCTGCGTGGAACCTTATCCCGTGGGAATTTTGGGACAAAAAGCGTGTTATTCCTAGGTATGAGGAACATCTGTATCAAATTTCATTCAGTATTTTTTTCGTGAAAGAGGAACAAACATCCAAACATCCACACTCACAAACACTCGGCTTTATAATATTAGTAGGAGTAGGATTCATAAAATGCCCCTCGTCTTCATTCCCAGGTCAATAAAGCTATCATCGCCCCGCCTGAACAACATGACCCTGATCGGGTGTGTGCTGGTGTACACGGCTGTAGCTCTACTCGGCGTGGACAATGCTACATTACCCTCTTATGTACCCTTCTCTGCTATGTGTACTGTAAGTATATAGTCTTTAATTTCTCGTAAAATTCCTAGGTATTATATATATTAAATTAAATGAATGTAACAGGATGTTCGTACTTACCCATTAAGTTGAATCCCTCGACTAGTTTCAGCCACATTCGGTGGCCTTCATCAGGAGGATGAGTGCGAACAATGAGTGGGTAACTACGAAGATCCCGTTAAATTCATTTAATTTAACATAATCTTGTACATTTCATTTAATAATAAAATTATATCTATATTTTGGTATAGCAACATTACGCTAGAATTTCGGACAAAGGGATAAGCCGTTTTTGCTTTGTCAGTTAAACCTACATGTACAAATTTCCTAAATAATGATATTTACAAAGTATTTATAGACTTTATTTAGGATGTTCGGATCAAAAATAGCCTATGTCCCTTCGTAAGCACTTGTTTATCTCTATGTAGCAAATCGTTTCTATGATATAGACGTTAGACTTTGTTATGTTTTAAGCAAGTGATTGTGAAGACAGGTAGTTGGTCTTGGACCCTTCTCCCCAAGCCGTGAGTGGCTACCGATGCGTTAACCACTGATCGTAGTGATAATCCTACATTCCTTCTTATTGCATCATTTAGAAGAACGGCACTTAATCTGAAGTGACACTTTGCAGGCCGATTAATAAATAACAATCAAAGAAATTAATTCAATCAAGTCATGTTGAAAGATTTAACAAGAGTTAAAGTAAAGAATCCAGTTACAAAACTTAACTAAACTTCGAAATGTCCAAAAAACTTTACTTCAAACAGTTCCTGAAAACTGAAATGAAATGAAACTTGTTACAAATGTAAGTGACCCTTCAGATCCGTTATTTTTCAGGGCAGGGTGTACATACTGTCCGCTGGGTTCTCTTTGGCATTCGGGTCTATGTTCGCCAAAACTTATCGGGTTCACAGGATATTTATCAGGTGAGGACACTTTATATTATTACTATTTCTTACTATTTCTTACGCAACCATGCGGGAGATCCGTAGTTAATTTTCTAACGAAATTACAAATTAAATATTGTTTAGTAAAATTCTTGAAAACTTTTTCAATATCCGTTCAGTCTAAGTCCTTGATAATATACCAGTAAGGTCATTTCTTATTTGATATCAAAATATCATCAGGTCAGGATAATAGACACTTGGAATATTCATGTATGTACTCGAAAGCGGGCTATTTACGCAAATCAACTTCTGTAGTTTGAGACCTTTACGATACTTTGCTACGATATTTTTGATTACACTGGCTTGATCCTAACCTAACCTAAACTATGACATAAAATTCCTCTTTCTCCCACAAGCAACCGCAGCGGCGTATGCAAGACCAAGCTCCTCCAAGACACGCCTCTCATCTCCCTGGTGTGTGCTCTCCTGGTCATCGACGGTATGATCGTCACGTTGTGGACCTTCCTCGACCCCATGGAGAGGCACTTGAAGAACCTGACCATCGAGATCAGTGCTACAGACAGGAGTGTTATTTATCAGCCGCAGGTTTGGTTCTTTATTTAGTTCACAAACGTAGAGAATATTAGACAAAACATCATCATCATCAGCTCATATATGTCCCTACAAAGGGGCTCGAGTCTACCCTGTATCAGGCAAATACAAACCTAACAGCATTATAGTTATATAAAAACAGCAGAGGAAGGACCATACTGGACTGCAAATTACGGGTTCGTTCCCGCTTGAAGTAAATTAAAGTTAAAGGATAATGGATCGCCCTGATCAAGGTAGGCCACTCAGTGGGGACATATAATATGAGCTGTTGAAGAGAAAATTATGGAGTCTCAAAGATGCCGAACTTCATTACTTTTTTATTAATCCTATCATCCCATTACTTCCAGATAGAAGTCTGTAAATCCCAAAACACGACTGGATGGCTTTGCGCCCTCTACGCTTACAAAGGCCTCTTACTCATCGTTGGAGTCTACATGGCTTGGGAAACGAGAAACGTCAAAATATCAGCGTTAAATGACTCCAAGTATATTGGCATCAGTGTATACTCGGTAGTCATCACTAGCGCCAGCGTGGTGGTGATTGGAACTATTATATCTGAACGTGCTACGTTAGCGTACATCACTATCACGAGCTTAATTTTGATAACGACTACTTCTACGCTGTGTCTGCTGTTTTTACCGAAGATTCTTGCTATTAGGAGTAATAGTAAGTTATTTTTTGTTACTTCAAATTACTGTTTAAGCCAAGACACGCCTGAATTTAACTGTGTATGTAAATGTGGTAAAATTTGACACTCTTTCTCGTCAATCGCTTATTGGCAGGTCTCGCAGAGATATTCTTTGCGAAATGCTAGAACTAGTGACCTGCCCGGGGTTATTTATGCTAGAAAATCAATCTATATGTTATCCTTAAAGAAGGTATAGATCCTACCTACCAGACCAAAGGTTTTAATTGGTAAATCCAGTATCTATTCAGCACAATTATAATGCTCATCAAACTTTTACAGCCGAAGAAGATCCAGTAATCCAAAGCATGGGTCTCAGACTAGAATGTAAAACTAGAAGATTCGTCACAGATGAAACACAAGAACTACATTTTAGGATAGAGATCCAGAACAAAGTGTATAAACGAGAAGTGGCGGCTCTGGATAAGGAGATTGGCAGACTGGAGAAACTGTTAGCTGAGCCTTTGGAGTCAGCTAGTGGGTCTAATGCTTCTATAGCTCTGCATAGACGGGTAAGTATTTCAAATTTCACGTCCATCGGAATCAATAAATTTTAAATTGTGGTCAGTTCCACAATGGTATATTAAAATATTAAGACAAGAAATTGTTATTGTTGATAAAGACGATGGTAAATTGGTAGCTTAATTTCACAATCTTAAAGACAAAATCGTGGTCATTGAATCTCAGAAACAAAATTGGATGCGGTATAATGGCGAAGAATATAATGATAACGACATTTGATTTATTTTAGATCATTGATATACCTACTCCTAATATCATACAGTAACTTCTCCGTCAATTCTCCAAAACTGGTGCTGCCTTATTTGCGTTGCATTTTTAGTCTGGTTTAGCACTAATCAGGTTTTACAATCAATTTTGAATACTGTCAAAGTGACAGATTTGACTGACAAGGTGTCAAATGCTTACCAGGTTTTGTTAAACCAGACTAAAAATGCAACGCAAATAAGGCAGGTGTAGTTTTGGAAACCCCCCTAACCTTTTCTTCAATATGCTCGTACTACGAACTTTACAATATATCCGAAGTTAAGCCAATATACATATTTCTTAACTACACTCCCAAGTACCAAAACAAGTTTTGTGAAGTTTGTTCACGTAACGCATCGTTAAGACACCTGTCTCGGTAATCTTACTCGATTTAACGGGAGATTAAAGTTAATACAACTTGGGAACATGTTAACAATATCAGTCAGTATTCATAAGTTTTAAAGTTTAAGTACTGGTGAAGAGAAAAGTGTTTAACGATTCTTTTTTGTAGCTATTAAAAAAATTGCTCGCGTCAGTAACATGCCTTAAGAAAAGAATATCATCATGGAGAACGCCTTAGCACTTCAGTGTCGTTGGTATCATAAAGGACGATACCATAAGTTATATCTCTGAGATTGACTAAAGTTTACTAGGTACATACACGTATCGGAGTAAAAAATAGCTAGACTTCTATAAAGTATTGTTGCCTGGAATGCCTGGATACTGAAATTTCTATGACATCGCGAAATGTGAAGGAAAAAACCACGAATCACAGCAAATCTGTACATTCATCATCAGCTTATACACCCCTATTTTGAATTCGAGATACTTAATCACACAGCTAATGTAAACGACGGGTGACAATATAATAGTGAAGTTAGTTTTTATCTTTTGCTTTTATTTAAAAAGTTATCATAAGTCAAAGTTTTTCAAAATCCCGCCGAATTTTATTGTTATTCTACACCGAACAACAGGCGAACGCTGCGATACACAGCTGAGCGCGGTCATTGACCCGATCCGTCACAGAATACTTGATAGCTAGTGTGCCGTCTGGTAATACGGCATTTATTTGGTATTTTTTAAAGATAAGTAATCGACTATCATTTTTGATATTTTTATTGGATATATGGATTCAGTTACTGCTACAGATGTTCTGATTTTAATAAGTCCCGTAATTTCAAAATAAGGGTGTATATGTCCCCACCGAGGGGCTCGAGCCTACCCTGAATCAGGGTGATTAGGTCTTAGTCAACCACGCTGGCCAAGTGCGGGTTGGTCGACTTCACACACAACCCTAAAATTTCTTCCCAGGTGTGTGCAGGTTTCCTCACGATGTTTTCCTTCACCGTAAGAACGTCGGGATTAACGTACTTATGAATGTACGTACATTAGTAAAAGTAAAATTTTGATTGACACTTCATACTTTCTTAAAAGTTTAATTTGTTTTTAATTCAGAAACACAGTTAATATATATGTTTACGACAGTACACTTTAACTTTACTGAGTACTTATTATAAAGTTTAACGTTCAGTCTTAAACCTCGCCGTAAAGTTATGGGATTTCAAAATCTTCATTTGAACTAAATAGGAATTTAATTAATTTCGTTAATGACTTATTGATTTAATTGTGGCCCCGTGAGGGATGTAGGCGCCTAGTTTTGGTAGAATTTAAGTTTTAAGATGATTAGGTATTTCAATTAGATCGAATGAAACAAAGAAATCACATTTAATTAGGAACAAAATAAGTTCTTTATCCAAGTCCATCACTTCCATCATCCAAACACTTTTTTGTCCATAATAAATGTTACTTAATCAGTAAATTAAAACCCGACTAACTAAAACATACTCAATTTCAGACTGAATTAAACACGGTAGAAGAAGAAAATCGCAATCAAAACCAGCGAACTCCAAGCATCAGTGGTGGTCTACCGATGCTCCTCCTCTCCGTACTCCCCCCGGTCATCCCTCGAGCCAGCTGGCCTTCAGCAGACGCCTTCCGAGGCAGAAACTCAGTCAGCTTCAGCTCACAGCCCAAGTTGAACTACAGGAAGTCCCAACCAGCAATAGACCTCTACAGCCTCTGCCTCAACAAGAGGGACGAACAGCCGGGTCTACTCAGAAGACTAAAAAGCTTCTTCGGCAATCGTCCGTCTAGCAGAAAAGCTTCCACCATGTCTATAGCAGACCCTACTGGGCAGAGTATAGCATCAGCCTTGAAAATGCACGTTGGAATGATAGCTGGTCTAGTTCCTGGGAATCGGAAGCATTCGATGGTCTTATCTTGCAATACTCTTCACGTTCCTCATCCAGAATTGAAGTTAAGAAGGGAATCATACGCCAAAAGTGGTCCGATAATTAGGGTGACAGATGACGAACCTTCATGCTCAAATTACGTGTCAGAAAGGAGTCTTTCGTCAGGAACGCAAAGGTACATAGCAGAGCCAGAAACGAAAGTCAATTTCGTTCTGCCAACCACTCAAAATAGATCCATGTCTCATCAGAACTCTTGCGAAAAAATTAAGGGGTCACCAAGGTTTCCTCACAGGATTTCACCAACTGCTTCCAGCTTGACAACGCTGGATACGAGAAGAAAAATTAGCACTGGAAGCGTTTATAGCGTATCGAGTAGAGTTTTTGACGAACAGAGAAGGTATAGCCATCAGAATGTAAGCAATCAAGAGCAGAATAGCAAAGCTATTCTCGAAAGTAGATGGAAATCTACAGAAGACGCTAGACCAGGCCCTTCTACAAGAGATAATTAAACAAATCAAGAAAAGATATTAAAAATTCACGCCAATTTCCAAAATTATGGTGCCAATTAAAAGTGCCAAAATGTGGCATTAAAGAAATGTAAAAAGAAATTATTTTCATAGATCTCGAAATTTATTCTGTAGATGTGTATTGTATCTAATTATTGTTATGCTCAACTTTATAGTACTTAATATTTTAGAGAATTTATTAATGGAAATAGGTGTGTTTGTCTGTAATGTCAATCTAATAATGTGTGTAAATTAATTTAAATCTACGTAAGATAAATTAGATGAATTATTTAGGCATTATAATATTCCAATTTAGGTTTGATAATATATATTTTTATATATAACTAGCTGCGCCCCGCGGTTTCACACGCGTAGTTCCCGTTCCCGTGGGAATTTCGGGATGAAAAATAGATGATGGCCGATTCTCAGACCTACTGAATATGTTCACAAAATTTCATGAGAATCGGTCAAGCCGTTTCGGAGGAGTACGGGAACGAACATTATGACACGAGAATTTTATATACAACCCTATTTACACAGCTAATGTAAACGACGGGTGACAATATAATAGTGAAGTTAGTTTTTATTTTTTGCTTTTATTTAAAAAGTTATGATAAGTCAAAGTTTTTCAAAATCCCGCCGAATTTTATTGTTACTCTACACCGAACAATAAGCGAACGCTGCGATACACAGCTGAGCGCGATCATCGACCCGAGCCGTCACAGAATACTTGATAGCTAGTGTGCTGTCTGGTAATACGGCATTTATTTAGTATTTTTTAATGATAAGTAATCGATTATCATTTTTGATATTTTTATTGGATATATGGATTCAGTTACTGCTACAGATATTCTGATTTTAATAAGTCCCGTATTTTCAAAATAGGGGTGTATAAGATTCTTATTAGGTACAGATGTTTTTGTTTTTGATGTGTGTAAATATTAGCTATTGATTCTAATATATTTTAAAGTATATATACATACTTAAGTTAGAGATATTTTATCTATGATTAAGGTAATTTACAAATATTCTATATCATAAATTAAATGAATTATTTAGGCATTATAATATTCCAATTTAGGTTTGATAATATATATTTTTATATATAACTAGCTGTGCCCCGCGTTTTCACACGCGTATGTATATAGTACAGAGGAAGCTAACTTGAAGCAAGCTCTTGAAGTTAAGGAAATAACACCAAAAATGTAGATTATAGAATACCATTTTATGGGAACCTAACTTGCAAATGAAGTTAGCATTGAATTAAGAAAAAATAGAGTTATTTTCCGTTTACTTATTCGATTTTGTATAATTTAATTGGATGTAGTTTAAAGATATGTGTGATATTGATAACAAATTATGTACCTGCCTAGCTTGAAAAGGCCTATTTTTAACCCCCGACGCAAAAAGAGGGGTTTTATAAGTTTGACGTGTCTGTGTGTGTATCTGTCTGTCTATGGCATCATAGCTCCCGAACGGATGAAGCGATTTCAATTTAGTTCTTTTTGTATTAAAGGGGACTTACGTGCGAGTGTTCTTAGACATGTTTGATGAAAATCGGTTGACCCGCTTAAAAGTTATGGGGGTTTGAAAGTAATTGTGTTGGGGGTTTTTTAAATTTATTTTTTACATAGGTACCTATCTACACTAACGAGGATCTGACTCCACTCAGTGCAGTTGGTGTAATCACAAAAAATCTGAAGAAATTGATTAAGCATAGTCATTTCTATGAACAGTCCTGAAAATCTTAAAATTTTATACGTGTTTCTTTTAAAATAGAAAACACTTGATTTTTTTAACAAACTGAACTTATATTTAAGCACGCCTTATATGCCTGGGTTGATTTCGACTTGATAATATTTTTTAGATATGATTGCATAATATGTACTTATTCGACAGTATTTGTTATTATTTATAATCAGATTAAATTGTTAATTTTAATCTTTTCCTAGTTATTAAGTATAAATCTAACTAACTAATAAGTAATATATTAAAAACTAAGCAATATTAGTGATTTTAATGTCTAATTAAATTAATATAACTAGATTACTGATTAGTATTTATTTTTAGATTGTGTGTGTACTATCTGTCTCATGTGTTCAAGATTTTAATAAAATAATACTTTTTGTATATACCTAAATGAATTAAATTAATATATTGTGTGAATAAATTTAATTAAAAGGTGATTAAAGCCGTATTTATTTATCATTATTATTTACCTAAAATATAGTTTGAATGAATGAGGCATTGTTAAAAAATTTAAATGCCGTCATTTATTTAGTACTTAATCAAAATTCTGTGCGTAATAAAATTTGGTCGTAAAACAGGTTATTTTAGAAATAATAAAATACTGTTTCAAATAATATAAACATTACTTTGGTAGATTTAAATGTTGAAGCATGGCTGCATCTGTATAAGTATACTAATCCCTTTCTATCCATTCTACAGTTTTTCACAAAATCTCGAATATTTTTATTTTAGTTAATAATGTCGCTGTACGATTGTATTCTCCCGTTGTCAAATATTGGTGCATATATTTTGAATTTAGGTTCTACATTAATACAACTGGATCGATTTAGATAAAAAGTACCACCAGCTCTAACACAGGATATTTTTATCCCAAAACACCCACATAATTAGATAAGTCCCCTTTAATTATCCCCTTAAAACTAAATTGTAATCGGTTCATTCGTTCGGGAGCTATGATGCCACAGACAGACAGATACACACACACACACATACATATACACACAGACACGTCAACACCCCTCTTTTCGCGTCGGGGGCTAAAAATATACTGCTAAAACTGCACTAACAAATAAAACAACAATTACTACACTAAACTTTTATTCGATCTACCCGCTATTTCTTATCTGCACGTTAGCGACTCTCTCCTCAATGATTCTCTTTATATTAGCGTTGACTGACGGCAGGTCGCTGCTTCTCCTGACTGCTGCTTCTATCTTCTGCACGAGTAGCACTTCCCGGGGCCACGCCACCATGTTGGTGACGCGACATCCGGCGGGCGACCCGATACGGCCCGTGCGCCCGCAACGGTGGATGTAGTCAGCCGTGTAGAGCGGGAAGTCGTAGTTTATTATGTGGTGGGTCTGTGGAGGAAAGGTTATTATTTATGGATTGATGAATAAGATAGAGAGATATGGGGTATGATATAAACTATTAATAACTTAGATTTACATTGATGAAAATAACTATTATTTACTTGAACTTGGATATATTAAAAAGATCATACGTTGTCGTGTGTTCGTTATGTGATGCTAAAAAAGAGTTAGTAGACGCGTATTGCCAGAGCGAGCATTATGCAGAGATCTACAGGCAGTTGTCTTGTGCGTTACGTCATGACGGCCAGTGAAAACTAGCTATTTGTTCCTAACTATAAAAACGACGCTCATTATGCCTCAGGAAGCGATATCCATACAAAACCAACTAGATTACTGGCCACTAAGTGCGGCCTAGGCCAAACATCTGAAGCTGCCTCGCAAAGCTTCTTGCTTTAGTATGCCGCTATTAACTACAAAATATTAAGTTATAAATATTTCTTACCCTAGTAGTATCCAATCCTCGAGAAGCAATATCAGTACAAGACAATACATTAACTTCACCGTTCTTATACATTTCAAATTTGCCAACTTTCAAGTGTACATTCATCCTTCCATTGATATTGATACATTTGATGTTGTTCTCGTTAAGGAACATGGATATAAAGTCGCATGTGGCCGTTTGGTTGGAGAATATCATCACTGAGTGGTCCTGGTTGACGTCGGCTTGGACTAACTTTAGTAGTTCCATCGGCTTTTGTGCTTTGCCGAGTCTGATGAACCTGTAATGAGTTGATTATGTAAGTATAAGTGTATAATGTATAGTGAAATAAAAAAGATCAAGCAAGATCTTATCAGTGAAGAATGGTTGTTTTCCAAAGTTGGTCAGATTAGTTGGTTGGTTGTCATACTAACATTAATAGTCATTACGGATCTTTAGAACTCCTTTTTGATTGATAGATGATGGAACTTATCATATTGGACAAGGACTTAAACTCTCTTAACTTGTGCAAGTGAAAATGTATCATTTAACCCAGGAATCAAACCTGAAACTACTAGCTTAGCAGATAGGCACATAATATGCCTCCAGACCTCCCAAAGATGATCAAATCAATACCAAATTAAAACCTATTATATCACAAACTCACTTTTGAGGCACATGAGGTAACACTTTATGTATATTGGAAGTAGTAACAGTCTTCAATGATTCAGGAGCTACAAATGAACTGACTGCGGTTGGCAGCTCGTGGGGCATCGTGGCGCTGACTAGGGTGATCTGACAGCCAGACGGAGGGACTTTGATTTCAGTTTTGTATTGGATCTGAAAGTTAATGTATAAAAATTTATGTGAGTATTATAGTAATTATATCAAGTTTAAATCAAGCTAAAAACTTAAGCTATTGGATATATCTTAAACGAGAAGTGAAAGATATGTTGCAGATAATAAAAGTTTTTTTAATACTAGCTTTTGCCCGCACCTTCGTCCGTGTAGAATAATGACTTCGGGCATATTTTTTTCCCCCTTTTCTTGGGAATTTCCATAAATCTCTTAGTGGTAGCCTACCCCCCCTAACAAACACGTGCCAAATTTCAGCTCCCTACGACCAGTAGTTTCAGCTGTGCATTGTCTGTCAGTTTCTCACAAGTCTCAAAGTGCTATTCATTTAAGTAATAAATAGATTTTTCATCAAAATTATATAACCTAACAAAAATTGTTAATTAGTATAATAAAAACATACCATAAACTTCTTCATAAGATGCGACAGTTTATCAATGAAACTGTCATCAAGTAAAGTGTCCGCTTCATCCAAAACAACATGGTGGACGTTTTGTGTCTTATAAATACCGGTTGTAACCAGCTTACTGTAAGCTCCTAGTGTAGTTACGAGTACATCGCAGTACTCTATTGAGGGATTCATCATTTTCTGCCTAGTCCTACCGCCGATCAAAGTTTTTACACTTATGTTTAGACTTTCGCCGATGTTTTGCGCTACTTCTCCTATTTGGGATGCTAAAAAGTAATTTTCTAATTAGTAAAGTTAATGAATGGGCAATGGTCTCCCTATCACTGGTGATGAAAATTATACAATGTGAAAGGACTAGGTGTAATAAATATATTTTTTTTCTGAGCAAATGACTATGTGAGTGCAAATTTAATGAAAAACAGTTTTTCAAATTCATTATTAAACCAAGCTTATTAGCCAAATAAAGAATTTACATGTAAACATTAACAATAACATAATACATGTTTTATTTGTTTATGTAGGTAACAATCATATAAATAATATTGAATAAACTTACCTAACTCTCTACTCGGAGTAATAATGACTGCCATGGGACTGTTAAATTCCTCTTTGACACTCGGTTTCCATTGCAATATGTGTTGAAATATTGGCAATAGATACGCCAAAGTCTTCCCACATCCAGTCTCTGCTGTTATTACCGTGTTAGTACCACTCAGCACTGAAGGAATAGCCTTCGTTTGTATAAGAGTAGGCAGCTTAAAACCCTGTTCTGTCATAACCTCTATCAATTGCTGACAAACGCCTATTTCTTCAAAACTCTTCTTGTAAACTTCTTTCTCCTCCTTCTGATTGGCGTTCCCGTGTATAATAAAGTAATCATTCTTCGATTTATTATGTAACCAACCCTTTGAAGCGAGTTTTATGCCCTCAAACTTACTGTACGTTTGGCCATCGTAATGATTGAATTCCGGCCTTTTACATGAAATTATTGGGAGTTTCTTTTTCGCTTGTTGTACGCTGTAGTAACGGCAGTAAGATGATTGTATTATTTGTCGAATTTTAGACATTTTATTTGTATTTTTAATCAATTTTCACATTTTCTAACTTCACTTTTTACTATTTTGAGGTTATATTTACTTATTTTGACTTTTTTGACAATTTTGACACTGACAAAGTATTAAAATGTAATGACAGTAACTACGATTTACAAAATTTGCTCTACAATGGCCATAAAATAAAAAGTCTTACTTAACCAACGTAGCAGAAGAGGTGTATGTGTGAAACATTTCACAACATTATGCTACAATAACAACAGGCACATTATTGATGAGTCATAAAGGATATGCTGTACTATTTTATTCGAAAATAATCTAAACTATTTGGAAAATACAGAAAGACGAAATCCCTGTCTTTCGCTGTGGTCCCCAATCCTGAACGTATCAGACTCTTAGAGATCAGACCCCAAGTCTTTATGAGCTCTTAATTTAGCTACACTACCAAAAAAATAAAAGTAAGATCTTTCGAGGACTTTGAGCGATGAGGAGAAAATGTAACTTCCTGCTTTCTTTTTTCTTTTAGTTTCGATAAACCTACTGAGGTATACTGTGTAGAGACATACATTTTTGCAAGTTAATACAAACGATACACATAATACCGTCTGCCAACCTTACAAGTGAAATCAGGTATTACAGCAATGAAAATAATAGATAATTATACCCTAAACACATGGATTTGCCGGATGCCAATCAAATTATACCTAAATACTTTGTAAGTACATAATGTATGCGTTCAATTTATTCTACTTCACTAGCATACACCAATAAGTTTTTCCTTCCTCTATGATCTACTAATATTCGTCGTAAGAATGGTTCAGACTCACGTCCTACGATGTTCTGATAACCTGTCGAGTGCTATACAAAAAACTCGCTTGAACTTATGCAAATAGCGCCGACAATAGAAAAAATATTCATTTAAGAACGGAACAAGTTTTTTAATTTTAGTTTTGGATACGTGTTTGTGCTACTCCCTTGTGACTAAGCGAAGTTATTTCTAATATTACTTACTTACTTAAGTACATAATTTTTTTGTTTGTGTAAATTTAAATACTTAATAAAAAAGTGTTTAATTATTTGCAAGTTAAAAACGAGTGCGAATTTATAAGATTGATGATTTTAAGTAATAGGTAAGTAATTTACTTATACTTAAGTACTTATATTTTTTTAATTAGTGATATCTACGATTCTCCTGGTTATAGGTAAGTTAATGTTATTAATATTACTGTCGGTTAGATTACAAACCAGTCCAATTTTATTCTAACCGATGATCACTAATCTGTTGATCAGTGAACAACAATGTTCCACCGGCTCTTAGCCTATTCAAAGTCAAAGTCAAAATAATTTATTCAGTTCCTCAATGAGGCACTTAAGAAAGTCTTAAAGGATAATATAAATCATCTCACGTAGATGTAAATGGCCTATGATGATGATGAAGATGATGATGAAAGGATAATGAAATGATTGAAGTCTGAATGTTTATCTATTTATCATTTTTCTTTACAGATAACCCATTTCAATTACGAAAATGTTCGCTATAAAATACTGGCACATAAGTTTTTATGGGCTTATCATTATAGCGGGGATTTTGTTGAATAAAACGTAAGTAGATATTTAAATAAGCAATGGCGAATTACCCAAATAGGAGTATAACTCTATCTATCGAAAATGCACAGATGTGCGTAGTAGAGAGAGACATAAGCTAACTGAATTACTGCACAGACAAAACAAACTGAGCACTTTCGGCACTTCATTATACGCAGAAAACCCTTACCTATCCTTACTTGTCCTTATCTTACTTAGGGCCGATTTTTCCATCGCCAGATAACTTTTATTCGACGAGTAAAATTGACGTTTGACAGATTTTGTATGAAATAACTGTCAAAATTTCAAAGTTATTCGTCGAATAAAGTTATCTGGCGGTGGAAAAATCAGCCCTAAATATTATAAATGCGAAAATAACTGTCTGTCTGTAACCTTTTTACGGCTAAACTACTGAACCGATTGTCTTGAAATTTGGTACAGGGGTAGCTTATGGTACGGGGAAGTTGTATCCCGAAATTCCCACGGGATCGGGAAATATGCGGGTAAAACCGCGGGGCGATGCTAGCATAATATAATAATAACTATAAATATACTACCGGTGTCAAAATTCCACGAAAACCAGTTTGAATTTTACAATGTTGACATAGTAGTAGAGTACCAGCAGAGGCCAAGGAATAATGATACCTTTATACGACAGAACAGATTGATAACGAACATCTTCGAGGGAAAAGTAGAAGGAAGAATAGGAAGGGGTCGGCTAAAAATAAGTTACATGAGTCACATAAAGGATAGGGTCGGTGTCGTGTCGTATAAGGAGGTGAAGGAGGCTGCATTGGATAGGGGCAGATGGAGGGAGTTACACCTGATTCACCGACAAGAGCACCACCCTTGAATCGATGATGATGATGACATAGTGTTAATAGTTGATGTACCTATCTTTAATCTTTACAGATCGTTAACAGACATAATATCATCTGCCGAAGTAAAATTATTGATGCCATTTCTGAATATATTGCAAATCAATTCCGTTGCCTTGACTGTACAATTATTTCCTAACATCGGCTATCCTCCGCATGCAGATGTCAATGGTAAGATCATTTGGTCTAGACTAGACCTTATTTAAACAAGGAATACCTAATTAATCTTCTTATTTGCCCAAGCCTTTGTACCATGTCGTACTTTATGTTCAATGACCATGTCTAATTGGGGTCAGTTTTTATTAAGTAATAATTAAATTTAGCGGAAAGTCAGTCAGTTAGTCATTTATTAGTACTGGAATAGATGTTACTTTCATAATCCTGTCCTTACGTCAACATTTGGAGATACAATATTTTTTAAATATTTTATTGCCGTACGACAATTAATGCTTCATCTATACTAATATTATAAAGAGGAAAGATTTGTTTGTTTGTTTGTAATGAATAGGCTCCGAAACTACTGGACCGATTTCAAAAATTCTTTCACTAATGGAAAGCTAATTTATCAGTGCGTGACATAGGCTATATTTTATCCCCGTAATCTCACGGGAACGGGAACTACGCGGGTGAAACCGCGGGGAGCTACTAGTTATAAATATTTTAATTGTACTGAATGGACTTTAATCGCCCAAAAAAAGTTTATAAACGTCTTAGCAACAGCAAATTACTTAAATGAAAAATAAAAACGGATTGCGTAAAACTGCCCGCCAACTGTGAATATGTAAATTTATATTTATTTAAGTACTTATATCATCACACTCATCCTACAACTGATCTGCTATTAATTAGATTATTAGTACGATCGTATTTAACCGCACCGATCGATTAAGCATTCACATTCACTATTAATAGTCTCACCGACAAAAGTTGCAGGCACTAATTCTAAAGTTGCTGGCAACCTGATATGGAGAGTAGAGAATGATCTCTACCGTCTAAGCTCTAAGCATAAGCATAGGCTCTAATCTTAGCCTTGCTAAGTTTTATCATAAATGTGTTTGCCTCTACAGATGGAGACACGTTTAACTTCATCATCATCGGAGGCGGCACAGCGGGCTGTGTGCTCGCCAACAGACTCACTGAAGTATCCAACTGGACTGTACTACTTATTGAAGCTGGTGATGATCCACCGAGAATGTCTAATGTTAGTATATATATTCTACTAAGCTTTAATAAATTGCAAAGTATTATTAGTCCAAGTTTTGCTAGGATGGTTTGTCAATGATAGCTACTCTAGACGTTACCTATTTGAATCGATGCTATCAAGTACACTTACGGCGTTGCGTAGAACATTATTAAACTATAAACGCCTACCCGATGCAAGGACTACCTGGTAAAGGTTTCCTGGCATATACATGAGTGCCTTGTGATCTTGCTTTTTGTGAACTCAGAGTATGATGTAAGAATCATCTAAGAATTTTTCCTCACTTATTTCTAACAAATATTTTTATATTTTCAGAGTCCAGGCCTATCAGTATTCGTGTCAAATGAATTGCCAAACTGGAACCACTACACCGTCAACGACGGCTACTCGAGCCAGGCTCACAAGACCAATAACATTAGAGTCAACTTTGGCAAAATGCTTGGTGGCTCCAGTGTGAACAACTTCATGTACTATGTCAGAGGAAACAAGGCTGATTATGACTCATGGGAATCAGAAGGCAATGTAGGATGGAACTGGGATAATGTTACTCACTATTTCAAAAAAAGCGAACGACTGAATGATGATGATATCCTGAAAAGTGACTCAGCACATCTACATAACACTGAAGGGTATTTAGGAGTCAGTAGACCGCAATGGAAAGATAAAGTAGACTTTTATTTTAAAGCATTTGAGGAAAACGGTCACGATATACATGAAGACACGAATGGACATCAACAAAATGGGTATTCTCTACCTTTGTTTACCGTTGATGATACTAGGAGACAAAGCACAGCAGAAGCTTTTCTGAAACCTGCTGCTAATCGTACCAATTTATTTGTTTCAAAGAACACGATGGCAAGAAAAATAGTTTTTAAGGACAGAAAAGCTGTAGGTGTTGAAATAAAGCTACCAGATGGCAAAATAATAACAGTTAAAACGGATAAGGAAGTTATTTTGTCTGCAGGAGGTATAAACTCTCCGCAACTGCTAATGTTATCTGGAATCGGTCCAGCAAGTCATCTTAAAGAGATGAATATAGACGTAGTCGTGGACTCACCAAATATTGGCGAGAATTTACAAGATCACGTCATAGTTCCTATTATTTTATCGGGAAGAAAGACCTACAGTTCCATCTTCGAAAACTTTGCCTTGAATTTTGACACGTTTCCTTCAGCTAGTTTTTTGGGATTTGTCGCTTTGAATAAAAGTCAGACTTACCCAGATTACCAAGTAACTGGTATCCCGGCTCCGGCAGCATTTTTCCCGCCCATCTTAATGTGCACAGAACTTCTATTATTGAAAGATGAAGTGTGCACAGCTATCGCAAAGCAATCATTACGCGGCGAATATCTATTCGCTCTAGTAACCGCGCTACATCCTAAATCGAGAGGGAAAATAAGACTGAAGCATTCAAACCCTGAGGAGAAACCGCTAGTGTACTCCGGCTATTTCACAAATTCGGACGATTTGGACGACTTAGCCGAATACATAGAGGATTTTGTAAGCGTAGTTGAAACATCAGAGATGAAGAGCATTAATTCTGAAGTGTTAGATATGGAGTTGAAGCATTGTGAAGGGACTGTTTTTGGTAGTAGAGATTACTGGAAATGCTACGCTTTGAACTTAGCGTGGACTCAATATCATGTATCGGGGACTTGTGGTATGGGGCGCGTGGTGGACGGCGAGCTGCGCGTGCGCGGCGTGTCGTCACTGCGCGTGGTGGACGCGAGCGTGATGCCCTCCATCACCAGCGGAAACACCAACGCGCCCGTCATCATGATCGCGGAGAAGGCCGCTGATATCATCAAAGCTTCTCATGGTGTGTGAACTGTTGTGTGTGATGATAATGACGATGATAATGACATGACCTGAAAAGATCTGTTCCTTTTTTACAGTCAATCGAATTTCGAAGTCTTAATCAACATCAAGAATAGACTAGTAGATATTTATTAATATTGTTCAGTGTGTGTACTATTGTTAAGGTATGAATATGAAAGGAGTGAATGAGAGTATGACGAGTGATAGAAGCGAGTGGAAGAGGAATACATATTGTGCCGACCCCACTTAAGTGGGACAAGGGCAGGGAGATGATGATGAGTGTAATATTGTTTAGAATTGATGATGATGAAGCAGGGACCAAACACCATTCTATACTGAGGTGTCTAAGACTGCATTTCCTATACATTACGGGTAAGGAAAATAGATACGTTTTATTGTTTTAAATATTAATATAGTATTGAATTAATTTAAGTAAGTTTTGTTGTAAAAATACAACTTTTCAGTATTACTACTTTTTTTTAATTACTTTACATAAAAACACTCCATCTTATAGTGTGGCCATTAAGGATAAAATTCTGGCAAGTATAAGTAATGACATGTGGCAAACTATCTAATAGTGTGGCCATTAAGGATAAAATTCTGGCAAGTAATAATATATGGCATACTTAAAGAAGAAGTTCAATATGTGAAATAAAATATAAATAAATATACAAAGAACATTTGAAGACAATACTTTTATATTTTTATATAACAATTAGGTATACAATACATACACATAGACATATAATATTATTTGGCAAAATTAAATAGGATTTACAAACGGAAGGATAGTTAGGTATTATTCTTTGAAAAAATATTTTCATATCACTTTTCCTGTAGATTTTTCCGACATTTTTTTAATTATTTTATATACATTTGTGAGTTACTAGCTGCCTCCTAAAGTTTTTCTCTTTTTGTTCCCATATCGTGGGAATTTTGGGATGAATAATATCATAAAATAAGTTACTTATGTGCATCGTGTAAATGTCGCAAAAGGGGATATTTTTATCTCGAAATTTCCACGGGATCAACAAAATGGCAGCTATAATATTAGTATCTTAATATTATAATGTGGAAGGCACATAATAATAAAAACCACTGTTCTTAATTAGTAGAAAAAACATACAGGTTATGTTAATTACGGCTATTATTGTGGCTGTAAAGTTACCCACAAATAATTATTATGTTATTTGGTATGCCGTTTTATTAAAATTTTAAAATGTTGTTTAAGATAAATTAAGTATCCAATATTTTTTTGTAATAATTAACCAATTAATGTATTTATACAGTATTATAAACTTCTGCGTGTAAATTCACAAAACGTTGCTATTCTTCAATAATTATTTTTTATTTTAAATTACAGTTTTTTCTACTAATTTAAAAATAGTGGCATAAACACGGTCACAATATTTGTGCATCTAATTAAAATGTGATGCCTTCTCGCTTCTGCTTTCTTCTTTTATCGCCCCTCCTTGTCATGTAACTATGATTAACATCTAACTTGGTTGGTACACAAAATTTATGTGTATTAGCAGCGAAACACTCGAAATTGGCGGAGTTGTGGCTTGATGCCTTCAGAAGCCAAAAACACAAGAATTGAATTGGTTGGTACACAATATGAAAAAGCTTATTGCACAGATATCATGACCATGTTGTACTATGTAAGGTATAGTAATACACTTATGTGAGTTTTTCAAGTGAACGTGGATGAATAAATCTGAACCTTTATGCAATAGCTAAGAATTTGATCTAAGGACTTATTAAAAAGAAGATCTCGCAATGCAAATTTTGATAAAAACTAAAATGATGTCTTTCGATTTTGGACCAGCTTATTTTGAAAAAAGAATGCTATACAATGTGACACTATCATTGTTCGATGATGTCATTCCCGATTCTCATGCTAAACGTCACTATGTCATGACGTATATAAAACCACGCCCACTTGAAAAATACACCTTACAACACTGCCTGATCAGTGGCTTTAAAGATTTAGGTCAACATTTATTGTTTATTTTTTACTTTATAAAGGTCTACTGGAAAAATATAGAAAAAAAACTATAATCCAGGTACTGTTTCTAATTCATAATACTACTTTTCAGGATATGACAGGTTGAGAAACACATTACATATCATTAATTCCAAAAAACTTGGTAATAGACATTCAACTAACATACATACAGACATCAATTAACACATATATTTATACATAAATATTTAGAGGATACACTTTTGACATCAAATATACAATATTCTTTTGATCATTTTCAATATGACCTATAATTTTAAGCTCGATTATAAAGCAATTTTACACTTTAAAATAATAAGCAAAGAATATATTTTACCATGGCAAGTAAATCATAAATAATACATAAAATACTGCAATAGAAAATCTACCTTAACTTACTATACATAAGACTTAAATTAGTATAACAAATTAAGTATAGAACGTTCGCATACGGCCTAAGGATATTTCTAATATGTAGCTGCCAATAGTGTTTTTAAATGGGCCAGTATGGGAAGATCTGAATTTAAAGGAAAAACAAGGAAACTTATGTAAGTAATACAAATTCTAAACAATTAAATTATAAGCAATATTAAAAAATCTAACCCGAGTTAAGTATAGGTCAATTTTTAACCAATTTCGATTATCCTTTAATTTTAAAATTAATAATAAAAAATAAACAGATTAATAGACACTACAAGGCGATTCCGTTAAATTAGTAGGTTGAAGGATTTTAATACATTTTCGTTGCTTTTTTATATCTGTGAAAACAATTGTGTTATCCTATTAATATTATAAAGCAGAATGTTTGTGAGTGTGGACTGTGGATGTGTGGATGTGTGGATGTTTGTTCCTCTTTCACGCAAAAACTACTGAATGAATTTTAATGAAATTTGGTACAGATGTTCCTCATATCTAGGAATAACACATAGGATACTTTTTATCACAAAATTCCCACGGGATAAGGTTCCACGCGGGTAAAACCGCGGGGCACAGCTAGTACTAAATATTTTGAAAAGCCAACTGCGTCGAAAAAACGGAACAAGGAACGAAAATTTTAAAATAGTTGAAAGATGGACAAAAAATTGACAAAAAAAATTTTTTTCAACAAAATCATTTTCACAGAAAAAAACCTTTAAGACAGTTTCCTTCTATCTCCTAATGTTTCAGACCTCATACTGTCCCATTTAAAAACACCCTGTATAATACAAAAAAGGTAAGTAATAAATATAAGTTAAGTATTTTCAATTTAAAGCGAAACATAACTTACTTAACAATGACTGAAATAACAAAAAATAATTTATATCTAAGTAATTAAAGTAATTTAATAATAATGACTAAAATCTATCTTTACACGTACTTAACTTATCTTAACTATCCAAAATAAATTTTGAGATATATTTTCTTATTATTAAGTATTTTTAAAATAAATATATTTAAGCTATTTACTATGTATACACGTCTTTCTGAAAATCTTTACAAATATTATAAATGCGAAAACTGTGTCATAGTTTCTGATACCCTAGATACAAGTCACGAACTTAGGGGTCAGTTACTATAATGAGATGATGTAGTGAACGATTATGTTATTGTTAGGTTTTTATCCAAAATTAAGTACTTGGGATGTAGGATATTATATAGACTGCCTTTCATAATTGTAGATATTAGTAGATAAAAATAGTCAATGTTTTTTTTAATAAGTTTGTTAATATTAGGGACTACTGATCCTTTTTGAAGAAACAACATCTACCCGTTTATTGAGGAAGGCTATATTATATCCCATCGTGGATAAAACCTGGAAAAAAAAATAGTTTATAGACTGATAAATATTTTAAAGAATATAACAAAAACGAGCTGGCGAACAATGTCTTTATAATTTTGTAAAAAAATATTTATGAAAAGTTTTCTTTATATCTATATTTTTCATCCGTATAACAAAACTTAGTTTTTTAACTAAACTAAGAATACTTATTATATTCTATATAATACAAAACATAACGAAATATACAAAATAAACAGAACTATACATAATGTACATTATATAACTAAGAAACGAGAAGACTGATATGACAATCAAATTCAGTTCTGTAAAGTTGTTGAATTGTGAACTTTATTATGTATGTCAATAAGATACATTTTTCAATCACACTAATATTATAAGATGCAAGTTTGTATGCATCTGTGTGTTCACAAAAAGGGACTTTATTACACTTAGATAAAGTTCACAATTCAATAACTTTTGCTTTTGTATTTTAACGTAATGAAAAAATGTGTATAAATAAAAACCGTTAATTTAGTTTAGTAAACATTTCCGACTAAGTACTTTGTGCGTCAGTTAATCCGGTTTGCCAAAAGGATATATTATATCCTGATATATCAATAGTTTAGGATATTAATATGATATATCCTAATATAGATAAGGATACAAAATATCTTTATATTTTATAGTTTAATAATAATTTAGAGCAAAATCGGGTTAAGGGCGAAACCACACTCGGACTGTCTCAAGTCTGTTATACGCGGTTACTCAATTTCAACCAAAAGAAATCTTTTGATATAATCGTGCATTAAAGTAACCAACTTCATTTAACATACACATCACGATACGACATTTACTATAACGTTACGACACTTTACACTACACGACAATTTGACGACACGACAGAATGGGGACGTGCACTTACATTATAAATATCGTACGACGTCTTTATATATATATAGGACGTAGTAACACGACAAATATAGGACGTATGCCACAATCTTTTCTGGCCAAAATTGGAAGCTACTATTGACAGTTGTATGACATGACATTAATGACATATGTATACATTTTCATTACATTAAGGGCCTATTTCACGATCTTCAAGTAAATTTACTCACGAATTAAAGTGAGTTTTGTCTTTTTCTTACTTTATGTCAAGTGACAAAGACAAAACATGTGAGTAAGTACTCGGAACTTTACTTGAAGGCCCTAACTGTCATCTGACAACCAAAAGATGCGATTACAGTGACGTTTCACCTGAATAGAAAAGATGTGGCACAATACCCTTATATTATAAATATAATATTGTATTAATCTTTACACTATAATTATGTAATATGTATATCTTTCTCCAATATCTTATATGGTATATTACATTATATAAACAGTACATTTCCTTTCTTTCTTACATTATATACATATAACAATCAGTCCTCTCGCAGAGTAATACTTAATATTAACAATTACTTAACAAACTCCTGCACTGTTGTAATACTTCTACAAGTTGATTAAACTTACTATAACCCTCTTGTATCATGTTTCTGTAAAGAAAAAGAATCTTTTATTTCAAATGATATTCAAATTAAAATATGTATTGTTACCATAATGTTGTACAAAGGTGATAATATAATTAAAGTATCAATTATGGACCCTGTTGGGTATTACAATATTTAAAATCAGAGGACACGTCCTATTATACTTAAACTTATATGATATTGACATAACCACAAAGAAACTGTAAAACAATGATCGAATATCAAGATTAAAGCTAAATTTTCTTAATTAATTTTTAAAAACATTTGTGAATATCACAAAAATCTACCTCACACGGAAATGAACCCAGATCCATTTGATTCACATGTCACACTGTGTGTTTGCTTGTCTTAGTAACAAGGTCAATAAAAAAACACTGTTTAATATCCTATATATCGAAGAAGGCAGTGACATAATGACATTACGATACGACCAATAGGTGTGACGTGAAACCGCGGGGCGTCGCTAGTATGTCCAAACATTAAGACCGCAAGCATACATGGCCTACGCCAGGCATAAAGTAGCGGCACGAAACTCTAGCGCTGACCGTTATTGCGCAGAAGTCAAAAATAAGGTATCACAGGGGGGCTAGAGGGACGAGGGGAGTGTGTGCGTAGCGCCGGTTGGCTAGTCTGCCGCACTCCGTCCCCCGCCACGATAGCACACTCCGCGGACATCTGAATGAACAGTCGCGTTCTAAAGTATATTATTATTGCCGTTCATGGATAGTTTTTTTTAAGTTTAAGTTTGTTTGATATTTTTGGTTTTTTATTAGTGTATTTTTAGTAGATAGTCAATACTATACAACTTAATATTAAAGTTTAAGTTAACTTTAATATTAAGTAGGCTATTATTAATGTTATCGCGCGCAACAGTACCTAATATCATCCACATTTCGTGCATGATAGACTTACTATTTATTTAAATAAAATATGTTGTTAAAAATATTTGTTTAAGTAGTTATAGTAATTGTAATTGAGTTATAAGTAATTGTGTTTTGTTCGCTACTGTACACATGCGCAGCTATCCCCTCTACGTTTCGCTCAGCGCTAAACTTACGTGCCGCTACCTATATCTAGCGCCCTCAAATAATAATTAAGGCAGAGTGGTCACCATGCCGAACTGCTCTCCGTAAGGTTGCGGGTTAGATTCCGGTGCGGGGTGAATATTTGTGTGAACCACAAATGTTTGTCTCGGTCTGGGTGTGTGTGTGAATGAGTGTGTGCGTAGTTTCTGATACCCTAGATACAAGTCTCGAACTTAGGGGTCAGTTACTATAATGAGATGATGGAGTGAATGTTATATTTACCTGCATTTAGTACAGAACACCTTCATCCTCTTACTATTTATAACTGCTGTGTCCATTCGTATCGTGTTCATGCTGTCTTTGAGAACCGCCTCCAATCTCGACACGCGATCCTCTGACGTATGTTGGTTTGTGTCGTTAAGTACACTGAAAGCAACGTAACATTTAGCAAAATAACAATCAATCCATTTATTTCAAACTTCAAAAAAACTTGTGCTTAACCAAACATCACACAATATTTTTTAAAATAATCGGCTGTATTTTACGTATCTCTATCACAATTATTACATTGACTTTAACAAGAGTTATAATAATAATAAGCATTCAAAGCGTTCCGTCGCATATGGTCAAATTCGCAAATGGTCAAGTGACAGAAAAACCGTCAACATTGCATTCGGTCAAAATAGCGAATGGTCAATATCGTGAACAGTCAAAATAGCAATTGGTCCAAATCGCGAATAGTCAAAATAGCAATTGGTCCAAATCGCGAATAGTCATATTCGCATTATTACCTAGTTCGCAAACAGTCAAGATCGAAATAGGTCGAATATTTTACTTCATATAATAATCGTAGAATTATGTACCTACGCATTACTACAAATACAAAAAGTAGTAGAAATAAAATAAAAAATACATAATTTTCAATTATAGGTGTATTTATTAATAAATCAACAGGACGATATTACAATATTTAACACTAGCAGCGCCCCGCGGTTTCACCCGCGTGGTTCCCGTTCCCGTGGGAATACGGGGATAAAATATAGCCTATGTTATTCAACAAACAAACAAACAAATCTTTCCTCTTTATAATATTAGTATAGATATATAATTGTTCCGATTAAATACAATGAATTGTACCTAAATAGGTATTTAAAATAAAATTAAGATACGAAATTATACACTTTTTTATGACATAACATAACATAACATAATCATGTAGTGACATTGTCTCATTATAGTAACTGACCCCTAACTAAGCTGGAAGCTTGTATCTAGGGTATAATAACACACAGGTAGATAATCCATACAAATAAATTTAGCCACAGTATAACTCTTATACACCCCTATATTGATATTAGGATACTTATTAATTTGAGGATATCAGTAGCATTAACTGAACCCATATATCGAAGAATAAAATAAAAGGGGATGATCAATTTGGCAGCCATAGTAATACCTAAATAATGTTCACCTAATTACATAGTTGCTAACTGCGCGCGGCTCGCGGCATCATCGTAGGTACAGACTACAAAGTAAAATTATTTATTATTTAATTCCCGGTCGCTCGACCTCCCCGCCTCCACCGCCCCCCCGCCCCCGCGCCCATCTTCGTCGCAAGCGCCGCGGCCGCTCAGCTACACCAACCAGTTCGTTCACGGCTCACGTGCCGCGAGGTTGTACGCAAATCTAACGCCATGTTTAATTAAAATTACTAGTTTTACCTATCAATTTACTTCTCGTGAGTACATACATGGTATGGTATCAAAACTCAGGGATAGACGCGGAAATGTAGTGAGTGTTTGTGTGTTGTTAATGTGTGATTCGGAAAATGGAATGCGACTGTTCCCAGGGCTAGTCCTAGGCTAGGACTCCTAGCGACCTGGCCCTGGCCTGGGATCAATAACCATTTAGAACTTCGGTGAAAACTAAAGGTAAATAATAATACCTACCTAAGTATTAACTTACAGTATTTTTTACGTACTTAAAAAGTTAGGTTTTTATTTTTAATACGATTAATATTCTAGTACCTAATAATAATTATTATTACGTGTACTTACTTCACTACGTAACAAATCGTAATAAAAATAGGCAATTACCTATTATTGATACGATATGACGGAACAGGTCATGTTAGGTACGTAATATCAATCGTAGTAAAAATGAATACTAACTTCTTAATTAAACACACCCAAATTATTGTAAATAGTAAATACCTACCTAGCCAATACGGTGGTCCAGGAGGTGATTTTCGCATAAGTCCCTAATGTTATGTTACAAAGTGTTCGGCCGCGGCCGATTTCTTCCATAGTTATACCTACATCATTTAGCCGGTTCTAAGCCCGTAAAGAATGAAGAAAGTTAGAAATGTAGAATTGTACGTGATTAGGTATTTACTTATTAATGAACCTATCTTTTATGTTTTATTTGTATTATTCCAACATAATCCTACTAATAAATAGCTAACTAGGTAGAATAGAAAACCAATTTTAAAAACAAAGGTAAAGCCGGTTCGATTTCTTGCTAGCATCAGCTGTTCATCGCTGAACTCGCGTGAACTTTGCGGTGTGTGTTGGTAAAATGCAATGTGCGTCGCTAGTCGCTCGACTCTCTCGGGAACAAATCGCGTTGCGTTGCTGCTCTATGTACCTAGGTTGTTTTAGTAGGAACGTGGTAGTAATAGTAACATACGTAGTTGCGAAAGAAAGAAAGTATTTAGTTATTTATGGATTTAATGAAGTTGGTAGGTACATACAAAGTTTGTTTGTTCTACAAACCCATTTTCTAAACAAATACGATATTCTCAAATATTTTTTACGGAATCAGCAGAAGTGTGAATTACGCGGGTAAAACTTAATAGTTTTAAAAACTAATAATTTAAAAAATAAAGCAAAGCCGTAAATACCGGTTCAATGACTTGCTAGCACAGCTGTTCATCAACAAACTCGTGTAAATTTGCGGTGTTGCCGCCCCACTGTTGTACAATTCGCGCGGTGTTGCCGCTCCGCTATTGTAGGACGTGAATAGCTTTTGACGAAATTAACAAAAACTTTGATTTACCATAACTTTTTAAATAAAGGCAAAAAATAAACATTTCCTTGACTATTATATTGTTAACCCTAATTTACATTAACTGTGAGATAAGGTATCGCAATTTCAAAATAAGGGTGTATATATAAAATAAATTTAGCCACAGTATAACTCTTATATATATGCAGTACTTATATATACACCCTTATTTTGAAATTGCGATACCTTATCTCACAGCTAATGTAAACGACGGGTGACAATATAATAGTGAAGTTAGTTTTTTTCTTTTGCTTTTATTTAAAAAGTTATGATAAGTCAAAGATTTTCAAAATCCCGCCGAATTTTATTGTTATTCTACACCGAACGCTGCGATACACAGCTGAGCGCGGTCATCGACCCGAGCCGTCACAGAATACTTGATAGCTAGTGTGCCGTCTGGTAATACGACATTTATTTTGTATTTTTTAAAGATAAGTAATCGACTATCATTTTTGATATTTTTATTGGATATATGGATTCAGTTACTGCTACAGATATTCTGATTTTAATAAGTCCCATATTTTCAAAATAGGGGTGTATATATATATATATATATATTTATTTATATATTTTTTTTATAAAGTTTTTCTTATCAAAAAAATTACATACAATTTTAACTAATATACGTATATGGTCCTCATCTATACTGTAATAGTTATTTATGGTACAAGCGAGGTAAGTTGGTGATTACTTCCGAGGCGTTATTGAGGCCCGAGCCGTCAGGCGAGGGTCTGAAGATAGCCGAGGATAGTAATCACCAATACTCGGGTGTACCATACAACGTTTTTCAACACATTTGCGAGGAAATTATCATTTTTCGCTTATAAATATACAGTTTTTCTATTCGCGCGCATCCAACACAACAATGGTGATCGCCAAAGACTAAAAGAATATACTTATTAAAAAAAATAACGAATGAATGAATGAATGGAATCGACCATAGATCTACCAAAAGTAAGGAAACCTAGTTGAAGTTTGTTTTTTAAAATGTATGGACACAATTTTTTTGCTATCGAAACTTTTTTAAAATGAAAGCAATTTAAAAAAACAATCTATAACTCACTAGTGAATAAAACGTGTCATTATTCAACTGTTTTTGCACAAATAAGTGCCCCTTTATGAGCAAGTGTGTTGAAAATAAAATTAAAATTGTGAACTCAAAATCATAATCAACGCTTAAATAGCTTTAACCTAAGATAAATTATTTTAGAAAAAAAGTTTTTATTGTGATATTGCCCTCTTCAAGCTTACTCACAAACTTTTTGTATATAAGAGTTATACTGTGGCTAAATTTATTTTATATATATAAGAGTTATACTGTGGCTAAATTTATTTGTATGGATTATCTACCTGTGTGTTATTATACCCTAGATACAAGCTTCCAGCTTAGTTAGGGGTCAGTTACTATAATGAGACAATGTCACTACATGATTATGTTATGTTATGTTATGTCATAAAAAAGTGTATAATTTCGTATCTTAATATTATTTTAAATACCTATTTAGGTACAATTCATTGTATTTAATCGGAACAATTATATATCTATACTAATATTATAAAGAGGAAAGATTTGTTTGTTTGTTTGTTGAATAACATAGGCTATATTTTATCCCCGTATTCCCACGGGAACGGGAACCACGCGGGTGAAACCGCGGGGCGCTGCTAGTGTTAAATATTGTAATATCGTCCTGTTGATTTATTAATAAATACACCTATAATTGAAAATTATGTATTTTTTATTTTATTTCTACTACTTTTTGTATTTGTAGTAATGCGTAGGTACATAATTCTACGATTATTATATGAAGTAAAATATTCGACCTATTTCGATCTTGACTGTTTGCGAACTAGGTAATAATGCAAATATGACTATTCGCGATTTGGACCAATTGCTATTTTGACTATTCGCGATTTGGACCAATTGCTATTTTGACTGTTCACGATATTGACCATTCGCTATTTTGACCGAATGCAATGTTGACGGTTTTTCTGTCACTTGACCATTTGCGAATTTGACCATATGCGACGGAACGCATTCAAAGCTATAGAGTTACAATCTTTTTTGTACCGGTGACAGCGTCGCTGTAATCGCATCTTTTGGTTGTTAGTTTATTGAAAATGTGTCCAAATGACATTAGAATCAAAATGACAATAGTAGCTTCCACTTTTGGCCGCCGGCACAGCAAACTTTGTGAGTCTATAGTTGTGGTTTGTCCATAGAAATAGTACACATAGAGCAGGGAAGGCATACGGCTGCCTGTAAGTGGAAACGTCCTATGGTTAGGTTAAAGAGAGAGACGATCGCGTACCCTATATGTCTCTCTCTACTGACCATCAATCATCCAATCACAACAAATAACCGTCGAATCGTTCTGCTATGCTGATTTTCCGCGCCAACTGTGCATGCGTGAGTAGAGAGAGACAGATAGGGTGCGGCGATCGTCTCCCTCTTTCTAACCGAGGGACAACTGGAGACCTGGCTCCCCTGCTCTATGTGTACTATCTCTATGGGTTTGTCCCTTAGAAGAAAATAAAGATTGACATTGACATATGTGACTAAGAACGGGAATGACACATTTGGCAAGCAATGCCAACACAACATCCTTATTTAAATAAAATCTAAAAAGTTTTAACCATAGGTTAGAATTTACCCATGAAATGCCATCAAAATGCCAATTAATTGACCTGACCAATATGCTACATGGAAGCAACAAGTTTCCCACACAAAGCTTGTTTGTAGTATACATACCTTTCCATAGCAGTAGAGAGTGCTGAAACCTTGATAGTGAATTCAGGCAACTTCTCTAACAACACTTCCAAAGGATCAACTACTGTTAGTCTGCCTTCTAAGTTGTGATTCACATTTAGATCTGACCCTAATTTGGCACTGGAATTGAAAGAGTAGTTTATATTAATGAACGAATATTTATAAATTATAACTTTAAAATAAAAAGTACCTCGGCTACCAGATAATAAACATGAAATTTCGACAGTCGTTATGGGTAAAGCACGGTCGTAATTCACATGAAATATCGTACGTCGACCTGTAGCAATCTATCTCTGTCGCACCAGCGTAAATTATAATGCGTCCCGCTCGCACGGATGCAATAGCGAGCGGGACGCATTATAATTTACGCTCATCGTCAACGTACGAAAAAATATTTATTTAAAAAAAAATCAGCACACACAACAGACGCAAATCGCGGCAGAGGTTAAGGTCAAACATAAAACGAGAATCAGGTTATTTACACCATTCATATTGTTAGCTATTACTAGCTTTATCTAATTGTTTATATCTGATTATTATTAAATTATGAGTTATATTAGTAACGCATTAAATACTTAGTTCAGTATTGCAAAATAAAAAGATGTTAAACAATGACGCTCGGGCGCCATCTTGTTGTTTACTGTTATACTAGTTTTTAATACCTAGGTATTTAATAAGTTATTAATCCTAGTTAAATCCAATTTATTATTAGGGATTTATATATATTAAATTAGTAAGATTTGTAACGATTTCTTTGTTTTAAGTTTTAATATTTCAAATAAAAAGTTGTTAAACAATGACGCTCGGACGGACGGGCGCCATCTTGTTGTCTACGTGTATTTAAGCACGGAGCACACCGATCGAGCGTCATTCGTTCATCGTTAGTCGACCAGTACACAACTAAGTATAAGTCTATGGTAAATAAAATATACATAGTTTGGTGAGTGTTCCATATTTTCTTTTATCTAAGGTAGGAACTAATTTTTAAATATTAAATTGTTAATTATATTTTTATTATTCAATCAACATGAACTTTTCATGATATTTTATTATCTTATATTTGGTCCAAAATAAACTTACTACAAATTAGTGTTGCTCTTGTCATTTCACAAATCCTGACCCCCTCATATATAGGCGCTCTTACATGTCAGAAGTGGGATAAAAAGGACCATTTTTTTCTTTTCTCTCTTTTTTTTCTCTTTTCTCTCCTACCCACAAACCTCGTATATGTCGCTTAGTAAAAAAATTCGTGTTTCGCAAGAGAGCAGTACTTGGGTTAAATATATTTTACTACTTTCAGCCTAGTCATGGAGCGATTAAGTTCCCCAGTGCTACCTAGCAATTCGCAACTGGGAAAGAAAGAACCTAACCAAAATCGCGAGCTGCGGAGCCGCGAGCTGCGATCATCGCACCGGTCCCGGAGCCGAGAGCTACAGTCGCCGCACCGGTCCTGGAGCCGCGAGCGTCTACCGTCGCAACGGCCGCGAAGCGGAGAGCTGCGGTCGCCGCACCGGTCCCGGAGCCGCGAGCGTCGACCATCGCAACGGCCGCGAAGCGGAGAGCTGCGGTCGCCGCACCGGTCCCGGAGCCGCGAGCGTCGACCATCGCAACGGCCCCGAAGCGGAGAGCTGCGGTCGCCGCACCGGTCCCGGAGCCGCGAGCGTCGACCATCGCAACGGCCCCGAAGCGGAGAGCTGCGGTCGCCGCACCGGTCCCGGAGCCGCGAGCGTCGACCATCGCAACGGCCCCGAAGCGGAGAGCTGCGGTCGCCGCACCGGTCCCGGAGCCGCGAGCGTCGACCATCGCAACGGCCGCGAAGCGGAGAGCTGCGGTCGCCGCACCGGTCCCGGAGCCGCGAGCGTCGACCATCGCAACGGCCCCGAAGCGGAGAGCTGCGGTCGCCGCACCGGTCCCGGAGCCGCGAGCGTCGATCGTCACACCGGCCTCGAAGTGGAGAGCTGCGGTCGCCGCACCGGTCCCGGAGCCGCGGGCATCGATCGTCGCACCGGCCCCGAAGTGGAGAGCTGCGGTCGCCGCACTGGTCCCGGAGCCGCGAACACCGTTCACCACACCGGCTTCAAAGTGATGATCTGCGGGCGCCTCATCGGTCCAGGGAACAAGGCTCAGCCCAGCCCTCGGGAAACCATGAACAGCAGTCATCACAGAATCTACGGCCTCATAATCGCGAAAACAAGCAACAAGCTACAGGCAGCACCAAGGAGCATGTGAGTTTAGTCCCTCATTCATTAACCTCTGACGGCAATACGTTGAGTTTGTTAGTCAAAGCGCTTAAATCTATTGCTCCTGACTCTGATAAGATAAGCCCGTTAAACAACACAGTACCCGAGTTCGATCCTGCGGGTAAAGAGCAAACTATTAAAATGTGGCTACACAAAGTAAATGAGTGTGCAGCTATATATGGTTGGTCTGATAGGCAGATAGTACATTTTGCTCTCCCTAAATTAAAAGGCGTAGCTAAGCGGTGGTACGAAGGCCTACCTTCCGTCCTTTTCTCTTGGAGCGAGTGGCAATCCAAACTACTGGCCGCATTCCCTTCTGACGAGAACTATGGTCAAATGCTCAGTGATATGCTGGCTAGGCGCGCTAAATTCGGTGATTCTTTAGAAGAATATTTCTATGATAAAATAGCCCTTATCAATAGGTGTTCTATTATTGGTAAAAAGGCTGTAGAATGTATTCTACATGGTATTGACGACCGTGCCGTCAGATTAGGTGCCGAAGCCGCACAGTTTGATGATCTAGACAAACTTCTCACTTATTTGAGAAATTCCCGTAATATTAAAATCAATACTGATAAGCGAAATAATAGTAAGCCTCCTCCATCTAGAAATCTCGATAACTCTCCAATTGTTAACCAATCTCAGTCAACTTCGAACAAACGAAGAATAATCCGTTGTAACAACTGTAAAGCGGAAGGCCATATAGTTAGTCAATGTAGCCTACCTATTAAAAAGTGTACCAAATGTTTTAGAATAGGGCATGAAACTGAAAAGTGTTATTTTAATACACCTAATTTAGAAAAGACAGTTAACAGGGTCGGTTTAGATTCAGACCTAGGTAAGAAGTTTCAAAAACAAGCTTTAGTTAATAAAATTCCTATAGAAGCGTTCATAGACCTGGGTAGTGAATGTTCTATGTTAAAGGAGTCGTCTTTTTCAAAATTAACAGTTAAGAATGTAGAGTTGGACAACTTACCTGTTCTAAAGGGGTTTGGTAACTCTGTTGTAAAAGTTTTAGGGAGATTCACCGCATATGTTGAAATTGACGGTGTTGGGGCATACACGGAGCTACTTTTAGTACCGGACAGCGTAATGCAAACGCCATTGATGATAGGTCAATCTTTCACCGAACAGCCTCATATTTTAATACATAAAACAAGCGACCGGTTCGAAATATTGCAAACTTTTACTGATGTTGAGACTTCTGTTAAAGCTAATATATGCTGTTTAGAGTCTGCTACTATATCAGGTCTAACTATACTTAAAGTGTACACTGTACCAACATTTACGGGGGTACTATATGTTGAGGGTGATTTGAGAATTAAACATAATGTGTGTCATTATATACTTTCCGGTATCTATCAATTTAACGAAGTTGGTCAAGGTGAGATCGTTGTTAATGGCTTAAATTCAGAGTTTGTTGTTAACAAAGATTACTTAATTGCTCGGGGAAAAAAGGCACTTGAAGAAAATTTTAGCACAAAGGACATACTCCGTGTATCCACCCAAGATCCTCAAAAGCAGCTTAGTCAAATTACAATATCAGAGTTACACCTAGGCGGAAATTTAGAACAGTCTATAGTGAACGAACTTTTGATGCTTCTTAACAAATATCGAAACTGCTTCGCTTCTTCTATGTCTGAATTAGGCAAATGTAAAGTATCAGATATGACGATATCTTTGCAAGATAATGATCCAGTTGTGTATAGGCCTTACCGTTTGGCAGTAGCAGAAAAGGAAGTTGTAAGAGATATGGTTAACGAGCTACTGGAAAACCACATTATTAGACCCTCTACTTCGTCCTATTCTAGTCCAATAGTTCTTGTTAGAAAGAAAACTGGGGATTATCGTCTTTGCATAGATTATCGGGCGCTAAACAAAAAAACTGTCAAAGAAAACTACCCGATGCCACTTATTGATGACCAAATAGATGTTCTTTCTGGTAACACGTATTTCACGACTCTTGATCTAGCCTCCGGTTATTACCAAATTTGCATTACAGAGCAAGACAAGCACAAAACGGCTTTTGTTACCCCCGAAGGGCATTTTGAGTTTAATAGAATGCCCTTCGGCTTGGCTAACGCCCCAGTGATCCATTGAAATGTTACATTTTTTAGGCCTTACCTTGCGTTTCTTAGAGGACGCAATTTTATTTTTTTGACGTGTAGGGGGGGTAAGTGTAAAGCTAAAATCAAGTTTGTGGGGTCGCCACCCTTGTCCCACGGCCGCCATCTTGAAAATAGGGGTTGAAACGGTTTTTACGATATATCTCTTAAACTATTTATCTGATAAAATTTTTTTTAACGTTTTTTGTTGCAAATTAAATTCTCTATAACTTTGGTCCAGTATTTTTTTGTCGTAAAACTATAAATAAAAAAGTTATAAGTGAAAATGTACAGAAATTCGAGAAAAAAATTAGCGATGTGTGGATGTCGAAAAGCAGGGCTAAAATGTTCCGCAGTGTGCTTCCATTGTTCTGGAGAGACTTGCAGCAACGTAATGGAACTCTCAGAATTAATAAATGAAAATGACTTTGATGATGAACCGCCGACATTGACACCCCTTCCTTCTACAGTTCTCCCACGGATATTTGATTCAGAAAACCGATCAGATGCTGAGCCGCAGCCTGGTCCATCGAAAAGACCGAGGACGGAGTAGTTCAAATTTATAAAATCACCGTGGATTAGGCCTATTGGGGATACCACGTAAAAAAAACGCGCCTCCAGACTCTACCTCGTGGAAGAGTCAATAATTAATTATTAATAACATTGCAAAATTACTAATTAAAAGAATTATAATAACAAAATAAAAAAAAAAAAAAACTGATGACACATTATTAGTACCCACGTATAAAATATGTATAGTTAAGAGTACTGAAAAATAGTACTCACTTCGGAGCGCTGTAAAACCTTAGCTATTGACTTAATGAAAAAATGTTGCATATAAAAGTTGTCGAAAAAACGATCTGCAAAAATGGTCTGATATCGTTTTTTCGTAAAATGATAAAAAAAGTTATATCGAAAAATATTTTTTTTTTCTCGAATTTCTGAACATTTTCACTTATAACTTTTTTATTTATAAATTACTGGACCAAAGTTATAGAGAATTTAATTTGCAACAAAAAACGTTAAAAAAAAAATTTTGTCAGATAAATAGTTTAAGAGATATATCGTAAAAACCGTTTCAACCCCTATTTTCAAGATGGCGGCCGTGGGACAAGGGTGGCGACCCCACAAACTTGATTTTAGCTTTACACTTACCCCCCCTACACATCAAAAAAATAAAATTGCGTCCTCTAAGAAACGCAACCCCAAATGTAACTTTTCAATGGATCACAGCTACATTTCAAAGAATAATGCATCAAGTCCTTGGTAGTCTCCGTTATAAAGAAGCACTGGCATACTTAGATGATATCATTATTCCATCAAAAAATATTTCTGAGGGGCTAGAACGTTTAGAGCTAGTGTTGCAGGTTTTGTCTAATGCCGGACTTACTCTGAAGTTGGAAAAATGTGTTTTTTTTGGGCGTTCTGTAGATTATTTAGGTTTCGAAATTTCAAGGGACGGTATAAAGCCAGGGTTGAAAAAAATTTCCGCTGTAGAAAATTTTCCCATACCAAAGAATCAGCACCATGTTCGTCAGTTCCTTGGCCTTGCTAGCTTTTTCCGCCGTTTCGTACAAGGTTTCTCTATACTTGCTAAACCGCTAACTCAACAACTTAAGAAAGATGCCACATGGGTATGGAGTGAAGAGCAGCAAAAGGCTTTTCAAACTTTGAAGGATAAATTAATCCAAAAACCTATATTAGCTCTGTATAACCCGAAAGCTGAGACCGAACTCCATACCGATGCGTGCAAGATAGGAATAGCAGGTATTCTGCTCCAAAGGGATGAGCAGTCTAAGTTGAGACCAATAGCCTATTTTAGTAGACAGACTACGCCTGAAGAACAAAACTACTCTTCTTATGATTTAGAAACTCTCGCAGTTGTAGCTTCATTACAAAAATTTCGTGTTTACCTTGTAGGGATCACATTCAAAGTTATTACCGATTGTAATTCATTACGTGCTACATTCTCAAAACGCGATATGCTACCCCGAGTAGCTCGATGGTGGACACTTATGCAAGAGTTCGATTTCACTATAGAGTATAGAGCAGGGGTTTCTATGAACCACGTGGACGCCCTAAGCCGCAACCCACCTATAGAGAATTCTCAAATTGAATATTCTGTTTTCAACGTTTTTGAATCAGATTGGATAACAACAGTTCAAAATTCTAATTCGGAGATTCAACGAATCATTGGTATTTTAAATGATCCTAGTTTGGATGATGTTACAGATATTAAAAATAATTACAAAGTAAAAATAGGTAAACTGTTTAGAATAACTTCTGAAGGCGACAGGTGGGTTGTACCTAAGGGTGTCCGGTGGCAAGTGGTAAAGCAAAATCATGATGACATAGGTCATTTTGCCTTAGATAAAACACTTGAGAAAATTAAACTTCACTTCTGGTTTCCCAAAATGAGACGGTTCGTAAAAAAATACGTTACTTCTTGCTTGGAGTGCGCCTATTCAAAAGCGACTGCTGGCAAAAGGCCTGGCTTCCTGCACCCAATAGAAAAGGTCAATAAACCATTCGATACTATACATTTGGACCACGTAGGACCCTTTGTGAAAGGTACCAGGGGAAACATTTATATTTTAGTTGTAATTGATGCATTTACCAGATTTATTTACTTAAAGGCCGTTCGTAATACAAAAACTAGTTCGACTATAAAAGTATTGCGAGAATACATGGGTATATTCGGGGTACCGCGTAGAATAATCTCGGATCGAGGAACGTCTTTCACGAGTGATTCTTTTAAATGTTTTATAACTGAGAAGGGTATTAACCATGTTTTGAATGCTGTAGCCACTCCTAGAGCAAACGGGCAGGTCGAGCGCTACAATAGAGTTATCGTAGATTCATTAACAGCTAAGTGTGTAGGGTCCACTGAAAATAAATGGGAAGATTACTTACCAGAGGTTCAGTGGGGTATTAATAATACCTTTAATAAGGGTATTAATAGAACACCCGCGGAAGCCCTTTTTGGTATAAGACCCAAGGGCCTGAGCGACAGTAGGTTAGTAGGAGCGATTGATGAAGGTGTTACGACCATTGACAAAGAATCGGACTTAAATAATATTAGGGATGAAATTAGTTCGTTTGTAGAGAAATCACAGCAACAACAAAAAGAAAGGTACGATAAATCGAGATGCAAACCCTTTCAGTTTAAAGAAGGAGACTTGGTTAGAGTAGAGCGACAAGTACCCGCTACGGGTAACAGTAGAAAACTAGCTCCAAAATTCCAAGGCCCTTATAAAATTATTAAAGTGTATGATCACGATAGATATCAAATAGAAGACACCCCTCTTACAAAAATAGGCAACAAAAAATATTCTACTGTTGTCGCAGTCGACAAACTAAAACCATGGTTGAATTTTTCGAGACCTAACGATGATATTCTAAGCGAAGAGGAATCTGATTACTGAGTTTTTTTTTTTTTTTTAGTATATAGGTACTAATTGATGAAAAACAATTTTGTGGATCAGGACAATGAGGCCTGTTATCTACAAAATTAATAATACTTTTGTAACATCCAGAACAAAGAGGTCTGTGGTTACAACTACCAATTTAGGTATATGCAGAACAAAGAGGTCTGTTATATACTTACTTTTAATTTAATTAATACAGAACAAAGAGGTCTGATTGTGATTTGGATGACCAGGACAAAGAGGCCTGTTAACATTAAATTAAAATCTTTTCATTAACATCCAGAACGAAGAGGTCTGTGGTTACAAATTCTAATCATATTATTTTACAGAGCAAAAATATTGTTATCTAGATACTGATATAGCTTTGATAAGTTAATTATGTGTTAATAGTGTAAGGACACACTTTATTTCGAATGGCCGAATCTGTTAGCTATTACTAGCTTTATCTAATTGTTTATATCTGATTATTATTAAATTATGAGTTATATTAGTAACGCATTAAATACTTAGTTCAGTATTGCAAAATAAAAAGATGTTAAACAATGACGCTCGGGCGCCATCTTGTTGTTTACTGTTATACTAGTTTTTAATACCTAGGTATTTAATAAGTTATTAATCCTAGTTAAATCCAATTTATTATTAGGGATTTATATATATTAAATTAGTAAGATTTGTAACGATTTCTTTGTTTTAAGTTTTAATATTTCAAATAAAAAGTTGTTAAACAATGACGCTCGGACGGACGGGCGCCATCTTGTTGTCTACGTGTATTTAAGCACGGAGCACACCGATCGAGCGTCATTCGTTCATCGTTAGTCGACCAGTACACAACTAAGTATAAGTCTATGGTAAATAAAATATACATAGTTTGGTGAGTGTTCCATATTTTCTTTTATCTAAGGTAGGAACTAATTTTTAAATATTAAATTGTTAATTATATTTTTATTATTCAATCAACATGAACTTTTCATGATATTTTATTATCTTATATTTGGTCCAAAATAAACTTACTACAAATTAGTGTTGCTCTTGTCATTTCACAAATCCTGACCCCCTAATATATAGGCGCTCTTACAATATAGAATACTATTTCTGGGGATGAAACCGCGAGGTACAGTCAGCGTCAGAGAAAAGGTCCCACTTGGTAATGCAAACTTTGGCATTGCCAACCGAGGGAGGTTAGGTTACCTTTTATTTGACGTTTCATTCATCGTGTCCCCCCTTTCATTCGCTTTTCATAATAATATGTTGTGTTTCCAAAAAGTATCGACCCCCCCCCCGGCCAACTATAGCCCCGCGCCCGCCCCGCCCGCGCCGGGGGCAGATGTTCAACCGGGGCCACAAATTTGGAGGAGGGGAATACATTTCCTTCCCCGCTGACTGTCCATACATACAAGTCGAATTGATAACTTCATACTTTGAAGTCACCCTGTATACTCTCTCCCGTCCGCTTGGCCAACTCCATGTCCTACATAGACCTCTTAATAACTATCTCCTACTTACCCGTAACTAGAATACACGGTCCAGACCCGTTCAAACGCGTCTATCACAGTCCTGTCGTCTCCTTCCTCCTCGCTGTCACTCTCCGCGTCACACTGTATCCTCTCTACCGTCCGTTTGGCCAACTCCATGTATTCCGGTATGATCTGACAGCGTTTGGCCACTTCTAAGCACAAGTCCTTGAAGTTTGATACCTCCGATTGTGTTAGCGAGTTTGGATCTGAGAACAATCAAATCATTTATTGTTGTTGCTTTACTACAAACATTTACTTATGGGACCAAACGGAATGTATAATTGTATACCACTTCACAAGCTATCGGTTCATAAATGTTGAGAACAGTTGACAGTCGTTTGGAAAGTATATTCACAAAGTGTCTACGGAATTTTCTACGGTTTCATTTTTATATATATAGATTATAAGCTCTTTGATGATCATTAAGTTAATAATTAATAATAAAAATAATGTTATTAAAGTCTAAACCACACCTACCCACACCCTCGTAACTCACCTTTATTCTCAATCCCAGCCCAACAGCTATTGAGGTCCACAATGAGATGCTCTATCCGTGGGAACACCTCGTTGAACACAGCTCGCCAGTGCTTGGTGATGCACAGCAGCACGTCGGAGAGAGTCCAGGGCGGCGGCTTGTATACTACATGACGCCATAGATTGTCGTATTTGGCGCGCATCTCGTTCTATGAGAGAAAAATAAATACATGTATTTTTTGTTGTATTATGGTGTAAAGGCTTATTCAGATCTGAGCGGAATTCGCGACAGCTGAGAGTAGAGGTACATACTACGCTGGTTTCGCTCATTTACTTCTTTGGTGTGAACAGTAATATTACTGCATATCCCAATGGGTTTTCTTTGCCGCAAACGGTAGCGAATACCGCTAAGTTTGAACAGGCATTAAAAGTGTCTACAGTGTGGCAAAATAAGAGGGAATGAGGGCGAGCGCGTGATGAAGCACATTTTATTGAGTAGCGCGCGGAGACAGGCCCGTATAGCGTCGAGACCGCAAGAGCCCGAGGAAGGAGATGATCGTAGTGTGGGGGCGAAACTTGGTCTGCTCAAGTGGCTCGCGCCGGGACGGGTGTGGCTGGGACATTATTGCTTTCGCGCTGGAGTGTCTGCGTAGTGTATGTGTGTGTATGCCAAAATATGGGTAGATAATATGTTAATATTCTTGTATATGTGTGTGAGTGAGTACATACTATCCCCATACCTCGAGTATATTGGAAAGCAGTGTGTGCGCGGCGGCGGCGGCCCGCGCGGAGTGCCGGCGGGGCGGCGCCCGCGGGCGGAGCGCCAGCTCGCGCGCGGGGACGCCGCGGACTTTGTTGGCCGCTGCTTTGGTACACAGGTTCTTGTCGTTTGATACCAGGATCTGAGGGTGTATTATATACTTTATGGGTGACAATAGAACCAAGGAGAAGGAAAGTAAAAGGCAAGTAAATAGGGGTTCGAAATGAAAAGTTTTGGAAAATTTAGGAAATGTAAAATAAATAATAAATTAGATGGAGATACACATCACAATAAACGGAGTAGAACAAAAAATATAGGCAGCCGAAGGCGGAAGTGACATTGATAATAGGAACAGCTGCAAAAGGTGAAGTCATTTTTACACACGCATTTTTTTTTAATAGTAGTAATAATAGTTTATTTCTTTTTTTAACTTTGATAAGCTTGCACTTGACTGTAACTCGCCTGATGGAAAGCGATGTTACAGCCTAAGATGGAGCATGCTCGCCTAGAAGGTACCTGTTCAGTCGTGACTTAAAAGACCAAGAGAAATAAGATCTCACCACAGCGTTCCCCCTCTCGGCCTGCTGCAGACAACAGTTCAATATTTCATCGTCGGGCGACTCACACGGGTAGATGTGAGAGTTCGCGTCGCGCAGCGGTTGCACTAAAAACAATTATAAATTAATTTATCAAACATACCCGTAATTTTCGTTCCCGTGGGAATAAGGGGATAAAATAGCTACCACCAAAAACATTCTGTAAAAAACTAGCCAAGTCTCGATGGAGCTGCTTGTTTATCTCTAAAAAGTAATGAAATCTAGACAAACTCGTACCAAGTCTAAGGTTCCTTACTGCGATTCTTTATTATTATAGTTAATGTTGTGTGATTTGGCCGTTGAAAGGTACACATGTATACAAGGGTACAAAACTAGGTACTCCATGACACTATTGCACCAATCTGTCGCCAGAACCGCTACCCATTGACGATAAAAAAATGTCACTTGAAAAACGTTGATTCAATATCCAGTCAATTGTAGGCTTGATAAAGCTGCGTATTTTAATAATGTTATAACATTACGTGTAAACAAAATTGACTTGTACCCACTACTAACGTTTTAAACAATGTTCAACGGCCAAGTCACACAACATTAACTATAATAATAAAGAAATCGCAGTAAGGAACTTTAGACTTGGTACGAGTTTGTCTAGATTTCATTACTTTTTAGAGATAAACAAGCAGCTCCATCGAGACTTGGCTAGTTTTTTACAGAATGTTTTTGGTGGGATTTCATTTATTTTTGTTGAAACGTGTTAATATTGATTTATTTTATTAGATTTTCTGATTTGACACATTTTTTTCTTTTTAGGAGTAGTATTTTATTATTAAGCGCCCTGCGGTTTCACCCGCGTAGTTCCCGTTCGCGTTTCCGTGGGAATTTCGGTATAAAAAGTATCCTATGTGCTTCTCCTGGTTTTAAGCTACCTCCCCACAAATTGTCAGCCAAATCAGTTCAGCTGTTTTAGAATTATCATTACCGTTCCCATTCCCGTGGGAATTTCGGGATTAAAAGTATTCTTTGTGCTTTCCTGGTTCTAAGCTACCTCCCCACCAATTTTCAGCCAAATCAATTCAGCCGTTCTTGAGTTATAAATTCCCGTTCCCATTCCCGTGGGAATTTCGGGATAAAAAGTATTCTATGTTATTTTCCTGGTTCTAAGCTACCTCCCCACCAATTTTCAGCCAAATCAATTCAGCCGTTCTTTAGTCATAAATTCCCGTTCCCATTCCTGTGGGAATTTCGGGATCAAAAGTATTCTATGTTCTTCTCCTGGTTCTAAGCTACCTCCCCACCAATTTTCAGCCAAATCAGTTCAGCCGTTCTTGAGTTATAAATTCCCGTTCCCAATCCCGTGGAAATTACGGGATTAAAGGTATCCTATGTCCTTTTCCTGGTTCTAAGCTACCTCCCCACCAATTTTCAGCCAAATCAGTTCAGCCGTACTTGAGTTACAATTCCCGTTCCCGTTCCCGTATAGTTCCCGTTCCCGTTCGATTATCCTAGTTGTTATAGTTTTCCCTTTATGTGGCCATTAAACCCTAACTCTGTACCAAATTTCAGCTCTCTAGGTTCATGGGAAGTACTAGTTCTATTTTGATGATCATGAGTGAGTGAGTGAGTGAGTGAGTGAGTGAGTGTCTGTCTTAAATACGAAACTTTGCTTTCGCTTAACTTGGGAACTAAATGACCTACAGACTTGAAATTTTATTTTAAGTATGTGATTGTATAGCTTACTGGATGACGAAAATTTCAGCGTTCTAGTCTTATCCAGAGGTCCTCTAATAGGGGCCTGAAAATGCGGCGAAATGGTTCCTGTAAAGGATGGTACGGCAGTGTTTGCTTCGCGCTCGACTTGGCGGGGGGCACTGCCGTGCCCCCAGATCTAACACCGAAAGTTTTTTTTTAGATCAGATCAGTATTTCCTGAGATTAGCGCATTCAACCAAACAAACAAATTCTTCACAGCTTTATATATATTAGTATAGATATAATTATAAAGGATATTTTATATTCGTTTCTGTAGATATAATCTAGGGTTTAAGGTTTATAACTGCTGGGATGTGGACCTTGATGGTTCGGTATGGGACACTTCAAATCAGTTGTGGTAAAAAAGTAAATATTTTCAGCATACTTTCAGCATCGAAATTGCTTCGGGAAAAAAAAATTGGTGCAAATATGTTGAGTACACCTACTCAAAACCTAAATAGCTTAATATGTAGTGTATCTTTTGTGCACGTGGTTTGAAAGGCCTTACTTTGCCGTAACATAGTTTATTTGTAACTACCACAGGAAGTAATGTCTCGATGACCACCTCAAATAAATTTATAACTACATTTGAAGATATAATTAAATATTGAATTGATTGATCTGTTTTTTATAGAGATAGAGCAAATTAACACAGTTCAAACACGGCTTGAAATAACAAAAAAATATAAATTACCTTTTATCCTATCATTTTCAGGTAGATTCTTGTACAGATAGTCCATAGCTGGCCGCGCTCGCTTACATATAGCGCCGTATCCGTTGTTGTTGTCTTTCAAACGGTCCAGCTCGTTTATGACCCTCCACGGCACTAATAGTGTTGGCTGTTCTGTGTAACCTGCGGAATCCTTACTTCCTTACTATCCTTACTAATATTATAAATAAGAAAGTAACTCTGTCTGTCTGTCTGTTACCTTTTCACAGCTAAACTACTGAACCGATTGACTTGAAATTTGGTACAGGGGTAGCCATACAAGGGGAAGGACATAGGCTATGTTTTATCCCGAAATCCCCACGGGAACGGGAACTACGCGGGTGAAACCGCGGGGCGCAGCTAGTTAAGAATAAATAAAACATTTTATAGAGTACTAGACGTGCCCCGCGGTTTTACCCGCATAGTTCCCGATTCCGTGGTAATTTCGGGATAAAACATAGCCTGTGTCCTTTCCCGAACCATAAGCTACCCCTGTACCAAATTTTAAGTCAATCGGTTCAGTAGTTTAGCTATGAAAAGGTAACAGACAGACAGACAGAGTTACTTTCGCATTTATAATATTAATATGTATTAGCTATTTATTCCGAAGTATTCTATTAGTAAGGATTAAAACACGAGACATATTTAACGCAACAAAATATAAAATTAAATGAATAAACCTTACCCTCAACATGTGAATTCATGACATTTTTGATGACATTCAGTTCGTGTATGAATATATTTGTATCGACGACCAGAATCACTTTATCCTTCGCGTTGGTCGTGTTTGTACTCTCTTGGTTTGTACTCATCGGCATTGGGACAGGCGGTAGCGGTATCGTCTGTAATATGAAGGTTCTTAGTTTATAACCAGTAGCGGCGCGGCGTAACAAATACTATTTTTAACCCCCGACGCAAAAAGAGGGGTGTTATAAGTTTGACGTGTCTGTGTGTGTGTATCTGTCTGTCTATGGCATCATAGCTCCCGAACGGATGAACCGATTTCAATTTAGTTTTTTTTTTTGTATTAAAGGGGACTTACGTGCGAGTGTTCTTAGATATGTTTGATGAAAATCGGTTGACCCGTTTAAAAGTTATGGGGGTTTAAAAGTAATTGTGTTGGGGGTTTTTTAATTTTTTATAGTGATTATGGTTATTAGCACTCAAATTATTATGATTAACGGGATATTTACCATGTACATTATTTATTTCGAGTTTCCGATATTTCGACGCTGTTGCAAAGAAATATATAATATACATTGTAAATATCCTGTTAATCATAATAATTTGAAAAACTAATTAAACTAAAAAAAGATATTTTTTCAGTTTCTCAAATTAGTCAAAATATTATCGACTTTGTACGCGTTGAAATAATATCGAAAATCAATTAACACCTGCGCGCTACCTTTTGTCTGTAGTTTCGATACTAGTTATTGTGTTAATTGATTTTCGATCTTATTTCAACGCTTACAGTGTTGATAATAGTTCGACAGTGAGAAATGCTCTGCGCTGCGCTTCGCCATTATGTGCGCCAGCCCTAAGATTTTAGTACATGACAAAGGCTAAAATCTCTATGCAATTATATGAGCAATAGGCGTGATGTTCACGCTAGCCTGCATGTTTCAAATCTAAGCATTTAAATCATTAATTTCTCATCTCATCATAAATCATTCATTTCTAAACTCAGGATTCGAACCCAAGATTGTTTAATAGGTGCATGCCAGTAAATCGCTGAGGCGTTAAATATAGATTAAAGTATGTACTGTATAATAAACTATGAAATCGCAAAATGCTAAAATTGAAAACAATGAGCTCTAAGTAGCTTGGTATGGTTTTACCTTAAACATCATATTATAACATTTCTACTATAATAACTTATTAAAAATATATATACCCTTATATCAATATCCATAGCTTCACTTGCAAACTGTTCGTAACTGTCTTGACTTGTCTCCAACTCTCCGCTGAGCCGTGACCTTAGAGATTCCAATCTATCCATAGCAGACGCATACGGTTTCACTGGACTTTCCATATTTGACTTGTAGCATAATTTAGACTTTATAGCAGACATCAACTTACTAGCCTCAACGAACTGCGGAGGAGTTAACGGAGGCTTCATTAGAGAGTCAGATGTCTGATTACAGATGCCTCGCTCGATATCCGCAAACGTATCTTTGTGTTTTTGTATGTTGTTATATTCATCTGGCAGATGTGCTTTCATTGATGATAATATCTTGGTGGCTGCGAAGAATTGTGATGGGGATGTTATTGAATGTAAGCTATCGTTGATTGAATGACTTGACTGAGATTCGTTGGCGTTTGTTTGAGATGTAGACTGTGATACGTCCGATTTGGGCGTTTTTTGTTCCGTTTGTAGCGTACATGGTGCGCTTTTACGTTTCTGTGCATTTAACTCTTTCACTTGTTCCGCTAAGTCTGCCCTTAACTGTGATAGACGATTATTAGCAATATTCTTTGTATGTGTCGATTTAGGACTCTCCGTAGATCCTCGGCTCGTGTCTGCCTTAACATTGCTAATAGTCTGTTTGTCTTTTAACAAGTTCTGACTAGTATTCAACCGCCTATTCGGTGATAATGATAGTTTCGGTCTATCTTTGGGAGATTGTTTGTTGCTTGGTCTCTTTATTGGAATGTCATCTCTTACATTGTTCGGGGAAGATTCTGGAATAAGTTGTTAATGTTTAAACAATGTAGGTATTATAAAAAATTATGATATCTGTAAAGTAATTTGTAGAACCTATTCCATGTAAAGATATGTGCTGCAATATTGTGTCCCTAAAACAAGGAGCTTATTAATGAGTGTAATTTATACAAATTGTGCACAAAGAAGCTATGAAAGAAGCAATTATAAAGGACTAGCTGCGCCCCGCGGTTTTACCCGCGTAGTTCCCGTTCCTGTATGAATTTCGGGATATAGCATAGCCTATTTTCTTCCCCGGAACATAAGCTACCCCAGTACCAAATTTCAAGTCAATCGGTTCAGTGGTTTAGCCGTGAAAAGGTAACAGACAGACAGAGTTACTTTCGCATTTATAATATTAAGTTAGGATCTAACATATTAAGTAATATAGATATAATATAATCAGTCACATTATCATCTAGTCTTACAGCCACTGCCGCTAAGACACTAAATGAATCTATTTATTAGTATTACTTAGTAGGGTACCACAAACTACAAATACTACTAAGGGCTTATTTCACAATCTTCAAGTAACGTTACTCACCAAGTAAAGTTTGCTTTGTCTCTTTCTTACTTTATATCAAGTGACAAAGATAAAACCTATGAGTGGAACTTTACTTGAAGATCATGAAATAGTACACTTTTTAAACTTTCGCGATCGGAATTCATAGTTGCATAATTTACAGGTCTTCTCGTGACCACAATCGGTGTAACCCGGTTGAAACGTCGAGGTAAATAATAATTATGTTTTACGCGATTAAGACCTGTAAATTATGCAACGATGATCATGAAATTGGCACTTAATATTACAAAAAAAAAATCATTTAATACCTTCTTTACGTTTCTTATTATAAATGTCATCACTGCAACCATCACTCTTTCGTTTAATACACTTTTTGATAATTTCCTGCTTTTTGACAAGTTTGTCTTTCTCCTTTTTCTTTTTAAAAGTATTTTTTGAAGTGGTTGCATCTTCCTTCTAAAATGAAATCAATTATAGAGAATCACATAGTATAAAACAAAGTTGCTTTCTCTGTCCCTATGTATGCTTAGATCTTTAAAACTACGCAACGGATTTTGATGCGGTTTGTTTTAATAAATAGATAGAGTGATTCAGTGGGAAGGTTTTTAGCATAACTTTATACCCATATTCCTACAGGAACGGAAACTACGCGGGTGAAACCGCGGGGCGCCGCTAGTAATTATATAAAAATGAATCTGCTATTCTTTTAGATGTAGCAGGTAGACTAAGTCAATTCTAAAAACATTTTTCTATTGCAGAATATACATATATAAATAGCACATATTCTGGTTGCTTGTTAAACAATATTTAGCTATGAATTTGGTACTATATTATATCATTGTTATAAATTAATTTTTTAATTAAAATTAGAGTTTTTTAATTAAAATCTCAACTAAAATATCTATTTACTAAAATGTAATGCATATTGCTAGTCAAGGCAAAAAATCTAGGAAATTCCTTCACCTTATAAATATTTTAATTGAAGTATACATTTACAAGGCTAATAGTAGCTTTTAAATCTATTACGTTGAAATATTTTCGGAGTACAAATTCAGACCATATTTTTTTTATATTTTACCCACCTAATAAGTACTTATTGTAAAAACCAAGACATTTATTTATTCACTAGGAAATTTAGGAAGGTCATTACTCAGTGTCTAGCTCATAAAATAAAAGGCTATTTATGAACATTTTCTTTAGCATATATATTTATTGATTTTAGCATTGGAACACAATTTCTTACTACCCTTAATTTTTTTTGTCTGTAATATTTAAACATATTTTACTAACCGGAGGTTTTGTCCATGAAGATTTTCCAGTTCTTCTATTGAAGTAATACTTCCTGCCTGTTTTTGATTTAGATGTACAAAGGATCCAGCCCTCTGGCAGGCTCAAATCATCATATTGATTGGAACTCATATTTTGTTATTGAACTCATAAGCAAAATACCAAAGTTACAATAATAATAAACAAATCTCAAGCGAGATTTAACACCAGACAAAGAAAAACTAATTATTAAGATAAATTAGAGAATTACAAAAATAAGTAATTGTAATTTTTTTGGAAATTGGAATCTATTTTATTTTATTTTGCAATTCCCCATTGACATATAACATGGACGGGGCATACCTACGAAAAAAACGTGTATACCTATACTTTACTGAGAGCAAAAAATGGCAGCTAATAGTGCAGTCCCTATCGATATGTCTGAAAAATAACATCGATAATAGATTGTAAGTATGTTTTCTTACTTTGATTAATTTTAAGTTTTATACATAGGTCTTACTGTAAAAGAACATTATAGATAGTTTGTAAAATATAGCTTGATCATTGTGACATACAGGGTGGCCCAAATAGAACGCTCAGTAAGGGGAAGTATAAAACTATAAGAGATACAAAGATTTGTTCTTAGGAACCATGTCATCGATTTTAGTAAAAAAAAAAGTGCATTGATAGATTTAGAAAAAAAAAACTATTACTCTCTATGAGAATCGAACCCGGAAATTTTTAAAAATTTTATGTTCATTATTTTAAACTAGAAATGGATTGTGTATATCTTTAGCAGTAAGTAAATGTTACTAAGAAACATAATATCTAAATTCATTAAAATGCTTTGGTTTATATGATATAGTTTGGTACAAAACTCGCCAAGACATCATTGAAGTTCCGAAAATAGCCAAATATCCCATTTCAACACAAATTCACCATTTCAAGATACAAAATGCAATAGTTTGTATATACGGCCGTTCGTTCTAGTTACAAATAATGAAAAATATTTTTTTCAAAACTTCCGGGTTCGATTCCCTTAGTGAGAATAGTATTTTTCTAAATCTTTGAATGCAATTTTTATTTTAACTAAAATCGATGACATGGTTCCTAAAAACAAATCTTTGTATCTCTTATAGCTTTATACTTCCCCCCACTGACCGTTTTATTTGGGCCACCCTATATATCAAACTTTTATTATTTACTAGTAGCTCCCCGCGGTTTCACCCGCGTAGTTCCCTAGATTACGGGGATAAAATATATTACTATGTCACGCACTGATAAATTAGCTTTCCATTAGTGAAAGAATTTTTGAAATCGGTCCAGTAGTTTCGGAGCCTATTCATTACAAACAAACAAATCTTTCCTCTTTATAATATTAGTATAGACAAACGTTTGGAATTCGATTAAACGAATATTTCAATATGAATACAGATATTCTCAAGAGCAAACCTCAAATCCATGGTTTCTTATGGTATACTACATGAGAATCTGAGAAATTGGACTTTATATACTTACTCACTATTATTTAAGATCAAATATGCACAAAATGTAAATAATGTTTATGAAATAAAAACCAAATTAAAACGTACTTAAATAATTATTTAAAATATCGATAGTTTATAGTCTGTGGTCACGATGTTTCATTGCCCATCACTATGTAGGTCGATTAATCCTTTTGTTATAGCGAAAAAATAATACGGCGACGGGCCGCAAGTAGGTATTTCATTGGGACTAAGAATGACAGGTGGCTATTATAGTAACTGTCAAAAATACTGTTGTCCTTTTTCACTCACGCAAAATTATGAAAGTTAAAAAGAGACGGCTATATTTTTATAACTTTGGCGTCGATAAGCCTCATACTTCTATAACTATTTTTTCTATAGTCAAACATGCGATGTCCATGTTATATGTCAATGCAATTCCCAAACAAAAATTCTTGACTTGAATGAATTATTTCATCAATCAAAGACCACAGAATGAACAGAACACAGAATAGATAGACACCCACACAAACACACACAACAAGCCAATATAAAAAAAAAATAGATTGAATACTTTCATCCAAATCCTAACTAATCCTACTAATATTATAAAGCCGAATGTTTGTATGTATGGATGTATGGATGTTTGTTCCTCTTTCACGCTAAAACTACAGAATGGATTTTAATGAAATTTGGTACAGATGTTCCTCATACATAGGAATAACACATAGGATACTTTTTATCCCAAAATTCCCACGGGATAAGGTTCCACGCGGGTAAAACCACGGGGCACAGCTTATTATACACCCCTATTTTGAATTCGAGATACTTAATCACACAGCTAATGTAAACGACGGGTGACAATATAATAGTGAAGTTAGTTTTTTTATTTTGCTTTTATTTAAAAAGTTACTTATAAGTCAAAGTTTTTCAAAATCCCGCCGAATTTTATTGTTATTCTACACCGAACAACAGGCGAACGCTGCGATTCACAGCTGAGCGCGGTCATCGACCCGAGCCGTCACAGAATACTTGATAGCTAGTTGCCGTCTGGTAATACGGCATTTATTTAGTATTTTTTAAAGATAAGTAATCGACTACCATTTTTGATATTTTTATTGGATATATGGATTCAGTTACTGCTACAGATATTCCGATTTTAATAAGTCCCGTAATTTCAAAATAGGGGTGTATATGCGAAAGTAACTCTGTCTGTCTGTCTGTTACCTTTTCACGGCTAAACTACGGAACCGATTGACTTGAAATTTGGTACAGGGGTAGCTTATGGTCCGGGAAAGAACATAGGCTATCCCGAAATAGTTTTATCCCGAAATTCCCACGGGATCGGGAACTACGCGGGTGAAACCGCGGGGCACAGCTAGTACCCTATAAAATATAGGTATAACAAAACAAGGAAAAATAGAAATTAAATTTAATATGTTAATACTTTACTGCTTACTATTTGTTTTCTCTGTCATTTATAAATGTGTTCGCGGGCAAAAGATAGTGTTTAAAAATCTTGCGAGCCCCCAATAAACTCACATAAAGTTTAGTTTAAGTATAGCACCACAATCTTTTCTGTGCCGGTGACAGCGCGCGTCGCTGTAATCGCATCCTTTGGTTGTATCCTTACCTTTCTTGCCCATATCAATATAATGCATGGACCCCCTATCAGAAGCAACACATTACGTTTTTTGTGCCTCTCACTAGACTCGTTTAATAAGTTTTACTCTTAACCGACTTCAAAAATAGGAGGATTTTTTGTATTTTTATGTACCTGTGTAAACCGATATTTACGTCAATTTTTAACCGATTTTCAAAATTCTTTTTTTACTCGAAAGAGAGCACTTGCCATTTTGTCCCATGACAAGGATCTGATGATTGCATCCCAGCAGATCCTAGCTTAGCATCCTAGAGATATCGAGAAAAACTTTGAAAAGGTGACTAGTGCAGTTGTGAAGTATTTCGTTAAGTATCTTAAAGCATTATAAGATTTGGAGTCGACCTGATGATGGACCTCGAAGACCATCGAGGGAACTCCTCAACGACTTACAGCAGCCTCGTGTTTGGGCTTGATTAATTTGTATCGATGAGACCTTTACAACTAGATAGGATGTGATACTAAAAACTAGAAATTAATAAATCACTACGTTTATGAAACCGATTTCAAACTTATCAATAGGTAGCTCATACAAGTGATAGTTCATTTTAGTTTTTGAATCGATTTTTTTAACGTATTTTTTTATAGAATAGTAGGTTCGTGTTTGTGATTGACTTGGGGTGTCGTGGTAGTAATCCCCCGTGGCATCCTACGGCGGCACCCCAATGTAACGCAGACGGAAGTCGCTGTGTTTTTAGTGGGTGGGCCCAGCCGTTTTGGGAGAGCCCCCTAAATTAAGGTCTCACGGTGGTATGCCCATAGAAATAGTACACATAGATAGAGCAGGGAAGGCATACGGCTGCCTGTAAGTGGAAAGTGGACACGTCCTATGGTTAGAAAGAGAGAGAAGAACGCGGTACTCTGTCTCTCTATGCGCAGTAAAGGCATAGAGGTGACGCGTCGCTGGTATTCTGATTTTCCGCGCCAATTGCGCATGCGTGAGTAGAGAGAGACAGATAGGGTGCGGCGATCGTCTCTCCCTTTCTAAACGAGGGACAACTGGAGACCTGCCTGGCTCCTCTGCTCTATGTGTACTATCTCTATGGGTATGTATGCCTTTATGCAGTTCCATTCATTCATTTGCATAGCTTAAAAAAAGGTTCGTGATTGACTGTCATTTTTTGTCAGCGAATGACGACAGTCAGTGTCAAGATTGTCAAATTTTTTAAGTCTAGATTCTCCCGAAAAATTAAAGAAACCAAAATAACCTTAAAATATTATAAAATTCATAATAAAAGTAATGTATTATAATTATTGATTGAATTTGTAAAATCTAGTTTCATATTGTGTTAAATCACCCTATAGTAAAATTATTTAAACAATGAACTGATCTAGTTAAAAAAACTAGACATGGAGAAAGTTGCGAAATTCGCTAAAACTATTAGAAATAACTGGAAAAAGTCTGCATTTGGCGCATTCGCTTTTTACTATGTTGCTGCTAAAGCAAAAGAAAAATACGAGTAAGTAGTTTTACAACGAGATTTGTACCTTTATTATAATTCAGACATTCAGGCCAGCCGCTATCGCTAATGATGAATATGATGATGAAATAAGTATCTGATATTTGAAATTAATTTACTAACTTACACACAGAATCTACATCAAGATAAATAAAAAAATATGTTTTAGCAGGAGACTTAAATCTAAAATCTATACCTCTGCCATGTTGACCACAATTAGTGTGATTAAGAATATATTAAGCCTAGTTAGGGTTTGTGTCAGTTACCATAATAAGACGATAGAGTAATTGATTATGTTATATTTCCAGAATTAACATCCTAATGAGAGCAGCATGCAAAGAAGCTGCTAAATACGGAGATTCCCTCATACCATTTGACAGGAACCCAACCCTAGTGACTGTTATACTTAACCCAGTGGCGAACAAACGTAAAGCCAAACAGGACTATGAGAAGTACTGTGAACCACTCCTTCATTTGGCTGGGTTACAGGTTGACGTGAAGCAGACGGCTGCGGAGGGTAATGCTAAAGAAATAATAGAGACATTAAAGGGAACTGAGGCTATTATTGTAGCAGGAGGTGATGGAACATTGTCGGAAACTGTTACCGGTAAAGTAATTTTTTAATATAGTATTTTAGTCTCTTATAATGAATAATACAAACATTTAATGTATTTGTATGGTATGGTAAATCATTGTTTTGTATGGACAAACACTGAATGGAGCTGAATAAATGTGTCTAGTCCCTTAAAGTAACACTAAATACAGGAATGTTTTAAAAGTGTAAAAACTTAAAATTATAACTAGATTGCCACATAGAAGTGGCCTTAGTAAAGGTAAAAAAAAATGATTGGCCATAGATTTTTAAATTACATCAGCCAAGAAGAATATTTCACTCTGGAATATATTTTCCTATAACTATTCTAAGTATTAAGTATATTTGTAAAATAAAACATTTTCTTTACAGGTTTATTAAGAAGGAATGATGAAGCAAACCGATTCCCCCTGGGCATCCTTCCACTAGGTCGGACAAATACTATTGGCAACACTCTATTCCCAGGAGGTGATGGAGTAGAAAAAGTAAAACAACTCATTGAAGCATCAATGGCCATAATAAAAGGTCACACAACATTGAAAGACGCTATGAAAATTGAGCCCATTACAGCTGAGAATGAAGTTCCTAGCCGCCCCATTTATGCCATGGCTTCTATTGAATGGGGAGCTTTTAGGGACACATTCGCAAAGAAAGACAAGTACTGGTTCGTAGGCTCACTCAGAGAATATGCTTCATTCATTTTCAACGGCTACAAGGACTCGTTAACATGGGATTGCAGTGGAACCTTAAAGTATACACCTCCTTGCACCGGCTGCAGTAACTGCATACCAAAGAGGCCGGAAATAAAGAGGAAATGGTCCTTCTTTATGCCAACAACACAGGCTATACAAGAAGAAACTAAAAAGTTGAATCCGGAATGTGTAAATACTCAGGAAATATGTTTTAAAACTTGCGATTTTAAAATTAGAACTCAGAATGTGGAAAGCAATGATCAGCCTCCCGCTATGAGTATTGCATTAGGTAAAAACGCCTATTCATACACAGAATTTGTTTCTGAAGGTTGGAATCGAATAAAGAATATTGCAAATACAGAACCTATTTACGCGAGAACTGTGGAATTGTTACCAAAAGAAAATGAGAAGGAAATAACAATTGAAATAGATAAAGAGGAATTTGAAGTTAAACCTGTTAAAATAACAATATTGCCCAAAGTTATTAAATTATTTTGTAAACCAGAAATAAATGTTGATGTAAATTAGAGTTGGTGTTTATTTTATTTGTGTAAGAACACACACAGCTAGGCAAAGATAAATATTTCTTAGGGTCGGCGCACATATGACGAAGTGGATTTTACACAGTCAAATTATTATCGCCATTGCATGCGTTGAAATAAGATCGAAAATCTATTAGCACTTGCGCGCTACCTTACGTCTGTCTGTTTTCGTCATCTGTGTCGCCGTCGGCCCTCACAAAAATATTTACCTTGCACGGGAATCTAAGTACCGTAAGTTGGCCAATCACAGTGCATTGGAGATTTTGATCACTGTGATTGGCCAATTATCACGATTCACGATCTACTCCGATTAGTGGAAACGCACATGGTACACCATGGGTAGTATAGAGTCACCAAGTTTTCTGTGTCGGTGACAGCTTCGCTGTAATCGTATCTTTTGGTTGTCAGTTTATTGAAAATGTATCCAAATGACAATAGTAGCTTCCACTTTTGGCCGCCGGCACAGAAAACTTGGTGACTCTAAAGGTACTTTTAAGTTCAAAAGTTTGTGAGATCAAAAACTATGTAGGAGAATAATGCTGGTATTTTAATTTACCAAAATAAAATCCAAAATCAATATAAAAATACAAATATATTCACAACAAATGTTGCCTGGCGTATTCCCAGACGAATATGGCAGCAGTAACGTGCACATTCAGCGACCTGACGAACCCTTGTTGAGGTATTTCAATGCAGTGATCCATCATGGGTAATAGGTCACATGGAACTCCGTCTTTTTCGTGGCTGAAAACATGACAAAACAAAATAATTTTTGACACAATAATCAGGAAGAAGAGGAAGGGGTCGGCCAAGAATAAGTGCCATCCGTAAGGTTGCGGGTTCGATTCCCGTGCGGGGTGAATAATTGTGTGAACCACAAATGTTTGTCTCGGTCTGGGTGTGTGTGTAAATGAGTGTGTGCGTAGTTTCTGATACCCTAGATACAAGTGACGAACTTAGTTAGGGGTCAGTTACTATAATGAGATGATGCAGTGAATGATTATGTTATGTTACTTGAGCCAGATAAAGGATAGGGTTGCTGTCGTGTCGTATAAGGAGGTGAAGGAGGCTGCATTGGATAGGGGCAGGTGGAGGTAATTGCAACTGTTACACTGACAAGAGCAACAGCTCTTAAGTTGATGATGATGAATCAGGATATTTGTGAAATATACGACTTGATCGAATGTAAATAAAGGAATTGTTCCCCCTTATCACATTCATCATGATAGGTGGGAATACAATTTAAACACACCAGGAGAACGGAAAATAATACTGCGTAATTACTACGCGGATTACGCGTGGCAAACCACGGTACCTAATGGTACGCTAGTACTCATTATTATACTGTGGTAATGGTCAAAATTTAAAAGACCTTTGCAAAAATAATTCCTTTTAAAATCTAAAGTGTAATAATGCATAAATAATTTACCCTAGCAACAACAAAGTCTTCTTAGGAAATTTGAATTTCTGTAGCTTCGAACTTGTAGAAGTCTGTTCTGCGGCGACGACTGCGTACCCTTCGGATTTCATTCTGTTCAGGTACTCTTTGAGAGCAGATCCTGGTCTGATTTCCTCCACATCTATCCATCTTTCTGCTGATACACTGGAAAAAAAGTTACGAATTTTATATGACAACAATATTGACGGTAGAATTATAAAATAGGACATAGTATTCTGAAGTAAAGCTTTTTGATGAAAATAACTACCACATATCTTAAGATAAAAGAGAAGAGGCTATCATTCAGATAAGCAGTGGACAGAAGTATGAAAATATGTTAAGTATTTAAAACGCTATAAAAATAATAATTTAAAATAAGAAATTGAGCAAGACAAGTTCATTTAAGAAGGCTTTTTCATTTTTAAATTAAACCTTGCCAAACCCGTTGCGAGGGTCCAGCGTTTGATTGAATTTAGTAGAGCATTGGAGCTACATACCTGAGACCCTGAAACTGTCTATCCTGCAAATGTCTCAAACTATTGATGACGTAAGTTTTCACTCCAAACACTTCGCTAGTCCTCGCCATACCACCAAGATTGGGCAGTTTGTCTATCAACGATGCTACTACAATCAATTCACTAGGGGTTTCTCTCTGAAATAAACAATTTGTAAGAAGTTTCAGAATATTAACATGATTTTCTAAAAGTGCTTTAGAAAATAGAAGAAATTTGTTAACATCATTATCATTACCAACCTTCTTTTGCACATCGTAAACTTGAACGTCATTCATGCTGTTCCAAGGGATATATTTCTTCTGTATAGTTCCACTTGCTTCTACATCTTCATCTACTTTGTTGTCACCGTTTTTATCAACATTTATATCAAATAATTCTTCTATATTTGCCATAGAGTTTAACCAAAGTAGTCCATCATTATTTTTAGTAATATTTTTATCAATATCATTAGTTATATTTTTAAGGAAATCTATATCAATTACTTCATTAGTACCAACATCGCACAGCCTTGGTAAAACGTGGTATATAAAATAAGGTGATAGATTACTTATAACATCAAACTTATTAGCAAAATAATCATCTTTGAGCTTAACGAAATTCTTATCTGTAGAGTTTTCTTCTAGAGTTTTGTTTATTATTTTAATTGTGTATTCATATTTAGTATTAGCATTTTTTAGTTTGTATAATTCTTTTGCTAAATATTGAGATTGGAGTCTGACATTAAACATTTGTCCCATCGTGTGCGACAGTAATGTATCTAGGACGAATTCGTATTCTTCTATCGCGAATGTGTTGTCACTTATTTTATGTTTGAGTAGCCAGAATATAATCACAAATTGGGATGGTAAAGAAAGTTTTGCAGCTTTTAACTTCCTCAATAGTTTGTTATTTATAGGATGTTTCTGAAAATAAAGAAGTGAGTGAGTAATCAACATTTTATGTCTTTCATTATCATCACCCGTCATCGTCCAATGCTGGACATAGGCCTCTCCCAATGAACGCTACCGAGCTCGGTCTTCAGCTATCTCCACAAAACTATCCCAAAAATGTTTTGATTTGAAACTTACCTCCAAATAAAAGCTGACAGCAATATACCACTCGAAGCAGACCCTCACACTCGTCTGATGCGGCAGCCGTCCCAACAGTTCAGAACACCAGCTCATTATTGCCACACTATCTTTACCCTTCTTCAAAAGCAATATCAACAACAAATGCTGCAGAGCCGTTTGTAATGTCCGGTGTACTTGCGAGTTCCCATGATACCGCAATTTTGACTTAAATATCAAATCTATTTGGGCCATTATTAATTTTGATATTGTATCTAAAGTTTCATCGTCTTTTATTGTGGATAGAATTGATATAGCAGCGTATTGTATTTCGAAATTGAAATTTAGATCTATTCTGTAATGGGAAATTGATAAATATGAATTGTTGAATGAAACAAATAGGTACGCAATGGAAGAGCATTGTACCTATACCGAAAGAATCTACGAAGAAATGGTCTGATTATGTTATTTCTGTAACGAAATTATAAGAATGATATATATTAAAGATGAAATTAATCGTACCAATAAAGTTGTTACAAACGAAACGATTGAAAGCAGTAAAGAAACAGATAGATATTATTTTATAGCTTACCCACAACAAGACGTGCCAAATTTGGGATCCTTCAATATATTAATGGCCAAATTGTCTGCTATCCTAAAAGGAAATAGAAAACAAAAATAAGATGCATTTAAGTCCTGCAATAATTATTTGAATATACAAAAAGAATGCTACCTTTGATCCTTTTTCGGCACAGGACAATAGAGTAACAGTTTACTTAGAACAAAAACCAAATGACTATGTTTAGAAAAAATTATCCTTTTCAATTCTCCAACTAAATAGAACAATGGGGTATTCTTCATAAAACCATAGTCTATTAAATTCGTGCAGTACAAAATCACCACGTTGTTGTACTCTGGCTTTTCAATTAACGCGTCCTGGGTAATAAAAACTACGAATTCTTTCATACAAATAGGGTATTGGTGATTTGTCTTCAATTCTTCTATCTCCCTCCACATTCTATTAATAAATTGATTTACATTAAATTTCATATTAGAATCCAGAATAGTTTTCAGGATAACATTCATTATTTTCAAAATCCAATTGAGACAACCATAGCCACCAGTTTCTGTTATATTTTCTATATAATCTACTACGTTTTTAACAAAGCTATCGATTTTGGTATCATTGATTGCCAAATAAACTGTTTCACAGTGTTTCTCATAAAATATATTTCTTACTCTTCCAATGCTTTTAGCACTGTCTTTAGTTTTACTTTCAAATACCTTTACTATGTACAGAAGATCTTTTAGATCTAACATTTCATGTTTGTATTGATTTACAAAAGACATATGATTTGATAAATTATTTACAATACACATAGCTAGGACATCTTTGTTCAAATCTGTTTCAGTCGCCTTTAATAATGTTACAGAATTCTTGTAGATATCTATAAGCAGTTCTCGCAATTCTTCATCATGGTTCACTTTTAAATTGTCAAATAGAAGTCTTGTATCATCTACACTTAAATTAGCATCACTAACTAATAAATTGCTAATATACAATAGTATGGTTTTAAATTCTTTATCGATTACAGTTCTGATTATATCTGTTTCTTTACTCTTTATTTCAATACACTTATTTTGTAGTTTCAATAAAAATATAACATCATTATAGCATTCAGTTTTATCTGAGTATTGCCTGTTGACTATATTATTGATATTCTTTATTTTATTGTCTATCAATTCAAACAGTATGCTTATATCGTTAGGGTGACTTTCAAGATAAAGTAGTCCAAAATCAATATGGTGCATATAAAAAACATGATTGTAAAACTCTTTAATATCATCATTAATTAAAAGTTCATTCTTTATCAGATCTATAAAAGCATTTTTACAATTATCAATACTCCTAATATTAATATGTAATAAAGAAATAATGTTTGCATAGAATTTCCAGTTGTGATGTTTGTAGAATTTGCCAACAAATTGTAGTAGGTTAACATGTACTGCTTTTCTCATTGCTATTATGTTACATGGTGCTTTAAATAGATCAATTACAGCCTCTGATTCATCTATATCTTTATTCCTATTATCCAAATCGTCAAGATTAGCAAGAACATCACTAATATGATATAGAGGCACTGGTGTTATATTAGCTAAAGGGATAGCCTTTATTATAATCACTAGTGATTCATGATCTTTCAATATATTTGCTATTTTAGCTTTTAGTTTGTCTCTATCCGAATTATTGTCATAGAAATTAAAATCATCAAGTGCTTGCAGCAGAATTGTGGCTTCTTCAACAGTGTTCATCTTTGTTTTAAGTCTGTATTCAACACATTTAAGTCTAACTTGTGCATTGTCGTGTTTTAAGCCCAAATTGAAGGCACAATTCAACCAGCAGTTTTCCATATTGTTAATTGTATCAAATAACTGTAGTGAGGGTAGAACTATATTGCTTTGTTTCTCTTCCAAACTGTCAATGAGTATGAAGTAGTTATTCCATTGAAGTTTCAGCATCTCAGACACATTGTTAGACCAATTGAATAAGTTTTTTAATTGTATACTGCATCTTGTATCTGATATGTAGTCTATAGCTCTTTTGGCGAGATAAACAGATATTTTTCTTAATGTGAAATCAGTGGACATGAGGCCAAAAAGAACAATGTCCCAGAATTCGTATTTTTTAACAATTCCAGATTCAAATTTCATGTTGTTTTCCTTTGTTGCAGTGGGAAGGTAGTAGTCCGATAAACTGCTAAGAACTTTAAGAGATATCTCAATGTGTTCTCCTTTTAATTTAATTATAAATTCCCAAACTTTATCTAGAATATTGTATCCATTAACTCCTTTAAACAATCTTGGTACAGTGCTAGTAATAAAATGTATACTAACTTTTTCTTCTGTACATTTTAGAAGTCTTTCTAAAGGAACATCAAGTAATAATAGAGAGACTTTCTCGCCATTTTGTATCACTGCATCTAGAATACTATCGCATATTCTTAAATAAAGCAACATGTTAGTAAAAATAGACGCCTCTGTTTCATCTTTACTATCGACGTTTTCGAGGTCTAAATTTGACAAAATCTGTTGTAATAAATGTTCGGAATTACTAACCATGTTATTAGAATTCAGTTTTAATACATTACTCGTTATTTTACAAACCATATCCACCGTTTCAGGGCTGATTTCTTTAATTAACTTCACGACATAATCGTATTCAAGTCTGTTGTCACAGTCGTCGTTTTCCCTTTTATTTATAAGAAGTTTATATTGTATGAGTTGTAAAGCATTAGATAAGTGTTTGTTAGTGTAGTTACTTCTCGTAGTTATAGTTTTTAATCTTGAATCAATTAAATCTTCATCTAAATCGAGCATGTCAAGAAATGACAATATATCCAGCTGGTTTTCCATCTTTTTAAATGTGTATTAGTAACTTGATGAATGGAGTCACATTAAAACGATAAACTTATCTTTACTAGCACTATTTATATGTAAGCCAAAACTTTACTTCCAATTAAAACCAATTATTACTTTGAAAAACCTCGACCTGCCTGCAATTTACAGCGTGCATTGCCAAAACAGCTGATTTGATTTTGATTTTGAAGTTGACGAACACGACCGGTTGTCAATGTCAAGTAAAGTCAAATGTGGCAACAGCCACAGATTAGCCATTGGAATTTTGAAAATAAAATCTTAGGACTCTAGCACACATGCGACATGAGGCACTGCTAGTATACAGGGTGTCCCAAATAGAATAGTCAATGGGGGGAAGTCTAAAACTATAAGAGATACAAAGATCTGGTCTTAGGAACCATGTCATCGATTTTAGTAAAAACAAAAACTGCATTCACAGATTTAGAAAAGAGCTATTAATCGGAATCGAACCCGAAAGTTTTGAAAAATTTAATGTTTGTTATTTTTTCGAGCAATCGATAGTGTATGTTTTAAGCAGCAAATATTACTACGAAATGTGGTATCTAAAATTAATAAATGCTTTGTGACACGGTTGTATTTAGCTTGACCTGTTTATTTCCTTATATGGGTCTAATCTTGTTACTAAAATTTGACTCACTTACTGTTGACGGATTGATTTCAAATTTGGTACGCACTTTTAGTTCTGATGACAATGACAATACATTTGGTATCATAGTAAATCCAAGGTGGCCGCCGCTACAAAATGGCGCATTACACATTTCATGACTACTAACTCAATACAAAATTATACATCGTTTACTAACAAAAGTGAAAAAAATAATTAAATCATTACATTTATATCACTTTTTAGCAACTACACACATCAAAAGTGTCTAGGGATCAACATATATTTTTGCAATAACTTTTCTCCTGATTGATATTAATTAAAATTTTCTTTAAGGATTCATCAAATAAAGTGTTTTCGTTTGTCACAGTAACGATAAACCAAGTCACCTTTGCATTAATAAAGAAATTTGCCATTTTCCTAATAAAGGGATTTTTGACATTTGAACCACTAACATTAAAGTTCGAAAAAAAGACTGAAATAACAGTTTTCTTTAAAATTTTATTGGGTAACTTAAACAATTAATAATCCGTGTTTCTACCGCGAACACTAACAACACAAGAACATCGGTTTGGCATACTCAAAATGAGTTCATCCAAATCACGCTGTGGAATGGCCGCCCATGTTCGTTGCAACAACAAAAAAAGGTCTTCTTGCGACTGGATACCCTCCATATTCGGCAGAGCTCTTCTCTGTAGCATATCCCATGCATGCTCAATCGGGTTCAAGTCTGGCGACTGAGCAGGCCAGGGCAGGACATTGATGTTAGCTGCGGCGAGAGTCTGTCTTACAACTCTTGCGGTGTGCGGTCGTGCATTATCATGCATTAACTGAAATAAGGGACCGATTTGCACTTGTAGAGGAACGATGACGTCTGATACAATCGTCTCAGCATAAATTTGAGCGTTGAGGTTGCCTCTGATCCAAATCAACTCAGTTCTTCCGCCGATCCAAATACCCGCCCATACCATGATGGTTCCACCACTATAAGGATGGACTTCCTGGCAGGATTTTAATCGCTGTTGGCGTCCAGGGGTTCTCCAGTGTCGTATACGTCTTGTATCCGGTCTCATACCAAAACGAGACTCATCAGAAAAGCACACGAAACGCCATTGTTCTTCTGCCCAATTTCTGTGTTCAAGAGCCCATTGATATCGAATCCTACGATTGTGCATTGCTATAGGTGGTACCCGTAGCGGTCTTCGGGAATGAAGGTTCACTTCATGCAAGCGGTTTCTGACTGTTTGGTCGCTAATTAAGTTCCCTGAAGAGTGATGAAGCCGCACGGCTAACATCATGGCGGTTATTGTTGGAGCTCTTCGAGTTAAGATTTGAATGTATCGGTCTTGTCTCCGTGTGGTGCAGCGATACCGTCCTCCATGGCGCTCAGCCACGGTACCAGTGCTTCGGTAACGTGTCCAAAGTCGACTGATAACACTCTGACTTGTATTCAGAGCTAAAGCCACAGTACGTTGCCGGGAACCAGCTTCTATCATTCCCACGGCTCTGAGCATTTCTTCCCTGCTTAAATGACGTCGCCGCTCCATAATAACGTTGGTTTTAATCAGTAGTAGGGAAACAGTAGCACTAATAATGTCTTCAATGCGTTGTATGTTTTTATAGGGAAAATATTGACAGCTGATTTTCATCTTTTACTCGAATTTGATTCACAGTTCCTGATTCAAATTATGAAATGCACCAAAAAGGATCCATATAAATTTATAAAATCATAAATTTATTACAAAGCCACATCTCAATCTCAAGAAATCCGCATAAAAATGCTTGATCCCTAGACACTTTTGATGTGTGTATATACTTTGCCTATCTATCTGACAGCATTCGGATACCACGTCATTTGGAAGAACTCACTAGCTGCCTGCACTGCCATTATAATAGTATTGCGACTGCATGCGTGGATGTATGGTGTGTTTGCTTGAACACCACTTGAATGAGGTGCAACTGTGAACCCGGACCAAATAAGTACAAAATAGGAGTTAACGTCCGGGCACAGCGGATAGTACTAACTAGGCTTGCCAGTGAACGCCGCGAAGACCATCCGTCAAAGAGCCATCCACACTTACGTTCACACTCTATCTTTCGCCACAGGCGATAGTGTGTAGCTGCCCTTACCCTAAAATTTCCAATATTTTTGAGAATTATTCATTCAACTTTAATTAAGTAATTTATTAGAAACAACTAACATATAGGTATATTATTTATCTATTTCAATAACATTGATCTTGAATAGATAAACTAAAAAATACTAAACTAAAAATTCATCTTTTTGTCTTGTCTGTGGCTGATGATAAAAAAACAACAATAAATGTCAAATTTTCTTTCAACTAAATTTCCATTTTTTTTTCATTCGCTAAAAAATCTTTGCAGAATAAATATTTTTAAGTTTACTCGATATTTATCTAGAGCAGTTTCCCGTGTCTTAAACCCGTTGTTATTGTAGTGCAAAATTTAATTTCCAAAACTATACACTATAATGGACGATAGTTCTTCGAGCGATGACGAAACTAATACTCCTCTTTCTCAATTGGGTAACAAAAAATTAAAATTGAATAATGGAAGTTCTCAGGACAGTTTCAAAACCCCAGGTAAAGTTTAATATTATTTCAAGAAATTATAAAATATAAGTTAAAAATCCGTTAGATATTCGGAACTGCGTAAAACATTGTTACATGCGTTTCAGATTCTGGCTTAAATAAAGACGACAATATGGATAGCGGAGTGTCCGTGGATAAGTCTGAGAGCACGAGCAGTGATGGTCCTAGCACTTCAAACAATTTGGTTAACGGTGCGATCCCTAGAGAGAGTGTAGAAACTTTTCTGATAAACATTGGTCGCCGCACTCGTAATTACCGAAAGAGAAAGACCCCCGACAGAGATTCAGATTCGTCGAGGGATTCCGATGACCTCTCTGCCGATGAGGTCCCAGTTCATGAACCTTATCTGGCTCCGAATGATAGAGACCTCGGTAACACCACGTCAGAAACTGAGAGTGATGACCATATGGCCGTCAACTTCGGCACTTCAGATTCAGGCAGTGGGTAAGAAAATCAAAGTTGATTGTTTTTAAAGGGGTAAAAACCTTTGGTGATAAGAAACATCTGTACCGAATTCCACCAAAAACGGTCCTATCTATGTGGCAATACGGTATAAATAAACAAAAAAACCTCTTTATAGTCTCGGATTAGAGAACCTTTCTGTTAATCTGAGGTTATAATTATAACTAGCATCACCCTTCAGCTTAACCCGGGCTAGTTCTTCTCCTATTGGTTGTAGCTTGTAGCATGAAGAATTATAGCCTATCCTAGCCTTCTTCAATAAATGGGCTATCTAGCACTAAAAGAATTGTTCAAATTGTACCAGTTTCATGAGTATAGTGTGTTCAACCAAACACTTCAGCTTTATAATATTAGTATTGATATAAATTAATGTAAAATTTTATATTCCAGAAGTTCAAACAGTTCATCAGATAGTGATGCGACATATGAATCAGGTGATGGCGCTAGGTTCCAATCGGAGGATGAAATTTCTGATGATGATGAACATAATTGGGTCCTGAACAACGTAGGTGGCGGAGATAGCTGTGATGAATCCTCACAAAGGGAGATTGTACTGAAGCCACAACCAAAAAATAATTTTGTTATTCTTAGAGGTAAAAATTATATTATTAATGCTTGTGTAACATTTATCAAACCTTCAGGTAAATATATAATTCTTGTAATATGTGTCGATGTAACATAATTCAACATAGGCTCAAGCCTCGCTGGGGACATATATCAGCCGATTATGAACATGATGATTTTTAAATACTTGTAGGAAGAGGCAGGATTCCTGAATTAGATTTCTTTATCAAAATTAAACCTCTTTCTCTTAATATAAATAGAATTTTGAGTGACTTAAAATTAAATAATGGAAGTTAAAAAGTATTTGGCCTTTCCAGTTTGTGTTTATGTGTTTTAGTTTCTTTGATTTTTATTAATAATATTTTTTACTTCTACTTCTAATAATGCATGAGTAATGTTTTATAAATCCCAACTATTTGAAATTACTTTGTTAAACAATTCATTCAATTCAATTCTATTGAAATGATGCCACTTTTAAAGTAACAAAATTTCAGTGTTTGTTTTCATAGAAATAAATAGCATAAATAATTTATTTCCAGAGTTAATACATCGTGAAATGGGATTAAGTTATCCACAAGGCAAATCTGTTCATGAAAATTTAAATTTTGAAAGAGGATTTTATGGTTCCCTTCACACTGTGTATAGAATGCAGAAACTATGTAATTTAAATAAGCATAAAGGCTGTGTTAATGCTATAAATTTTCATCCGCAAGGTATGTACCAATCATTATAAATACCACAGTCATAAACAATCACTTTATCATCTTAGCAACTGACCCCTAACTTGGTTTATTACCTGAGTCTAGAGTCAGAAAATACACCCACACACATACAATTCAATAGACGGAGATCTACAGGCTACACAATTACATGAGAATCAACTAATAATATCATGTTATTTTAGGCCAAATATGCTTCTCCACACTCATTCATATACATACCCAGAACTAGAAAAACATTTGTGGATCATATATAACTATATAATACAACGGGATGCTTGTACGTACTTATTTAAGTCGATTCCCTCGACTAGTTTCAGCCACGTCCGGTGGCCTTCATCAGGAGGATGAGTGCGATACGCCCGAGCCGACGGCGTCTCTAATAAAATTTGTGGATTATACAAATATTTACTTGGGTATCAAATATATGAGTAATAATATCATGCTTTTTTTCTAGGTGACTTATTAGTATCAGGTTCAGATGACATGAATATTGTAATATGGGATTGGGCAAAACAAAAAGCACTACAGACGATAAAGACAGGCCACAAATCAAATGTGTTTCAAAGTAAATTTCTACCCTTAAATGCTCAGAGCCAAATGAATATCGTCACTTGTGCTAGGGATGGGCAGGTAAGATTTATTATTTTTAATATCTAAAGAAAGTAAGAAAGAGACATTTATTCGGACACCAACAAAATGGTACAACGAAACTAAACAATAATAGTTATTTTCAACACACTTGCTCATAAAGGGGCTCTTATTTGTGCAAAAACAGTTGAATAATGACACGTTTTATTCACTCTAGTGAGTTATAGATTGTTTTTTTTAATTGCTTTGTTTTTAAAAAAGTTTCGACACCATAAAATGGTGTCCGTACATTTTAAAAACAAACTTCAACTATGTTGCCTTACTTTTGGTAGGTCTATGGTCGATTCCACTCATTAATTCATTCGATTTTTTTTTTTAAGTATATTCTTTTAGTCTTTGGTCGATCACCATTGTTTTGTTGGATGCGCGCGAATAGAAAAACTGTTTTTTTTTTTTGTCAACCTATAGTGTCCCACTGCTGGGCAAAGGTTTATTTATTAGCGAAAAATAATAATTTCTTCGCAAATGTGTTGAAAAATGTTGTATTGTACACGCGTGTATTGATGATTACTATCCTCGGCTATCTTCAGACCCTCGCCTGACGGCTCGGGCCTCAATAGCGCCTCGGAAGTAATCACCAAGTTATCTCGCTTGTACCATAAATAACTATTGTTATACAAGAGTGCAAAGTTGCTTTTTAACCGGGGCTCCAGTTGAGGACGGAGCCAGCGAAGGATTCTAAAATTGAATCACGAGCGCAGCGAGGGATTCAAAATAAGAATCCTGAGCGTTAGCGAGGGAGTCAAAGGAGCACAAGGTTAAAAATTGTTTGCACTCGAGTGCAACACATTCTTTTTCATCCCCCCTCAGCGATGAAATCACTAAATGAGAACATAAAACAATCACAATATTAAGTGAAAAGCAAAAATATCACGCGTAAAGCAAATAAAAAATAATTAAGTACACCAAGGAGGTTTCGAGTTTGAATTTGAAATAAAAAACAAGTTGTATGACAGTTTGTGAATCCAAATTATCATCACACTTAGTGCACACGATGTTCTAAATTCAAATTTACTTTAACCTCTAGAGCGCAAAAACGACTTTTACTCCCAGTTATCGAAAATGCCTTGGGTCCTGCACGGCCTGTCACAGCGACCCCGATACTTTCCACTCTTGAGATTAAAATCGACTTTTACCCCCAGATATCGGGGATTAAAAACATACTTTCTGAGCTAGTGGGATGAAAAATATATTGAAGAAAATGCACGGTGTTTAGTCTAATCTCATTGTTTCTGTATTGTATAGAGTGCGTTATCCCCCCAGGTGCGGCTGGTGTCGTGCGCGGCGAGCGGCGGGTCCGTGCGGCGGCGGCTGTGCGCGCACGCGCGGCCCGCGCACAAGCTGCACGTGGCGGCGCGCGAGCCGCACCGCGTGCTGTCGGCCGGCGAGGACGGCGTCGTCATGCTCAGCGACGTGCGCGCCGACCACGCCACCAGGTACTCCCACACATACATAACGTTTGCCTCGGTCTGGGTGAATGAGTGTATGCGTAATTCCTGATACCCTAGATACAAGCTTCGAGCTTAGTTAGGGATCAGTTACTATAGTGTGATGATGTAGTGAATGATTATGTTATGTTATTTCCTAAAACCTTAATTTGAATTCCTAAAACTTGCAGACTATTCCACGTAAAAGATCGCGGCAGTTCTATACCGCTGTACAGCATCCACGCCCACCCGTTGGACACGAAAGAGATCATTGTCGCCGGCCGCGACAAGTACGTCCGTCTCTACGACACGAGATTAGCGACGAAACCAGTCGCCTGGTACTGTCCGGGGACCTTCTTTAATCGGGGAGTAAGTGATATTAAATTTTTCAATATTCTTAGCATATAACAATTAAATTAAAAATTAAAAAACCCGCAACACAATTACTTTCAAACCCCCATAACTTTTAAACGGGTCAACCGATTTTCATCAACATAGCTCCCGAACGGATAAACCAATTTCAATTTAGTTTTTTTTGTCTTAAAGGGGACTTACGTGCGAGTGTTCTTAGACATTTTTGATGAAAATCGGTTGACCCGTTTAAAAGTTATGGGGGATTGTAAGTAATTGTGTTGGGGGTTTTTAATTTATTTTTATTAAGATATGCTGCTACTACTAAGGCTAAGTATATCCAGTCAATAATAATATTGTATATTATCGATTTATTAGCATTCAAGTGAAATTTTACCACTGTAGCGGTACAATGACTTTCTGTAAACTGGCTAAAAACCGTAACCTATGACGAAGTGGAAAATTTACTTCTAAGGATAGCTTAACACTAAGTTGTTTCTCTCTCACACACACACACACACACATACACGCACGCACTCACACACACATACACACGCACCCACACATAATGCGCGGGCGTGCACGCTCACAAACGCGCAACTAACTATTTAGTAAGTTATTAAGAATTTTAGTATCTTTGTATAGAATAAAAAGGAAAATGTAAACATTTATTATGTAATAGCCACGCCATCAGGGAAGTTGCGGGTCATTCTCAACACAAGTGCCTGTGATACTAACTGGGAAGACTCGTGATTAATTATGTTATGAAATCTTTATCAATAAACCATTTTTTCAACACGCTCATAAAGGGGCTCTTATTTGTGCAAAAACAGTTGAATAATGACACGCTTGATTGACTAGTGAGTTATAGATTATTTTTTTAAATTGTTTAGTTTAAAAAAAGTTTCGATACCAAAAAAAAAACGTGTCCATACATTTTAAAAACGTACATCAACTATGTTGCCTTACTTTTGGTAGGTCTATGGTCGATTCCATTCATTCAATTTTTTTTTATTAGTATATTCTTTCGATCTATGACCGATCACCATTGTTGTGTTGGATGCGCGCGAATAGAAAAACTGTTAGATGAAATTTATTAGCGAAAAATGATTATTTCTTCGCAAATGTGTTGAAAAACGTTGTATGGTACACGCGTGTATTGATGATTACTATCCTCGGCTATCTTCAGACCCTCGCCTGACGGCTCGGGCCTCAATAGCGCCTCGGAAGTAATCACCAAGTTATCTCGCTTGTACCATAAATAACTATTATTTTTATTTATTATAGCAAGCCACAAACACAAACCATATGCGTCTCTCGCTCACCCACCTGACTTGTGCTGTGTTCAACCACGACGGTACCGAGATACTCGGCTCGTACAACGATGAGGACATCTACCTGTTCCATAAAATAAATGATGGTCATGATAGGTGAGGATTTTTATTCATTTATCCTTACTTAATATTATAAATGCGAAAGTAACTCTGTCTGTGTTACCTTTTCACGGCTAAACTACTGAACCGATTGACTTGAAATTTGGAACAGGAACAATTAGTTTATGATCCAGGTAGTTTTTTATCCCGAAATTCCCACGGGAACGGAACTACGCGGGTGAAACCGCGAGGCGCTGCTAGTTATCTATACTTCTATATTAATATTTTAAAGAAGTAAAGTTTCTCTGTTTGTATATTTGTTTAATCGTAAGGGGTAATCTCGGGATCTACTCAATCGATTTCAAAAATTCTTTCACTAATGGAAAGCTATATTATCAGCGAGTGACATATTTTATCCCTGTATTCCCATGGGAATGGGAATTGTTGCGTTAGAAAGGCTTCGTTTAACCTAATAATATCTATACTTTTCTAGAGAAAACCTAGTAGCCAAGGTTGGCTATACCCACAAATACAGCGGCCATAGAAACAGCGCTACGTTCAAAGGCGTCTCTTTCTTCGGCCCGAAGAGCGAATACATAGTGTCGGGCTCAGATTGCTCGTATATATACATATGGGAGAAGGAAAGTGAAGCTATTGTTCAATGGATGCCCGGAGATACGCAGGGTGTGGTATGTATTGTCACAGTATAATGATGAGTACTAGCGTACAGTATGGTCACTGCCTGCCTCCCGCTGAAAGTGCCCCTCACACCCCCCGTGGGGTCACTTGCTGCCTTATTTGCGTTGCATTTTTAGTCTGGTTTAACAAAACCTGGAAAGCATTTGACACCTTGTCAGTCAAATCTGTCACTTTGACAGTATTCAAAATTGATTGTAAAACCTGGTTTAGTGCTAAACCAGACTAAAAATGCAACGCAAATAAGGCAGTTGTAGTACACAGTTGAAGGCTGGCGCAAAGAGAATATAATCAATCATAACTTTTTTTTGTTGATATACTTAATCAATCATAATTTGTTTTCGTTTGGTTGAACGCACTAATCTAAGGAGCTACTGGTCCGATTTGAAAAAAATCTGTCTGTGTTAGATAGCCCATTCATCGAGGAAGGCTATAGGCTACATTATATCCACGTATTCCCACGGGAACGGGAACTACGGGGGTGAAACCGCGGGGCGCCGCTAGTTTATAAATAAAACTACGTATAGTACATAATCAAATGATACTTTCAGGTGAACTGCATAGAAGCGCACCCCAAGTTCCCCATACTAGCGACCAGCGGTCTCGACAAGGATGTCAAGATTTGGATACCAAACAACTCACAGGATCCCACTTTTGACGGCTTAGATGAAGTGAGTACTATATCTATACTTCACTACATCCTTACTTCCTTACTAATATACTAAGGGCCGATTTTTCCATCGCCAGATAACTTTATTCGACGAATAACTTTGACATTTTGACAGTTATTCCATACAAAATCTGTCAAATGTAAATTTTATTCGTCGAATAAAAGTTATCGGGCGGTGGAAAAATCGGCCCTAATTATACTAATATACAGGGTGTCCGGGCATCGATGTCGGATACTTTAATTGGGTAAAATATGGTATTTTTTAACGACAAATCACGATTCCAATTTTCTCTAGCTACCTCCATTACAATATTTCAGTGTCAGTCAACTTAGTCGGACCATTTATTATATTATCACGGTACTACTAATTGTGCTGGGGGTTTTTTTTAATAATGGTTTTTTTTTAACTTAAAATAAGCTTGCACTCGCCTATTTTTTGTAATAAACCGATTTAAACAATCAAATTCCAGAGAATCCATGAGAACAGCAAAGCGTCGATAGCCGGTCCGTTGTTCAACGATTTTTTACCTACACTCTATGACGCCATACACGAGCGAATCACACTGTTTAACGAGAGGCCGGACGACGGCCGGCCGCGGCGCGGAGACATCGAGTTCGAGGGAAACGTTTGTACCACCATGTAGGACACAAATATTATGTAAAATACTCTATTTATGTTCATTTTGTAGTGTTTCTCAACCCTTTTAATGTGACCACAAGACCTTAAAGCCTCAAACCCACCGAAGTTCACGCACACGCTACGCACGAAAATGTCGTCATTGATACATTCGTGGCTGACTCGGCTCAACGTAGCTGAGCTGCGGGGCCGGGGGCCGGGGGCGGAGCGTGCGTGGCGGGGGGTTCGCGGCTTTATGTAGGGTACTGACCAAGAGTTAAACCAAGTCAGTTTAGCTAGGTTCGCATTGTTCAGTATTCCTTAATTTGATAGTTTGCAGTCTGCGCAAACTTCATCAGTAAGTGAGCTTAGATAATCTGACTTAGCTCAACTCTTGGACTGTAGCTAGCATAATTAGAGGCACAAATTGTAAAATATTTTAATTATAGCCAGTATTTTTCAATGTTTTTGAATACGTAACCTCACAAGATCCTCAATAAGAGTATCGTAGACCGCTTTTTGAATATGTGATCAGGATCACTTAAAACTGGAAAGTGTCTCGGTGAACTAAAGTTCGGAAGAAGACGTTAGTTTATTTATAGAGCCACAATCTTTTCTGTGCCGGTGACAGCGTCGCTGTAATCGCAGCGTTTCGTTGTCAGATTATTGAAAATGTATCCAAATGACATTAGAGTCACAATGACAATAGTAGCTTCCAATTTTGGCCGCCGACACAGAAAAAATTGTGAGTCAATATATGAGACACTGATTAAGAAATTGAGCTTTTATTGTGAAGCCGCGGGCGGTTATATAAGACCTTAATTTTGCGCCTCAAAGGTGAAGTGAGGTGAGGTTCAAAGATTGAAAAACACTGGTTTATCCTTTTAATTTTCTTCCAAAAGTTTTATTTGAATTGAAAAACCAAACAGTGTTAATATAAGTGTATTATTAACAAATATATATTATATAGTTCAATTTATATGTATATAATTTGATATTAAACAGGAAACTTAACAAATTCGTGTAATATTAAGGAGTTTATTGTTCATAATACATTTACAAGTAAATGTGGATATATAAAAGTGTTAAATAATTAAGGGGGGGGGGCAACGGTCTGCGGACGGCGAGTCGGTAACGCAGACTAGTCGATCCTTCCACCACGACAATGTTTTAGTAATTTATTATGAAATAAATCACAATTTGTAAGGCAGGTTAATTTGTACCCCATTTACACTCAGCTCCTGCCACTGTTCCTCGCGTTGCCGGAAATATTTCCCTAAATACTTCCGCGGCGGCATCCACGCGAGTGAGTGTTTGTCCTACACTCCCACTCGCGCTGCCTCCCTTTGCCTCCCGCACCCTGCCACTCGCGGGGCGTCGGGCAGCGGCAGCGGCATGACGAGTGGCAGCGCGAGTGACGTGTCTTACATTAAGTGATTGCCCACTTCCCTGCCCTGTACGACTGAGTGTAAATTTAGCAATAAACAATTTTGATAGAGTACCCTACACACACAACATTGTGACTTAATACACCAGACACCATATTAATAAGTAATTCAAATTATTGTTAAATAAAATGTAAAGTCATATCATATGTATGTTAGTTCGCTGTAACATAAGTGTTGCCATGTAAACCGTAAAATAGATATTGTTATATTATTGATTATTAATATTTTTGTGCAATTGTAACATTCAATTTTGTATCATTTTTCATGTCATTTCGTTTTGTTTTACAAATCTAAAGAGTTTCGTGATATTTTTTTAATTACATTTTTGATTATTTAATAAATACATATTCGGGACAATATTATTGTTTTTTATATATTACGAAATTAATGTAAGCTTTTGTCACGGTGGACAGCTTTCGGTGATTAAAGTAAAGTAGTATTTTGTTTGTAAAAGTCTAGAATAGAGCCTGTTTCACAACCTTCAAGTAAAGTTACCGACCAAGTAAAGTTAGTTTTGTCTTTTTCTTACTTTATATCAAGTGACAAAGACAAAACGTGTGAGTATCTACTCGGAAAGTTACTTGAAGATGGTGAAATAGGTCCTTAGACTTTAGTTAACGTGTTCGTTATACTAATAAGTATAGACCTATTAAATCTCACTGATGCAAATGTGTCTCACTAAAAATATTAATCTGATGAAGAGTTGTAATCAACACATTTTTCTAGCGTGTTGATGACCTGAAACCGGATCCATGTTTGGACAATTAAGAAACATTGTATCGCTCGATATGAACCGATCTCGAGATCTTCAGCTTGGCAGGCAAATGCACTTGCCACATGACTGCCGAGAACATATACATATACTGTAACATATATATTTTCCACAAAACTTTGTTCAAATTTATTTATATAATTATTTATTTAGATTAGTTATTAGAACTCCAATTAGTTAAATATTTATGTGTCATGTATGTAATATAATGGTGTTGTATGTATAGTTATTAAATTTTGAATTACCTAAATACTTAGGGCACTTAAATAATTAAGAATCACAAACTAATTTGTGTATTTTTGTAATAAATAAAAAATGATGTAAAAAGGTAGGCTTTTTAAAAAATATTTAAAATTCCTTTTTTTAGCCATAATTTATCCAAGATTATTGAAGATCGATTTGAGTTTTTTTTATTATATTGGCATAAAATAGCAAACAAAAAAAAATACGAAACCATTGTTCAGAATTTTTTTAGCAATAAAGAACTATGATAAATGTTGCTAAGAAAAATTTGAAATTTTAAACTATATCTCTAACAAACTTATGTCTGTGCCGAAATAATACAAAATTTGTATAATTTAATGTCAAAATAATACAAAATGAAAGGTTTATATAGTTTAATTGCGTTCCTAAATTATTAAGTTAGTATTTAAAATGTTATTCATAAGATACATTTCCTTACTCTCATTATTGTAGAGAAAATAATGAAAGTATTCAGTTTGTGGGCTAGTTTTTTTTTTCTCAAATAATTGTCATTCACTCTACCATTGTTAGAATAAAAAAAATCTGCTGTGTTTTTGTTAATAAAAAAAAGCTTGTTAATTTATGGTAGTTAAAAAGTGTCGGATCTATGTAATTTGATTCACATGGTTATGTAAATAAATGATTATTTTAATTTGTAGTTTTATTTATATGTAGATTTTTTTAACCTATACAAAAAATAAATTGTTTTATTTTATAATTAGTATCCATTTATAACATGACACTGTTTTACGATGTAAAAATATTAGATTTCGTAATTCATAATTATAATTTGCATTTATTTCAAAGGAAAATTTGCACTCGCAAATAGCTTCCAATTTGATGAACTCAATTATTATTACATAGTTTCCCGCCTTCTCCTTAATACCGATGACAGCGCCCCTAGCGGTACTATTTAGAACTATTTGTAGTAACGCGCTCACAATTTTCAGAAAAAAAAAAAAAATAGACATTATTATATTAATTTTACCCTACTATCTTATTTTTCAGTACTTTTAACATCATATAATACGCATTTATTATAAGTAAATCATATAAATACGAAAATAAAAATCAGCGTTTTTACCCACATGCTAGTCATAGTTTATCAATGGCCGCTATAGCGGGCCAATCAGAGAGGCGTATTACCGAAGCGCGCGCCATCTCCGTTTTCAAACGAGTTGGCCTAGTAGCTCGTTCACTCGCTCAGTCAGTCAGCGCGCGTCGAAACCGGGCAGTCGTAAAATTAATAATTTCTAGTAATTAACACCAAAATCAGAACAATCATGAGCACCAATGAGAAAAACAGTGAAGTGGCCGTCGACAAGGTTGGAGAGGAGAAGAAGGCAGACGCGAAAAGTGACTTAAAAGGAGCCAAAAGAGCGGCGGAGGTAAGTTCACATGTCATCAAATGAATTCATATAATCGCTCGCCATTTTATTGAAAGCTATAATAAAAGCCGTATTGGTCTAATGCCATCTTCATAGCCTTCGAAGTATTTTTCCACGTGGTATAAATTGGTGTAGCTTGGGGTACGCCGACGACACCGACACATAAGCCGGCATATTTTTGGACGTCATATCTATAGAGATGCATACATTTCAACGTACTTAGGTACATGAGGTAATCAAATATCGATGAGCTAATACCATGCTGTAGGGCGCTGATCGAGCCGTGAGAATAATACTTGAAATGGGTTATTATGAACACTAGCAGCAGCGTTTTAGCATTGTTTACTCGTTTTTGATATGGAGGCAGCATGACCTTGGTAAAAAAACATGGCGCGGAAACGTACGCTGTCCTCATTCACATATTAATTTTATAAAAATGTATCATCACACAAGTGTATTCTATAATATTGATTTTATTACGTATCATAGTTATTTTAGACTTTCTCAGAGTACAATCATCGTAGCGTGACGCTAGATAGTTGAGAAACATGGCCGGCGCGAATGTCAGTTTAGGTAGAATGCTTGTCAAAAGTGGCGCGCCAATGTTAGGTTATACTAAGTAGTATCTACTTTTGTGAATATTATTATTAAAATGGTCAACATTAACATTTATTTCGCGTGAATTAGTCACGCTGTCGTACAATATTTTGCTAGATAATTGTTTTATTTCGACGCTTATTCAGCACGAGAAACTAGTCAATGACCCGGCGTTATTTGCATGTAGGTGTGCTATAATATACTTCCTTTGTTCTACGATTATTTAAGTACTAGTATAATATCACGTACGCAATTCGTAAACTAATTTTAAGCGCGAAACTACGTAAATGAGTCTAAATATCTCCATGAATAATGTTTCACTTTTCCCACCATAATACACGGAAAGGAAACATGGCGGTTACGGTTTGTTGGCGGTTGTATATACGTAACGTCCAAAGAGGTTATTTTACTATCATTTTCAAAATGGAGCCGATATTTAAATAACATAGAATTTCATTTAAAGTTGCTTAAAGGCTGTATAAGGTTGCTTTTAGATATTTCTTGGAGTTATAACGCTACATTATTGGAATTGGTCGGGTCGGTACGCGGGGTGACCGCGTTCCAATCAAATTTGCTACGGGAAAAAAGGCCGTATGACGCCGACCCCGCGTTGTTCGTGCTCTTTCCCCCACACTTCCAAACATCCACACGCATCTTTATCGTATCTATCCAACCAAAACTTTGGTCACCTGCTCATTACTTTCTTGTACGTACCTTGCAACGTTTTCTTGCAAAATAATTTTGAATGATAATAAAGTGTATTAGTAGGATGAAATGTATTGGCTTATAGCCAATTATTGTTTGTTTTTGTACGAACTTGAGCGGTACCTAAGAGTGGTGTCAGTCGCTTGTAAACAAGGCAAGATTTTAAGTTTGATGTGTTTGTTGTTTATAGGACAAAATAACAGATGCGAAAAAGGCGCGAAAGGAAGAAAACGGCGGCGGAGGAGATGAAGAACCACACAGTGACGAAGAGGACCTTGAGGGAGAGGGCGAGGGCGACGACGACGATGACGAAGAAGTGGAAGGGGAGGAGGATGAGGAAGTGTTAGGAGAAGGAGAAGACGACGATATTGAAGACGAAGGTAAGGCATTCCAACGTCTCATTACAATACTACATTGACGTAATCTTGGGTTTGTTTGTTTAATTTAAGATAAGTTTATCTTTTGACCTGTGAAGAACAGTTCTTAACCACATTTTTGTTGTTACAGATTTGGAAGAGGAGCTGCTGGAAGAAGAGGATGGGGACGACGCGTAATACGCTTAGTGCCTCATTATTATGGACAATGTCACAGTGATGTGTTAGTGCATGTGACGCCCGGACTGGCGCGGCCCCGCTTCGCCCCAACTGACAAATAACTACAGCCCCAAAAGCACTGACAGTAATCCAACAGTTGGGAACACGCGGGGCCGACATCGCTCCCACCAAAACGGGTGCAGTTTTATTTAAATGACAAATTAATAATAAGTCAAATTCAATGCAGATTTAATTTTTTTTACAATAGTAATCATTAAGTTCGGTACCGAAGCTGTATCTTTGATTTGTGCTCGTTGCAGCGAGCGTGTAATTAATTAAATAACTTAATAAGACTTAGTAGAATGCTGTTGAATTTTGTCATGAAATGTACAAATGTGTTTTCGAAAGTAAACTTTATTCTAAGTGAAATCACTCTGTATTCTAGGTTTACCTATGAGCCCGTCAAATGGTGAAGTTGTGATATTTTTCTACTCCGTAGGATCTTGACCCGATTCAGATAGAAATAGGCCAGAGTTGGCGCGTTTATAGTGTAGATAAGCAAAGTCACAAAGCTCAATTCTTCATTTTCTTGTTGTTGATGAGAGTTTGTGTGTACATATTTAGAATAAGTGAAGCCTGTGATTTTTGTAATCAGTAATGTAACATTAAGTGATTGTTGCATTCAGGTTGTAATTTTTATTTACTAAAAATATCTTCGTGCGTCGCGATTTCGTTTACCTAAGACCCTCGTTTCCGTTGAACGCTTCATGGATGTAACGGACATGGATGTAATGGAACTATGGATGTAAATGTAATAATAAAATTAGTTGTAGTTGATAATTTGAACTAGGACAACATCATCCAGAAGATTTTGACGTGAAACGGGGATCTGGCTCGGACCGGCCACTAATCGTCGCAGACGAAACGTGACTGCACTTCGTATGACAATCTATTAGAAAAACATCACAATTTTGCCATTATCTCGTGCACATCGCGCGCCGACCGCCCGCTCTGTAAGCGACTGATAAAGAGAGCGCGACGGTCGACGCGCCGCGATAGCTAACATAAAATTTCATAAAAACCGGCCTGTAACTTTGTCCATACTGTTAATTAGGATAGAGCCTCCAGTTCGGTTATTCCAGTGTCGACGGTGTGGATTTAAGAGATTCCTAGGTTAAAACGTTTTAGTATATAGGATGTACGTCATTTTTTATAAAAGAACGCTAAGGGAGCCCCGGGGAGAGTGGTGGGCGGTGGGGAGCGGAGAGTGCGCGTCAGGCGGTCCCCTCCCGCTCGCGGCGTGGCCTCGTTCGATTTGCCGCGCGCTTCACGGCGCGGCGTGGGTTTCCCTCTCCCCTCGCCGGCGTCTGTCGGACCCGCCTCGCACCACGTCATGGCAACGCGTTCCTTACCGTGGAAAATCACACTTTGTTCAATATACATCGCTGCTCGACTGTGTTCTGAGAGTCTCAGCCAGCGATGTGTTAATGCGAGTCGTTTTGAAACGTCCGGTCACCGAGATGCCGTTTATACATGATATTTTGATACATCTTGTTGAATTAATTTTCTCGCTTTATCTACGCAGTTCGTGGGGAATTAGTACGGCTGGTGCAAATGTCGACATTAGAAAAAAATCGATAAGTATAAACAGCAAAGCTGTAACATAAATTCTGACATTCGATTTGAGAATAAGCGCCTGTGAATGCCCGTGTTGTAACGTTTGTGTTCATAATAGAAACCGCAACTGCCCGAGACCGGATTTCACACAGTCTATGAGACAGTTGTTTATAAGCCGCGTCTACTGAACCACGTTCCTTTCGATACACATGTACTCTTACACCGCTCACTACATCTTTAGGTGTTTATCAAGTTAAAGTAGAGGCTATTTTTTATACATGAGTGCTAACTACATATTCACAGGTGCCAAATTCTACAACTTCATCATTATTCATTGCCTTACCGAGGCCCCAGCTGTGGTAGATAACGCGAAGCATTTAGTTAATTCTTCCATTGGCTTTTATACCAAAGGGAGCTTAAAATATAATTAAATAAATGTCATTAAATACAATAAAATATTTTACGAGTATCTTAAAAAGTCCCGCCTTTTCATTTTGAGGTAAGATAATATTATAAGCTGTCGCATATTGTGTACGATGTACTACTTATGTGAATAACTTAGTACGATTTTATTTATTTGTGATGTTGACCACTATTGATTTTCTACAAGGACGAAATGTAAATACAACCGATTTAAAGTAAAAAGTTATTTTGTTTTCAAGTTTTTATTTTCCCTTTACCGCATAAGACTAACGCTATTTATAGGAGATTTATAACTTTATTTTTTAGGTTAGTAGCCGACTGTTGCTACTAACTACTAGTATGATTTCATCGTACGATGCTCGAATGAAACTGATAGATAAATTCTATATCAGTCAGATACGTAAGTATGAAGGGGGGTCGGTATAAATATTCTAGATCGATATCGGCCTAGATAATAGGTATAGTCAGTTTACTAGTTACACTTTACAATAAATAATTTACTAGTATTGTTTTAATTGTAATTATCTTAGAAATTACTCATAAATAACTGGGTGACTAGCTTATAACCTAAAATAGTAAATTATGGGTTAGATAAGGTAATAATCGAACCCCCCCCCCTACCCCCACTCGAGGTCAATGACCTTTGACAGGTAGTCTAAACCGTAATCCCCAAAACAAATGTGGTATTTTAGTCATTTACAGTTATTTACTACAAGTTATTGTAATTTTTAGAAAATTTTGAATGTATAGATCTACAAAACAATAAAATCATACTTGACCTAGAAACAAGTTATAGGGAAATAGAGGTACACACATTCAAAGCATTTCATTCAATTAAAATTACTGGCAAGGACTGTATAGGATCTAATTAGGTGAAGGTACAAGTTAAAGTTAAGACCTACGTTTTTCGAAGGTCCTACAATTAATAACAAAAATGTATCTGTAATACAGTTATGTAGAGGCCTTAGTAATGTTGACCTTGAATGACGTCATCACCCCTCTAGACCTAAAAGCTCGTGATGTGTAATAGTAGGTAGGTACTACTAAGTTAATATCTACAGAAAGTTCGAGAGTCAAGACCCAAGTATCATGACATGACTAGACCATTTCATTATGTAAGCTGTTAACGGTAATTATATTTGTGCAGTGTGTGTCTGGCCTGTGCACCATGACGCATCGTGTTCAATTTGTTTGAAGACAGCGACATCTATCAAACTATTCTGATAGTACTAAAAATTACAAGTAGATGGCGCTGTTTGAAGGAAATGGCTAGAAGGTTCAATTGTTTTGTTTTTTATGTTCCGTTGTATATTATTAAAGAATTATGAAGATCAAGCTATCTTGTATATTTTTCTCAAAATAAATTATTGTTCTGAATAAAAAATAATCTTTGATACCTAATATAAAGAAAATATTTTGTGCGAAACTGTACGTCAGTTGATTTGCAAAATGGTTCACCGTTCTGTAACGGTACTAAATAGTTTTTAACCATTCCGCTAGATGGAGCTGTTAGAATGAACATGGCGCGAGTTTTAATTCTGACTTTAAAATTTTCGAATTAAATACTCGTTCATATTAAAGCAATATTAAATAAATCTATACATTATTTGTATATCTACTCTACATATTACATAAAAACTACAGATTACTACAAAATCTCATGAAAGTATAGTTGAAAATTGTCTAAAGAAGTTTTCTCAAAATTTACATATATTTTATTACTTACTTGTTTCCAATAGATAAAATACAATTATTATTATCATACAACTTTTATCACTATCTTATTAATCTTTATACACAATTTACGAACGAATAACACAAAGAAACAATAAACAAAATACTCAATGAAAATACTCTTCGGTTCGACTTTTTTGGTGAATTTTATTTGAACTTTTGACTTTGACATTTTGTTGCACAAAAAGTTTGATTGACCATAGAGATTTTAATGGGTGCTCTGCACGGGGTTTTTTACAGTTTCATTTTTACGGTATAGAAATAGACTTTTATAAAATCATAAGTTAAATAGTCTAATATTCCTGTAAATAAATTATTAGTAATATATTATTACAAACAAAATTAAGTCATGGAAAATCTTTTATACTTACTAATTACACCAATAAATAAGTTTGGAAGAAATTAATACCAATAAACTGTGTTCTCGACGACACAATTGTATATTTTTAAAAACGGTCACCACCGCATCGCCTTTACTGATGCATTTAAATAAAATTGCTGATTCGACCTAATGACATAGATAAATAATTAAAGATCGAACTAGAAACTATCATTTGCATTAAATTAAGAGTAGAGACAACATTTTGGCGCCAAAGTGTTGTTTTTAATGAATTGATAACGAACGAAGCAGGAGCAGGCAGTTAGACGCACGAATCACGATAATTTAGTTCGTAGTCAACCACGCGAAAAGGTTTACGTGCATTGTGTCATACTTGTCCTTCTATTGGACGATCATTTCGAGTGTTAATTCGAACGCGACCATAGTTCCAATTAGATTTACTATTATTGTACTGTTAAATAGTGAAATATTGACCGGAAGTGTCAAAATAAGGATAAAGGGCGCGATTATGTGAAGTTTTAAAATGTTATGGAGTTGAAAAAAATAATTTCATAAATATTGTGTTGAATTTGATCTTAAAATTCTGGATTTATTTATTTGAAGGTTTGTGTTTTTTGGTACTTATTTATTTTTATGCTACTTATAGTATTTTATTCGTCGCTTAAAATTACTATTTTATGGAATTTAGAAAATAGAATTTCTTTTCCGGACTACTCGTATACCTACGCTGCTTTATCGGCAAAATACAATTTCAATTGTTTATTTGAAAATATTTCCTAGATTATGTTATAAGTAAGTACTTACATACTAGAATTAAAAGTAAAAAAAGACAATAATTAATTATAAAAATATTTTTATAAAGTAGTTCGTACATAGTTTTATAAAAAAATTACGTAAGCACCGATTACGAACGCGGTCAGGAATTCCCGTGGGAACATAATCCTGGTTTGACATTGTAAGTTAGCATTGTAACGACGAGGTTGTTTGTTAATTAGTAATTAGTAGATAGATACTTACGAACTTATCTTTTTTATTAGTAACTACAATGTTTCTTAGTGCGCGTTTGACGCATGAGAAAAAATCCGGATAAGGCACTATCTCTAAAGTGCGTCGTTGGAGACATGCTCCTAGTGAAATAGTACCTACCTATAATTTACCTCAGTAAATAATTTTACTAATTATAAAAAAAAAAACTAAATGCGTAAAACTTTATTCTTTGACGTAAAAGTAGCACATTGATAGGTGGTTTATTCCGATTAAATTTGGTACCTACAGGATGATTCATATGACTAGAGAAAGCATACTTTAAAGCATAGTACTTTTATCCTTTTCCCAGTAAAAAGTAGGCACATGTTATAGAACAAATTATAACTCTTTGTTAGTATGTATATTTTGTTTGGGCAGATGACCTAGAAAATTATGTTATCGAATCGATATCTATGATTATTTTGGAACTGATTGATGATAAAACAAAATATTCTAACAAAAAGTTTTGTTTACATACTTTGTTAGATTTTTATGCGTTGTACCTAATTCATAAACTTACTTACTTTTTACGTCGAATTTCATGCACTTACTTAGATAAATTATATCTACATATATTTGGATATTGCACTAGTCTCAACTAATATTATAATGAGGAAAAAATTGTTTGTTTGTTTGTAACGAAAAGGCGCCGAAATTAATGAATCGATTTAAAAAAATCTTTCGCCATTATATAGCTACATTCACCCTGAGTAATATAGGATATATTTTGTCACTGTATTCCCACGGGAATGGGAACTACGCTACGCGGGTGAAACCGCGGGGCGCTGTTAGATATTAATATGTATACTAATATTAATGTGTTGACTAAAGAAAGAACTTCTTTCATAACAATGAAATAAGTTAAAATAAATAAGTTCTTTCTTCAGTAAAACTAACGCATTGTTACAAAAAAATATAACAATCGATTATCGCGCGAAACCTTTGTTTAATTCCGATACTATTTTTAAATTGATTGTCATGCAACTTTAAAAACTCAATACCTACAAAGGCTTCTTTGAATCACGCTTAACCGGGTATAAAGAGTGTTTCTCTGAATCATGGCTTAGAAGTTTCGATTGTATTAAAATTATACTTACTAAGATAAACGCCCCGCAATTTAACTGGTATCTTTTCCAAATTAAAAGAGATACATCTGCATAAAATACAAGTCAACGTGCTATTATGATAAAGATCCTAAAAATATTAATGAAAATAATGCATAGAAAATCCGGCAAAACTGCTAAAAAATAGCGATTTAAATATACCACAAACACATTTAAAAGCCCCTTCCCTAAAAGTCGGGTAATATGTATGGCATACTTAGTTAATAATTTAATTTCGGGTCAATTACCCCAATAAAGTCCTTTTTGTATGTTATCTAAGCACTTTTAGATAACATACAAAAAGGACTTTATTGGGGTAATTGACCCGAAATTAAATTATTAACTAAGTATGCCATACATATTACCCGAAATTAATTAATTATTGTCTTTTTTTACTTTTAATTCTAGTATGTAAGTACTTACTTATAACATAATCTAGGAAATATTTTCAAATAAACTTATATTAAATATACCACAAACACATTTAAAAGCCCCTTCCCTAAAAGTCGGGTAATATGTATGGCATACTTAGTTAATAATTTAATTTCGGGTCAATTACCCCAATAAAGTCCTTTTTGTATGTTATCTAAGCACTTTTAGATAACATACCAAAAGGACAAACATGTTGTAAACAAAAGTGTTGTAAACACACACAAACTTATCTTCATAAACAAAAGGTTTCGTATCTATAATTCCTCAATCAGTGAAAAACATTTAACAATGGGACATTAAGTACGCAATCAATAAAATAAATCAAAGTACTTTTATACCTACTTAGGTAAGTACCAATATTACTTACTAGCTGTGCCCCGCGGTTTCACCCGCGTAGTTCCCATTCCCGTGGGAATTTCGGGATAAAACATTCACAACTCTGTTCCAAATTTCAAGTCAATCGGTTCAGTAGTTTAGCCGTGAAAAGGTAACAGACAGACGACAGACAGAGTTACTTTCGCATTTATAATATTAGTAAGGATAAAAATGAAGAGTTTGTTTGTTTTTGGTTGTGAATCTCTCTGGAATCTCTGGAACTATTGCTCCGAATTATTTTTTTATTTAGTGTTGAATGCCCATTTGTCCTTACCTTTTTTGAAGTCTGTAAACTATTAATCGATCAAATAGATTTTACGAATAAGAGTTACAAACATCCATCCATCCCTACATTCATACAAAATTTCGAATTTATAATAAGTACGTACGTGACCACATCTGGTCCAATAACTGGGTCAAAGTCACACTTGCACAATCTGACTTGCCGGTTTGACCGGTGCAATGTTTGTTACGAAAATATCATCACAAAATATACTAATTTCAATCCTCTACAACTACTAATGAAAATAATGATTTGTTTTTATCGAACGATGCTTATTAAAAAAACTACTTTCTATAAAACGGTCACTGATTCTGTAATGAAATCGAAACGTCGAATGAAAATAGATCTAAGTATATATTAAGTACTTACTTATATTTCTATTCGAACGTTTCGACTTCGGAGTAATTTGTTAGTAAATCTTTCAGATTAATCGAGATAAGATTCTTCATAATTAATAGACCTAATAAGTTTAGTAATAAGTATATCTGTATCGGTCTTATAAAAGTCTTCAAAAGTTTTATATATGTACTCATGTAATTAATAAAAAACTTACGAAAATATGGAAATCGCGGGGCACGGCTAGCATTAGGTACTTAATACGAGAAACAAACACATCACAAATAATTGCTTATGAATAACCCAATAGTATATCAATTAAATTGCTTGTAAGAGAATGTAGATATTATGTGAAATGTTTACATCCTTGTTACATCATTGTATTGATGAGTTCCGTTACTAAGACGCATCAAAACACAAATCTGCGAAATACGTAATCAATAATAATGGTCTGGTTTTCTTCTTCTCGAAATAATTCATGGCTCCATATCCTTATATTGATCTGGAAGCATTGATTATAGCTATCTGATGATATACTGTATGATAACTGTGTTTCAAAACATTACATGAAAAAATATATAAGTACTTAGAACTTTTTTAGGTTTGGAATATAAACAGCTCATCGTTAAACAGTATCCTGATGGATGATCCCATGCTAAATATTTATTTTTATTATTTTAGCAGTTGTAGCCCCCAAACATTTGTCATTTTAGTTGGGGTTCTATAGCAAACTTGGAAGAAAATGGTAAAGTCGTTACCGAGATATTGTCTAAAATTACCCATTTAAAGTTATTAGATGGTATCTTAGATTCTCAATCCTAATAAGATGTTATTTGTATTAGAAAGTTACAATAACACTTCGTGAGTGAGGCAACTTACTCCTATAGATACCTGTTACTCGATATATTTCTATGCGGGTGGCACAATACTATAACTGCAGTTAGTACATAGTATATTTATGTACAGTTGCTCATAGCTGCATTTATGAAATTGATGTGATTACTCTTTGTAGGGTTGTCGCTAGTAAATAGCATACTTGAAATATTTCTTTGCATTGAAATAAAACACTTAAACGGATTTTTGTTGTGGTTGTATTTTGTTTTACATTTTCTGACGTTTCGGATTCTTTACAGAACCCGTGATCACAGAAGACTGTAAAGTAAAGAATCAGACAAAAAATCGTTTAAGTGTTTTATTTCTTTGCATTTTATATTTTGTATTCTTCTGATTGATCACAGATAGACTGATTTGATTTTGTAGTAGATAAGGAAAATAGTGGCTAAGGTACTGTTCTGCGGCAACGCGAAACACGGCAGCATGAATGAATTGCTTTTAGTACTGCGAGTGAAAGATATGGAACCCAAAGAGCAATAGAATAATATTTAAACCCAATGAGGAGACGGGTTTCCTTTCCCTAATTTCTTGTCCTTCTTAAAATCAAGAAAACATGGTTATGATTATGATATGAATGATGCTTATGAGTTGCGGGCGAAAGATAAAATCTTGGTGTTCGCAAAATTAGCTACTTTTAATCTTGATTTAAAAAAACTAGCGGCATCTCGCGGTTTCACCCGCGTGGTTCCCGTTCCCGTGGGAATACCGGGATAAAATATAGCCTAAGTTACTCAGGGTGAATGTAGCTTTCCAATGGTCAAATATTTCTTATAGGTTCAGTAATTTCGGAGCCTATTCGTTACAAACAAATTTTTATATTATTAGTGTCGAAAACTCTCCTGACACCTTCCATTCTGCTTATAATGCACTATACGTATGCTACATGTGCTTATAAGCTATCTAATAAAGGTTAGCATTATTTCCTCAAAAAGTGTCCATCTTATATTGGAAATATAAAGAGTCATATCACGTTTTCGGAAGAGGCTTGCCAATGACATTGCATCGAGTGTGTGTATCGAATAGCTGATCTTAATGTTTATCTATCATCATTTGTTTGATTTGTAATTTATCTGCGATCGTCACTTGTTATGTGTGATTTTAGTCATAGCTATCATTTCAAATCTCATCAATATTGGTCATGCTATTTTGTTTTTTTTTTGCTAGAATACAAGGTATATACTAAGTACATTAGTATCTACTTACTATTTGTGCCTTACAAACCCGTATAAGTAGTTTATTTTTATTCAATCACGAGTAATTTAAATTAATTAAGTTTTAAGAATTTGACAATATTAATTAGGTATGATTGTACGTAAAATAATTACTTACCTATACCAATTAACAAAGATAATATTTGGCTTTGGCATAACTTTATTTGTACTAGAACATCTGTCCAAATATCACGAATATCGGTCCAGCAGTTCATGAGTTAACCCAGATAAGCCTGAAACTATTTTTTCTTAAAATGTTTCAAATATTTATATTTTTCTAGTAGTATAGGTCCTAGGGAATATATAAAAAATACTCAAAAAAATCCTGCCTGTAAGGCTTTCAAGGAATCGACCGACCTATATATAGGACAGTAGGATAATAGGGCACATATTAGGAATGTATGAATAAAAAACAATGCAGTTTCTTCAATCAGCTTTATTTATTTTTGTGAAGGCCTTTATTGGTTATCTCTTATAATATGGGTGTCCCAGTGAAAAAAAATGACAAACACAATATGATAGGGAAGATTATAGCCCCGAGACATCAGTACATCGCAGAAAGTCAGTACAACACTAGCTCCTAAACCCAAATATTTGTATATTGGGTTGCACATAGAGTAGCTACTTGATATGGCTCCACCCATAACACATACCCAAGCCGAGTAGCTCCAACCCATGATTTGAATCCATAGCGAATCCGTTTTCCTTTTATGTGTTGTTTACAGCCATAGCAACCATAATATAGAATCATACTCGTAGCTTCATCTACGCTATAATATTCGCCAAGTGGAGCGAAATCCAAAAACTGGACAAGTGGACGTTTCTTCGTATATTTATCTTGAGAATCCAGGTCATCGTTGACGTGAAAATGGCGGAAAATAAAATCGAATCTATCTCTGGTCATGGCAGAGCAAATCAATTAATTTTTTGAGTCAGGAGAATTTTCCCCATACATTCGCCTTCGTGGCAGCCACGCATACTCATGAGTAAAACTCCAATAAAACATTACATTTCTTCAAGAATTATAACGCCAGCAAAATTATTTGTTAAAACATCATCATCAAAAAAATCCTCGAACCACTGTACTCTTTTCTTGAACACAGCCCAATACTTTTGGCCATTCCACAGGCTGTTTATCTAAGTCTCGTTTCCTCCTCAAGTAATGGCACCTTCTTCTGGGACGACGAGCAGTGGGCTCTTCGGATTCCTCCTCAACATCACTATCTGGATATCTATAGGTTGAAGTAAAATATTCCTTGGCTAATTGTTCAGGGTAACACTGTCCTTGTCTCCAGAATCCTCATCGGTCGGGCAATCTGGGTTTACAGGAGGAGGTAAAATACATATCACCCTTTCCCGATTGTCTTTATCATCAGAATATTCTCAAACAGGTCTAATATTCCATGTGCAGGTACATTTCTGAAAAGCAAAATGTACACCTTATTATCCTACTGTCCCATATGTAGAACACCAATATTTCCAAGCTATTATACAAAAGGAAAATAAGTTAAAATTGATAAAATCTTTATTATTTGAAAATACATTATTATTGACAACTAATTAGTACAACAAAATAAAGAAAAGCGATAAATAATAACATTTATACATACCTCCTTTCAGCCATGTCTGCAGCACACACTTATTATATTTACTTTATATATGAAAATTATGAAAAAACTTGAATTTACTAAAACTTTCTATTTTTTTCACGACAGCTAACAATATCCTTCTTCCAAATAACCAAAAATAATTTATGACATAAATGTGGGTAGACTGTAATATTTTTTTTAATTCACCGACCTACATATAGGACAGTAGGCTTATCTGGGTTAATAACCCAACTAGGTTTTATATTTTTTATTAAGTTAATTAATTAATAATTATAGTAGACTACCTGTGCCCCGCGGTTTTACCCGCGCTAATCTCAATCTCGTAACAATGTAGGGATGAAAAGTATCCTATGTGTTATTCCTGGTAATAAGGAACATCTGTACCAAATTTCATCTAAATCGGTTGAGTAGTTTTTGCGGGAAAGAGTAACAAACATCTTTCCATCCTCACAAACTTTCACATCTAAAACATTAGTAGGATCTACGTATTCTTTTTTCTTAAATACACAATAACAAAACAAATCTAAAAATACATACACGTAACCCGTAATAAAACAAAGTAAATAAATGTAATGTTTAATTAAAGGAAAACCGCCATTAAAGCAATTTGCATTGTGCAAAACATTTGTCACCATCTGTTACGTCATATCAGGAAGGACCAAGTAACCTACTTAGCGGAGGTGTTCGTAAACAGAAATAAGTAAATATGTATCCCACCAAAAACATTCTGTAAAAAACTAGCCAAGTCTCGATGGAGCTGCTTGTTTAACTCTAAAAAGTAATGAAATCTAGACAGACTCGTGCCAAGTCTAAGGTTCCTTACTGCGATTTCTTTATTATTATAGTTAATGTTGTGTGACTTGGCCGTTGAACATTGTTTAAAACGTTAGTAGTGGGTACAAGTCAATTTTGTTTACAGGTAATGTTATAACATTATTAAAATACGCAGCTTTATCAAGCCTACAATTGACTGGATATTGAATCAACATTTTTCAAGTGGCTATAATTAAGCAAATTTTCTATCGTCAATGGATAGGTTCTGGATTTTTTAAGATTGGTGCAATAGCGTCATGGAGCACCTAGTTTTGTACCCTTGTGTACATACATGTGTACCCTTCAACGGCCAAGTCACACAACATTAACTATAATAATAAAGAAATCGCAGTAAGGAACCTTAGACTTGGCACGAGTCTGTCTAGATTTCATTACTTTTTAGAGTTAAACAAGCAGCTCCATCGAGACTTGGCTAGTTTTTTACAGAATGTTTTTGGTGGGATTTCATTTCTTTTTGTTAAAACTTGTTTATATTGATTTATTTTATTAGATTTTCTTATTTGACACACTTATTTTTTAGGAGTAGTATTATATTATTAAGCGCCCCGCGGTTTCACCCGCGTAGTTCCCGTTCGCGTTTCCGTGGGAATTTCGGGATAAAAAGTATCTATACATAAATAGTTTTTAAGCTACCTCCCCACAAATTGTCAGCCAAATCAGTTCAGCTGTTCTAGAATTATAATTCCCGTTCCCATTCCCGTGGGAATTTCGGGATTAAAAGTTTTCTATGTGCTACTCCTGGTTCTAAGCTACCTCCCCACCAATTTTCAGCCAAATCAATTCAGCCGTTCTTGAGTAATAAATTCCCGTTCCCAATCCCGTGGGATTTTCGGGATTAAAGTGTTCTATGTTCTTGTCCTGGTTCTAAGCTACCTCCCCACCAATTTTCAGCCAAATCAATTCAGCCGTTCTTGATTTTTAAATTCCCGTTCCCAATCCCGTGGGAATTTCGGGATTAAAAGTATCCTATGTCCTTTTCCTGGTTCTAAGCTACCTCCCCACCAATTTTCAGCCAAATCAATTCAGCCGTTCTTGAGTAATAAATTCCCGTTCCCAATCCCGTGGGATTTTCGGGATTAAAGTGTTCTATGTTCTTGTCCTGGTTCTAAGCTACCTCCCCACCAATTTTCAGCCAAATCAATTCAGCCGTTCTTGATTTTTAAATTCCCGTTCCCAATCCCGTGGGAATTTCGGGATTAAAAGTATCGTATGTCCTTTTCCTGGTTCTAAGCTACCTCCCCACCAATTTTCAGCCAAATCAATTCAGCCGTTCTTGATTTTTAAATTCCCGTTCCCAATCCCGTGGGAATTTCGGGATTAAAAGTATCCTATGTCCTTTTCCTGGTTCTAAGCTACCTCCCCACCAATTTTCAGCCAAATCAATTCAGCCGTTCTTGATTTTTAAATTCCCGTTCCCAATCCCGTGGGAATTTCAGGATTAAAAGTATCCTATGTCCTTTTCCTGGTTTTAAGCTACCTCCCCACCAATTTTCAGCCAAATCAATTCAGCCGTTCTTGATTTTTAAATTCCCGTTCCCAATCCCGTGGGAATTTCGGGATTAAAAGTATCCTATGTCCTTTTCCTGGTTCTAAGCTACCTCCCCACCAATTTTCAGCCAAATCAATTCAGCCGTTCTTGATTTTTAAATTCCCGTTCCCAATCCCGTGGGAATTTCGGGATTAAAAGTATCCTATGTCCTTTTCCTGGTTCTAAGCTACCTCCCCACCAATTTTCAGCCAAATCAGTTCAGCCGTTCTTGAGTTACAATTCCCGTTCCCATTCCCGTATAATTCCCGTTCCCGTTCGATTATCCTAGTTTTTATAGTTTTCCCTTTATGTGGCCATTAAACCCTAACTCTGTACCAAATTTCAGCTCTCTAGGTTTATGGGAAGTACTAGTTCTATTTTGATGATCATGAGTGAGTGAGTGAGTGAGTGAGTGAGTGAGTGAGTGAGTGTCTAAAATGCGAAACTTTGCTTTCGCTTAACTTGGGAACTAAATGACCTACAGACTTGAAATTTTATTTTAAGTATGTGATTGTATAGATTACTGGATGACGAAAATTTCAGCGTTCTAGTCTTATCCAGAGGTAGTCAAATAGGGGCCTGAAAATGCGGCGAAATGGTTCCTGTAAAGGATGGTACGGCAGTGTTTGCTTCGCGCTCGACTTGGCGGGGGGCACTGCCGTGCCCCCAGATAATTATTATTGTAACTAATGGCGCCTAGGTTTCTACCTAATTTTCTGTGGGTTTAGTTTTACCGCTCTACGAAGATGCTCTGGACATTTTTGTAGTTCTATCCGCACTGAAACGTATCCCTCGTTAAATTCGGGATATCATCATCATTACCAGCTCATATTATGTCCCCACCGAGGGGCTCGAGCCTACCCTCAATTAGGGATTATAGGTTTTAATCAAACGCTGGCCAAGTGCGGGTTGGTCGACTTCACACACAACCTTTGAATTTCTTCGCAGGTGTGTGCAATTCGGTTCAGCGGTTTAGGTACGTCACAAACAAACAAAGAATAAGGAAATGTTTTAGTTGTACTTACTTAGATATTATTGAAAGAGACAAAATTAAATGCTTAAAGTATTTTGTGAAGAACAGGATATTAGAAAAATACTCGAGTCAAGTCAAATCACAGATGTTTTTGTAGTTAACAACAGCCTATAATTTGACACTTTTTATTGCATAATTCTTACACAGATCTTGAATTATAAAATACTAGCAGTGTCTTGGGTTTTACCCGCGTAAATCCCAAATCCCGTGGGAATTTCAGAATCTTTCAACCAAATCCTTTCGCCAAATTTCAATTATATCGGTTCAGTAGTTTCCACGTGAAGTACAGTAACAAACATACACACTCACTATATTTAGTGTGATTAGTTAGATCAATCATCTCTCTACCATCAATGTAGTGTGCAACTCCAGTCTAGATTACTAGATTTCCATAGCTTTCACCTAACCGGTAACCGCACTGAGTACTCGAGATAGGTTGGTAATAATGTTGTGCGTTGTTGCAGGATGGCATTGACCGCGTGGTTGGTGCTCGTTGGCCTGTGCCATGCGCAGGCGCTGCGAGTCGGCGTAGGGATTGCTGACGTCACCGGACCACCCGCTGAAATTGGATTTGTAAGTATTGATTTATTTACTTATTTATCTTTGATTTTTATTGTGTTAGGAATTTTCCGAAAAAACCTTGTTAGTTGAACATTACTGTAGTCTTATTTTGTAAACCAATGGGCTTTGTCTCTGGAGTGGGTCAATAGTGCAATGGTGAGGATCGAACTCACGACCTCTCGATTTCCAGGCTGACGAAATAGATATTGAGCCATTGCCGATCGAATCGAACCCGTAATAATTGGCACAGCAGGCTACTAAGAACCTTCTCCTGATATTTCCTTTCGGTTTTCACCAGACAGGCTCAGCCTGTGAAAGCCATCGATGATTGTATTTTGTTTTTATCTTTTCTCCTATTTTTATTCTTACATAAACAAAAACAAAAGAATCGGCGACCTCAATGGCAGAGTGGTTACCATGCCGGACTGCCATTTCTAAGGTTGCGGGTTCGATTCCCGTGCGGGGTCAATATTTGTGTGAACCACAAATGTTTGTTCTGGGTGTGTGTGTGAATGAGTGTGTGCGTAGTTTCTGATACCCTAGATACAAGTTTCGAACGTAGTTAGGGCTCATTTACTATAATGAGATGATGTAGTGAATGTTATATTTATTTATTTTAATTAGCGATATCGGTCCAACCGTTGGCGCGATACAGTCACCAAGGGAAATAGGGATACATTTTTATATTTAAACATTAGCCAACAACACCCGGTTCCCGGTACACTTGCACCGGACCCGATAAACACGCCAATGAACCGATTGTCCTCATCTCGTTGTTGTTTTGACCTGCCCAAGGTCACATCCGTTGAATTAAAACTAATATGGATGACTAATCAATCAATTTGTTGGTACATTTTTAAGTGTTAATGACTAATCGAATTAAAGTTTTAGGTAATTTGTTTTTGTAGCCAGTCTTGTTAATAGAATTAGGAATACTTACGACGATAATCCTACTTATATTATAAATGCGAAAGTTTGTGAGGATATGGATGTATGCTTTGTTACTCTTTCACGCAAAAACTACAGAACCGATATAGATTAAATTTGGTACAGATATTCCTTGTAACTTTTTATCCCAAAATTCTCACAGGAGTAACAGTTGGATGTTTAATGTAACAAACAAACATCATACTTTATTATTATTATTACCGAAACGGACGTCATTGTTTATAATAAATATATTTTACGGGACATTTACACGTACCTATGTCGAAACCCTCGACTAGTTTCAGCCACGTCCGGTGGCCATCATCAGGAGCATGAGTGCGATACAAAGAGGATGAGATCAGATGAGTTCATTGTGAGGCTCTGCAGAGCGAGACGCCGTCGGCGCGGGCGTATCGCACTCATCCTCCTGATGATGGCCACCGGACGTGGCTGAAACTAGTCGAGGGTTTCGACATAGGTACGTGTAATAAATGTCCCGTAAAAGATATTAATTATACATCATACTTACTTACAAAACTATATGATATTGTGCACCTTGCAGCAAACGCTAAATTAGATAAATCTTTTTCTCATCACATGTTTTATTTTGCTATCTTTTTATTTTACTTTTGTTTCTTTTGTGTTGATAATAAACAAAGCTTTTGTTTTCGCCTTTGTTTTAAGAGTGTGATACATAGTAATGCGTAATACTAATGTGTACATATTCGTTCATCGTTAGTCGTAATTTAATTAACTTGTTGATATACCAGCGATGACATAATGTGATTTCGGTACTGTTTTATTATTGTACTTGAAGAATATATACCGTATAGTACCTATAGGTGTAAGACTGACATCATCTCGTAAACAATCGACAATTTGCAATGTTCGCACAAACGCATACACCAAATTGTTGTGGCTGTGGAATATTTTGTAGGTTTTATTTATACTGCATACTAGCTGTGCTCCGCGGTTTCACACGCGTAGTTCCCGTTCCCGTGGGAATTTCGGGATGAAAAATAGATGTTGGCCGATTCTCAGACCTACTGAATATGCTCACAAAATTTCATGAGAATCGGTCAAGCTGTTTCGGAGGAGTATGGCAACGAACATTGTGACACGAGAATTTTATACACCCCTATTTTGAAATTACGGGACTTATTAAAATCAGAATATGAGCACAAGATTTATTGAAGTTATGAATAACAGTTTCTTCGTTTCCCTCAATCGAGTTTAAAAGTATAAGGGGATGAAACCACGACATTTTTGACTCTTTATAAATTGAACACTTAAGGGAATTTATAAGGGGACTAGCAGCGCCCCGCGGTTTCACCCTCGTAGTTCCCGTTCCCGTGGGAATTTGGGATAAAAAGTAATCTATGTTCTTTCCCGGACTATAAGCTACCCCTGTACCAAATTTCAAGTCAATCGGTTCAGTAGTTTAGCCGTGAAAAGGTAACAGACAGACAGAGTTACTTTCGCATTTATAATATCAGTAGGGATTATTTTAAAATCGTAGTTCATTTGTAAAAGATAACATACATGTATTATTTTACAGTGTGCTTTTTTTATCGATAAAATTACGTTTCAATACATTAAAACCGCATAACAAATTAACTACATAACATAGTAATAATGATGTGAACAAAAGCTATGTACCTATGTTCAATCAATTACAAGAACAAATACTATTATAATGGCTTTCATAAACTATAAGTAAGTAGTTGCGTAAAAGGCCAAAGGTTTTACTTAAGAATCCTAGATCCTTAACATACATTACTGACGACCAAGTCACTATAAGTATTTCTTTTTTGTTTTCCATTCACAAAAAATAAAAATAGAACTAATCCCTGGAATTTTTAATTTTAGTTAAGTAATTTTTAAATGGGCTACATTTATCAAAGAAGGTTATAAGCTAATAACAGGCTACTAATCAAGCGTGGAGCGGAGCTAATCAAAGGAATTTTTAAAAGGAAATTTTCGAGAAATGTTCTCAGACAAAACACATTTACATTTAGTACAGAGAGAACTAAATGAGATGGTTCATTCACCCCCACAATGAGAGTAGGTCCGCCAGAAGAGGCGACGAAACAATAATTTGTTTTATTATTAAACGAAACGTACGACATCATATATAATTATTATTAAGCAACGGGATGTTTGTACGTACATATAAAGTCGAAATCCTCGACTAGTTTCAGCCACGTTCGGTGGCCTTCATCAGGAGGAGTGCGATACGCCCGCGCCGTGTGCAGAGCGAGACGCCAACGGCGCGGGCGTATCGCACTCCTCCTGATGAAGGCCACCGAACGTGGCTGAAACTAGTCGAGGATTTCGACTTTATATGTACGTACAAACATCCCGTTGCTTAATAATAATTATAAATAATTTGTTTTGTTTATTTATTTGGTTCAAGTAAACAATCTTTTTTGCTAAAGTAGTTTTATTTCAAAGTGTGGGTAGCGTTCGTGTATAAAATACTCAATACTTTTAGTGAGCAATTTCCACATCTATAATAATAATAATACATTCTTTATTAGCCTTATTTTACAAACAATATACATTTGTGAAAAATAAGCACCCTGTAATTATAAGTACGTGCTGCGATAGTTTTGGTACATAGGTACAATGCTTGTTCAACTTTTAAGGGCTCTAACTATCCGTGACAACCATGAAGTTAAAGGTAAAAATGAAGTCGACACTTCGAATACCTACTTGAAGCATACCTATATGTATCACTATCGCGTCTCTGTGGGCAGGCTCTCTCTTTCTAACTAAGGTAACCTCTAGAAAGAGAAGGTCTGACTAAAAAGAGAGATCGGCCCACAGAGATGTAGGTATTTTTTTTTTTTTTTTTTAATTTATTATTTAAACAAAAATAAACAATTACAGATAATAGCACGCCAAAAATCACTGAGATTTGTCCGGTGTGCTTCAAGTGAGTTCTGTTTACATAATCTATCTATGGTACTTAAAGCTAATTGACACTACACATAATTATCATAAATACAAACACAACAAAACTTAAAATAATTTATAAAGTTAACATTCACTAAACAAATTATAATACAACTAAAATAACATCGTTTATCGTTAGATGCGCCCGGGCCGGTGGCGTACCGTACCGAACTTAGTGTCGTATCAGCAAGTAACAATAACAAGTGACGCGACACTCGAGTGAAGTTGTCGACGTCAAGCGCAGGACCGGTCTTACACGCATGCATCTACAGCATGTTTATAAAGTGCAACTTTAATTTTTTCCCTATATTATTTTTTGTGATGCTATCTCTAGTTATAGGATTTAAATCATTTATTAAACGAGGAACTAAATAGGATGTAGTTCTTTCTCCATAAATATTATTGATAGCTGTTGTTGTTAGTAATCGTTGATTTTTTTGTTGTCGAGTATTGAATTTATGCTGAATTTTATGTTGAATATCAATATTAAAGAATTGTTCTTTTAGCATAAAAAAGTGAAATTTCGATTGGATGGGCAGTACATTACAGTGCTTAAGTAGTTTTTCGTCATTATTTCTATATAGTTCTTTAATTTTGGGGGATACAATTTGTTTTATAATTCTAGTCTGTAAGTTTTGTATATTTTCGAGATAAGTTTTAAATGTCCTCCCATAGCTTGATATGCCGTAATTAATAATGGAATCAGCGAGAGCGTTGTATAAAGTAAGTAGAATTTTATAAGGTATTTTCCTTTTGATTATAATAATGTTAGCTAGAAATGCTCTAAGTTTATCACACAATGTATCAATATGGTATTGCCAACTAAATTTACTGTCTACTACTAACCCTAAATAGGTATGTTTTTCAACCGTTTCTATTACAGGACATCTGCAATTATGTAAGTTACTGTGTAAACAGGCATGTTCGTGAGCTATTAGTTGATTGTTAGTCTCAGCCCGCGTTTTATTATATGGGGATCTTATATGAACGAATTTAGTTTTTGTAGCATTTATTACTAGCCTGTTGTCATGACACCATTTATTTAATAAATTAAAGTCGTTTTGGAGTCTACTGTGTGCGAGGTTTATATCTCTATCAGCTATGACTATACACGCATCATCAGCATATTGGTACAAATTGCAGTGTTTTATGACGTTGTTCATGTCGTTTACATAGGTTATAAAGTGGAGGGGCCCGATAACCGATCCCTGAGCGGTTCCTTCGATCACAGGTATTACATTACTAACCGCGTCACCTACCCTCACGAAGTATGATCTATTTTTTAGATAATCTTCGCACCATTTTAGTGCGGGACCCCTAATGCCGGAGTTCTCGATTTTAGCAAGTAGGTACTCGTGATTCAATGTATCAAATGCTCTTGAAAAGTCAATGAAAAGAGCTAGAACGTGTTTTCGGTCATGTAAATGCTTATTTACCTCGTCTGAAAATTTTGATAGCAGAGAGGTAGTACTTTTCTGCGGTTGAAAACCGTATTGACTTTTATTAATTATATTATTTTTTGAATAAAAACCATGGAATTGATCACATATATATTTTTCTGTTATTTTGTCTAAAGCTGGTAGGAGTGAAATAGGACGGTAGTTACATACATCATTCATTGAACCTTTTTTGTAAATAGGACGAACACAACTTTGTTTAAGTTCATCGGGATAAATTCCCGACGCAAAACTAGTATTTATTAATCGTGCAATTGACGATGATATTTTTTGTGCGACATTTTTTATATCAAAGATTTTAATGCCGTCGTATCCTGGAGCCTTTCGGCTATTGAGGTTTTTCACTAATTTTTCAATGCTTTTTGTTGTTGCGGCTTTAAAGTGAAAACTTACATTGGCGGAATTTTCGTAATCATTTTTATTAAGAAGTTTTATAGAGCACGTAGGTATAATGTTTCTAACAGCATGTCTGAATTCATCGGCAAATTTGTTGGCGATAGCATCGTATGATTGATTGTGTGTGTCAAAAGCTTTAAAAATTATTTGGTCTATCGATTTAGTCACTTTGCCACATATTCTGTTTATTATTTGCCATAATTTACGCGGGTTCCGAATATTTTCAGTAATTGTATTACGATAGTACTTGTTTCTACAATGCTCAAGTAATTTATGAATTTTATTTCGTAATTTATTATATTTTAATCTGATACCATGATTTGTTGTGTCTTTTTTCCATTTACTAAATAAATCATCTCTTTTATCGGCCAACTGTAGCATGTATTTTTTTACCCAAGGTTGTTTATTAAGTTTGTTACAATATCGATTTTTACAACTTAAAGAATTATTGTAGGCTGAATCGAATATATTTTTAATGTATTTATATATTTTTATTGGACACGACATAGTTTCTGTAATCGACCAGTCAGCATTATTTAGTTCCTCATTTAAAATTATTTTATTGCAATATTTATACTTATAATAATTAGGATCATACTGTATTCGAGGAGCGCATACTTTTTCGCAAGCAACTACTATAAGGCGGTGATCTGCTAATACAGTGTCGACCGCTGCCGTGCACGGATTCATCGAGGTTAATCGCGTAAACAAATGGTCAATACATGTTTTCGAGACTTTGTTCATTCTCGTGTCAATCCGAGTGTAATCTGTTATTCCTGCGGTGAATCCGAGTTCGGACAGCATGTCAACGTACCTGTTTTTTATTGGAATGTTTGTTTTTAGATCAATATTCGCGTCCCCAAGTACAATAGTATTACTTATAGTTTTACTAAGAATCTGTGAAAGTTCGTACACAAACATTGATTTATCAGTGGAAGGCGGTCTATAGAATGCACACAGTGTTACGATTTCTTTGGTAGCAGTTATTAAAGTGCCGATTAGTGCTTCACAGTGCATTGTTTTTGTTGTTAATTGAGTAAACTTAAGATAGTTCTTTACATAAACTAAAATACCGCCACCTTTTTGTTTAGTTATTTGACTCAAGCTGTTGTTTTGGAACAACACACTTGGGTGTGGGCTCCATTTTTTACCTACAACTTCATGGTGACAACTGACTATGCTCATACCTAATCGCCGATGTCGATTGCTTGGCTTATCGTGCCATCTGAGTCGTGGAAACGTACATGAAATTAAAAGACACTTTGGTGAAACAATTATAATAGAGCAATGCCATTGTATTTTACCATTTTTACATAGTTAAAGTATAGTAACTTTCCGCTGTTTGTCCCTCTGATCTTTATAAATATGCTATGCAACTGTTGCTTTTGTCAATAGATACAGGGATTCAAGACGATAGGCTATAGTCTTCTTCTTTGCGTGTCGACTCATATTTTTGAGGACCAGAACTCGGCCACCGATATGGCACTATCAGTGGCATTGTAAAGGTCCTCGCGTGTGCAGGTGTAGGGACACGCACGGCAAGTTATTTGCCGTTGAGTTGTGGTGGAAGGATCAGCTAGTCTGCGTTACCGACTTGCCGTCCGCAGACCATTGCCCAGGGTGCGCCGGGCGCATGCTTATTATATGCGCCACTCGGGAAGGCTCCTTCCGTGCACACCCGATGGCTATAGTATAGTATAGGTACTAACGCAGTTGACAACGGGGTTTTTTCTATACCAAAATAATAAAGCTGAAGTTTATTATATGTTTGGTTGAACGCGCTAATCTCAGGAACTACTGGCCCTTTTAAAAAATTCTATCAGTGTGTGTTGGATAGCCCATCCATTGAGGGAGGCTATAGGCTATATTTTATCCCCGTATTCACATGGAAACGGGAACTGCGGTGTACTTCTAGTTACCTACTTATAATAAGAAATACTCGTAGTTTAAATAAACCAGACAGTTATGTTATGCATAAGCAAATTCAGTAGTTGTAGTACGATTAACATTGGCCTCAATATTTGTAGGTTAGTTGGTAATAACGCTTCTGTAGGTCTTCCTTGATCGCGTTGCCGATAGGAAAATACTTATGATTATAATTCAACTAGCGGCGGCGTGGTTTCACCCGCGTAGTTCCCGTTCCCGTAGGAATATGGCGATAAAATTATGCTAAAAACCTTCCCACTGAATCACTCTATCTATTAAAACAAACCGCATCAAAATCCGTTGCTTAGTTTTAAAGATCTAAGCATACATAGGGACATGGGGACAGAGAAAGCGACTTTGTTTTATTCTTTGTAGTGATACATATCCAATTAGGTTATACTTAGGCTAGGATTATAATACTCGTAGATTGTTTTTCCAAAAGATGCCACAGCGACTCCATTAAAAATCGTCAACTACCGTCATAGTTTAGTTTCCTCTCATTGTTATTCATACGTGGGTGTTTAATCTTAACAATAAAGGAGAGAAAACGTCACTTAGCTATACCTATGTTTCACTTTTACAGCCATTTAATATGAGTATACCCTCCAATGATTATGCTTTTTGGAAGCATTAAATTAGCCTTCAATTTAAGAATTACATTACAAATGTTAAAGCAAATGTCTACTCGGATCAATAAGTTTCATTACCCATCCATGTTATTCTTCTATAATATTAGTATTTTTTAATACTTCTATATCGCCCCACTGCATGCACTGCTGGGCAATTGTCGCCCTCAAACATCTCCAACTCTCCCTATCCTTCACAGTACCAACTACTGCCTTACTGTCGAAGGTGACGAGATCATCACGCCAACGTTTTCTTGGCCACCCCAACGAACGCCCTACTTCGGCAAAATACGTCATATTGTATGAAAAATTCCTTTCAAAATCTCTAACTCAAAACTTATTATTTATTTTCAGATGGGCTACGCTCAATTAGAACAAGTTGGTCACGGTATCCACCTCCGGCAGTTCTCGAGAGCGTTTGTCCTTGAGGACGACTCTAATACGGACGGCAAGAGGATTGTGTTCGTGTCTGTTGACGCCGCTATGATGGGACATGGGGTTAGGAAAGAGGTGAGTCTAAGAAAAACGAAGTTTATACGAAGAATATCTATCGATATATAAATATGCTGAGATTGTAATTGTGCGCACTAAGAAAAAAAGACTTTTTGCCTGGAAGTTTAATTAAGAAGACTTACGCTCAATATTAATATTGAATCCTAATCCATACGATTGTGATAAGATTGATTTCATTCGTATTTTTTTACCTTAAGCTATTTTTAGCAACTAAACTTCAAAAAATGTGAAATCAATTTATCAATCTGAAACCTACACGCTTGTAGTCATATTAGATTTGATTACTTGCATACTTTTTCAAATTGATCTATCCTATCATAGTTTTGCTTAACTAAAAACCGGCAAAATTGCATTAGCGTGAAAACTCGCAGATTTGTGTCAACAAATCTCGCACATTAGCTATGGAACTCATGAATTTTGCGACATGAAGCAACGTATGTATTACAAATGCCTATAGAATCTACGTTCTAAGCAAAATATCTAATATCTACCTACTTATTATAAAGCTGAAGAGTTTGAACTAGTTAATCCAAGAAACTACTGATTCGAATTGAAAAAATCTTCCAGTATCGGTTTTTTTTTGAAAATTCATAGCCTCAGTTGAAATTTGAACCCAGGACCAAACCAGTTTGAAACACTACAAAAAATCATCATCATCATCAACTTATTTCAGTCCACTGTTGGACATAGGCCACTCCCAATACTAATATTATAAAGCCGAATGTTTGTGAGTGTGGATGTTTGTTCCTCTTTCACGCAAAAACTACTTAATGGATTTTAATGAAATTTGGTACAGATGTTACTCATATCTAAAAATAACACATAGGATTTTTATCCCAAAAATTCCCACGGGATAAGGTTCCAGGGGCACAGCTAAATCTAATATAAGTAGATACTTAGTTATTTCAATTTTTTTCAGGTGATAAAACGTCTCCAAAAACGTTACGGTGACTTGTACACGGAGTCGAACGTGATTATCAGCGGGACTCATACCCACTCGACACCGGGAGGTTTCCTGATGGACTTCCTGTTCGACCTTCCGATCCTGGGATTCGTCAAGGAAACCTATGTGGCCTATATTCTTGGGATCTATAAGGTTGGTTGAAGTTTTTCTATTAGACGGGTTGCTATGCTAAAACACATTGGTAACTTATTATCACGAAATTCTTAACAAAATAAAGATTTTACTGGTGTAATTTGGATCATAAAAAAGGATATTCTCTCAGTTAAAAACATAAATTTGGTTCATAAATGACTGAGTTCTAAGTTAATCACGGGAGTTATCAAAATACAACCTAATAGAAAATATTTTTTTATTATATTATATTAATTATTTTTGAAGTCAGTTAATTAAATAACCCTGATGTAGGTAGAATCTTTTACATTTAAACAGAAACATATCTTTATTTGTGACACAAAGAATAAAAAAAATAATAATACATGAGTACAAAGGTGAAAAATAAAAAACTTTGGCCACAAAACATTTAAAAAGTTACGTTTAATTTACCAGACTAAAAATTTCCACCAGAAAACTTCCTTTAGTTTTGATTTAAGTTAAAGGTAGACCTTCAAACCTGCACTCATCCGAATACGGCCATACATAATAGCCACTGAACATTCCAATTTAACTTATAGCCACTATATAGAACATTCCAATTTAGCACGTTACGACTTTACGAGTCCACCACTATAAGCATTACACTCGACCTTGCACCATTCACTTCGCAGTCATTGACATTACCAATCTTACCATTGATGCTGTTAGTGCTATTAAGACACCGATTTCGGGTTTTATCTAGGTACTAGTTGCATTATTAGATAAATCTTTAACATCTTTCTTTTAATTTTTGGGAAGGGTAAAAGTGATATTAATTTATTGAAATAAAACTACTTTTCAACACACTTGCTCATAAAGGGGCTCTTATTTGTGCAAAAACAGTTGAATAATGACACGTTTTATTCACTAGTGAGTTATAAATTGTTTTTTTAAATTGCTTTGCTTTTAAAAAAGTTTCGATACCAAAAAAATTGTGACCGTACATTTTAAAAACAAACTTCAACTATGTTGACTTACTTTTGGTAGGTCTATGGTCGATTCCATTCACTCATTCATTCGTTTTTTTTTAATAAGTATATTCTTATAGTCTTTGACTGATCACCATTGTTGTGTTGGATGCGCGCGAATAGAAAAACTGTTTATTAATTAGCGAAAATGATATTTTATTATGAACTTCTTCGCAAGTGTGTTGAAAAACTGGTTGTATGGTACGCGCGTGTATTGTAGCTTTAAGTATATAAACTTGTAGCTTTAAGTATATAAAATTATATTTGTTAGTTTATAAGGTATATATTTAATTTCTTATCTTAGTTACATTTTATGTGTACGTGGTTTGAGAGGCCTTACTTCGCCGTAACACAGTTTATTAGTTACTACCACGGGAGGTAATGTCTCAATAACCACATCAAATAAATTGTAACTAAATTAGAAAATATTAATAAATTGAATTTGAATTTTCAATTTTCCATGGCTTGCCTTCAAGCGCACAATTACGCCACTGACTAATTGACCCCTGACTAAATAGGCTTATCACCAGTGTCTATGGTAAAACTAAGTATCTTTAGACCTGTATTTTTCAACTAATTCAACTTCTGTTCTTCCATGGGCACGTAAATCGTCGGTTCTGATTGTTAAAAAGTTTAAAAATGTAAACAAAAATTTGTAGTATGCAGAATGCACAAGGGACTCATATCAGAGAGGTTTTAAAGTAGATGCTAAATGACGCAATTACAAGTACAGTCTCGGAATGAAATGGTTCGTCAATTTTCAAATTGATTCGTTTAATGTGTCACGAAAACATACTACCTTTTGAAACTATGGTACAGAATAGACTCGGGTTAGGGAAAATAATGTTCTACTGCTCGATAATAAAGTTCAAAATTATTCAGATCAGTGTTGTTTGACAGGATAAAAATCTTGTCAACAAGATTTTTGATAAACTAAAACCTTCTTTTTGGTTCAACCTGCCATCATTATTTCTGTTAAAACTATTGTCAATCGGTCAATGTCATTATTGCAAAATATCAAAGAGGTTTTTATATGCCGCGCGCACAAGGCAGTGTTTAAAAAAGGATAGAAAAATCAAGCAAAACCTTATTCGATAGCAAACGTCATTCTATTTATTTAAATGTTAGCATCACTGTTTCTTACACTTGTATGTTGGCATAATTGTTTCTTGCAATACTAGTGTAAGTGAAAACCAACTCTAAGGTGACGAACCTTTTCATTCCGTGACTGTACATATAGTTTTATAAACATTATCGAGGACATGAGTGCGAATGAAGTGAATGGCAGAATGACGGTTAACAGGAATTGATGTAAGAAGAAAAACGTATCGTGCCGTCCTCACATAACGTGGGAAAATGTCAGGGAAAAGAAAATGTAGTATTGTTTGTATCTTGTCAATCAGCAAATCTGTGCAATTACCATGCAATTACACCCATAACCTTTAATACATTATCACACAAGTGTCATATTTAATTCCATTGTAAAATTACCACTTACAGAGCGTGTTTTGCAAAACCTGACTTTTGTTAAACCTTGTCTAGCAAAGCATAAGGTCATATGACAAATTGAAACGTGAAATATGAATAAATGTAGTAATGTATGGTGAAATCACGGCTTTGTAAATACTACTCATAAGAAATAAATATACTCGAAGTAAAGAGAATAGCTAATAAAAATATATGTACGAGTTTTCGCTGCAGGGAAAGTTATCTATTTGCTGGTGGGATTAGAAATTACTATTATACAAACAACTTTATATTATTTTCTAGTCATATATGAAATTATTAAACCTCATACCTTTTAACTTTGATTAAGATTCTTCAAAAATGGTTTCTTGGAGCGTTAAATTGTGAATTTGATATCATAAGTAACTCTAAGTAAAATCCGTAGTTCTTATAGGTCTGCCAATTCCAAATTAGTAACACATAGGTACTCATATTGTATGCTACACTACCTCCCGCTCCCGTAAGAATGTGGGAATAAAATTATGCTTAAAGGTATATGTTGGTAGCCGACTGCAGACAGCAGCAGCAGACCACACGTCGCCGCCTAACGTCATCATGACATGACACTTCGCCGTCTGTTGCTCGGCGACGCGAAGCTAGCTTCATGTCGCCCATTTCGAATGTTATTTCGTAGAAAATACATACAAACCAGAAGTGGCACAGCGACGTGTGGTCTGCTGCTGCTGTCTGCAGTCGGCTACCATCTTATACCTTAAACCTTTCTCTTAAATCACTCTATCTAGTAAAGAAAACCGCATCAATATCCGTCGCGTAGTTTTAAATATATAAGCATATATAGGAACAGATAGCGGGAAGCTTCTTCGTTTTATACCACGTAGTGATGGCCTCTTTAAAACCTGATTCCAGAGTATAGTAATAGCTCACAGCAGGATGGCCAGCGTCAGGGTGGAGTATGGAGAAGCAGAACTCCTGAATGCCAATATTAATAGATCTCCCACTTCATACTTGCGGAATCCGCCTGAAGAAAGAGCGAAGTGAGTATTTCTTAGTTGATTAAGTAAAGTCGTTGATATAATAATGGATGCGAATTTGGGTGGACGAATTTAATGTAAAGCACCAACAGTTATTAGGGATATTTGGTGGTGGTTTAGTCATTCACATCATGAAGTTGTAGGTAAAAATGGAGCCCACACTTAGAACAACAGCTTGAGGCAAATACCTACGTCTCTGTGGGCCGATATCTCTTTTTAGCGTGGACTCTCTTTCTAGAGGTCACCTTAGTTAGAAAGAGAGAACCTGCCCACAGAGAGCGCGATAGTGATACATAGGTTTTGCTTCAAGTAGGTATTCGAAGTGTGGACTCCATTTTTACCTACAACTTCATGTTTAAAATAAGGCAATAGGATGGTAACAATAGCATATTGTTGATTTTTATGAAATACGATTTAAAAGTGTAAAAACTACACACAAATACATTTGCTCGCTGTATTCCTTAGTGAGAGAGAAGTCGTCGGACTACACGTACGTCGGACTTCACTTACAGGCATTTTAACTAACATAAAATCATTCACTACATCATCTCATTATAGTAACTGATTACCAAGTTCTTAACTTGTAACAAAAGTATTAGAAACTACGCACACACTCATTAAATTGATTTCTAAATCTCTTTTATTTATTTATTTATTTTAGGAACATCAACAACATGTATATTGAGCATTGATAGGTTACAGAGGATATAGTAGAGAAAGTTCTGATACACATGTAGATTATAGATGTCCACAACATTTAACTTAACAACATTTAACTCTTTCAGATACGAACACGACGTAGACAAAACTCTAGCTCAAATCAAGTTCATCACACCTACTAACGATATTGTGGGTGTTATAAACTGGTTCGCGGTCCACCCGACCAGTATGAACAATACCAATAAGTTGATATCCTCTGATAATGTTGGGTATGCCTCTGTGCTGTGTGAGAAGGCGTTGAATGGAAACAATACGCTGCCTGGAAAGGTATTTTGTTACTTTGAATAAACACGTATTAATAGTTCTAAAGTGCTCTAAGCTAACTTAGTGCCAACCGCGCATTTCTTGTGAACGCAAAATCTAGCAAAGATATACGATGAGTTTCTCTTTACGAAGTTTGCTAGATCAGTCCTAATCAAATTGGCTTTCAATAAAATCTGGATAAACTAAGTCCACCCCACTTAGATAAAGGTTTCGATTATGATAGTCTGTAACAAATTCAATGACTGTTAAACTAATATTGCTGAATAATGAGATGTAAGACTACGTTTAAATCTTATAGCACCTCACCTCAATAACATAATCTTACCAGAAGCTTTTGAATCAAACTAAACAATAGAAACTTAGGATGTGAGTTTATCAATTAGATTTCCAAAATAATTGCCAACTCCTCACCCATTCCCCAGGGCAGAATCGTCTGCGCCTTCGCCTCCACCAACCTGGGCGACGTGTCCCCCAACACGCGCGGCCCGCGCTGCGAGTTCAGCGGGCGCGCGTGCGACCAGGAGACCGCGCTCTGCAAACTGCCGAAAGAAAGGTGTTTTGCATCGGGCCCGGGGAGGGACATGTTCGAGAGCACCAAGATAATAGCCTCGAAGTTGTTTGATACTGCTATGGTGAGATTCCTTAGTACTGTGTGAAGTTTTGGTATAGTTTAGGCGTTATAAACCGTGCTGTGAAGTATGCCGTCAGAATTAGCATCATTTCATCTAAATCTTATTATGTTAGGTGGTATAAGAGATGTACTACCTTTATTAGTGAGAAATCAATAGGTAGTCAAAACAAAATACGTGTGCACTAGCAACATTTCTGTTACAAGAACCTGCAATACTAAAATATGAAACTTTTAAAAACAATTGACTCTTTGCTATTCTAGAAATTGCTAAGAGAGCCAGGCGAAGATTTAACTGGACCGCTGGGCATCGTCCACCAGTACGTGAACATGCCGGAACAAGAGGTGCACCCTTACGATCCTGTTACTGAGACTTTTAACGCTGTAAGTATGAAGCAAACATCACTAGACTGACACGAAGAAGAACAGATTACTTTTACATTAGTGTAATTGTCTAAAACTTTTCCTCAAGGATCATACCTAAGAATGTTTTAAGGGAAGTATTCATTTGGGGAATTTTCCCGTTGGGGAAGAGCCCGATTCGGGAAGATTCTGGTTGAGGAAGATTCCGGTTAGAGAAGTTTCATATTGGGGATGTTTCCGGTTGGGGAAATTTCTGGTTGGGGAAGTTTCCGGTTGGGGAAGTTTCCATTTGGGAAAGATTCCGGTAAGGGAATTGAGAGCTGCGAGCCCCGGGGCACTGTCCCGTTTAGCCCTCCGGTAGCTACACTATTGTGGTGGGGACTCCAATAGTGGACTCCACTTACACGTGCCAATCTGGGGGCACGGCAGTGCCCCCCGCCAAGTCGAGCGCGAAGCAAACACTGCCGTACCATCCTTTACAGGAACCCTTTCGCCGCATTTTCAGGCCCCTATTTGAGAACCTTTGGATAAACCCAGAGCACTGAAATTTTCGTCATCCAGTAAGCTATACAAGCACATACTTAAAATAAAATTTCAAGTCTGTAGGTCATTTAGTTCCGAAGTTAAGCGAATGCAAAGTTTCGTATTTAAGACACTCACTCACTCACTCATGATCATCAAAATAGAACTAGTACTTCCCATAAACCTAGAGAGCTGAAATTTGGTACAGAGTTAGGGTTTAATGGCCACATAAAGGGAAAACTATAAAAACTAGGATCATCGAACGGGAACGGGAATTATACAGGAACGGGAACGGGAATTGTAACTCAAGAACGGCTGAACTGATTTGGCTGGAAATTGGTGGGGTGGTAGCTTAGAACCAGGAAAAGGACAAAGAATAACTTTAATCCCGAAATTCCCACGGGATTGGGAACGGGAATTTAAAAATCAAGAACGGCTCAACTGATATGGCTGAAAATTGGTGGGGTGGTAGCTTAGAACCAGGAAAAAGACGTAGGATACCTTTAATCCCGAAATTCCCACGGGATTTGGAACGGGAATTTATAACTCAAGAACGGCTCAACTGATATGGCTGAAAATTGGTGAGGTGGTAGCTTAGAACCAGGAAAAGGACGTAGGATACCTTTAATCTCAAAATTCCCACGGGATTGGGAACGGGAATTTATAACTCAAGAACGGCGCAACTGATTTGGCTGAAAATTGGTGGGGAGGTAGCTTAGAACCAGGAGAAGAACATAAAATACTTTAAATCCCGAAATTCTCACGGGATTCGGGACGGGAATTTATAACTCAAGAACGGCTGAATTGATTTGGCTGAAAATTAGTGGGGAGGTAGCTTAGAACCAGGAGAAGTACATAGGATACTTTTTATCCCGAAATTCCCACGGAAACGCGAACGGGAACTACGCGGGTGAAACCGTGGGGCGCTTAATAATAAAATACTACTCCTTAAAAGTGAGTCAAAAAAAAAATGTGTCAAATAAGAAAATCTAATAAAAAAAACAATATAAAGACTTTTCAACAAAAATAAATGAAATCCCACCAAAAACATTCTGTAAAAAACTAGCCAAGTCTCGATGGAGCTGCTTGTTTATCTCTAAAAAGTAATGAAATCTAGACAAAGTCGTGCCAAGTGTAAGGTTCCTTACTGCGATTTCTTTATTATTATAGTTATTGTTGTATGACTTGGCCGTTGAACATTGTTTAAAACGTTAGTAGTGGGTACAAGTCGATTTTGTTTACACGTAATGTTGTAGCATTATTAAAATACGCAGCTTTATCAAGCCTACAATTGACTGGATATTGAATCAACGTTTTTCAAGTGGCAATTTTCTATCGTCAATGGGTAGTGGTTCTGGCGACAGATTGGTGCAATAGTGTCATGGAGCAACTAGTTTTGTACCCTTGTGTACAGTTGTGTACTTGTGAACAGTGTATCCTTCAACGGCCAAGTCACACAACAATAACTACATATAATAATAAAGAAATCGCAGTAAGGAACCTTACACTTGGCACGACTTTGTCTAGATTTCATTACTTTTTAGAGATAAACAAGCAGCTCCATCGAGACTTGGCTAGTTTTTTACAGAATGTTTTTGGTGGGATACAATTATCCAGAAGTTCTTTCATCATATACTTAATACAGACTTGAGAGCTACGGTGGTGCATTAAGGCCGTTGACTTCCGATCGGAAGGTGCCTGGTTCGAACCCCACCAGTCCCGCCAGGTACCAATGTGTTTTCAATTTACGAATTTATAAGTACGTTAACTTCGACGCTCGACGCGCGAAGGAAAACATCGTGAAACCTGCACATGCCTGGGAAGAAATTCTAAGGTTGTGTGTGAAGTCGAACCAACCCGCACTTGGCCAGCGTGGTCGACTAAAGCCTAATCACCCTAATTCAGGGTAGGATCGATCCCCTCTGTGGGGACATTATATGAGCTGATGAGGATGATACTTAATATAAACCCTACTTTCCCCCCCAGAGCGCTTCCGTGCACGGCTGCGTGCCGGCCATGGGCTACTCGTTCGCGGCGGGCACGACGGACGGTCCGGGCGCCTTCGACTTCACGCAGGGCACGCTCTCCCCCAACAAGCTCTGGAACGCCGTGCGGGACTTCATCGCCGCGCCCACTGATGACGATATCAAGTGTCAAGCCCCGAAGCCAATACTGCTTGCTACTGGCAGGGTGAGGATTCTTTGAAGATATTATTATCTATAAGGCTCTAGAATAAGAAGAATAAGTAATTTCTTAATATGTATGCTGTTGGTGTGTCTTTAAATAAACTATATTATAATAATATACATACTGACGCGAGAATACAAAGGGTTACTGGTCAATAATGTGTGGTGATGATTTAGTAATGTTTAACTGCGGTTGGGTGTGTGTATGGCTGTGTGCATAATTTTCAATTTTCTTGTCGTACCCTTTACAGGTAATAAACCGAGTTAGGGATAAGATACTAGACGAATGATGGATACAAAACGGATCATAAATGATCATCCTTTCTTAATTCAAAATGCAAAAATAATCCTTTAAAAACATTTCCAGGCTAAATTCCCATACGAATGGCAGCCGCACATAGTTTCCTGTTCCGTGGCCAGGATAGGGGGGCTATTCCTGGCATCCGTCCCGGGGGAATTCACGACCATGTCCGGGAGACGACTGAGGAACATCATAGCCAAGACAGCTTCTCAGGCCAAGAGAGTGGTCCTTGCTGGCCTGTCTAATGTGTATTCTGATTATATTGCCACGCCTGAGGAGTATCAGGTAAGAAAAAAGAATTAAGAACTTATAACTTTTGCTCACGTATTAGCCTTGGCGGTCTAGTGGCATCTGAGATCCCGGCTTCGAAACTTGGGACGAGCGATGCATGTTTACTACTTTTAAACATGCCTCGGATTTTAGATCACCAACACTTCGACTCGCTGTACTTTTATCATCAGTGAGAGAGAAGCTTTAGATAGATCTTACAGGCAATTAGTATTATCTGTGTCAACATATTTCAATTTTTTCAGGCCCAAAGATACGAGGCAGCATCTACAATATACGGCCCGCACACGCTCGATATTTACTTGAACAAATACGTTGAATTGACAGAGGCTCTAATCTCGGTAAGTGCCATTAAAATATTGGTAAACTACTCAAATTGGAGAGCGGTGGTCACCATTCCGGACTGCTAAATATAGTGTTGCGTTTCAGATACCCTAGAATCTCTAGATGTAGCTAATAACTTGGCTGGTTTTATTAGTCTGCGTTACGGCGCTGGCCTGTTTCTGGCCATGCGCGTCTGTGTGGAACGGGGAACACGCGCTGCTGGCGCGGGGGCGGGGGGTTTGGGTCTAGCGGCGTGACAATAAAACCAGCCTAATTCCAAAGTAGTAAAGATTTATTTGATTTTTACTTTGATGACCCAATGTATTTGTTCATCCATTATCCCCAGGACACGACCCCCGAGCCGGGTCCTCCGCCCCCGGACCTGAGCTCGCAGCTCATCACGCTGGTGCCGCCGGTACTGTGGGACTCCGCCCCCTGGAGGAAGGAGTTCGGGGACTGCCTGCAGCAGCCGCAGGAACAGTACAGCTATGGAGATGTTGTTACTGCTTCTTTTGTGAGTTCAACTTCTTTTATTTGATGGCATCTATCGGCAATTTTCTGCAACTCAGTCCATTTCACGTGAATGCAGCAAAAATAAGGCTTCACTGATCACATTTTCATTAAACGAATCAAGGATTGGTGATCAAAATAATTTTGAAGACTCAGACAATATCGTCTTTTGGAAGTCATATTTTGGTCTAATAATACAATTTATCTTGAAATTGAGTTTGTGGTGCTACTTCAAGATATTTTCCAATCATGAATGACCCAAAGAACTTTGCACTTCACCTAAAGCATCTTCCTTCCCCCGCAGGTGTCGGGTCACCCCCGTAACAGCGTCCGTCACGGGTCGTGGTTGGCGGCCGTCGAGAGGCTCGAGAGTGAGGAGGATGACGCCTGGACTGTGGTCGCTACTGACGCTGACTGGGACACTAAGTACGGAGGAAATTCATATTTTAAAGATCAACTTGGATCCCCTGACTCCCCCCATTAATTTGTCTGTCAATTAGTTGGGAGCATCTTACATTCCATTTTCTTCATGGTTTCCAATTGACATGATGGAATTCGCGTATAAATTTTGTATTAAATTCATTTTTTTGTTTATTATGGTTACTTCGACAGTATTCAAGTGGTTTTTAGCTATGTTCAGAACAATCCTCTTGTGCCACTAAAATATAGGCCAGGACATCTATTCAGTTTCATATTCCTAATCCAATTATATTTTCCTCAGATACACATGGAAACGAGACTCAACGTTCTTGGGCACGAGTCACGCGGAGATCGAATGGGAAATTCCCGTGGGAACTCCCAAAGGAACGTACAGACTACATCACTACGGGAACTATAAATATGTACTGGGAGGGATTTACCCATACCATGGGTTCAGTGATAGCTTCCAAGTCACTTAGTTTTGGAAAAAATATTTTCGATGTCAGGGGATTTTTTGGAAATAGACTGAAGAATAATTAAGGGTTGAAATATATTAGATCGTGTCGTGTGGCACAGACGTGACACGACCTACTCGTCTATACTGTGGGCTTATACACCCCTATTTTGAAATTACGGGACTTATTAAAATCAGAATATCTGTAGCAGTAACTGAATCCATATATCCAATAAAAATATCAAAAATGATAGTCGATTACTTATCTTTAAAAAATACTAAATAAATGCCGTATTACCAGACTGCACACTAGCTATCAAGTATTCTGTGACGGCTCGGGTCGATGACCGCGCTCAGCTGTGTATCGCAGCGTTCGCCTGGTGTTCGGTGTAGAGTATCAATAAATTCGGCGGGATTTTAAAAAACTTCGACTTATCATAACTTATTAAATAAAAGCAAAAGATTAAAACTAACTTCACTATTATATTGTTACCCGTCGTTTACATTAGCTGTGTGATTAAGTATCTCGAATTCAAAATAGGGGTGTATAAGATACGGCACAGCCCAGTCTAATATGAATTATGCCTAAGTATGATATAATATTACTTATGCCAGTCTGTTTACGAATGGTGGAAATGCCAAAAAGGGGAAGAAGAAAGTTTGAGTGGAAGTGACCTTTATTTTAAGTGGCTTTACTTTAAAGATTCAAAACACAGTGGTTTACAGCCAAACATGTTAATATAAATTTAATACTAGTCTACACAGTAGTGTCATTAATATTATACATAATTTGTAAATATTATCAATAAGTTTATCTAATAGAGGAAAAAGTATAATAATTATGCAAATAAATTTATTTTGAACTTTGTTCCTAATTTACTTTGTTTTACTATTGACAGAATGAATGAGGAAAATTAAGCTACCAATTTCGTTTTTAAATTATTATAATTAACGGGAAAGCGCCATGATCACGGACGAACCATGATCATGATCAGTTCGTCCGTGATCATGGCGCCTGCAACAGTGTCGCGATATCGGAGACTCGAAACAAATAATATACATGGTAAATATCTCGTTAATTATAATAATTTGAGTGCTAATTACCATGAGTACTATAAAAAAAATGTTTTTATCCTTACTTATCCTACTAATATTATAAATGCGAAAGTTTGTATGTTTGTGAGTTTGGATGTTTGTTCCACTTTCACGCAAAAACTACTGTCTCGATTTTTATTAAATTTGGTACAGATGTTCCTTATAACTAGGAATAACACATAGAATACTTTTTATCCCGAAATTCCCATGGGATTGTGTATAAGTAATCGTATGGTTTATTGTAACTTTTGTAGTCACAAATTCTACCAATAGATGGCGCTGTTACTTAATTTTTTAACACACGATGGTGATTTGTGCCGAGATTGTATGATACTACGAGCTACGCATTCTCACGGGAGCGGGTACTACGCGGGTAAAACCGCGGGGCGCTGCTAGTATTATAAATGCAAAAGTAACTCTGTCTGTCTGTTACCTTTTCACGGCTAAACTACTGAACCGATTGACTTGTTTGGCGTGGTGTAGCTCATGGTCTGGGGAAGAATATAGGTTATGTTTTATCCCGACATTCCCACGGGATCGAAAACTATGCGGGTAAAACCGCGGGGCTCAGCTAGTTGTGAATATTTATCACACACTGTTACATTTTCCATTTCGCCTTCTTATTTCCAACTTTTCAACGCAAGGCATTTTCTTTGGTCTTTCATTATTTATTTACTTTATTTTTTCAACAATTTCTTTTTTATGGCTCCTTGTTTTAAAGACCTCATATTGTTTTAGACGAAGTATGATCATCACTACTCACTACATAGTATAAAACAAAGTCGCTTTCTCTGTCCCTATGTATGCTTAGATCTTTAAAACTACGCAACGAATTTTGATGCGGTTTGTTTTAATAGATAGAGTGATTCAGTGGGAAGGTTTTTAGCATAATTTTATCCCCACATTCCTACGAACTACGCGGGTAAAACCGCGGGCACAGCTAGTTGTGAATAATCAAACATAGAAAGTGCATCAACTCTCAATCATTTTAGTCTATTCAATTGGACACGTGTTTGATTAAGGAAATGTAGATTCCGATTTCATGTACATGCATATCAACGTAGAATATTTACATATTAATTACTATCAGTAATCAGTTGTTATCGATACACACACCAAATGTTACGTTATTATGATTAACGAATTATATCATTGTGGAATGCGCAACTGCTTTTACTCGAGGCTTTAAAAATATGGAACCTACTTCCAGAAATTTAAAGCCTGTCGACTGGCTTGCATGGAGAATATTATTGGATCACCCTGTACGAGAATACTTAGTTAAAATTAAAAGCACCGAAAGTAATATGTACCTTAAAGGTATGATGATTTACGGTCTGATCATAGTAACTTCACGTTAAATTCTGGTGTTCCGTCAAATCTGGTTAAACTAAAAATCGACTCCAATCAGAATGGGAAGTTCGGAAGAAGATGAAAGAGAAAAATAAGCTATAGATAGATGTCAATAGGGATGTCGACTGGGTAAACAAAATGAAGTTCTAATTAGTCCGTCAGATAGATTTCGACAAAATATTAGACACGTATTTTTTGTTTTATCAAATTAATAAAACAGACTTAGTTATAACGTATTAAAGTTCAGGAGTGGGGTCCTGTGACGATAATTCTTGGTAAAAAATGTAGCTGTGACGTCACACGAGTTTTTTATGCACTATATCGTCTCATTTATTTGTCTGTAAGAAAAAAGAGAAAATACGTGTCCAATATTTTTGCGAAATCTATACTATCTGACGGACTAATTAGATTTTTTTAGTCGACATCCCTATTGTAGTGATCGCACTTCATAGATGATGCAGATTTTAGGCTACACCATGCATCTAAGATGCGGGCATTATCTAGCGAGGACTAAATGGTAATAAGTGGCTAGCGACCACCCTCAAGTGTAAAATTATCAAATAAAATCGGTATTGATAAACCAAAACTGATTACTATTATCTACTTAATTAGTTAATCTTTAAAATATTTGATTGAAATAAATCTTTTAGTAATGAAAAATAAGTTGCGTCAACAGCAACTTTGGTTTAGTGTTTTAATTAATTTATTATTTAGTTTTAATTTGGTAAGTACCACATATTTATTTAATTATTTTTTAACTCAATCCAGAAATGTATTGGACCAAATAATCATCCTTGTGGAATACCAATATTTTTTAACTTTGAAATTATTGGAGAAAATCAACAAAACGCTTCTTTTATACTTGTTAATGTCTATTTTGTAGAATCATAACGTAGTAAATACAACGTATTAAAAAAACGTATATTTTCACTTAACAATGGAATAAACCATTCGGTTGAGTGAATCATAAACCTTAGACAGTTCCACTGTTAGCAACCTACCCTTGCTATAAGGTGAATGACAGAAACTAGTCTAATATATAAAATTCTCGTGTCACAGTTTTCGTTGCCATACTCCTCCGAAACGGCTGACCGATTCTCATGAAATTTTGTGAGCATATTCAGTTAGTCTGAGAATCGGCCAACATCTATTTTTCATCCCGAAATTAGTACGGGAACGGGAACTACGCGTGTGAAACCGCGGGGCGCAGCTAGTATCTCTATATATTTAGCGCAACTACTTTCAGACAAGGGAAAACTTTCAGGACAATATACAAAAATATATCCTTTTTCAGACAAAATGGTGATTTCACTAACAGGAAAGTTGATGATCACATTCATCTGCCTGGCTGTTGCCGCTGGCATGACGACCGTCATTGTATTAGTCGTAAACGATGCTAATGAAACTAGTAATGTATATGTACCCGATATTATCCCTGGAACTGAATCTACAACTACACCTGAACCTACGACATCGACTACTGAAGTACCAGTAGATGAAAATAATCCGATATTATACGAAGTAGGTGTTGGCATTGCTGATATGACCGGACCTTGTGTAGAAATTGCTTTTGTAAGTATTTATTTCAATGTTATTGATTAAGATTGTTATGTTAATCTTGTGTTGCACTAGTAGATCAAATCAAATCAAATCTTTAAGTCTCTATAAAATCAGATTGATGATTTTATAGAGACTTAAAGAGAAAAAGTCATAGTCTTGTATGTACCTATTGTGTGTGATCAATTGATTGACTCGATTGATATAATTGCATCTGAACGTATAAGATTTGATTGAAAACTACTTTAATAATAAGTATTCTGCAAAAATAAATATAAAAAGAACTATATTAATTGATAACACAACACAACATAAATGTGATTCTACTATCTTCTAATCTTCCGTAGATGGGTTACGCTGAAGTGACACAAACAGGACGAGGGATACATTTACGACAGTTCGCAAGATCTTTTATATTTGATAATGGAGACAAGAGAATAGTTCTAGTTACTGCTGAAGTACAATCAGTAGGAATAGCGGTTAGACGAGAGGTAAGTCAAGTAAATTAAGAAATTATATTAATGAGAGAAAGATTATGGAAAATGTAGTACACGAAATATATATAGATAGCCTGAATTATTGAGTTAGAGGTTTACATTCGCACGGAAGATTTTAAATATACGAGTATATACTTAATGAATTTAAAGTTGTACAACAAAATTTTGAATAGGACGCTATTATTCCACCCGCTGACGGTCCAATGAGAGATGTAACTTTGATTTTAAAAAGAAGGATGAGAGTAGATTTGACATAAGTAGAAAACAAAGTAAAGAAATTAAAGAATAAATATGAAATTTTTGAACTTCGCAGGAGATATATTTTCCTACATGAAATTTAGTGCGATACGTAATCAGTGTTTATTAGTATCTAAATAATCCAAGAAGTGTGATTACCAATTACATTAATCGCAAAGAACTTATGTTATTATCTGGATTTTCTTAATTATTTTTTAAAATAGATAAAGAATGACACATTTAATTTAATAATAATAAATAAAAAATAGGGAAAAATAAATGTCAAACAATTCATCGTTTGGCATTTATTTTTTCTTAACAACACTTAGACCAACTTCTAAAAATAATGTTAAATATAAACGATGGGATTTGAGTGTGTGTATATATAATATTCACTTGTCCAATCTCTTTATTAACACACCACAGAATAATATCATTTCCTATAAAGATGATAGAGTAATTACTTAGTCAACAAATACCTTTATATCTAGGTAGTGAAGAATCTCCAAGCACTTTACGGGGACATGTACTCCCTCCGTAACGTGATAATGTCCGGGACTCACACCCACAGCACTCCTGGAGGTTATCTGGTCGATTTCCTACTCGATGTCAGTATACTTGGCTTCTCAACTGAAACCTTTAATGCTTATGTTGATGGCATTACAAGGGTAAGTAGTTTGAAATATATTATGAATTTTAACTTTAGGGTTAAAATTAATGTTAAGTGTATTGTGTGGATGCAAGTGGCTAGAGCTAGATTATTTGGCTAGACTCATGTCAAAACAAATATAAGGAAGTAAAAAAAAATAAAAGCAAATGGCATCTTGCCACGCCTCTAACTAAGCTGATTATGTGTGTATCTGGAGCATCTAAGTATATGTCATCAATTCCATTGGAATGTGATCGAACTTATGACCTCTCGATCTCCAAGCAGAAATCTTGTACATTGGACTATTGCCACTTGACATCCTTCATGGATTCCAATTTATAATTTATAAAGTCCTAAAATGCGTGTTTCAGAGTATAGTCCGCGCTCACGAGAACATGGTGCCCGCTCGTCTATTCCTCAGTCAAACGAGAGTTACAGACGCGCACAAGAATAGATCTCCCTACTCGTACATGTATAATCCTGAAGGAGAACGGGCCAAGTAAGTGAGATATAGAACAATATTTTAGTTAGTTCCAACGCTAGACTCTGTTGCAAACAAAGATCTTAATTTGACGACTTTTCTCTGAAACGTGGGCTTGATGACTGATTCTTTGTGAAGTTTGTTTTTTACGCAGTTCCAAGGCACTGTAGAGCTGAGGTTTTAATTTTAATTTGATACCTGTACGCTGTTCCCGAGACAAAAGGTCTAGACTTACAGACAGACGGATGGATAACAAAGTGATCTTGTAAGGGTTCCCCTTTTTCCTTTAGGATACGAAACTCTAAATATAAAAGTTACTTTCTTTCCTTTACCAGATACACAACCAACACAGACGACGTCCTCACCCAGGTCCGTATCGTGAAGTCCGACGGCTCCCTCCACGGTGTGATGAACTGGTTCGCGGTCCACACCACCAGCATGAACATGACCAACCAGCTGGTGTCTTCGGACAATATGGGGTACGCGGCGCTCAGGATGGAGAAGGATCTCAACCCTGCCAGTTTGGCTGGAAAAGTAAGTAAAGTTTATTTAGAAAAAATGATTTTATTTTCGTACAAAGAGAGAAATCTGTCTTGGAGTAGGTAATACTTATTAAGAATTAGTATTGTGTTTATAATTAGCATCTTCCTTTAGTTTGTCAGGTGTGTGTTACAATGAAAAAATTTGATCCTTACTGTTTGATTTTTCAAAAATACAATTACGTTTTTATCATAATTACCCTCGAGATTCCTTTAATCATTTTACGCTATACTTACTAGGGTATCGAGAACCGGTATAAATAACAGAACCGGGATTTTCGGTACCAGTACTAATCGGAACCGGGATTTCCCGGGATTTTCGGTACTTTCGGGATTTTTTTCTTCTTTTTAGTTTTGGAGGTAAATATAGTCTATAAATATTATTTATATTAAATAACACATATTGCGCATTCTGGCATGACAAAATAAGCATTGATTGCTTTAACACGTAAAAATAGCATCACGACTGAGCCTCTTAAAGCCTGAGGCAGGCCAGTGCTGCGGAAACTGCAAAAGCTGTTTTACGATGTCATCTCTCCGGGAGAACTCCAAAAGCATGGAACAGAAGCGTGATGGTGCTCTACTTAAAAAAAAGGGATGAAACCCTGCTAAAGAATTATAGACCCATCTCGCTTTTGAGCCATGTTTACAAGCTGTTCTCGAGGGTTGACTCAATTCGTCTATCAAGAAGACTCGACGAATTTCAGCCCCTCGAACAGGCCGGGTTTCGAAGCGGTTATGGCATCACAGACCACATTGAGGCAAATTATACAGATGATCTAAGAGTATAATCAGTCTCTGTGTCTTGCATTTGTGGACTATGAAAAGGGCTGGGCTATTCTGGAATCTTTGCAGCGATGCTAGGTCGATACTCGTTATGTAGAGGTGTTGAGATGTCTGTATGATGCCGCAGAAATGACCGTTCAAGTTCAGTGCCGACAGTTAAAGTCTATCCAACTGTGCAGAGGTGTAAGACAGGGTGACGTTATATCCCCGAAACTCTTCACCAACGCGCTGGAAGACTGCCTTATGCTGGATGGGGCATAAACCTAAATGGCGAGTACATCTCACACCTCCGGTTTGCAGACGATATCGTACTAATGGTGAAAACGGCGCAAGAGCCACACTGGATGCTGAATGACCTAGCAGATGCCTCTCGTTGGGTCGGCCTCGGCGTGAACTTTGACAAGACCAAGGCCATGGTTAATAGCCTTGTTATGCTGGAGCCAATCAAGTTTCTCTGAAATATCGCATTCGCAATGAAGTGATCAGACAGAGAACTAAAGTCACCGACATAGCTCAAGGAATTAGCTCTCTGAAGTAGCAGTGGGCTGGCCACATCTGTAGGAGAACCGATGGTTGTTGGAGCAGAAGAGTTCTCCAGTGGACAGCGCGACTCAGCAAAAGTAGTTTTGACGTCGACGTAGTGGACGCAAACAGGCTGATGATTATTAAAATACAGTTATAAATTCACTTTTGATAAAGTTGTACACATAATACATCAACGTACATCGTAGGCCGATTCTCCTAAATAGTATCTCCATTTTGGTCCTTATAATTAAACTTTCTTGTTCTCTTGGTAATGTGTCTTCAAAAAGATCATTGCATCCAAATTTGCATCACCTAATCGAGATCTAATTTTATTACAAAAAAGGCCAGCTGAGGAGAAAATTCTTTCTGGCTCCACGCTAGTAGTTGGAATTGTGAGAAGGTGTTCGTAAGCTTTTTAAGTACCACATTTTGTCTTATGATGGAATAATGATCTACCACGTACTACAGATACAACATTTTAATGAGAATATGGTTTTAGCTTGAATATTTTGTATAAAAAGAATAAATGCTGTTAATAGAAGATTAAAATCAAACAAATGATTATATAGTTAACATGATTCGTTATTTCCCGAAAATACCGAAAATCCCGGTTCTTATTCATTGAGAACCGGTTCTTTGACTACTGTTAAAGAACCGGGAAATCCCGGGATTTTCGGTTCCGGGATTTCCCGGTTCTGAACCCTAATACTTACCTAATAGTTTCGGATTAGGTCCTACACCACGCTCACTTAAAAAAAATATCCTGTTTTCATAATTATTATTTCAGCCAAACGTAGTAGCCGGTTTCTTCGCATCCAACCTGGGCGATGTGTCTCCAAACCTAGACGAATCCCGCTGTGAGTTCAGCGGCCAGCTCTGCGACAACCAGTTCCTGATATGCGGCGCTGGAGAAAGGTGCTACTCCCAAGGCCCCGGGGAAGACATGTTTGAGAGCACCAAGATTATTGGGGAAGCTGTTTATAAGGGTGCTATGGTAAGGAGACTTTAAGGAATTGACAGATAACGAGAGAATTCCATCTAAATCTAAATTAAAATCGATCTTAACTAGGAATATAGAGCGAAATCATCGACAATGTAGGTACAAACACCTACACTGTCGATGTTTAGATGAACTGACCAATCATTAAATACTTAGTTTATTTAAATAAACGTCTTTATTGCATATAAAACATTTAAATTATTGATGTGAGCATTTCGAGATTATATCATATCGTCATATCAGCCTTTCATGACCATGGTTAGTGTAACCTGATCGATGATTAAAACCTGTTTTAATGGACTATGAATTCAGTTCGCGAAAGAATAGAAATGATACTTTTATAATATTGTAGGAAGCGCTGAATCTTCCTGGAGAAGAACTGAGAGGGAACCTGGCAGTGATACATCAGTTCGTTGAAATGCCCAAAGAAGTTGTCCATAGATACGATCCAGTTACTGGAACATTTAGTGACGTAAGTTAATGTTTTAATGAGATCAGAGGAAGGAGGAGATATGCTAACGTTTTATAATTGCGTTGTTGTTCCTAGCTACTCGCATTTAATTTCTTGAATTACAGTTGGACCAAAAAACTATTCATGGCCGTTTCCTAAAGTTTAACTAAACAATCAACATGTGATAAATGAATAATGAAATTGAAAAAGACATAATTAACTAAATTTAAAGTATAAGTTTTCTTTCATGCTGTAACTGCTAGGAAATCGAAAATTACATAGACTAAGGATAATCAAGACAGCTCAAATTATTATGATATAAATAATGGTGATCTTTGTTTCCAGACTGAAACAGGCCAAGGGTGCGTGCCAGGAATGGGTTACAGTTTTGCTTCGGGAACAATTGATGGTGCTAACACATTGAACATAACTCAGGTAGTTTTGAGACGCCTTTTTTCAAATATTTATTCATTTCTTTGGGAACTGTGAGTTTTACAAACTTTTATTAGTTTTGCCTTCTACTATGTATTACTATGTACCTACATGATATATGTACTTGGGGCAAATAGGAGAATTTCGAGATTACTATGAAAAGAAAACTAGCCATGTCTTTTTTGTTTATTTTTCATAGGGCACACTAGAAGGTAATCCACTACTGGACGCGGTGAGCGGTATTCTAGCGGAACCTACAGATGAAGATATGGCGTGTCACTCTCCTAAACCCATACTGTTAGCTACTGGAAGAGTAAGTTCTTTAACTTTTTGATTTTCTTAAAGGATTTAGTCTTCTTCTATGTTTTCCTTTAGGTTGGATTCTATTTGATATTCTGCATTGGTTTTTTCTGTTCCTGCTTTAAAAATATGGACTCACTTAAGCTATATTTCTAAGAGAAAGTTCCTACTGTAAACGCGAACATTTGTATGGATTTTTGTAACTCTTTCACTAAAAGACTTCTAAACCGATTTGGATGAGATTTGGTAAAGATGTTCTCTAGAAGCAAGAATAATTCAAAGGATACTTTTATCCCAAAATTCCCACAGGATAGGAATTGACACGGGTAATCCCACAAGACACAGCTACTTGCATAATATTTGGGTTTTCTAAAACTTTGTGAAAGTCAAAGTCAAAATTCATTTATTCAATTGAGGCCTCAATGAGGCACTTATGAAGGTCAATGAATCTACCACCGATTCGGAATTACATCAGCCGAGAAGAATCGGCAATCACTTACATACCTAAGTAAATAGTGATAAACTCACCCATCCTCCAATTCCAGGCAGACTTCCCTCTCCCGTGGCACCCTCACATCATCTCCATATCCGCCATCTGGCTGGCTGACCTGGTCATCGTGGGAGTTCCAGGGGAGCCGACCACCATGGCGGGTCGGAGGATGAAGCAAGTTGTAGGTGACGTCATGACGGCAGCTGGCTTCGAGCCCAGGGTCGCGGTCATGGGACTGACAAATGAGTATACTCATTATATTGCCACTTTTGAGGAGTATCAGGTAGGTCTTTAAATGTAATTTTTATCTTCATTTGAGTGCTAGATTATTATTAGAGTTTTTTTTGGTTTAAAAGTAAACACTTCACCCTTATTCCGGGTATGCTAGAGCCTTTTGGAGGGGACATGATATTTAAGCTGATGATGATGATGATTTTACTTCTGCTGACTTAATTTATTGACTTTTAGGTCCAAAGATACGAGGCTGCTTCAACCCTCTACGGTCCTTATACTCTGGATATATATTTGAACAAATTTGCTGAGTTCACAATAGTAGCAATACAGGTATGATCTATAACTAGAATTTCCCAAATTGGGAACAACGATTTATTTCTACTAGCTCTTCAGACCTATGATGATTTATTATTTTACAAATTTGATCCGCAGGTTAGAGCTGCAGAGACAGAAAGTTTCTAATTAGTCGTGCCGTGTTCAATAGTGGTATTGATATACTGTCATAATTATTATGATAACCTACAACACACACTGTCATTGATATACAGACAAACTACCTGTGAACATGGCATACCATGATTCTTTCAATTTTCAACTTCGAAGGAAGATTTTATATATCCTGCGAAGATCCTCTCAACCTACCAGACAATTTAAATTATCACATTATCCACCTTCCCCAGGGCGGCGACGTTCCCGCAGGTCCCGAACCCGAAGACCACCGGGACAGCACTATATCTCTAATAACCCCCGTGGTCTTCGACGGCAGTCCCAGGGGAAGTAGCTTCGGAGATGTACTGGAGGAACCGCCTGCTATTGTCAGCAGGGGAGAAACTGTTAGGGTTTCTTTTGTAAGTTGTGTTTTTTTTACTAGAAAAGCAAACAGCTGTCTTGATAAAAAAAGGAGTTACTATAAACCAATTTCATGCTTTCACATTCTGATTTAGATTTTACTTCTAGAAATATTGGTTGGATGGAATAGGCTCCAAAACTACTGAAAATTTGGTATAGACGGTGGTGACATTTCTTTCTTTCCCTCAGGAATTAAATCTTTGAAGTCAACAATTATAGACCTGCTAATTCTGTGTCCAGGTGGGAGCGAACCCGCGTAACGACCTGATGCAGGAGTCGAGTTACGGCGAAGTGGAACGGCTGGAGATCGGAGAGTGGCGCGTCATCGCCAACGACGCCGAGTGGGAAACCAAGTGAGTTTAAAATTGTATCACTTTTTTGTTTTATAACTTGATGATCCGTCTCCGCGTTAACCTCGGAGGTTACTGCAGAAAACCAACGATTTGCCCTCGGGTGAATTATGACGCTGAGCTGTGACCTTTTTGCACTACTGCAGCACACGAACATACTTCTTTTATGTTTGCATGTAATAATTATTTTGTATTTCTGTTTCAAATGTTTCTTGATATCAAATGAATTATTTATCTATCTATCTATAACGATTGGATCATAATTATGTAGAAAATGTCTATTTCTGACAAAGGTTTCCGTCTTAGAACACCAAAAGCAGATTCGCTAATGTTACTATTAATTTTAATGGGTTGTATATGAAAGAGTGTGTGTATAGATTCTGATACCATAGATGTAGCTAAAACTGTAGTTGGAGGGATGAAATCTGTTAATTGCATAACAGCTGATGTTTCGGGCGAAGCGTAAAAACAGACTGTTATCGAAATTATTATTGGTGCTGTGCTTACTTATGGCAAGTTGCTAAGAATGTTCTGTTTCTTCTATGATCACTAACACATCAAATTTACCTTTGTCCAGATTCGAATGGGAGCGCACCTCGACCCTGCTCGGCACCAGCCGCGTGACCTTCGAGTGGACAGTCCCAGGGGATGCCCTCCTGACGTCATACAGGATAGTGTACCACGGGGCCGCCAGGGGGATCCTGGGATCCATCACACACTTCACGGGAACATCCCGACAGTTCAATGTTGTGCAATAAACTTGGAAAATTATTGATGTTTTTTATTTATATTATATCTGTGTCTCGAGGGTTAGCGGTAACTTCACTCCTTTGATATTTTATAGTCTTTCTTGATAAGTAGGTTTTCCAAAGATTTTGTATTAGGCTAAAAATATTCAGTCTTATTCTCCTTGAAAATATTTAGAGCAAGTTTTTAAATAATTATTTTGCCCATCGCTATTTAGGTATTCATAGCTTGGCTTATGTTTAGTTTCTAATTTAGCATTACAAGCACAACCAAATCAAAATTAATAGATTGAAATAAAAAAACATCAACGAAATTTCGTTTAACATTTCTCTTCAATAGTTGCACGCTGAAACGAATTCTTTGTATCATATTTTTCTAAACAACGAACAGTGTTGACATTGTTACGTAGATTAAAGTAACACAGCCATCTTTAGTTCCTTATCTTGAACTATTCAATTAACAATTTCACCTTTATGTCTTTACACGCAAGGCTTATTTTACAAGACGCAAGTTAAAGGATTTGCGCTTCTATACGCAGTCAATAGTTTTCTTTGCACTACAATGAATAAATTGTTCTTATAGTACATGAGGATAAAGGAATGAGATAAGTAGTAATGGATGAACGGTATTGTCGTGGTTCATCTTAAAATAGAATGGCTCAAAATAACAGATTATAGCGTTTATGGACAAAGTAAAAAATTATAAACTAAGTATTATATACTTTTTTATAGCTGTAAATCGCGGTTTTAGTAGTTGTTTTTCAATAAAGTCGGTGACAGCCAAAGCCTTCATTAATATTATAGGCGCGTCTCGTGCTATCTTATAAGGAAAAAAAACTATCCTGGGCTGGCACTGACTCCAAAAGTTACTAATTATAAATTGTAAATATGTATTAATAATATCGTTTATTTTAAATTATTTTCTTACTTTTTAGTGCTGAAGTCAGTTTCTTATTTTTTTAAATTAACTTTATTACGCGAGTAAACGCGTGCTGCATGGTGCTCGTAGTGATTAAATCGCCATTTCCTATTACTTGTTCCACAAACATTAAAGGCAAGACTGAATGAACGATTGCACATTTGTTCGCCATAATAATTATACTTTAACACTAATTAAAAAAAAAAAGAAATTTTCTTACTTTTTAAACTTGGTTAAAAGCTATGAGTCTGTATGCAAGAGAGGTTTTGACACTCGATCGGGCTTCTAGACCAGAATAATTTACATGGATCTCTGCTCTATATAGGTTTAGCTCGCACAGATAAAAATATAAAAGTCAATAAAATACGACCATAATACGAGTTAATACTTTCCTAGATATTCGTGTTGATGCCGCGAGCATACATTTTTATAAGGCGTAACAGTTACAATGGAATCAATCAGTACCTTAACGTTAGTGAAACTTGTGACTAGATTTAGCATTTAGTTCGCAGCTCGAGCTAATACAATAGTGCTTAAAACACTTTAATCGGCAAATTAAACCTATATCTCATTTTAGTAGGTATATTATTATATTTGAAACGCATGGTGTTATTTATTTACAGATAAAATAAGCCAGAGGTCATAAAGTTGACGATAATTGTTATCTTTTGCAAAGAAATTATGTTTTTAAATTATATTGTTTTGGTAACGATATTGTGAGTTGTGTAATGTTTTAGTCGACTGTTTGAGAGACGGTAAGTTACTTGTGGTTATTGTAGTTAGTTAAAAATATAGATTACGTTGTTATTTTTTGTAAAATAATTATAAAATATATATTTTTGTTCCTATTAATATAGGTAAGTAATGAATTAATTTTATTAATATCAGTGATTTTGATTATTTTATGAGAAAATATTTGTTTTGTGTTTTTAATTATTGCAATTAATGAACGACAAATTGATGTGATTTCGAAAAATATTTAATCTTCTTCCAAACTTTATCCCATGTCTACTTGAGATCGGTTTTTAGTTTTACCAGATTTAAATGCCGTTATATGCAGTGACTGCTACCAAACTTTCACACCAAGTAATTTATTTACTTATTATGATTATTTTTTAATTAAAGTCTCAACTATATAAGTATAATTTTATTTTTAAGAGTAAATAATGGCCGAAGCAACGAAGAAAATAATAAACTCCCCGGAGACGTGCGTGGATGACAACCTCAGAGGGGTTGTGGCCACTTACCCCGGTCTGCAACTACATCCGAAGAACAGGGTGGTCACTGTTAGGAGGAAGGTTTGGTTCTTAGATTATTTTGTGGGTTTGAAAAGGAGTTCCCCATATAATATAGGTTTAGTTATAGATTATTTTAAAGGTTTATGTAGACTATTAGATTCTTTAAAATAGGAATACTTTCTAGTATCGCGATTGGTGCAATAGTATCCAATCACATCCTTCCTTTTTTAAGTTGGTTAAAAATCCGGGATGAGAAAGCAAATATTTTTTTGTATTAAACGTGGACAGACCCTGTCTGGCAAAGATCTCGCTATTAGACCAAGAAGGCGATGGAAAGATGAATAGCTAAATCCATGAAAACAATTATTTTCAGAATGATACAGGCAGAGTGGCTGTGCTTGGTGGAGGCGGATCAGGACATGAACCTTTTGCTTCAGGTAGATATTTAATACTTTAGCTCTTTTCAACAATATTCCTACTGAAAATAATATACTACGAGCAGTATCCAATCGTGGTTCCACACTACAAAAAATGGATTGCCCATCCCCAGTAGATGAGAATCTATGCTAAAGATGGAAAGGTTTTTGAATGTTATCTTCCAGGTTTCGTTGGTACCGGTATGCTGGACGGGTCAGTGGCCGGTGGAGTCTTCGCATCACCTCCTACAGGGCATGTGCTATATGCCATCGCTCATTTGTTCAAGTATAACTCAGGTACGGATTAATGGTGGTATTTTACAATTACTTTCCAAATAGTAAGCTTGGTAATTTTGAATATTCTTCGGCACTGTACTAAGCCAGTAGTGGGAGAGTTTTGTCATAAAGTAGGGTCTTACGAGTATAAGCTGATGTTGATTTATTAAAATGTATTTACATTAGTAACACTAAAGTTTGCCACATAATCCCTACTAATATTATAAATGCGAAAGTAACTCTGTCTGTTACCTTTTCACGGCTAAACTACTGAACCGATTGACTTGAAATTTTGTACAGGGGTAGCTTATGATCCGGGAAAGAACATTAGTTTTATCCCGAAATTCCCACGGGATCGGGAACTACGCGGGTGAAACCGCGGGGCACAATTAGTTTCTAATATTTCGATGCCAGGTTTTGGGGTTTCTTCTTCTGGCTAAATTCAAAGCCGTGTGCAATAACATCGAAATATCGGAAACTCGAACTAAACAACACAACCGTAAACATTGCCGCAACAGTGAGAACTTTATTTTTATAATTTACAGCTGGAGTAATGGTTATAATCGGCAACTACACTGGCGACAGATTGAACTTCGGAAAAGCTATTGAGAAAGCAAAAATTGCAGGAATGAAGGTTGTTTAAAGTCTTTTTGAAAATGATATACTTTTGAAGACTGTTTTAGTTAAATTTTCCATTGATTTGTAGGTGGAAGGTCTAATAGTCGGTGAAGATGTTGCTTCAAGCCAGAATAAAACTGGTGGAAGGAGTATGGTTGGAGAAGTAGTGTTCTTCAAGGTAGGTAGACCTTAAATCTATGAATATAAAGTTGATTTTTTGAACTTGTTTTGAGTCTTACGGGTAAAAATCTTTTTTTCTATTTTTTGCAGTTATGTGGAGCCTTAGCCGAACGAGGTTATTCATTGGAAAAAATAAAGAATATAGCTGCTGAGGCAAACAAATACATGGCTACACTAGGCGTGTGCCTTGGCGCATGCTCATTACCAGGTAAGTTTCGGAGAATTTATCCTAATTTGAACTCTAGACATGAACATAATCAATCAATCAGTTTATCATCTTCATATAGCAACCTCTAAGTTTATTACTCAACTCAACGGCTAATTCCGATAAGTTGCTGTGCGTGTCCTTACACCTGCACACGCGAGGACCTTTACAAGGCCACTGATAGTGCTACATATATCGGTGGCCGAGTTCTGGTCCTCAAAAATATGAGTCGACACGCAAAGAAGAAGAAGAAGTTTATTACTAGTATCTAGGTATCAGAGCCTACGTACACACTGAATCATACACACACATTAACTAAGATAAACAGTTTATGGATCACACTTACATTTATCTCGCACGGAAATCGACCCTACAACACTTCGTTTGGTAGTCCAGCTTGGTGACTAGGCTACTCTACCATTTGGGTCATCAGAAGTTATAATAAGTAAATTCTATCGTCAGGTCAACCACTCCTATTCGAGATAGCATTAGACGAGATGGAAATAGGAGCAGGAGTGCACGGAGAGGCTGGTATAGCTAAAGTGAAGATGGGGACTGCTAAGGAAGTGGTCACAATGATGCTGGATCAGGTATGTTTGAAAGATATTGTAGTTTGTGACGCTATATTCACAGCTATTATAGATATTGGAGTTCATGAAGTTACATTTACATGAAAAGAAAGTTTTTGTGACAATTGTAGTAAAAAGTTATTCAAAGTCATTTATACGACAAACATTCTAATAATCCAAAAAAATACATATAGTCGTAAAAAATGGGAATTTCGTATATAAATTCTATTCGTATTTATTAGATTTTAATGATCCTTTTAATTTTCAGATCACAGCGCACCTTAAATTGGTAGCTGGTAATCGGGTCGTTGTAGTGGTAGACAACTTGGGAAGCACCTCATTCTTAGAGATGAATATTATTAGTGCCGAAGCTAAGGATTATTTAGGTGAGAAAATCATTGAAAATTATTTGATATTAGAAGAAGAAAAAAAGATAAGTTTTCATTGGATTAAGAATTTCATTTTAAAGAATGGAAGATAGTGAAGCTAGGCGTACCTATGCTGAGACGCATGCGACGCAGGCCGCACAGGGCAGAGCAGGCACGTGCGACGCAGACATGTGCCTGCCCTGCTCTCTCTCGCGACGTTCCATGCAACACAAAATCTGCTCTGCTCGGCTCTACGCGGCCTGCGTCGCCTGCGTGTCAACATACGCGTAGTCTTACTCTCAAAACTCGCTTAAAATATAAAAATAATGTAAAATCACCGGAACAATTGTCTCCATTGCATTGGATAAAGAGGAAACATAATATTATTAATAAAATAATATTAATATTCTAATAAAAAAAAAAAACTAATAAAAAAATATACCTTTCATTTTTGCAAATAGTCAAAATACCCAATCATAATACGAGATAAATTAATTATGTTTCAGAAAACAAACAAATCCAAGTGGAACGCATATTCTCCGGACATTTAAAAACCTCCCTAGAGATGCACGGCTTCCAAATCTGTTTGCTTCACCTGAATGAGCAGTATGGAGACCTCTGGTTGGACCTCCTGGATTCACCGACTGGTGCCGTGGGGTGGCTAGGGGGAGAGGTGTCGAAGAAAGTCCCAGGGGATAACGTAGACGATGACACGCTTTTAGCTAGTGATGGAAGAAAGGTTGGTGATGTTGATATGATGATTATTACGCTATAATATTTATACAGCTCAAAACTTGGTTCTTTACCCCATTACCGATAGGAACGAATATTAAACCCACACTCTTTGCATCCTGCATCTATAATTTAAAACAGCGTTAGCCCAATGCAAGGCGTCGGCCTGGCAAGGGATATACTCACTGTGAGCGCGGTTACTGCCCTTTGCAATATTGATGAAAACCGCGAAATTGGTGAAAAACATCATACTTAGCTTTTTAAAGGGGTAACAAGATTTAATAATGGAAAATGCCATAAACACATACATAGGTATGCAAAGTTCATCTATTTTTGAATGAATTTGAACAGCATTTTATTTATATTTCAGGCTGCATCAGGTCCAGCATTATCTCCCAACCACCAGAATATTTTTAAAGGTGCTCTGGTCAAAGCAGCTGAAGAGCTCATTAGGAACGAGGGCTTGTTGAACAAGCTGGATTCAGGGTGTGGTGATGGAGACTGCGGGAACACACTTAAGAAATTTGGACATGGTATATTCATCATCATAAGCAGTCTGCTTTCGTCTACTATTGGATATAGGCATTAAGTTGTTAATAGGCCGAGGCCACTTGTAGTGCCATATCGGCGGCCGAGTTCTGGTCCTCAAAAATATGAGTCGACACGCAGAGAAGAAGCTGTTAATATTACATATTTACTAATATTCTTTCTTCTTTCTATGCATATGCCTATCAAGTCCCTGGTTCAATTCCCAAGTGCATGTTTGCTATTTTCCAAATATGAGTAGGGTTTGAGATCACCAACACGCTAGCTATTTTTCGTTACTTTACTAATATCAACAATGAGAAACGCCTGATCTGCAGGGGATTTTACTGGCCGATATTTTACTTTGTTGTAATGTTTATTAGATGTATTATTCAATCATTTTATATTGTCCACAGCAATATTATCATACTTAGAGTCAGCGTCACTGGAGTACGTATCGAACGTTTTATGGGATTTGGCCGAGATGGCCGAAAAAGATATGGGTGGAACTTCTGGCGGTATCTACAGTTTAGGCCTGTCAGCTGCTTCTCAGGCCATTTCTTTGTAAGTTTTAATAAACCTTTGTCTTTGGTTATTTTAATCACACTCGGGGTATAGTCATTCTGAGACACTAACATAATAAATTCCATGAAAAATCGACAATATCAACCGGTAAAGTATGCAACAGAAATAACACGCAACATGGAGTCGCAAGTAATTTAAGTTTGTTTAAATATTATATCGTATGAGTGTGTGCTGCTAATTATTCTACTATACCGATCATCAGAAAGTAAGATTTCATGTAACTTTTCCATGTAGACTGATAATTTAAAGGCAAATTTTAATAATTCTAGTGCAGTGAAAAACGACCCAGATGTCTGGCTAAACGCGTGGCATCACGCGATGGAGGCGATTACGAAATACGGTGGAGCGGAGCCTGGAGATAGAACTATGGTAAATGTTACTAATTAAGTTCTTCAAATTGGAGTGGATATCAAATGTTAAAACTTAGTTTGTTCTCTAGTTTGCCAGGAAAGTGGCGCCGTCATATAACGGCCGTCCTGCTGCGATGAATGACGTTACTACTTGTATAGTTTATGTAACGTCATTCATCATTGCATTATGACCGCTATATATCGGCACCGCTATACTACGAAACAAGAGCTTTACCGCAAGGATAACTAATATTATATCTTCTTTCCGTTAAAACTTTGTAAATAATGTTATTATTGTAGTTGGACACTCTTCACGCGGCCGCTGAAGCGTTTAAACGGAACCTGGGCGAGGAAATTAAAGTACTATTGAAGAAGACCGCTGATGCAGCTGACGAGGGCGCCAAATCTACTGCCAATATGAAGGCCAAGTAAGGCTAAATATAATTATAAATGAAACATGGTGTCGCTTAAAGAAATTTAGATAATTTCAATACCATATGTAGCTAGTTGTAATGTTAAAGTATTTTGCTTCTAAGGCTTAATTTAAGTTTCTCTGTATCGAATGGCGAGGTTGTATTGTATGTAAAACCGGATCGTAGAGCAAGCGGTTGCTACAGTAATCTTTTTCTCTTTAGCATACTATAACATACGCCTTTCAGTCCGATGTGACTAAACCACTATTTCCCAATTATCTCTTTCGTATCGTCATCCCAACGTATCTGGGATAGGAGAAGTAGGAGTCCAAGAAGAGGTAGGGAGGAGGTAGATTGTCGGCACTCTAGTAAGCACTTGTACAAAGTGTTTGTTGTTTTGTCCATTTCCACTTTAAACTCTAACTAACTTTACATTACCTTAACGACCAACCAATCACAAGAAACTAGTAAGTTCTAAGTTTAATAATAACTTACCCATTATTTCCAGAGCCGGCAGAGCATCGTACGTTGCAAGCGGTTACACCAACGACGAAGACGCGGGCGCGAGAGCCACGGCCGTCTGGCTACAAGCTATTCTACACTATATCGCTACTAAGATATGAGCTATTTTACAATAACATGTTATCGAACTGTTAATGTCTAAAAAAATGATGAACTCGTATGTAATTAAAGTTTTTTAATATAAAATGTACCTAGTCGTATGTTTAATGAAAAACTTAAAAAATATGTTTGTCTCCTTTGGCCGAATATCTCAAACAGACGGAGTGCAATCGGACTTCAATCTAACTGCAAATTCCAGTTCATTTGCAGTTTGAATACAGTTGAGAGACTATTGAGTCGTGTCAACTGCATTCAAACTGCACCTGCCAACCAGAAAATTGTACAGAATTGAAATTGGGTGCTTAGTTTAAAAAATGTAAGGTTTTTATTTTTACTATGATGCCAAAAATGTAATTGAATCGGGTACACTATTAATAAAACTATACAAATAACAAATAATTGATCTTTAATAATCACAGTGGCAACATTGTGGTCTAAATAATATTCTATACTAAGTTTTAAAATAACTATTCTCTTGATAAAATCATTAATATTCATCGCTAGTGTTGTTTGTACAAACATCTACAGTAACAAAATCGACAACCTTAGTGACTAATTATTAAAATTATATGTATATACAGGGTGATGTTCATTGATGTGATCATGTGTGAATGAGAAATAGTAAGATATAATAAGTCGTTTAGTGTTTTTATTTAAATATTTTATATGCATTAGATTTTTACGTTTTTATTTTTTTGATTTTTAATGAGGCACGTAACTTTATTTGGTTTCTGAAGAAAAAACTCACTAAAATAGATTTGTCATTATTTTCGATCCAATAAAATTAATTACTAATTTCAAAATAAATTACCATTTCAAATTATAATTACAAATTAAATAAAAAAAATTAGTACCTTTAAAGTATTGAGTAGAAAATCCATAATTCTGTGACAGAAAATTTTCTTTATACTTACAAGAATATTGGTTTTAGTTTTAGATCATTTCATTTTTATTTTAAGCATACGTTTAGCTGTCAAAAGATTTTTTTAAATAAATATTTTAAGTGCAAACAGTATCACCCTGTATATAGTTATATAAATACTACCCATATGTTAGAAGTCCCATTCCGTCGTTTTTTCAATTTCCATTTCTGATAAACGCTCTTGTAGTAACAGAGCCGACATGTCATCTGAAATTCAGAAAGACTTGATTAGTTTTCTTCAAGTTTGTGTGTTTATATGTCATTTATGGAAGGAATTCTATGAACAATATCACTACACAGTATAAAACAAAGTCGCTTTCTCTGTCCCTATGTATGCTTAGATCTTTAAAACTACGGAATGGATTTTGATGCGGTTTGTTTTAATAGATAGAGTGATTCAGTGGTAAGGTTTTTAGCAAAATCCCCATATTCCTACGGGAACGGGAACTACGGGGCACCGCTAGTTAATTAATATTACACAAAATATAAAAAGAATAATCCTCAAAAATAAAATAAAACTTTTAAAAAACAATTCGACCAGTTAGACTGACTGTCTCGCTTACACGTCAATACTACTGAACTGATTTAAAACTTGGTAATAAGATAAACTAAAGCCTAGGATAGGATATAGGCTATATTTTATCCCAAATTTCTCACTTCAGCGCGAGTAAAATCACGAGGAGCCAATTTGTTCCCAACATTCTCATTAAGGTGCTCCTTCACCGGAAGCATGGTACAGATTTGAGCATTAAATCAGTGTAGAAGGAGAACCGAGTATTACAATGCGCACCTTGTAATTTATTAATTGTAATTTGTAATTATTACACGCGAATGCTCGTTAGTCAGGGAGGTATTATTGTAATGTAATGCTCAAAGACGAATCAGTAACGTTACATTACACGCGAATGCTCCCGGTGAAGGAGCACCTTTAGAAGAATTATATGAACTTACTAGGATCAGGTTTGATGGGTTTGACGCGTCCGATCAGTCCCGGCAAGTAGTCAGTCTTCCTAATTTGCTTGAAGAAAGCGTGGTTCAACAGCTGCGTCGCGGACGGCCTTTTTTCTGGGTCTCTGTAACATCAAACAAAACTAGATGTAAATAATAGCGTTAAAAGTAATTGGCTAGTTGTAGATTAATAGCAAGTTGTAGTCTTAAATACTCGTAATGAAGTCTTAGCATAATCTAATCAATGAAGTTGTAGCATAATAGTAAAAGTAATAGCATATTCACTGAGGCCGTAGCATAATCGCTCAAAACATCGTAGCATAATCGTATAGAACGTAGCATAATTATTAAAGTAATGTTGAAGCATAATCATTCAGTTTGTAGCATGATTATTGAGGTCGTATCCTAGCAATTATCGGTCGTAGCATAATCACTAAATTCGTAGTATAATCACTAAAGTCGTAGCGTCTAACGTCTATTACCTCTGCAGCGCCATCTCGCTGAGATGATGGAAGGTGTCGGAGAGCTTCCTGTTGGCGTACACCTGGCGCAAGCGGGAGACCGCGTCCGCGCTGTCACCCACACCACTGTCAGTGTTGTACATACCTGACAAGTAAGTTAATTTGGTTATTTACTAAATTAAATATTTTCTAGTTAAAATGAAATGAATGTATTTTTTTTGCTATTTATGCAGGGTGATTTTTTACGTGGGCGTGAGAGTCCAAACAGCTACAAACACAGAATTTGACTACGAAAAAAATGTACGTTCGCGTAAAAAATCATCCTGTATAATTTGGTTATAAGTTATGTGATGGGGCACTCACTCTTGTTGTCGGGGTCGTCGAGACAGGCGCGCGGGAAGGTGGAGCAGTCGAGCAGCTGCGGGCGCGCGCCGCGGACCTTCTCCGTGAACATGAGCGTCGTCGGCACCGCCGCGAACGGCACCGCGCCATTGGCCAGCTCGCAGCACGACACGCCCAGCGAGTACACGTCCGACCGCCAGTCGTACCCCGACAGGTTCTACCGACACGGGACACCAGTCACTACACGTCACACCGCCGCGAACGGCACCGCGCCATTGGCCAGCTCGCAGCACGACACGCCCAGCGAGTACACGTCCGACCGCCAGTCGTACCCCGACAGGTTCTACCGACACGGGACACCAGTCACTACACGTCACACCGCCGCGAACGGCACCGCGCCATTGGCCAGCTCGCAGCACGACACGCCCAGCGAGTACACGTCCGACCGCCAGTCGTACCCCGACAGGTTCTACCGACACGGGACACCAGTCACTACACGTCACACCGCCGCGAACGGCACCGCGCCATTGGCCAGCTCGCAGCACGACACGCCCAGCGAGTACACGTCCGACCGCCAGTCGTACCCCGACAGGTTCTACCGACACGGGACACCAGTCACTACACGTCACACCGCCCCACATACCTCAACAGAGTTTAAGCTGGAATTTGAGCCTAGGGCCAGGTGTATTAACAAATATTTGCAGCATGCACAAGGGACCCAAATTAGAGAGATATCAATGTGGAAGGCTGCCTACAAGTACATCACTAGTGGCGTCCGCGGTATTATCCTAGTTAGCTCCTATTAGTCGTAGCATGATGATATAGCCTATAGCCTTCTTTGATAAATAGGAAATTTAACAATGAAAGAATTTTCAATTTCACCAGTACTTCCTGATTAATGTGTTCAAACAAAGAATCTCTTCAGGTTTATAACACTATAAGTACAGATAATCCTTGTAGTCATTAATATAGAAGAAGAATAACAAGAGACATGTAATACCTGTTCCAATAACTCGGGACTGAGCCACATCAAGTTGGCGTTATCATGGTCGGGTGGAGGTAGTCTGTAAAGATGCTTCTCTCTCCGCCCGTCGACCATCAGGCTGGCGGCACTGCGGAGACCAGACAGACGAGCATTGCCATCTGCGCCTATCAGTATGTGACTTGCTCTTACACTCCTGGAATAAAATAAAAATTCCTTAGACCTTATTAAAAAAAACTTTGATGATTGTCATGAAAGGCAGAGATGCAAGTGTAGTAAGTAAAATACTTTTGAGATAAGTACAATTGAAAATTGCATAAACCTAAATAAATGAGGGATTGGATTTATTGCAGGTAAAACCGTGGGGTACTGCAAATAAAAAATATACTTATTAGCTAAAAAATTGACTAAATAATACCAAAACATCTCAAGAACTTACCTATGAATAAAGAGCTGTTTATGTAGATATTGCAAAGCTACCAATACATCTCGGAGTATCAGCGCACAGGCTAACTCCGGGAGGCCTTCCGGGAAGTAATGGTCCAGGATGTCACGGCAGGAACCAAAGGTCATAAGCGGTGATACCACATAAAGCTCCCGACCGTGGACAAATGATGTGAGGTACGGCAGAATGTTTGGGTGCTGTAGCTCTTTACGTATTGATATGTCGTGCTGGAATTCAAGAAAATAGAAAGCAAAATTTAACATGGCATTGGTAGGATGTTGCAGTATCCCTACTAACATCATAAATATGAAAGTAACTCTGTCTGTTACCTTTTCAGCTAAACTACTGAACCGATTGACTTGAAATTTTGTACAGGGGTAGCTTATGATCCGGGAAAGAACATAGGCTATGATTTATCTCGAAATTCCCACGGGGTCGGGAACTACGCGGGTGAAACCGCGGGGCACAGATAGTTATGATATAAATAGAATTATTGATTTATTTGTACATTGATGTGGGAAAACTTCACTTCAATAATTTTCTGATTTAAATAAATAGTGAGTAAGTAGGTACATTTTTATTAATTTCAATGAGAGAGGATTAAATGTCAGATTAGAGATAGTAAATAATAGGCTACAAAGTACTGATATAAGGCAATAGAACAATGTGAACATCTTCTAGTAATAACCTTGGTCTGATAACCTAACTGATAGTGACATTGTAACTTACAAGAAACCTGATTTAATACGTACATTATTTTTGACGTGTTTAAGACTAAAATGAGCGTATGTAAACAATGTTACTATAACTTTACCCATACCTGAATCAGACTCGCTTTTTCCTTCGATTTATCAACGAAATACCTCTTGATGGCGACATTTTGATTGCTTGGCTTGTAAAGGGCAGAATAAACAACGGCAATGCCCCCACAACACTCAGTTATTATAGACGTGAGCTGATAATCATTCAAATCTGGATTTAACATCGCAAGGTATCAATCAAACTCGTTTTAAATGTGTTTATCTAATTTAAAATCTCATCAACGGCACATAATGTTGTTCCTAAACAAATAGATACTTGATAAATCCTAAAAAACACGTTAAGATCAATAAAACAAATAATTGAAAAGAAATTTGAAAAAGAAAAGAATCACAGAAAGATGCCCGATGATGCCCTTGCGAAGCAAATTGTTTTGAATATGTTTGACATTGGCAGCTGACATTTTTATTTTGTTTGACATTGACAGTTTTTTATGTTGACACTCCTAGGAGAAACTACTCAGCCCTTCTTCTGAAATTATCTTAATTATTTTTTTGTTAAATTTTTCTATGAGTTCTATGAAAAAGTATTTATCTTATGCTCTGGTAGTCTTCTTCTTTCGTATCAATGGCCGCAAAATAATGTAAAATAAAATATGACTAAACTTTCCCGGACCGAAACTCAGTTACTTCTACACCAGGCGCCGTTTGCCTCCATAAGGTCTTCTCGTGTGTAGGTGGAAGGGTGGAAGGGCATAACGGGCACGACAGTAAGTTTGCACTGGTTGTAACTATAGTAAATAATACCACTTAGACATAATAGAAATCCAACAGTACATACAAAATGCTGTACCTTTAATTTGGATGACTGCGGTACATAACTATAATACATACGACTCGACGAGAGCTATTTGAAGGAAATGTGACGGGCCCTATAAATTATTCACGTAGTTACATAATTTAAATACTTAAACTTTTGTCTTGTCTAAGTAGGTTTATGAATGTTATTACATTCATTTTAGACAAGAAAATAATTATTCACTACGTCATATCATTAGACCCCGCCCTCAACTAAGTTGGTCACCCTCACCTCACACCCGTATTTAATAGGGCAGCGATTCTCAATCTTTTTTGGTAACAGAACCCTTTTGGAAAGCGATATACTTGATGGAACCCTATTTGAAATACACACACCGGAAAAAATAGAGAAACGTTAGTTCATTTGTGAAATTTTTCGGATTTTTTTGTTATAATGTTGTTTTATATTTCTATGATTGAGTATTTGAATATTCTATGAATGATTTTTTTTTAATAATAAACTTGTTTAGTGGAAAGAAATAAGATTGATTCAATTCAATTCAATTCAATTTATTTCATAAACATTTTGTTACAATACAAATACATTTAGCGCAATTATCGAGACTTTACCTCCCATACTAGTTTAAAACTGTATCATGGTAAGGTAATGCCTCTCAAATTACGCGCACATATAAAATATCATAACAAAATAAATAAATACACATACATAATATTTTACATAAATACCTTACAGACTAACATAGATACAAATTATAAAACTTAAAACTAATGTGTTCACGTTGTGACGGCGACGTGAGGCGCAGGTCTGGCGTGGCCCGGAGGTCGTCGACGTCCCCGGTACTTCCGGAACAGAACTCCCTTCGGCCACAGCTCCTCCCTCAGGAAGGTCGATAGCAGCTCGGTCGGCACGCGCACAACAAAGGAATTGAAGTTCACACTGTTGCGCGACTCCAATTGCTCGACCGTCAGACGGTACTTCGTCTTGGCCACCAGGTACTCCACGATGTCAGCGGCCTTCGTGGTGTAGTGGAGGCGGGACACGTACACGTACGTCATCGGGATGGCGGGACGCAGGAGGTGGTTGTGTCCAGTCGGTGCGGTGCCACATAGGTTGCGACAAAGAGGCTTTTTCTTCTTCCGCTCTACTTTGATGAAGCCGTCTTTGTCGGGTAAGCTCTTCTTAGAGCTCAGTGACTCCACACGTCGAGAGGGTTCAGCGCGAGACTTCCCGTTACCTCTCTCCTTGTTTTTGTTTGTCCGCGCGGCGGGAGGCTGGCGGGCTGCATGAGACCAGAGAGAATCCTGGTCGTGATCCTTATTCTATGATTGATATTTTCCGGGGTGTCGTCGTCGGAAGCAAACGTCTGACAAATTGACGTTTTACGGATGACATCGTCCTTTTTCAATCATGCCCGGCCAGAGAGCAGTTATGGCACTGCGGCGGTTTATAAGCCTTATATTCCACCCGGGTTCCGAGTTAACCTACCTGTGTCCCGAGTTAACCCACCTGTGTCCCGAGTCACCCCACCCGGGAAACCCACTACCCCACCCGGGAAACCCACTGCCCCACCCGTTTCTCTCACCATCCCACCCGGGTCCCGAGTTACCCCACCCGGGACACCCACTACCCCACCCGGGAAACCCACTGCCCCACCCGTTTCTCTCACCATCCCACCCGGGTCCCGAGTTACCCCACCCGGGACACCCACTACCCCACCCAGGAAACCCACTGCCCCACCCGTTTCTCTCACCATCCCACCCGGGTCCCGAGTTACCCCACCCGGGAAACCCACTACCCCACCCGGGAAACCCACTGCCCCACCCGTTAACCTAGTACTTAAATACAGAAAAATTCTATAATCAGGCAAGAAGGTTGCCACATTATGATAGTGGCAGAAATTATTAAAACAAAAAAAATAAAAAAAAAACCCACCTGTGTCCCGAGTTACCCCACCCGAGACCCGAGTTACCCCACCCGGGACACCCACTACCCCACCCAGTTCTCTCACAACCCCACCCGGGTCCCTCACTACCCCACCCAGGTCCCGAGTTAATCCACCCGGGTACCAAATTATCCTACCCGGGTCCCTCACTACGTCCCTCATTACCCCACCCGGATCCCGAGTTGCTCCACACGGGTCCCTAGTTAACACACCCGGGTCCCAAGTTATCCCACCCGGTCCCGAGTTATCCCAGCCGGGTCCCTCATTACCCCACCCGGGTCCAGAGTTACCCCATCCGGGTCCCTAGTTAACACACCCGGGTCCCAAGTTATCCCACCCGGGTCCCTAACTACCACACACGGGTCCCTCATTACCCCACCCGGGTCCCGAGTTACCCCACCCGGGTCGCGAGTTACCCCACCCGGGTCCCGAGTTACTCCACCCGGGTCCCTAGTTACCCCACCCGGGTCTCGAGTTGCCCCACCCGGGTCCCGAGTTAGATCACCTGAGTCCCGAGTTACGTCACCCGGGTCCCGAGTTACTTCACCCAAGTCCCGAGTTACCCCACCCGGGTCCCAAGTTACCCGACCCGGGACCCGAGTTCCCACCCGGGCCCCAGTTACCCCACCCGGGTCCCGAGTTACCCCACCCGGGACGCGAGTTACCCCACCCGGGTCCTGAGTTACTACACCCGGGTCCCCAGTTACCCCACCCGGGTCCCGAGTTACCCCACCCGGGTCCCAAGTTACCACACCTGGGTCCCGATTTCCCTCACCCGGATCCCGAGTTCCTCACCCGGGTCCCGAGTTACCTCACCCGGGTCCCGAGTTACCCCACCCGGGTCCGGAGTTACCCCACCCGGGTCTTGAGTTACCCCACCTGGGTCCCGAGTTACCCCACCCGGGTCCCGAGTTACCCCACCCGGGTCCCGAGTTACCCCACCCGGGTCCCGAGTTACCATACCCAGGTCAGAAATGCCTTTTGCCTCATTTATAGGCGATGGTTTTGTTTTATACATGAGGCCACACTTTTGACCTTAAAAAATCTTTAGTTTTGTAAAATTTATGTAAGAAGTACTGCTTACTTAAAAATTTCAATCTTATTTTTTTCCATTAAACAAGTTTATTATTAAATATTTTTATTCATAATATATTTAAATACTTAATCATAAAAATAAAACAACATTATAACAAAAAATCAGAGATTGTCACAAATGAACTAACGTCCTCTAACTATACCAGTGTGTGTAGTTTATTTAATTTGTTATACGTGTTGTAATCTTAATATGTTACAAGTATAAATACAGGTAATACGTAGGTAGTTATGTACGAGTACGAGTATAATCGGAATGATAAAATGTCATACGCTAGGAACTAAAGACGCTGCTGCTACCCGCGCCTTGTCATTACGGTCGACCAGAGAGGGGTGTTTTGTTTTTTTTTCTAAATTCTTGGGGAACCCATCGCGCAAGCATCGCGAGCATCGCGGAGCCCTAGGGTTCCGCGGAGCACACTTTGAGAATCGCTGCCATAGAGTATTCCGAGTTCTGTGGTATGTTCCCACAAAACAATAATAGTATCTATGATTACAGAAGCATTTTCGTGCTGCGGAAAAAAAAACTTCACTCGCCAAGTATTTAAAAACTAATATACTTCTAAGTAAAAAATAAAATGTTTGTCAAAGATGATGTACCTATTTTGTATAAAATTAATTGTTCGCAGCTTACCCGCAATTAGACCTCTACTCTACCTCTTCGAAATTTAACGACTCCGCTGCGATAACATTTGGTGTTCATATTTTAGGTACCGGCTGCATTATTTCTTAGGCTATGTTAAAAGAATGTCATGTACTTAAATACTTATGTATTTGCATTTAGACTAAACTTATTGATCTTTGCCTCATAATATTTTTATTTTATAGATAGAAGTATGCGTGTAGGCGCTATGCACACGAAAATTGCCAAAAATCTGCCGCCCGCCCAAAAATATCAGCCATCCCATACCAACGGGTAGTTGCAAAAATGTACAATCCACTCAATAAAACTCGTAATTTCTATATATATACATATAGAGACGACCGCATCTTGAATACGCTTTATACGCGATGTACTCACTTCTATATTAAACCGGGGAGAGAGCCAAATTCTAAATATAAAGATGGACGAATGTAGCCGATGTCGGCCGAATCCGCCCGCCCTCCTCAGTCCAACGCTAACTGCCGCTCCGGTGCTTCCAAGGCATCGCAACAGAACGCGCGGTAACCAAGCGTTCACTTTGTAAGGTCACAGCGTATACGGCATTCGAAAAATATACCCCCAAACACCAAATTTGGAACGGAAAACGTGACAAAATTTTGAAAAATATAAATTAAATAGTGAATTTGGATTTCGTATTCGGTGATAAAGTGAACATAAGTGTTGTGTGCCGCCGAACGTTTTTCTCGTGTTACCGGTAATGTATTAATTTTATATTATTTAAATTGAGGGTAGTTTTATGACCGTTTGATTAATGTGAGCGCTGCCCGCCCTGGAGCGAGAGTATTGAGTTTCAATATGTCCGCCCGTTCCAAAATTATTTTCCCCGTCATCCACTGAGTTGCTTATCGCTTATTTGACTGTATTTTTACCGGAATTAGCGTTAACCGGTTTTTCCTAACCTCAAAACCTGCACGTTGTACTGCCACTGACATAAGTGTTATTTTGAAAATGTAATTGTTTAATAACAATGCGATTTAGTGCATTCTTTTTGAGAGTATTTCATCCTATTAATATCCGCAATGCGACGCTTGTGGGTTATTCGTAGTGTGTTAATGTGCCTGCCTACGTCTAGACAGAGAGAATTATTCTATTGATTTTTTCTTCATCTCTAAGAGTCGAGATTTTTCTTAAGACGTATCAAAATGATCGTTTTATTTTCCATTAAATGATACGAAGATAGTTCGTCGGTTAATGTTACAGTGAATTTTGCTTTCGACGATATTTTAAAATCTTAAAATTCGCGTTCATTTCAACGAAAAACTAGGTCATGTATTTTAATTTGGTGTTTCGTTTAAAATCTTTTGAACTTTATATTAAGATGTCGTCAGGGTTATATTTAATTGAGGAAAATATTTTATGATTTAACGTTATTTTATGTCGATGTTTTAATTTATTTATTGCACACAAACTTGCTTACCTAGTGCCTAGTTCAGAGACTGAGGTTGTTTGTGGCTTCAATTTATTATTTAGTAGAAAAATAAGATATTTTTTGTCATTATAAACTGTATTTTAAACGGCCATAACTAATTATGCACTCAGACCTATGACGTAAACATTATGTATGAATAATAATTCTAATTATGATCGTTTTAAAACAATCTTCTATCTGACTCTTTCATATTCTAGTCTAGTCTATCTAGCTTTTGTTTTACTACGTAACATTCCCAAAGTCTTTCATTTGCGGATACTGTGACTAACTCTCCCGTATTATGAGCCCATTTAGCATTGAAAAAATGTCTCTCAAACTGTTTAGTAAACTGTCTTTACATAAGTAAATGATCCTGAGTAAATGTAGAGTAAGATAGTTCTTATAGTTCTACCATTAAAAGTTTGATTATTGATAGGTACTGAATTAAATCTTACATCGCAAGAGTATTGACCGGAATCCAGAGTTAGTTAACTCCCTTATACCTAATTAAACGGATGCCAGGCGTTGATCTAGAACACCTCTATAACAATTACCATACCGTCTAACTTGTAAAGAATACAATAAATTGTATCCACCAAAAGGTATTTCCCGATAGAATAAGGATCACGACCAAGATTCTCTCTGGTCTCTGTATTTCCCATTGACAACCTACAGCTTGTCTATGGTATTTCTTTACTGCTCTTTATTTATTCAAAAGAAAAACTTATTCATTGATTATCGTACCAACTAAAAGAACAACCCCATTAATTGTGATTTACAATCAACCATCAAACACGCACGTTCATCGCAATCTATTAGACCATAATCCGTTTTTGATTCCCCTGCACCCATATTTAAACGTTTTATTCGGAACATTTCACAAGATTTATGTTATCTATGTTAATCGTCTGTTTGTTAAAGAATTTGTTAGTTATGATTTGTGATAGAATTCAGGAAATCGTTTCATGGTTTTTATTGGTTTATTTAAATGAAATAATATTTGTTTATTAACGACTGTGTGCCTGCAGTTTCATAGACGTTTTACGATGCACTTTAACATGATAAATGTATAGCCCTCCTCGATAGGTATATGAACAACCTAATGGAAAAATAATATAAAATAGGAGTAGTAGAGTCTTTAAGGTTACCACACTCCCCCCGCGAAAATTGACAGACTTTTTTACTAACAAACTCGTCGTCATGTGTTCTCCGTTTGGATTGCTACTCTAAGTAGCGTAGATTATCTCGATCTAAAAAACAAATAAACTTTGTAATTTTAAATATTATAAGCAAAGTAGATATAACAACAATACTTATAGGCAATTAATCCATGTTCTTTCTCTTTCATGCATGTCCTTAAGAATGAAAAAAACGTGGAAATCGTGGATTAACTCTACCGCGGTAGATAATCCACGTTCTTATTCCTGGTTTATTAGTAACAATAATATCAGCCAACTATAAACATTTCCTGTTTTCAAAAAGTAGAAAAACCTTCACAATAATACGTTAATCAAATCAAATTAGTAACATCTAATTGTGTGAGCAAGTCTGACGGTGGTCTGCCTAATATTGGTCATTATTGGACATGGTTTGTTAATGAGTGAGTAAGAAGTTGGTTGGAATGATTTTAAAGGCGTTTTCGTCAGTCTGATGGTATCATGATTTGGAATTGAACTTGCCTTTTTTACGCTAAGTTTTATAAGTACTGTTTGTAAGCGAACAGTTTTCTTTCGAGGCATAAGTGCATGTGTGATCCATATTATTTTTAGTTGAATGTTGTAAAAACAATTAGTTAAGTAAATACTTATTTGTGTTAACGTTTACTGATTTTAAAGTTTACGACTGTTAGTTTATTCATTTGGAAAAATAATAGTGATTATTTATTGTGGTTTTAGTTTTTTTTTGTTAAAGGACTGATTAAGCTGGAAATCAAAGGTAAAGTTTGTAGTATTCCGAAATCATTAAGTTTCTTGGTTAGCCATCTCATTGGGAACTTATAATCTGATTTACTTACGTATGTATTTCTTATTTATCTTGTTATTCACTATAATGTAAATAACTAAATATTATCTGTCTACTTATACGATTAATGAAAAACTATACGAAACTGACCGATTTATTTTACCGAATTGTATCCTTGCGGTTGTAATTGTGGTGTCAGTGTAATTTTACACGTCTTTGTTTATATAGTAACAGAACTAACACCTACGTTTGATCTCGATTCAAACGCGGCTACTAGGTCAAGAAATAACGACTTTTCAGATTTTTTAAAGTTTTAAGGCCTTTTTCACGACCTTCAAGTAAAGCTACTCACCAAGTAAAGTTAGTTTTGTCTCTTTCTTACTTTATATCAATAGACAGAGACAAAACTTGTGAATAGCTATTGGGAGCTTTACTTGAAGATGGTGAAATAGGCCCTTAGTGTTTAGAAATTATAGTGCTTCGATGGTCTAGGGGTAGATTCCGCTTAATCTTCCGTGGTTACATTAGAAACTGACTCCATTTAGACGTGGGATAAAAGTTCATAAGAAGAAGAAAGATATGCGTGCACCTACCGGACAAACTGGAGATCCCGAGTTCGATAGTTACTTCAAGCAATGCAACACGCTTTATGCTAGCGAAGTGATTAGGCCTATATATCCACAGTATTATTACACCAGGACACTTCCTATCAAATTGTAATTATTTTTTCCTAAATTTTATTCTTTACTTTGTTCCGCGGTTAAACCCACGTTAGCTCGGTTCCTGCCAGGCTAGAATGACTTCGAAAACGCGATAGATAAAGCGATTTATTGACACCCAACTGTCAAAATATGATAAAAATACCCGCCATATTAAATTTTACCACGTGATAAATTTTATAACATTTGGTCATGCTCGCGAAATCGATATAGCTATTTATCGACATCCAACTGTCAAAATATGGCCGCAGTATGGCCGCTATATTTAATTTTATCATATCGTAGCACGCCATAATACATTTAGTCATGCTCACGAAATTGATATTATTTCGTGGTGTCGATATTTTTTATCACGCACAGTCATGCTACGGGGACTGGTAGAAGTAACGTTATATTATAGCCTTCCACGATAAATTGGATACCCAACACTAACATCTTCAATCCAAAATTGTACTTAACTAGTTTTCTTAGATGGGGTTTCAGCTCGGAAAATGCATGTCTATGTGGCATTTCTCCCCAAACAATGGCCCATCTTTTGACTTGCCGTGCGTGTCCCTACACCTGTACACGCGAGGACCTTTACAAGGCCACTGATAGCGCTATATCGGTGGCCGAGTTTTGGTCCTCAAAAATTTGAGTCGATACGCAAAGAAGAAGATAAGTTCAACAGCAGTTTTGCCATTGATTTCAATAATGATTTTACTAAAAAATCTTGTTCCTAAAACCTTGGTTCTGTTTGAACCGTACAGTTTGCGTGCCCGCCATTGGATCGCGTCCAAATTATATTACGAACACATTTAATTATTGAACTGTCACTGACAACAAGTTATCGTTCATCTCGTTCTTAATGTTCCGTTCAAATATCGCATTTATCTATTTGCTTTCGTGTACTTGTGTTTTCCTTGTGTTATTTTAACCCGTTCACTGTGTTAAGAGATAAAAAATATCTTATGAGACTTTTAGCTAATGAGGCGTTTTTCGTATTTTCTCCTTCTATGCTTTTATGCAGTGTAGCATATAAAGTTTAACCTACTGAGTCAATGTGTTTGTCTAAAAATGGTGTTTTCTTCCCCTGTGGGGCTGTAATATTTGTGTGTGTTTCAAGAATTTTTGTTCGCGCCCATTTCGCAAAGCTTGTAGTAAAGTCTCGTAGTAGGTACTACGTATAGTTGCATCTACGAAAGAACCTGACTGACTGATCTTTGGGTTCACAAATCATTGTTTATATTTTATATTTTGAATCTAAAAATTGTAATGTGCCTTTTATATAATTATGTAATATTTAAATTGTAATTAACTATGTAATGGATTACTATATCTGAAATAAATACATTTTATTATTATTTATTATTGTACCGTGGTTTGTATGCGAGTTCTCCTTAAGATTTATGGAAATTCAATCAGAAATTCAATCCATAAGGAGACAATCGAAATGGACAAAACTTACTAAGCTCAATTATGACGTAATCAAAGCCAATTCTACGCTCTAGTTCATTTCCATACCTAAACTACAGATAAAACTCTCAAAATAATCTTGAAACATCTAGACATTACTCTTACCCTATTAATAATTCATTTTAAAAGTCAAAATATTCCGAGATCGCATTCAAACAACGTCATTGCAAGATTTAATGTTGCGTTTAAAAATAATAGTTGGAAATATAACAGCATTCAAGCTTTTCTAGCATTTAATGTATTTTTCTTGTAGTTCACTTGTAATAGACGTGAGAGGTCGTTGAACTGGGAGAGATTTATAGAATTTAATAATAATATCGGCCTTGATACTTTGCTAGTTAAAGGACGATACGTTTTACAGAAGCGGTGAATTTATAGGGTACTAGCTGTGCCCCACGGTTTTAACCACGTGGAATCTTATTCCGTGGGAATTTTGCGAAAAAAGTATCCTATGTCCTATTCCTAGATATGAGGAACATTTTTACCAAATTTCATTAAAATCCATTCAATAGTTTTTTCGTTAAAGAACAAACATCCATACATCTAAACATCCACACTTACAAACATTCGGCTTTATAATATTAGTAGGATTTTGATGAAATTGTCGGCATATTTACGTAAATAAGAAATATCTCTGTAGTAAAAAATTACCTTTAAAAAATCTTGAAAAAGATCTTTCAACTGAGGATTTTGGTCTTCCTATGTTTTAATTTAAGTAAGTACCTACTACATATATGGCTATTACGACAGCGATTTTTGTAAGCACAGATACATAACAAGATACAGTTTTTGCTGTATAAATCTCACCATACCACCTTATCTTTTACTAACTTTAAAATATTGGTGTATCTATAGACCGTAACGAAATTACATTTTTTCATAACTCACGGTTAGCATTGTTGCCACAGCTTCAACAACTAATTACAAAACACGTGATCCCAAATAATTAACAATACTTGATCCCCGGCCAATATTTAGTATTAAAAATGTATATTTTAATTATGTTACCGTTAGATTTTTCTAGGCTATGTCAATCTCAGTCGGTGAAGTCAATAATCTTTCTATTTTAGCATCACCGTCACGATTGCACTAAGATTCAGTGATATAATCGACAGAATTAGAACAAAAATCTTCAAGCGCGTCTGTTTGATATATTGCTCATTTTTTTCCCGTGATATCTGACTGGTATTAGATTAAATGAAATCTAGATCGCGTTCTAGATTTAAGTTTATTTAAATTACATGGCCGTAAGTTTCTGTATGTTTGTTTTTGTTGGAGAGCTCGCATCATTGCAGAATTGATGGGTTTACAAATTATGAGCACCTATGAACAGACAAAAGATTTAAAATGCTCTAAATTATAAACTAAATATAAATAAAAACAAACTTAACAGCAGGCCTTCTTTTCGGAAACACTTCGTAAATCTTGACACTCATAATTCTGAAATTACATCAGCCGAGCGAGAAGAATCGGCAACAAACTTGGGCTGGTAATGATGAACTCAGATGCTATCCACTTGCATGTTTCAATTTGACTTCGTTTCTGCAAACGTCACTAACTAAGAATTGAGTTGTTTATTTAGTTTTATAACTCGCCAGTTTTAACTGACCTTCCTTTTCAATATACACACATCAAAAGTGTCTAGGGATCAACATATATTTTTGCAATAACTTTTCTCCTGATTGATATTAATTAAAATTTTCTTTAAGGATTCATCAAATAAAGTGTTTTCGTTTGTCACAGTAACGATAAACCAAGTCACCTTTGCATTAATAAAGAAATTTGCCATTTTCCTAATAAAGGGATTTTTGACATTTGAACCACTAACATTAAAGTTCGAAAAAAAGACTGAAATAACAGTTTTCTTTAAAATTTTATTGGGTAACTTAAACAATTAATAATCCGTGTTTCTACCGCGAACACTAACAACACAAGAACATCGGTTTGGCATACTCAAAATGAGTTCATCCAAATCACGCTGTGGAATGGCCGCCCATGTTCGTTGCAACAACAAAAAAAGGTCTTCTTGCGACTGGATACCCTCCATATTCGGCAGAGCTCTTCTCTGTAGCATATCCCATGCATGCTCAATCGGGTTCAAGTCTGGCGACTGAGCAGGCCAGGGCAGGACATTGATGTTAGCTGCGGCGAGAGTCTGTCTTACAACTCTTGCGGTGTGCGGTCGTGCATTATCACGCATTAACTGAAATAAGGGACCGATTTGCACTTGTAGAGGAACGATGACGTCTGATACAATCGTCTCAGCATAAATTTGAGCGTTGAGGTTGCCTCTGATCCAAATCAACTCAGTTCTTCCGCCGATCCAAATACCCGCCCATACCATGATGGTTCCACCACTATAAGGATGGACTTCCTGGCAGGATTTTAATCGCTGTTGGCGTCCAGGGGTTCTCCAGTGTCGTATACGTCTTGTATCCGGTCTCATACCAAAACGAGACTCATCAGAAAAGCACACGAAACGCCATTGTTCTTCTGCCCAATTTCTGTGTTCAAGAGCCCATTGATATCGAATCCTACGATTGTGCATTGCTATAGGTGGTACCCGTAGCGGTCTTCGGGAATGAAGGTTCACTTCATGCAAGCGGTTTCTGACTGTTTGGTCGCTAATTAAGTTCCCTGAAGAGTGATGAAGCCGCACGGCTAACATCATGGCGGTTATTGTTGGAGCTCTTCGAGTTAAGATTTGAATGTATCGGTCTTGTCTCCGTGTGGTGCAGCGATACCGTCCTCCATGGCGCTCAGCCACGGTACCAGTGCTTCGGTAACGTGTCCAAAGTCGACTGATAACACTCTGACTTGTATTCAGAGCTAAAGCCACAGTACGTTGCCGGGAACCAGCTTCTATCAATTCCACGGCTCTGAGCATTTCTTCCCTGCTTAAATGACGTCGCCGCTCCATAATAACGTTGGTTTTAATCAGTAGTAGGGAAACAGTAGCACTAATAATGTCTTCAATGCGTTGTATGTTTTTATAGGGAAAATATTGACAGCTGATTTTTATCTTTTACTCGAATTTGATTCACAGTTCCTGATTCAAATTATGAAATGCACCAAAAAGGATCCATATAAATTTATAAAATCATAAATTTATTACAAAGCCACATCTCAATCTCAAGAAATCCGCATAAAAATGCTTGATCCCTAGACACTTTTGATGTGTGTATTTGCACCGTAGATCATAAACTGTACCGCGAAGGTCGTCAAACAGTTGCTACAGAAATTTATCTCACAACACATGAGAGCATGAGACACGGCAGCGTCCCCCAAACCACAATATTTATTTCAAAGATTTCAACGCTTTTTGAAATTATTTCTTTTAATATTGCTTTCTTAATAAGTAATGATTTACAGGTACTTGTATCCGCTTTTAAATAAATGCCTTTAACACATGTTTGGTCATTCTTTACAACATAATATAGTGTGGTGGTGGGTGTCAGGAATTGTTTTTACAATTTTGATGCGATCCCACGCCTGCGCCTACGTCGGCTCACCGATTCGAGGAAATATTGGTGTTTTATGATTTTCTTTGATAGCGAAATTACGAATGGTAATTGGGTGTGGAAATTGGAGGATTTCAGTGATTTTATTAACGATATTGTACGTTTGGTGTGAACACAAATGTGGGGATTATAATTTGTTAACGTTTATTGTGATATTTGTAATGATTTACGGTTGTCTTTATCATCTTTGTGTTATTTAATTCTTCTCTCTATCATCAGCTTTTGTACGTCATTGAGGGGCTTGTATCTATCAAGAATTTCTTCCTGTAAAACGTGACTAATTATGATCATATTTTCGCATTTTATAAGTAGATAGCTTTGCACATTGTTGGAGCCAGTTAAATACTTCTAATCTTGAAATTCTGAGAGATTCGGAATCAAAGGAAACAAAAAGTTTCTGATACTTACCTTAAACACGGGTAGTAGAACTAGTTACGGGTCAGTTACTCCCAGAAGCGTTCAAATTTGTTCAAGCGAACGAACGAAAATATAAGAATTTTAACTAAAGGGTTAAAAAAACTGGCACAGTCAAAGGAAAACATTACTCTAATACATTAAACAGATCCCGCGTTACTTCAATTCGGTTCAAATGGCTTCGTAAGTGTATCTTGTTTGTTTATTTGAGAAAATTAACTTCCCGTTGTACTATTTATAAAGCAGATTCTTGGCTTGTAGTTTTTTATTTCTGGTCGCTGATCCGTAGGATCGTGTAGGTACGAGTATATATAATCTACTAACGACGCCTCGCGGTTTCACCCGCGTATTTCCCGTTCCTGTAGGAATATCGGGATAAAATTATGCTAAAAACCTTCCCACTGAATCACTCTATCTATTAAAATAAACCGCATGAAAATACGTTGCGTAGTTTTAAAGATCTAAGCATACGTAGGGACAGAAAAAGGGACTTTGTTTTATACTAGGTATGTAGTGATAGTGAAGTACGTGTATTAGTTTTTAACCCCTGACGCAAAAAGAGGGGTGTTATAAGTTTGACGTGTCTGTGTGTGTGTATCTGTCTGTCTGTGGCATCATAGCTCCCGAACGGATGAACCGATTTCAATTTAGTTTTTTTTTTTGTATTAAAGGGGACTTACGTGCGAGTGTTCTTAGACATGAAAATCGGTTGACTCGTTTAAAAGTTATGGGGGTTTGAAAGTAATTGTGTTGGGCGTTTTTTAATTTTTTAATTTAATTACATGCTTTTATGATATTATTCTATTGATGTTTGTCTTGAAAAAGAATTTTGAAAGAACATTGTTTTCTGCTACCATGACTTCAAGTAAACTTTCATAGAAACTAAACGATACACAAAAGCTATAAGTACAGTCAGCGTCAGAAAAAAGTACTCCCCTTGTTTGGCAATGTCAAAGAGCATTACCAAGAGGGGGAACCTTTTAAGCTATTGCATAGCTTCTATTGAGGGCCTTGAGCGCGGGGACCGAATCCAGAAATTCCGTAACGAAAAAAAACCTCACGTTTTTATTATTTTTTTATCGAAAACTTTTTTTTGTAAATTTTCCAAAAAGTTTTTATAGTAATGTAGACAAAGTTTTTATTGTATGAAGCCCCAAGTACGACATCAAAATTTCTAAGGTTAGGATTGCAATACAAAAATAAAAAAAACAATTAGTTGACAAAATTGCTATGCAATAGCTTTACCGCGGCAGACCCCGAGTGGCACACTTTTTTTTTTCTGACGCTGACTGTACTAGGAATATTTTATGTTATGATAATAACTACTGAATGTATTTTAATGAAATTTGGTACAGATGTTCCTCATAGCTAGGAATAACACATAGGGTACTTTTTATCTCAAAATTCCCACGGGATAAGGTTCCACGCGGGTAAAACCGCGTGGTACAGCTAGTAATGTATAAAAGTAAATACATAAAGAGGTCGTGGTATCTCTATAGCCCGCAATAAATGCTGTATATGTGTTGCGTCGCTTGTTATACCTACACTAAAACAATTACAAAAACAATACAATAAAATGTTACAGCGTGTAGACTTCTTATTAGTGAGAAAGTCACAAATAACATTCAGGTATTAGGTATTAGTAGTTCTGCCAACGTTTTAAATTGGCTTGTCTTACGGACACATTCTTGACCTTTCTTGACCATTGGAAAGTAATTTGAATTCTTCATACATTACATAACATATCATGAAAGATACGTCTAGTATCTCTAATCTAGGATGATCTATACTGTCAGTATGCTTTATCTCGTTAGAGTACATGTTTCTGCGAATTTTGTGTTTGAATCCCCGACGACCCGATATTTTCTACCGTGATTCGATCCTGCTATAACATGAATTATCTTGGCTTGAATATTGACACCGATTACTTTTTGTTAAAATGTCCATCCCTACCAACCAAACGAATATAAATAAACTTTAATTTTCACCCAGTAAAATGGGTGATAATGGGTAAAAACCGGGTTAAAACCCAAATCACCGGGTGGAATGGGTTATAACCCACTGCCCATCTCTACATGCAATTAATAAATAAATAATGTGACCAGCATGAATGAATGGAGTAATTAGTTTTTATAAAATATTTATTATAGAGTACTCATACTTACTTGCATTTAAAGAATCTGTTTCTTGTAAGACTATTTATTTATTTATTATTTGTGGTAACAACAGTAAGGTACAAAACAACTTATAATATCTTAACAACTAGTACAAAAACCAATAACAGTCACTTACGCATAAGACATTGAATAGCAGTATGCAGTTAATAATAATAAAAGTAAACAGTAAAAAAGTAACAAGTAAAACATAAGTACCTAGATAATGAATATTAAACAACTTAATTTGTAAAAAGTCATTGCTTAATATCCGCTTTACCGTATGTATGCTATCTTTAAACAAATCAAGATCATGATTTCTACACACTACATTATAACTATTGCCTGCTCTGCCTGCTCTGCATAAAAATGAGGACCTATTTCACCATCTTCAAGTAACGTTCCGAGTACTCTACTACTCACATGTTTTATCTTTGTCACTTGACATAAAGTAAGAAAGAGACAAAACTAACTTTACTTGGTGAGTTTTACTTGAAGGTCGTGAAATAGGCCCTAATACAAAGTTAGTCTTGTAAAAATCTATAAAAATTGGATGAACGTTTTTTGCCTTTATATGCGGAATAAATAAAGCTAGTAAAATATACATATATTCATGTATTTAAACAAGATTTAAACATACATCATGTATTTTTTTTCAAATCTCATTTTTCAAAACCATTTAAATATTTTTCTTTTGAAGACAAATCGCGATTCCCAAATTTTTTGAATAGCTGATAAATACCAGAAAATTTATCTGAATTTCAGCGTCTGCAATTGCAGCCGTGTAATATTGTTTGAGAAGTAAATTTTAAATAAATTATATTGGAATGTTGCCAATTTTAGATTAGACTGCGATGAAAAAAATACTAATCAATGAAGATGTGTTCTAAACTTCTGAAAATAAAGGTTTCGTAATTGAAAAAATAATATTCTTATATTAATGTTTTCTTAAAAACAAATGGATTACAATGTGAAGATATTCTTGTGTCTGAAAAAATAGCGTTCACAAAAAAAAACAGCTTTTTATATACTTAGAACTAGCGGCACCCCGCAGTTTCACCCGCGTAGTTCCCGTTCCTGTAGGAATATGGGGATAAAATTATGCTAAAAACCTTCTCACTCAATTATTCTATCTATTAAAACAAACTGTATCAAAATCCGTTGCGTAGTTTTATAGATCTAAGCATACATAGGGACATAAGGACATAGGGACAGAGAAAACGACTTTGTTTTATACTATGTAGTGATGTTCATTGTTAGGTTTATAATGTCAACGTTTTAAAGAAACCGAGAACTATAGAAAAATATCGGATTATGTTAGTTTTATTTTAACTAGCGCTGTTTCGATGTGTGTTGAACAAAATATTCTGAACTAATTTAACTGAAATTTTGTATAAGTACAACATTGTCATAGTTTCGATAACAATGCTTTCAGTGACGTTATTCAATATGGCGGCTTACTTAAGATGGCCGACTAGTTTTTGAATAAACCCTTATGACAAGAGTATCAAAACGAAGAATTTCCTGAGAAAAAAATCAAAATAATATGTTTAAAACAGTTTCAATCTACACTAATATTATAAAGAGGAAAGATTTGTTTGTTTGTTGTAAGGAGGCTACGAAACTACTGAACCGATTTAAAAAAATCTTTAACCATTAGAAAGCTACATTCAATAAATAAATAATAAATAAATAAAAAGAGAACATAAAAAAAAACTTAAAACTAGGAAAAGAAAAACATGTAGCAATGGGAGCCGTCTTCAGCTTTAGCTGTACTGAGACCGAGATCTCAGTACAGCGCTGGTTTTCAGACGGCCCCCGCTCTCTAAGGTGTTAGGTGAGAGTGATGGCAAGTTGACAAAATATCTACTAAGGTTAACAAAAAATTATAAAACAAAGATAAAATTAAAAAAAATCACCCCGAGGCTATATTTTATCCCCGTATTCCCACAGGAACCGGAACCACGCGGGTGAAACGGGGAGATGCCGCTAGTTAATAATAATTTGATGGCGTAACGTAACTAAGGCAAAATCAATTTTAACCGGCCATGTTCAAACTAAACGGATATACCAAAAATAGGACTCACTAGTTACTACTTACTCAAACCACACACGATTCCCATTGGAACTCTCGCTAAATTCTTCAACCATATGTCGAACGACACTAAAATAACCAACAATGTATTTAACAACATGTTACAAGCCATTGATTGTTATATACGACTATAAAATTCAAATTTCCCATTAAACAATCAATGGTTGTTCTACAAAATGAATTGGTTGTAACTTTTCAACAGTTATTGGTCGTGAATAAGGTAACACGCGGTTTCATTTTGATGATATTTTAAAGAGTTTGTGGTAGAGATTTTTTCATCTTCTTTTCGTAGTATAAAAACAAAGTCCATCCCGATGTTTGTTCGCTTATTTGCCATTTATTTGCTTGCTTGAACGTCCTAATCTTAGGAATGGTTTAACAGATTTGGCAAAGACATGTTTTTTGAGTACCTACCTATACGTATAACAACGCGAGGAAAACCGCTGAATACAGCTGGGTACTTGTAAGTAGGCAGTATTCCTTAATCAAACCTCTTTTATTTGATTCCTTGGTCCTTTATTTGAATTATGTTTTAAGGTGGCCATTGAGTCAGTCGAACTGGTCAGTTGAACTGGCGTTCATAAAAAAATGGTCGTCAATCCCCGGAGCGATTCCAGATTCCAGTAGAGAAATCTAGTTGGCCTAAAACTTTTGGAGTAGCGCCACAGATCAGTTCAACTGATTCGTCAATGCCCACCTTTGTTATTGTAAAGAGATATTGCAGGAACTGACCAATTTGCCTTCTGTTCCAACACCGCGAAGTTGAACCAGTTAAAACACAATTTTAAATGCTTTATATCTCTCATTTCCCTACAATAATAAATCTGAAAACTATTCCAGAAAAAAAATATTGCCTATTAAATTATAGAACTTCCATAATTTTATTGGTAACATGATTTTATTGTCGCTTAAAACGATATCCAGGGCATCAAAACACATTATGGAAGCAGTTAGTTTTAATTTATTATCTCTACATCTCTCAATATTTAGTGCATTAATAAAACTTCTCGTATATTTGTAGCTCGTTGGAGTCCAACTTTTTTTGATTGCATACTACACACACAACGCTGAAATAGTATTATTCCTTTCGTTATAGTTATGATCAATTAATTAATCAGACACGTACTTATAAATTCTACTAACGCAAAACCAACTCTTGCCCGCAAATATTGCAACAAACATATCTTTAATGTTAAGTTAAGCCAACATCACGCCAAAACCAATGAGATGTTCCAAGCCTGACGTGTATTTGTTTTGTTCCAGCGATGCATATGGTGGCGTGACACCGGGTTGACCCGACTCAATCCGCGAGATGTCCCAGCCGCCGCCGGGGCGCGGGCGCGCGCGCATCCCCGGCCCACCCTCCCCCCTCAACTACAGACCGCCCTCGCCATGGGCCCCCTCCCCGCCACCCCTCATATCAGGACCGAGGCACTCCTCAGCCATAGTCACCCCTCCACCGATCCATCCGTCACCCAAACCCTTCAGACCGCTGCACTCTCCCCATCACCTCAGGCAGCACTCACCTTCCCCGAGCTCCCATTTCTCCATCTCCCCGTACCCTATGTCCCCGATCCTGGGACAGAGTCCTGAGTACTTCTACTCGTCTCCTTACGAGCCGGTTCGGGAGTACGATTACGCGGGAGTTCCCTTGGAGCCGCCTCCTCCGCCGCGACCGATGATCTATGAGGAAGATGAGGAGGAACGAGGCCCTTCAACTGCGGAGATCATCGCACAACAGTCACAAGAGGGCTACGTGGACGAGAAGCTAGCTGAGTACCAGGCCACTATACAGTTGTTACAAGGTTAGTTGTTGGGAAAGTTCTAGATGCTTAGTAGATATTTCGTAGATATAAAACAATAATAAACACACGTTTAAAACACATAAAGTAAATTAAATCAGTTTTTTCTGTTTCAAAGTTAAACTGGAAACTTCCCTGTCTTGCGTCAAACTTTGATTAATCTAAAACAAAGACACTTCCCTATTTGCAATACAATTTATTACAAACACATCATCTAACTAAATGTATTTTCACGAAAAAATCTCCGTGAAACAATAGAAATAACAAACATCATCGCGGATGTGTTTCTGACGGAGAAACATTATGTAGCTAAATGTGGATGAAGAAACTTCACTAGTCGTAGACCAAGCGAAAAGTTTAGACGGATTTTTGTCGTCGATCACTAAATTGGAAAATACTTAGTACTTATAACAAACCACAACCATAACCCAATTTTAAACGCCTATCTCATCTATATCGAACGATATTCTACAAGCAAAACGCTATTCCTACTTTACTTGTAGGAATTTTATCTACTTTAACGTTTTTTTAAGATTAAACGTTACGTTGTTGGCGTAAATACAGACTGACCGAAATGGCGAAAATAAGGGTCAAAAAATTAAGGAAGCCCTTTTAAAAAAATCTAGTTTTAGTATTACCACATTTTAGTTGTGACAAATGGATGCATAGGTATTCATGGAGAGCAGATTTCTGCTACTAAATAACTAAAAAATCTGTGTTTTTATATTAATTTTATAGTTTCAGAATAATGTAACGAAAATATTTTAGTGTCTATGCTATAGAAGACGATTTAAATACAAAAAGTATTAAAATATACTCCATCTATCTTTTTGCACCGGGTCTGTATTGACCATCAAACTGCTCGATCGCTAACTCAACTATTTTTATCGGCTGATGCTCACAGGTGTATTGTATTTGCGTTCTAATAGGTTCGGTCAGATTTTAAATGGATATTGTAGGTGTATGATAATGTAGAGAACATTTTAGCATTTAGTTTTATAGGAAAAGAAAGAAAATACGTGTATTTTGGTTTACTGGATAATAAGTAGCACGAATTTTTATAACGTTTTGAGAAACGAATGTTGTGATAAAAACTAATTTTAGACATTTTTAATCGTATATTGTTTTAGTAGGTTTAGAAAAAACAGAAAGCTACACTAATTATTATTTAGAAGGGAAGTTTTTTATCGTAATACAAAGATGTTGTAAAGAAAATTAAAAAACCCACACAATTACTTTCAAACCCCCATTTTCATCAAACATGTCTAAGAACACTCGCACGTAAGTCCCCTACAAAAATAACTAAAATTAAAATTGGTTCATCCGTTCGGGAGCTATGATGCCACAGACAGACAGAAAGACACACACAGACACGTCAAATGTATAACACCCCTCTTTTTGCGTCGGGGGTTAAAATAGGTTACATTCTCTTTCAAAATATGTTTATAAAACATTTAAAGTTTGTGTTTTAAATCTACTCCATTCTACAGAACGAAAAATTAATATAACATATGAAAATATTAATATAAAAAATATTTCACATAAATAATGTTGAGATTACATCTATTATGAGAGATCAAACGCGTATGATATGTTTATTGCATCTTTCTCTAATCCTACGGTTTAATGTTATAACATTTGATAACATTTTTATTACTAATAGGTTTTATTCAAACTTTTTATTTAAATAAATGCAATAAACCAATTTGAATTTTAATAAAACTGCACTGCCTTCTGTATCTCCATAGGCCAAGCAAGCGAAAGCCTTTCGAGGCTTTTTGCTATAAGTAATTCATAATATATTCATTTTATTTCTTATTTTTTAAGTTTTTACAATATAAATATATATAAAAAAACAAAACATACAGTAAAAACTTAAAAAATAGAAGGCCGCCAGTAGCGGGGCAGGGTCCAAACTACCGGTGGTTAGGGCTGCAGAGACAGGAACATCCTCACGTCCATCCATCCGTCTAAGTATTATGTAATTCATTATCCCACCAAAAACATTCTGTAAAAAACTAGCCAAGTCTCGATGGAGCTGCTTGTTTATCTCTAAAAAGTAATGAAATCTAGACAATGTCGTGCCAAGTGTAAGGTTCCTTACTGCGATTTCTTATTATAGTTAATGTTGTGTGACTTGGCCGTTGAACATTGTTTAAAACGTTAGTAGTGGGTACAAGTCAATTTTGTTTACACGTAATGTTGTAACATTATTAAAATACGCAGCTTTATCAAGCCTACAATTGACTGGATATTGAATCAACGTTTTTCAAGTGGCAATTTTCTATCGTCAATGGGTAGTGGTTCTGGCGACAGATTGGTGCAATAGTGTCATGGGGCACCCAGTTTTGTACCCTTGTGTACAGTTGTGTACTTGTGTACAGTGTATCCTTCAACGGCCAAGTTACACAACATTAACTATAATAATAAAGAAATCGCAGTAAGGAACCTTACACTTGGCACGACATTGTCTAGATTTCATTACTTTTTAGAGATAAACAAGCAGCTCCATCGAGACTTGGCTAGTTTTTTACAGAATGTTTTTGGTGGGATTTCATTTATTTTTGTTGAAACGTGTTTATATTGTTTTTTTTTTATTAGATTTTCTTATTTGACACATTTTTTTCTTTTAAGGAGTAGTATTTTATTACTAAGCGCCCCGCAATTTCACCCGCGTAGTTTCCGTTCACGTTTCCGTGGGAATTTCGGGATAAAAAGTATCCTATGTGCTTCTCCTGGTTCTAAACTGCCTCCCCACCAATTTTCAGCCAAATCAATTCAGCCGTTCTTGAGCTATAAATTCCCGTTCCCAATCCCGTGGGAATTTCGGGATTAAAGTATTCTATGTTCTTCTCAAGGTTTTAAGCTACCTCCCCACCAATTTTCAGCCAAATCAGTTGAGCCGTTCTTGAGTTATAAATTCCCGTTCCCAATTCCGTAGGAATTTCGGGATTATACGTATCCTACGTTCTTTTCCTGGTTCTAAGCTACCACCCCACCAATTTTCAGCCAAATCAATTCAGCCAATCTTGATTTTTAAATTCCCGTTCCCAATCCCGTGGGAATTTCGGGATCAAAGGAATCCTTTGTCCTTTTCCTGGTTCTAAGCTACCTCCCCACCAATTTCCAGCCAAATCAGTTCAGCCGTTCTTGAGTTACAATTCCCGTTCCCGTTCCTGTATAATTCCCGTTCCCGTTCGATTATCCTAGTTTTTATAGTTTTCCCTTTATGTGGCCATTAAACCCTAACTCTGTACCAAATTTCAGCTCTCTAGGTTTATGGGAAGTATTAGTTCTATTTTGATGATCATGAGTGAGTGAGTGAGTGAGTGAGTGTCTAAAATACGAAACTTTGCATTCGCTTAACTTCGGAACTAAATGACCTACAGACTTGAAATTTTATTTTAAGTATGTGATTGTATAGCTTACTGGATGACGAAAATTTCAGCGTTCTGGGCTTATCCAGAGGTTCTCAAATAGGGGCCTGAAAATGCGGCGAAAGGGTTCCTGTAAAGGATGGTACGGCAGTGTTTGCTTCGCGCTCGACTTGGCGGGGGGCACTGCCGTGCCCCCAGATTATTGTAATTCAGTTTCCGACTCACTGGACTATAAAGAGTCCGGGTTCTTGCTGGCCAGCCAACACACTGGACTGGATATAGAGGAACTATGGGGTTATTAAAATGATATTGTATTATATGGCCTTGAAAGTGTGCAGTTTTTAGAAATTAGATTTATTTTTATTTATTTATTTAATAAGTTACACCAGCAGCATTAACACATAACATTATTAAAATTAAATAACAATTCAATTCTTGTACAGTGTGCAACACTTTTTGAGGTGTAATCAGCATTCATTATTAAAAATTTACAGCTAATTATAAGTAGGTACTAAAATTAAATACTTACATAAGTACTATTAAAAAAAAATAGAGAAAATTAAAAGTAAGTATAAAAGAATAAAACCAATACAAAAAAGTGTTATTAAACTGTTACATTGTTCTTATCATTTAAGTAGTCTAATAGATTTCTCTAAGACCTAAAGTTTTTCAGGAAAATTGCCTATTTACATGTTACCTGCCTTTTATAACCTGTATATTAAGTAAACTTTTGTCTTATTTATAACCAAACTAGCTTCCTAAAATATTCAAAATCTATATTTCGTTGCGTGTCATATTATATTATTCACTGACAGAGTGAAGTCACGCGACCCAAACTAGCAATATGTGGGTAGTTTGATACTTCCGCCTGGCAGACAACTGATACTACGTTTGCTTGATCGATGCGTCAAGTTAGGCCTGATTAATGGTCTCGGTGGTTGTTTTTGCTTAGATAATGGATCCTAATAATATACCTAAATGATCTTTCTAGTTTTCTCTACAATCGAATTGATTATGTCGTTTTCGTGATTCACTTTTTTGCGTTCATAAATGCCTCATTGAGGCCATACCTGAATAAATGATTTTGATGTATTTTTCTGTCTCTTGAAACAGCTAGGCCGATCTCAATGAAAGGTTATGACACTAATTATAATCCTTACTAATATTATAAATATGAAAGTAACTGTCTGTCTGTTAAAAAACTGTTAAACTACTGAACCGATTGACTTGAAATTTGGTAAAGGGGTAGCTTATGGTCAGGGAAAGGACATAGGCTATGTTTTATCTCGAAATTCCCACGGAATAGGGAACTACGCGGGAAACTACGGAGCACAGCTAATAAGTACATAAATTGAATTTAAAGCAAAAGTATAAAATTGCCTTGGAATTCAACTCGATATTTTAAGGAGTTCTTTGCTGAAATCCACGATGTAGGACCCGAACAGCTTAAGCTAAGCGACAGCTGTCTGAGGTATTAAGAATATAGGTAGAATAGGAATTTTAGAATTAAGAGTCAGAGTAAGCAAAATATAAATGTGACATTTCAGTAATTTGCAAATATTGCACAAAAATACAATAGATAAGTCAGGTGAACGACCTCTCCATGACATTGGCACAGTAAACATATTCATTGCGCTTTTTCCTCCAATTAAAATGCATAGGAATTAGCATTCATTGTAACAATCAGAGCAAATACAAGTTAGCCAAGATTATTTCAGTCTTGATCTTGAATTTTCATTATCTAATCTTGATTTATATCCCGCGGTATTTGTTTCATCCTGTGAATTAGTCTAAACTGTAACCTGTGCCAGATTGGACTAAACCGTTTTAGCGTCATTATTTTAGTGACCTTACCTAATATATAAATAAAGACATCGTTTTTATAGTTATCATGGTTATTATTACTCAAATTATTATGATTAAAGAGATATTTACCATGCACAGCGTCGAAATATCGGAAACTCGAAATAAATAATATATATGGTAAATATCCTGATAATCATAATAATTTCAGAAATAAAGACATCTTAATTGTGTTTTTAACAATAAAACTTTAACTTTATATCTATAATCTAAATTAATCTAAATTTATATCTATAACTGTGTGTACATAAAGCATTAAATAAATAAATAAATAAACTATCTACCTACTTATAAAAGACACCTTGGTTTTTTCAATATAAACGATGTACAGACATTGGTCTGTACAATTAAACTAACTTTCAAAACTGGATTCCATTGCCTAGCGAGGTAAATATATGTGTGATCCCCAACTGCCTTATTTGCGTTGCATTTTTAGTCTGGTTTAGCACTAAACCAGGTTTTACAATCAATTTTGAATACTGTCAAAGTGACAGATTTGACTGACAAGGTGTCAAATGCTTACCAGGTTTTGTTAAACCAGACTAAAAATGCAACGCAAATAAGGCAGCATATGTTTATGTGTATGAAAAAGTATATGTAGCTGTAGTTTCTTATATGCCAGAAACGGATAATAAACCTAGTTACGGGGTCTGCTATATGAAGAAGATTGGAGTGAATTGTATATTAATAGGATATGTTAAATATCAACTTCTTCGAACCGTCTATATTCGTCGCATCTCATTGCATAATTCAAGTCAAACGCTGTTGTTTGTCCAAACATTTGTTAGTATTTGTCAGCGTTGGTCATTGGCCAAATACATAATTCTGGGGGCGTCACTTGCATGTCGTTAATGTTTTGCATTACGTCAGTCAACTCGGCGAGTCTTATAACGGCTTTAAAATGCATTAAAGAGTTTATGTGTTTTTGTTGTTAAAAATAAGAAGTTTTCAAAACAAAATGCTTCTCAATGTCAAACTAATCTAATCTCAGAGGGTAAAAGTACTCTTTTAAACTTTTGAATTAGTCCAGCCTGCCTAGCATGACTGTGCGTGATAAATAATATAGACACCACGAAATAATATCGATTTCGCGAGCATGATCGAATGAATATGGCGTTCTACGATATGATAAAATTAAATATGGCTGCTATATTTATTATATTTTGACAGTTGGATGTCAATAAATAGCTATATCAATTTCGCGAGTATGACCAAATGTCATAAAATTAATCATGTGGTAAAATTAAATATGGCGGGCATTTTTATCAAATTTTGACAGTTGGATGTCAATAAATCGCTGTATCTATAGCGTTTTCGAAGTCATGCTAGCCTAGCTGCAGTAAGTAGCTGTGTCTTTTAAAGAATCAGTCTAGCAGGTCTTAAGTGATAAATGTGCCGGTTTCTCGAGGTAGGCTACCAGGAAGGCTATGTACATATAATATCATCTCACCGTGTGGGGGTTTCCAAGTAGATCTTTAAAACAACGCAACTGATTTTGATGCGGTATATTTTAATAGATAGAGTGATTCAAAGTTCTTCTTGAAGAAGATTTTTAACATACATCATTTTATCTATACTTTCTCACGGGAGAGGAAACTGCGCGGGTAAAACCGCGGGGCGCTGCTAGTTAGAATGTAATTATTAAAGACAATTAGAATGTATCGAGCTAAGTTCCCTCGTGGTGACGGCGCCACTGTTCCTCAATTGCTGGCTGAGGGCCAGCTAGACGTTGGCTACCAACGGCCATAGGTCTCCATTCAGACACGCTACAAAAATTAACGTTATTGCAACCAAAATGTTTGGGCTAGTTCGTAATCTAGATTTATGTATTATTTGTTTAATGATTTAACGTTTTTAGCTTGAAATAATGATCTTTATGAAAAGCTTTTTAGGAAGAGAGAGAGAGAGAAAGAGAATCAAATCATCGCGTTATAATGAGATAGAAAATTTATAAAATCGGTTGAATTAAGTATACATTTTGATAAAATTACATAATTAATTTAAAGTCAGAAACATAAAAAAATGTTTAAAAGCATTCACCTAAAGATTTTGCAGCTTCATTTCTATACTAACTACTAACTAATCTATATCTCACGACCAACTCGATATGACTGTAATACAGCTGATTCTGATCGTGACGTCACCGCCTCCATTTTAATCCAATGACGTCATAGGACGATCATTTATAACCAAACTGTTACACGAAGATGATGCATGATTTTTTGCTTAAAATCTTTCTGGAAAAATATTCTAGTCGGTATAAGTTTGGAAACTAAGTATGTGTTGATTTGTTGTTTTCAATAGTTAAAATAGTTTAGGTAAATAAATAAAGATTTCACTTACACCCTTATATTAAACACACTGCCTTATTTGCGTTGCATTTTTAGTCTGGTTTAGCACTAAACCAGGTTTTACAATCAATTTTGAATACTGTCAAAGTGACAGATTTGACTGACAAGGTGTCAAATGCTTACCAGGTTTTGTTAAACCAGACTAAAAATGCAACGCAAATTAGGCAGACATGGTCTAGTTGCATGTGCACCAGCCAGGTCATGGATTCATGGTTCCAGGTTCGATTCCCTTGTTGCATGATACATCCCTCCCAACATCTCAGGGAAGAGGGGTAGCTGAAAATCAGCGCTGGTCGTGACTACGGTCCCGATCAGCACAAGCTGAGCTACCTTTTGTTTTCATAAGGGTGCTTTAGGAGAAATTTTTGTTATATTTTTTCAATACTTATGGAAAAATAATTATATTTTTTATACATGTTAAATGCTATCATATAATATCCTAACATAATGGCTCTGTGCAATGTTTCTTTCTCTTGGGTACGTGTATTTCTCTATTGAATTTCGTTAGGTTTATAATGTTTTAGCATTTTTTCATGAAAACTTGGTGTCACAAGAGTTATGATCGTACGAGAATAATCAAACCAGCTATATACAATGTATATAATATATATAATACTAGCTGCGCCCCGCGGTTTCACACGCGTAGTTCCCGTTCCCGTGGGAATTTCGGGATGAAAAATAGATGTTGGCCGATTCTCAGGCCTACTGAATATGCTCACAAAATTTCATGAGAATCGGTCAAGCCGTTTCGGAGGAGTATGGCAACGAAAACGGTGACACGAGAATTTTATATATTAGATAATCTAACCATGCAATTGTTAACACGTTAATCGTTTCCAATTATATTTATTGGAGCTACTAAGTAAACACTTTGTATCGTAATGTTCTCAGAAAATAATTCCAAACATCTTCAAACTATTTAGGAACTGACCTACTTAGTATACACTGTGAATGAGCTGAGAATTTCGCAGAAATGTATCCGTTGACGGCTTTTATGAGGGTACCTGTGAAACAATTTATAACTAACGCGCATTGTACGTCAAATGTCATCGTATATTAGACAGCTGTCACCGTGCAGAATGTCAAGGGTCAGTTTAAGGGATTTGAAGGTTATGGCAGAAGAGGGTTTTGGGAGAGAAAACTATGGAAGAGAAGCTTCTTTAATATAGAGTCACCAAGTCTTCTGTGCCGGGACAGCGTCGCTCTAATCGCATCTTTTGGTTGTCAGTTTAATGAAAATGTATCCTGATGACATTAGAATCAAAATGACAAAAGTAGCTTCCACTTTTGGCCGCCGGCACAGAAAACTTGACTGTATACTTAATTTTGGGTCTAGAGCAAACATTTAAAAGAAAGATAACGTATTACTTTCCAATCAAAAAATTAAAGGAAGTGATTGACATGAAACTTAACCTTTTACTATAGGTAATGATCCATCTATAAAAATATCAATGGCTGATCGTTAGTCTTACTAAAACTCCAAAACCGCTCGATTAATTTGAACAATTATTTTTTTGACTCCCTCTAAAACAGAGATAATTTGAAACCTAGAGAGAACTGGAATATTTCGAGTAAAACCGTAAATCACAGATACTTTTCAAATGAGATTAAACAAAGTTTATTGTTCCTTGATTATAAGAAGGAAAGTCAAAATCATTTAAAATTCCAGTTCATATCCACACCTTCCTTCAGAAAGGCAATTAACTTAATCTCATATCCTCCCCTTGATTCCAATTTAAACCCAAATTCAACCTAATTACAACCAGATAGAGTTCTAAATGCAACTTCCTCATCTGAAACTACGAGTATACATTCTCAAATAATATATCACATTTATCCAATACAATTTGATACTAAATTAGTAACAAATAAAGTTTAATATTGCTTTAACACGACTTTGAATTAATCTATGCACACGTACCGCTTCTTAAATACATTTTTATATGAGGGTAATCTATAAATAATTGACTATTTTTGTTATGGCGTCGTCAGCGTTACGCCTACGTAGTTTTAGATAAGTATTTCTGATGGCTGATCTTTATAACAAATGTGTCTAGATGTGTTTGTACATGCTTTATGTGTCTCGATGTTGCGAAATCCGTTTGTTTTGGTTTAGCGGTTTATAATTAGGATTCTGACCTTATTTGCTTATTATAAGCTTACATCTTTTTACAAACTTTATGTTGTAATGGAAGGTAAACGGTTCTATTTTCAAATTTATTTGTACATGGAGATTATTTGCATATTTGTAATTTCCTATCGGTTAAACAGATGGTTACCTGCGGAGAATCCCCTTTATACTGACATTGCTGGCGAGGGCATATCCTCCTGTTACGAAATATTCCTGTTACACCTTGGTCATGAGAAGACAATCCCCGTTAAACGCGCCTTGTTCACGAGAGGACAGTGCTACACTAAGCTGAATGTTGTTACGGGATGATAAATATAAATATAAATCCCTACTAGTCCCTACTAATCCCTACTAATATTATAAATGCGAAAGTAACTCTGTCTGTCTGTCTGTTACCTTTTCACGGCTAAACTACTGAACCGATTGACTTGAAATTTTGTACAGGGGTAGCTTATGACCCGGGAAATAACATAGGCTATGTTTTATCCCGAAATTCCCACGGGATCGAAGGGCACAGATAGTAATATATAAATGACAACTTTTTTACACTGACATTGCTCACGAGGGGATATCCCTTCTCTACAATGCAAGTGTTTACGAGGCCATATGCCTGTTATACTAACAGTGGTCACGAATGGTCAATCACTGTTACACTGTAGTTTTAATTACTTTAATACATATTTATCAATGGTTACTAGCACTTAAATTTTACGGGATATTTACTATAGTGACGCGGTGACTAAGGAATTTCCCCGACACATTGACATTAAAGTAGGCCAGTTATGGTTACACCGACCGTGGTCACAAGGGGTTATCCCTGTTTCACCGAATAAGGTTATACCTGTTACACGGACCATATGGCTATGCGGGATAACACTAAGAATGATTTTCACGAAAATTTTCATGTTTGTTTATAAAAACTCTTTGCTTATCATTTTAACGTTGGTGTATTTTTAAAGTGTACCATTATCCCAATCCCAAGTATTGTAACATTCACTCAACCTTACAGCGGTAATGTTTAAAAATAAAACCATCACGTGGTTCCGTCACTAATCTCTTGTCTATATCAACAATTCTACATTCTATTGTTGAACAATTATCTCAAATAATGTTATTTTTTTATTTATCCGATAGTAAAGTTTGCTTATTATTACTACTTCTCTGGGGTTAAAATCCTACTAGTTAATATTATAAAGGCGAAAGTTTGTATGTATGGATGTTTGTTACTCTTTCACGCAAAAACTACTGAATGGATTTTAATGAAACTTTACAATAATCTTGCTTATACATCAGAATAACACATAGGATACTTTTTATCCCAAAATTCCCACGGGAACGGGAACTACGCGGGTGAAGCCGCGGGGCGCTGCTAGTCATTCATAATTGCTGCATTATTTTATTAACTTTGCCAAAAGGAGGCGCCCAGCCCAGCGTTAGGTCCTCTACTGTTGTAGCTATTATGTAGCTATCAGTACTATTGTATCGTGGTATTTAGGATTTTTTCAAATCGCACCAGTAGTTTCTGAGATAAGCGCGTTCAACCAAACAAAGTCTTCAGCTTTGTTGCTATATTAGTATAGACTAGCTTTTGCCCGCGACTTCGTCCGGAATTCGTCGTCATGGAATAATGACTTCCGGCAGAATTACTTTTCTCCTCCTAGGGGGGAATTTCCAAAAATCCTCTTAGTGGTAGCCTACTCCCCTTAACAAACATACGTACCAAACAGCTCTTTACGACCAGTAGTTTCGGCTGTAAGTTCTCTGTCAGTCAGTACATCACTCAGTAACGGAATAGTTTTATATATTATATAAATAAACATAAGATTCACCACACTCCCAGAATCACACTAAACAATAATTAACTATTATACGGAAGTACATTGTAACGGTTCATTAGAACACGTGAGTTTACATACAGTGTGTAAAAAACTGGGAGTGTCAACCTGGAGGTGTCAGTCATCAGTCATCAGTCACTGGTGACCGTGTCGACCGTCTGTCTCCAACATCCAACTGAGCTATTTGTGACAGAACAATGACCTTTTGGGATAAAAGTTTGTTGGAACAATTGATTTGGAAAGTAATTTTAAATTATTAACTTTTAATTGCCTTGTCATTTGCCGAAGGTCAGTTACCGGGATGAGTGACGTAAATTGGGAGGGGCCTATGTCCAGGAGAAGTAGTAGTAGAAGTAGGATGACGTTATATTGCCTTTGTACGAGAACAACAGTGGAAGGATAAAGGTTGTCAATAATACTAGACGGCTCCGCGGTTACACCCGCGTAGTTCTCTCTCCGTGGCTATACCGTCAAAGTCAAAGTTACTCCCTGAAAAGTAAACTAAGTACTTACATTATATGTATTAAACAGTGGAAGATTTGACGACCTCGATGGCAGAGTGGTCACCATACCGTATTGCCATCCGTAAGGTTGCGGGTTCGATTCCCGTGCGGGGTGAATATTTGTGTGAACCACAAATGTTTGTCTCGGTCTAAGTGTGTGTGTGAATGAGTGTGTGCGTAGTGTTTGATACCCTAGATACAAGCTTCCAGCTTAGTTAGGGGTCAGTTACTATAATGAGATGATGTAGTGAATGTTTAAAAAAAAAAACGTTCTAGTAGTTTTGGAGCCTATTCGATGCAAACAAACAATCAAATCTCTTCTCTTTATAATGTTTAGTAACGACTCAGTATTATTGACATACTTATACTCTTATACTGTTACAAAATCTGATATCACACAGAGATTGGACAAGTATAAACATATATTTTAGTGGATATATTTATAGCCATGTTTATAGCCATATAATTCTCCTGTAATGGCAAATCGTGTTAGATACCAATACTGGTCTTTGCCTTTTATTGTGTACGTAACTTAATAGCTGTGCCTAGGTTTTATGTGCGATCACTTCTAGTTTTATGGTTATGTACGAGTATCTATACTAATAGAAAAGGGAAGAGTTTGTTTGTTAGTTAGGAAATTCGGATAACCTGAAAATTTGAAAATCGGAAAAACGGATAATCCGAAAAATTGGGGTCGGTATATCTAAAATCGGAAATTCAGAATCATCGGGAAAATCGGAAAAAGTAAAAAAAACGGAATATTTAAAAGTAAAAATAACATTAATATATCCGAAAATCTAATAGTCGGATAAACGGAAAAATAAAAATTCTAAAATTCTAAAACTCAGAAAAGTCGCAAAATGAAGATCGGAATCTCCGAACATCGGAAAAATCGGAAGATCGGAAAGTCCCAATATCAGAAAATCTGATCGTCGGAAAAACGAAAATAAAACAGAGTAATCGGAAAATCTGAAAAATAGAAAGTCGTAGATTCTTTTTTTTTTGGAAAATCTTATATTCGGAAATAACGGAAGAATCGGAAAATCTGAATATCGTAAAATCTGTACGATGAAAAATTCGAAAGATCGGAAACACTGATTATGGGAAAATCTTCGGAACATCGGAACAGTTGGAAATGTCGGAAAATCGGAAAAAGTGGAAATCCGAATATTGGAGAATCTAAAATTGGGAAAAACGGAAAGTCGGAAAATCTGATAATCGGAAAAATTTGAATGTCGGAAAATTGGAAAGTCCAAAAATCAGTAAGTCGGAAAATCTGATAATCGGAAAGTCGTAATAATCGAAAGATCGGAAAACCGGAAAAAAAATTAAATTCGGTACATCTGAAAATTGGAAAATTCTGGAAAATCGGAAAATCTAAGAGTCTTAAAATCGGTAAATGGGAAATTCAGTTGATCGGAAAATTGGAAAATTTGATGAACGGAAAGACGAAAACGGAAAAGCGGAAAATGACAAGCGTAGTTTCAATATATTGTTGTAAAGTATACAGCAGAACCCGCTCTTAAAACCCAAGAATGTTTGGAAAATATCAGTAAATGAAGTCGCGGGCAAAAACTAGTTACTCTATAACTATGGAACCTTTGACAATAATAATATTATTTAAAATACACATTAATAAGTTCATAATAACCTCTTCATGCTCGACTTTTCTACTAGTTGTAGTAGTAGTTTGAAGAAGAAAGGGCGATCTTAGAGTTAAAATGACTATAACTAGAAGCGCCCCGCGGTTTAACCCGCATAGTTCCCGCTCCCGTGGGATTGTGGGAATAAAATTGAATCACTCTATCTACTAAAGAAAACTGCATCAAAATCCGTTGCGTAGTTTTAAAACTACAAAATAGGGACAGGTAGCCAGCGACAATGACTTTGTTTTTATACTATGTAGTGCTATCAATAATATATATTCAACAAAAATATATATAAGTAGTTAAGTAGATATAACGTTATTTTACGTCATACTGCACAAATACCATTTATCAAGTTACAATACAAATTGTAATTGCATTACTTGTAAATGCATTTTGCTTATATTTTTATATCAGGCGTCGATCCTACATACATCTGTTATCAGGATTTTTTAAACCCCGTTCTTGACCCAGTGGGGGAACAATAATTAATAATAATTTCAGAAGCTACGTTCATATTTTAAATCTTATGAGACCATTAATTTAATGTCCATCGGAAATCTTATACCTAATAATATAGTAGCAGGTTAGGAGGGAAGTCCTAAGCTGACTCCCTGATCTGTGAGTAGCAGAATGCACTTTTAACTAAACTTAACTTTATAATTATATTTTTGAGCAGTATTTCTAAAAATACTCTCAGAATTTGACATTGACCATAAGTATTTTAATTTATTTTCGTTACTTATATTTAGAAAATAATTTAACGAGTACTACGAGTAAATCAATACAAAATGCCACTATTTTTAACCTCTATTTATTCTACTTCATAGGTATAATCTAGATTTTTTACTGTCTAAGTCTAAACCCTAGACCAACACCGACCTAGAGATAAACAATAGTCGCTCATGTTTCAGTATAGACCGGTTCGGTAACATCTAGACCCAAGACACTGGTTTGTGTAGGCGTTTACATACATGCATAATATACCTATATATAGATAAAGATGTTTTACTTCTTTTGGAATACCGGGACAGGATTTAACTCGATGAATGGACGAGTCGTAACATTTTATAACGATTTTATTGTACTAGATTGAGTTTCGCGGTTGAACTAATGTTTTCTTCACTTCTATTGGTCGTAGCGTCATGTTCTAGCTTATAGCCTAAAGCTTTCTCAATTAATGGAATTTTGAACGCTAAAAGTGTTTTTTAAATCGGATGAGTAGTTCCTGAGATTGACAGACAAACAAAGTCATCACTTACTTACTTACTCCTATGGCTCGGCGACCCATATTGTTTCACTATTACTCCCGCCGTACACCCCAGGGAGTAGGTGACCGCTGAAAACCAGCGCTGCCCACTGTTGTAGCAGCACAAGTTGAGCGGTATACCTTTTGTCATAATGTAGTTTTATAATTTTAATATTTCTATTGATGTCTTTGATTTACACGAACACTACACATTGAAATAAAACACTTAAACGGATTTTTGTCGTGATTGTATTTTGTTTTACATTTTCTGACGTTTCGGATTCTTTACAGAACCCGTGATCACAGAAGACTAAGATGGAATTTAATATTTCTGCTTTAATTCTCTTTTTTTGTTTTATTATGATAATAAACATTATTTTATTTAATTTATTTATTGTGTCTTGGCCTCCCATTCGAGAAAACGTAAATAGAAACAAAGTCATCAGCTTAATATTATTTGAGTTTTAATTAAGTTACTAACTGTTACTTTTGTTTATTGCACAAAATTATCCTAGCAATACGCGTAGCGGTATCTTGCGTTGATTTATTTTTTTATTTTTTGACCCTTAGCTATGTGCGACATTTTATAAATAACTTGCGGCGCCCCGCGGTTTCACCCGCGTGGTACCCGTTCCCGTAAGAATATAGGGATAAAATTATGCTAAAAACCTTCCCACTAAATCACTATATCTATTAAAACAAACCGCATCAAAATCCGTCGCGTAGTTTTAAAGATCTAAGCATATATAGGGACATAGGGACAGAGAAAGCAATTTTGTTTTATACTATGTAGTGATATAGAACATGCTCATTTCGTAGCATATTTATATAAGCTAACCTAGAGAGTTCTTATTGCAGATTGAAATTAACCAAGCATCGTTTCTAAAAATTGTATAAGGTAGGTATTATTTTTTGCCGCCATAACACCAACGTAACCTCAATCCTGTCTCAGCCGGCCTAGCATGACCGTGCGTATCGATAAATGATAAAAATTAAATATGGCGGCTATTTCCATCGTATTTATCGTATTTTGACAGTTTGGATAGTGTTTTATCGTTATATCTATCGCGTTTTTGAAGTCATGCTAGCCCGGCAGGACATCTTCAGTACAATCTAATAATAGAATGTAACAATGAGTATAACAAGAAAGAGCTCGGTTACAAACCGGTCGTACCTGTATGGCACACGTCCTGGAGGACTACCTTGGGCCAGGAATCTTATACGTTGCAAACTATCTTATATAAATATAACTAGCGGCGCCCCGCGGTTTCACCCGCGTAGTCCCGTTCCCGTTGGAATATGGGGATAAAATTAAAAATAAAAATCTTCCCACTGAATCACTCAATCTATTAAAACAAACCGCATCAAAATCCGTTTCGTAGTTTTAAAAATCTAAGCATACATAGGGACATAGGGACAGAGAAAGCGACTTTGTTTTATGCTATGTAGAGATAAGTACTTATAGGTGTTTGTTCTGTTGAGATTAGAGAGTAGAACTCTCTTAAGAGTCCTGAGATAATCTTGGTCGTGCTCCTTTTTCTATGGCTAAACCGAGAGACCAGAGAGAATGATGCATATTCAAGGGCTAAACTGTTTAAAAATGTCACTACCTTTCAATTTTATTACTTGAGTGTGAGAGAAAATACATTTTGCAAGACGCGTGTTCCCTATTTTCTTGTCTCTCCTGTGAGAACTACCAAGGAGAAATGCCAAAATGTGTATTGAGTTACAATAAATGTTGGTATGTTTTTTACAAGAAGTACATACTTACCTAAAACGCGGGTAACAACTGCTACCCGCGTTTGAAGTACATACTCGTGTGTAACCGAATCCCGTTCCTAAAACCAAAATAAAAAAAATAGGTTTTAAAAGATTTAACCTAAGACCGCTCCGAACTTTAGTTGTGCCACAGTTGTACTCTGACCGTTGAAAATCCTGAATTATACTTTCATGTTTCATGTATGTACTTACGACATCCATCAACATTAGTAATTCACTACGTCAATGCGGAAACTGGCAAAAAATTGATATACCGCACGAAAGGACAATAAAAACAAAAAGAAATATAAAAATTAAATACCCAATCAACCTGAATAGAAACAATTTATTGCAAAATACAATCACGATACAATTCATGTCTTAATTCATAAAAAAAGTAGTGTTACTTCAAATAGCGAAAATTCTTCAACCCACAAACGTTGGCGAACTTCATTTCCATAAGCTTTTACTGCACCCATTAGTATTATACTCAAAAACAGCCTTTATTTTCTAGGTATTAAAGTTTGAAATTGTAGAGGAGTATGTGCAGTAATGTTGGCACATGAAAAGTTCGAAGACCTCATGCAGTCTTGTTATGGTTTTGTGAAGTGGGAGGCTTGTCCAGTGCAGTTTGGCATGTATATGCATTGCTGATTTAGTAATTTATTAGTTACTAGCTCAGTCTTATAGGTTTCCTTTATTTTCCTTGAGATAATTGGAATAGATAAACAAAATACCTGTTTTATGGTTGTACTCTTTTCGAAATTCGATTCCCTAGAATTTGGTTAATTAATACCATTCACTACATCATCTCATTATAGTAACTGACCCCTAATTATGTTCGTAACTTGTATCTAGGATATCAGAAACTACGCACACACTCATTCAATTGAATTTAGTAAAAGAAAATCTAAAATCAGGCTGTGTATTGATTACCTACCTTCCACACTAAAATCCATAATTGTAGTTTTATTTAAATTTAAAGAGATAGAAGGATAAACAAACACATTGACATTATTAATACTCGTATTTGTAGATAACTAATAACATTAATAACTATTCTAAGTATTTATGATTCAAGTTCTAGTTCCTTTAACAATAGAGTCGTTAATATTACTCGGTCATAATTCAGTCAAATAAATAAATAGTTCTAGTTCTAGACGATGTTGTCTATTCTGCGAGAGATTTTTGACATCTACCTATACAAAAGGTGGTTGACGCGTCAGTTGGACTGATCAGTCCAGACATATAACTGTGGCGTCACTCCAAAAGTTTTAGGCCAACTAGATTTCCCCACTGGAATCTGGAACCGATCTAGTTAACTGTCTCGTCAATAGCCACCTTAAAAAAGCCTTAAAGCTGAACAGTTAGTTGAATGCGCTACTCTCAAGAACACCTGGTGCGATTAGAACTTAGAATTTGAATCTTTTAGTCTTAGATCCCATTTATCATGGATGGCTGTATGACATCACAGTACGTCTAATAGTGGAGGCACAGCTAGTGTGTACTTTATAATAAAGCTGAAGAGTTTAATTCTTTGCTTGAAGGCAATCTCAGGAACTACTGGTCCGATTTAAAAACTAATTTAAAAACTTTAAGGGATTATTTCACGATCTTCAAGTAAACTTCCGAGTAGTCACAAGTTTTGTCTTTGTCACTTGATATAAAGTAAGAAAGAGACAAAACTCACTTTACTTGGTGAGTAGCCAACTTGGAACTCCACTTGAAGATCGTGAAATAAGCCCTAAGTGTTAGCTTATCCATTTTCTCACGGAAGGGGAACTAGGCGAGCGAAACCGCGGTCCACAGCTAGTACTTTAATATATGAAGAAATTACCTAGCCTTTGAAAGATATTTGTAAATCTAGAAATTATATAGGGTCTGCATAACATCTAGCTAGCTACTCGATCTTTACAGCTAAAGAGAAAGTTTGAATAATGACTTCTATTTCTTCAAACAATACTCAATTTATCTAAATAGAGTCGTAAAATTATAGGAGAATGGGATCTCTTGTATGGGGAGAATCTCATATCTTGTAACATGTTGCAACTTAACGCCAGATTTAGCCAGGAATTGAACCTGTTAACTTTGAGGCTAACAGTTTTGGAATTTGGACCACCAGACACACACACATAAGGGGATAACATTCCATGCAATTTTCAATTAATTTTATGGCCATCCAACTATTTGTTTACTTTTTCAATGTTATTACATATCCAAAATTTTCGCCACAGCCGAGCCGGGACTTGAACCCAGTACACACACGTGGTTTTGACTTTAGAGTAACTGTAAAATCACTACATAGTATAAAACAAAGTCGCTTTCTCTGTCCCTATGTCCCTATGTATGCTTAGATCTTTAAAACTACGCAACGGATTTTGATACGGTTTGTTTTAATAGATAGAGCGATTCATTGGGAAGGTTTTTAGCATAATTTTATCCCCATATTCCAACGGGAACTACGCGGATGAAACCGCGGGGCGCCGCTAGTACACATATATTAACAATCAAAGCGTTTGTCGTCGCGAATATTCCGAGTGTAGCGCGATGCGATGACATCAGTATTTAGTCTCATAGGTATTCTCAGTAACGAGTTCACAAGAAATCGTTTAACACTATATTTATGGATTTCAATAATAACTATTCATATATTTTTATGTTGATTTTTAAAATCTGTTGTTTTTTTATTTTTCTGTTTCTTCTTGGTTCTTAGTATCACGTTCCTTAATAGATTACTAATAAATCCGGGTCAGTTTTGAAAAATAACACTCATACCTAGCGCGTCCCAGATATCAAAGCCAAGGACCTCTGACTTGACTAACAGGTGCAAATATCACTCCACCATCAAGGTTTGAACAATTCAATTAAGTGACGACTTCGATGGCAGAGTAGTCACCATGCCGGACTGCCATCCGTAAGGTTGTGGGTTTGATTCCCGTGCGGGGTGAATATTTGTGTGAACCACAAATGCTTGTCTCGGTCTGAGTGTGTGTGTCAATGAGTGTGTGCGTAGTTTCTGATACCCTAGGTACAAGTTTCAAACTTAGTTATGGGTCAATTACTATAATGAGATGATGTAGTGTAGTGAATGATTACCTATGTTTAGCTTTAAAAATGTTTAAATATATGGCTTTCATACACTATCTTTGTACCAATCAAGCCATAGAAAGAAGATCCAATAATAATTGGTCTTCGAAATGGGTCACAGTCTGTTCCTTCAGTCAATGGGGACACCCAAGGGCGAGAGGGCTTTGGCCTTTTGACGTGTGCAACAGAGACAAACATACACAAATAAATAAGCTAGAAAGAGATGAAAGATCACGTCAGCTGATTTGCAAGTTAGTATTTGGGGGAAATGAAATGAGGCCAAGCGTATCGTTTTACCGAGAAATTAGAGTGATTAAGTAACGTACCTATGTTGTTCTTTATACTTATGTAAGTTCTTTTGGGTAGATATGATCTTCCATTTACGCAAGCCTAAGTTGCGTAGTTTGTAACTCTACCTGTTATGCTAAATATTTGATTCCCGCTAAAGAGAAATATTTGTGAACAGTGAACATGAATATGTCCATTTGTCATTGTTTAAATGTATCTAAATTAGCCCTGATTGCCCTTATTCAGGGTAGGCTATAAGCCCCTCGGTGGAGATATTTATCAGCGGATCATGATATACAAACAAATGTACGTACCTATGTTTATCCGTTGTCTGTCACCCATAATACAAACTCTGCTTATTTTGGGATTGGATAACGCGTGACATGTGTCTGGAAGTATTTGTTACTTATTTCTTTCAACTGAAAAACTGCAAAGTTTTACATAACCAGTGAGGTATAAGATTAAAAATAAATGACGACCTCAGAGTGGTCACCATGCCGGACTGCCATTCGTAAGGTTGCGGGTTCGACTCCCGCGCGGGGTGAATATTTGTGTGAACCACAAATGTTTGTCTCGGTCTGGTTGTGTGTGTATGTGAATGTGTGTGTGCGTAATTTCTGATACCCTAGATACAAGTCACGACCTTAGGGGTCAGTTACTATAATGAGATGATGTAGTAAATGCTTATGTTATGTTATGCTTATGTTAAATACAATGTTGTATACTTATATGTATTTAAAAGGCAACCTTAATCGACTTGTTGATCTATAAACTCTCAGCTCAAACCATTGAACGACTGAAAGAATCCACTGCATCGACTCATAAAAAGGGAAAAAACGCGTGCAAATCCTTGTGTCACAGCTAGTGTACCATAAACCTGTTCCATAATTACAGGAGTACGTCCCTACATTCCCGGGCATGCAATAAACCCGCCATTATTATTATAATTTACTGTTCGATGCAAATCACTTGCATGTTGATGATGGTGCCACACGATGAGTAATTTGAATAACAATTTAGATGGATATTTTGCCTTTATTATGTTGTATGGATTAGGAATTAATATCTATTTTATTTTATTACTAACTGCGCCCCGCGATTTTACCCACGTTAATCCCAATCCCAGAATTTCGGGATAAAAAGTATCCTAGTTATGAGGAACATTTGTTGGTACCAAATTTAATCTAAATCAGTAGATACAGTAGTTTTTGCGTGAAAAGAACAATCATACAAACTCACAAACATACAAACTTTCGCATTTATAATGCTAGTAGGATAAAGATAGCAATCAAGACAAAATCTATACTTAGGAAAGATTTTTTTGGTATGTAAGGTCCGAAATGACTGAGTCGATTTAGTTTTTGGTACTAACTGGTTTTTCTTATACGTAACTAGCGGCGCTCCGCGGTTTCACCCGCGTAGTTCCCGTTCCCATAAGAATATGGGGATAAAATTATCCTAAAAACCTTCTCACTGAATCACTCTATCTATTAAAACTAACCGCATCAAAATCCGTTGCGTAGTTTTAAAGATCTAAGCATGGGACAGAGAAAGCGACTTTGTTTTATACTAAATAGTGATTACCATAGGGTGGTTGTATCCCAAATTAAAAAGGTAGTAGTTTAATACTTATACTTTGTTCCATATTTTATACGCATATTAGATTTTATTGTTAGAGAATTAAGACTAATTAGAATAAAGTTTTCGTAATATTGTTGTTGAATAAACAAAAATATTGTGCTCAGATACCATTATACAAAAACCGTTGCGTGACTTTCATATGTAGGGGATTCTTGCTTTATAATGGAGTGACAGGACATGGATAAAAGGAAACAACTCCTCGTTTTTACAAAGTCGTAAAATAAATATAAATCTATATATTATATAAATCAATTGCTGTTCGTTAGTCTCGCTAAATCTGGAAAACGGCTGAGCGGATTTATCTTATCTTGGTCTTCAAATGTTCGTTGAGGTCTAGGGAAGGTTTAAAAAGTGAAAAAATCGAAGAATTACCGGGAACACGGGAACGGGTACTACGCGAGTGAAAACGCAGGGCACAGCTAGTCAAATATAACTATTTCACTCCAAAATAATATAAATAGAACTTAAAACTATGAGATCATGAATTCATGCTCTACTTGGTAAACGAAAAATACAAAAATAGAAAGTATTACAATATCTATTACAAATATTCTCTAATATGTAATTCAATAACAGATAAATAAACAACTTATGTATCTAAATATTGCAATTAATAAGTAGCGTAAACCGATATCTTACTGCAAAAGTATATAATGTACTCATTATCTGAGTTGATTGCGACACGCCGATAATATAAAGATAATACACATACTCGTATGTAAATGCAGAAAGAAACATTGTTACTTCAACCAAGCAGCTGAACAGATCTTATTGTTTGGCAAAGAGTTGGATTGTTTCCTAAGGAAGGACATGTAATTTTTCGTCCTGAATAAAACTAAAGTAGAGCACCTACCCATATTATAACTAATTCATTAGAGGCTTTATGTTATTATTTTTGTTTATCAATGAAGAATGTAACCTCATGACCCACATTTTCTAACGAATTTTCCTGAAACAACCATCAAACAGATCGAAGATACTAAATGTTTAATACGTATTCGATAAGTTAATGTTGTTATACGCCGACGCACTCAACTTACCCAAAATAGAAATACTCGAAAATGTATTTTTATTAGAAACCACCCTCGCAGTGTGTTGGCAGGCGGTGGCATCCATCGTCTGGGCGACGTCTAGGGCACACGTGGGCAAGTGTTGAGCGTGCGCAGTAAGCACGAGCCTCCTGCAAGTTAGCACCCGGCACCCGGCACTACCGGCGTCCGGCAGTATCGAGCGAGCCTCCGTTCGGAGAGGTCATGTCGCTATGTCGGACGGGCGCGACTCACCGTCGCAAGGCGGCCTCCGAGACCGCGTCAGCTTCTTCGAAAAAGTATGGGCAGGCAACTCCAGCAACGATACCGTCGATGCCACTACCGACGTCGACGAAATAGAGAGACGTATAGAGCAGCGCAAAAGGCGTCCAGATTCGCCTAAAATCGAAGTTAAACTTAAACACACTCGCGATTCGGAATCGCCGACAAAAAGTTATGAATCCACATTCCCGAATTTAAAGTTGAGGCATGTGGAGCCACCTGTTGAGGAGGTGGAGCGGCACGAGCGGCAGGTCGAGGAGGGCGACCTGGCGTCCGGGGTGCGCTTCATCAAGTTCGAGCGGGTGACGGTGAAGAGGACGGTGACGGAGAGCCGTGAGGAACGCGCTGAGTCTCCGCAGCACGAGTGGTACTCGGAGTACAAGCACCAGGCGCTGCACACCGCGCCCAGGGCCGAGTATATGAGGACCAAGTCGGAGTATGACTCGCACATCGCAGGGCTGCGCGGTAAGTCGCCGGTCGCCGGCTATAAGATACCGAAAAAGTCATGACAAAAACTATAAATTAATGAAACACGATTAAACAAATCGATAGCAAAATTCCAAGGCGACAAACGAGATTGTGGTCAGATGTGGTTATATCATATTATAAATAATGTTTGCTCTTGGAAACTAAATGTCAGAATGGCCTTGCCACTTGGACTGAACATAAACAACCGCTTATTTGGTATTCTAATTTATTCAACGAATTTAGTTTACAATGGGATTTAGTTTTGGCATTTTTTTGTGCATTCATGAGATACGAAAAGGCCGTACTACTGCAAAATAACTGCCAGACTTTAACGATAAAAAGTTATAGAGCAAATAATATTAGGAACTCTAAAAACAAGGACTTTATGACCAATAAAATCTAATAGCAATTCAATGTGACCTTATATGGAACGAAGACATTAAAATGTCCAAATTTTAATAGACGAACATTGAAGCCAATATTCGTAAACCTATTAAGATGCCATAATAAAAACCTATCGGTGTTTATTTCTTCACTTTTAAAAACCAAGGTCGTTCTTACTTATCTAATTACGTGACTAAACTGTATTGGTTTTATTTAAACTTACATTTTTAAACTATACATTCCTCATAGTATCTCGATTAATCATTCCCAATTTCTCATTGATGTAGGAATTTAAGATATTTAAAACATCCTTTGAAAATTCACATTGAGGCATAAAATTGGAGTACATTTTACGTGTTTGTTCAAACTTGTTTACCATCTTGTGGCCGATTTGAAAACATTTGCTTAAAGAATTATGTTTTTATTTACTTTTTAAGATATCAATGAGTGTAGAAAACATGTAGTTCTTGTATGAGTGTGGAAATTTCGAGACTTCCAGAGATATTCAAAGTCAGAATAGAGTATAAATATTTAGTTAGTTTTTCTTTGCTGTTTTGATAGGAGGAACATAAAATATTCTTGATAGACAAAAGTATGAAACAAAATTAAGACGAAAATGAAGAATCTTTTGATACCAATCTACGTATTTAACAAACTATTTTGGCAGAGAAACTTCGTAACACTTACGTATTTTTATGACCTATACCTTGCAATTTTGGTATCAAATTCCTGCATATTTTTCAGAGGAATCTGATACAAATTATAATAGCTATAAAGGTGGAATTCCTATGTATTGTTTTATTTGTAATTGGGCTTGTTTATCAGCTGTTCTATAAATATTAGCGAAGTGATAAGTGTTGCACTTGTAATCTAATTGATCCTGCTATCTGCAGTTAAGTGATTAAAGAATACTAGGCAGTATTTCAATAGGATTTTAGGCACGTTTTTGCTTGGCAATACTAAAATATTTGAGGAATTAGGAAGCATTAAAAAGTCGGAAATCTTCATCAAAACAACTTACTGTAATTTCTTTTTATTCCTTTTTAAATATCATAATTGCTGCGATTACGCAATGTACATTTTTTTATTTAAAAAATATCAATTGGTTTATCGCATTGCCTTGTTCTCTTAGATTAATCGAGTTAAAAAGTCTTCAAAAGGCTTCACCTATTATAGTAAAAAACACTTAAATATTTTCACATTTATTTATTTAGTCAGACACTTCAACAATATCTTCACTTATAAATACTAATAATAAAACTTATTCTATGTAACATTCCCGTGTGAGATATCTTTACAGAAGTGTACATTCTTCTCTTCAAAAAAAAATCAACAACAAATATAAATTAGTAGGAAGATTTCCTGTCACAAAAACTACAAGTAGAATCAACCTGAGTTCAAAGACTTTGACATCTATAAATAGACGTGAATCCTTTTCAAAATATCTCAACGTGAAAGTTTGTAAGAATGTATGGATGGTGTGATACTCTGCTGCCCTGATAGGTACTTCTTAATGTTTGTTTATATTCTTAAAAGAAGTTCTAAAGATAGCTTAAGATATGTCAGGTTAAACAACGTCTGGCACTATCATAACCTGAAAAGTGACGATTATAAACCATCAATTATTTGGTATTATTAGATGAGTCTCCAGATTTTGGAGAAACATACAGTCGTCGGTAAAATTTGTTGTATCATTAACAGTACTCAGTTATTGGTAGAGCCCTTATAGAGCCTGTAAAGGTGCTAAGTCTTAAGTTCCTATTAGTGTAACACGTATGTACATACACTTAGCAAGCAATAAAGAATTTTGATTTGATTTGATTTGAAAAAGATAGAGCCGAGTCGAACGATCGAACTACAAATTTACAAAAATTTACAAATTTACTTATTTTAACTCTCTCTTTCACTTTGGTTAACCAATGTCACAGACGTAACAGTTATCGTACATTATCGATTATCGGTTGTTAGTTAGACCCCTAATTTTTATTGTTACAGTTTGTACAGGACTAATGGCATTCGCTCCACGTAAAATACAAACGGTCTACTAAATCCATTTCGATACGTAAAATACTGTCGGTCTGAAATCTTTTTGAATTAAAATCCGACCCCATTTCGATACGAGACCTAACTTTAGAAGTAACATCAACAAAAAAATATTTATTCAAATGCGCTAAAACCAGTAACCGCTATCGTCACGACACGACTCACAAATATTATAATTGGTATGATGTCACTTCATTTTATGTGTGAATTAGCATTAAAACGGCAGAACAACAATCGTTAATTCACATACATACAAGTACATACACTGTTGTATGACTAGGCATGAATTAAGTAACTATTTATGCTGTTTTCCTCTTTGTGTGTAATTATTTTTATCCCGATATTTGAGTAATTTTTAATCAAAAGTGTTTATCCCTTATTAGATATGCATAGGTTTTCAGCTCAAAAATTCTGCAGAAATAAATAAATTTTGTTTGTATAGAAATAATAGGTTTTACTACATAAGCAAGGTGTTTTTTTTAAGTGGTAAGCTTGGGAATCGTGGCTATAGGAAAATATCAAAGGTTAAATCAAGGAAGGAAGTTATTGGATTTTAATACACATATTCGTAACCAAGCCCGGAATAGAATGAATTCCTGGTGAAAATTCGATAGTGTCACTAATTAGAATTAGGATCTGGCAAGAATTGATAAAAATACAAAGCATACAAACAAATAGGTAACATTTTATCCCGAAAATCCCAAAGGAAATATCAGAAACTCGCAACCATGGAACACATATACGACATAAAATTAAACCATTAAAATTAGCAATAAATAAGGATCATTCCATTTAGGTATTATTAAAATAGGGATAAAATAATACTTGAAATATTTTCTAGACTTTACATTAGAGACGTGATCATTCATTAAAATGGCGTCATCGTTTACCATTTGTTTACTACCCGCTATCTCTTAACTGAGTTATTTACGGCTGCGTTTTTTTCGCTTTTAATTGACTATATTAATTTGTTTACTTTGTATAATATCTATCACTGGTAGGATGAGTGTAGGCTGAAGGCAGACGAATAATTTAAGCAAGTGGTCAAGTGGCTCTATTTCGGTCCGCGAGTCAATTGTCCATTCATATTTGTTAAACGTCAACTGGTCCTAATCTAGTGGTTGCTAGGTATTCATATCTATCGTTATTGGGAAAGTCACCCTAGCTTTTGATAAACGTTACAAAAAATGTATAAGTAGGTACTATTTTGAACAGAAGTACCAGGATAACATATTCTATAGGGAGTATAAGGAGTTTGTTCTATCTCAAATCAAAATATTAAAACAACTTAAGTACCGCTAAGAATCATAAACATCTTTCCCAAAATTTCTTGAAAATTAAGTAAAAAATGGAAAATTTAAATCCGCGACATTAACCTGTTAAAGAAGTAAATTTCCATTGAAATAAAACATTATTAGCTAAAACTTTATTTTAATGGGAATCTTAAGTCACATCCACAGTATACGGTTAACCGAACAAATAAATCAGGTGACCGATTTTATTGACCCGACATACGAGTACAAATAGAGATGACATCATCGCGATAATAAAGTCGTTAAAACCCATTACAGCTGTTACGGAGTTACTTAATTATACCAACAATTTGTACCGAGATTAAATACATCTAAATGTATAGTTAAAATCAGTTGTAATTAAGAGTAAATAAAGTTCTTGATTTGTTAATTTCGTAGGTTATTATTAAATTGATGAAATAATTACGAATGAAAAGTACCAAACATAAAAATCGCTCGATTAACTTTATTTTCACTAACAAGAGTATCAGAAACTATCACACAAAATTACAGACAAAAAATTAAGATTACACAAAAAAGTATTTACCTCGCACGAGAATCGAACCTCGAACCCCTCTGGGCAGTCCGGCACCAATTAATTTTATTATTCAAGGATACATTTCATTAAGTATTTTGGGATGGTGCTAACGTATCGATTTTAATCGAATTAAAAGGACCCAAACTGAATGATCTAATCGCAGAAATCTGCCCGCTTAATAATACAAAACATAAAATTAAAGGATGAGCATATAGATATCCCAATTTCCTCCTAAATATAGGTACTTACATCATAACTGGTATTCTCCATAGATATTGTGCTCAATACCCACTACAGATCGCGTAACACATTTTATTACCTTACCGGAGCTGCCCTACTAACTATAACGGTTCAAGTCTAGATAAAGGCAAAGAGCTAGACTGTTTAATACAGGTTTCGTGTATTCGGGTCTTACTTGTATGATGATGTCTACTGCTATTTAGGTATGTAGTGGGTTATACTAGCTGTTTAGTGTAGTTTTATTTAAGTTCTTTCCGGTAGAAAAATCATATTACTTAAATGAGAATTTGTGGCATTTCTCCCCAAACAATGGTCCATCTCCTAACTTGCCGTGCGTGTCCCTACACCTGCACACGCGAGGACCTTTACAAGGCCACTGATAGTGACATATCGGTGGCCGAGTTTTGGTCCTCAAAAATATGAGTCGACACGCTAAGAAGAAGAAGGATCTGTGGATAAAGAAAGAATTAGTTTTTGAGTTAATTAATTACATACAAATCTTTCTAATATTATTTTATCGATTATATTTTGTGATAAAATATGTTGCTTTTTGTCCTGTAGTTTGCTACTGATACCCTAGATACAAGAAACAAACTTAGGGTTCAGTGACTATAATAATGAGATGATGGAGTGAATGATTACCTATGTTAATTGTGGAAAACTGCCTTTATTTATTACTAGCGGGCACCCCCCGGATTCACCCACGTAGTTTCCGTTTCCGTAGGAATATGGGGATAAAATTATGCTGAAAACCTTCACACTGAATCACACTATCTATTAAAACAAACCGCATCAAAATCCGTTGCGTAGTTTTAAAGATCTAAGCATACATAGGGACATAGGGACAAAGGGACAGAGAAAGCGACTTTGTTTTATACTATGTAGTGAAGTTACCACAAAATGAACGGTTTTACGTATCACTTTTTAGTTACAAGAAAAAGTTCAGTCAACAAAACAATCAACCAAATAAATCAATCCCAATAACCACCTATTAAACAATAGACACATTAAAATACACTTTATCTTCCAACGTACGAGGTGATGTCACACACACCGCATTGTAAACAGTTCAAGTTCATAACCTTCTGTATCTCGTTGAGTTAATTTAATAGGTAATTTATACCTATATGCATTTTGTTTGTAATTTTTTGAAGAGAGGCATGAAAAATTACAAAAAGGAAAATTGACACAGTGTTAATAGTACATTATGGTACAAGTGTGAAAAGTTGGTTATTACCGCTGAGGCGCTATTGAGGCACGAGTCTTCAGGCGAGGGTCTTAAGATAGCCGAGGAAAAAACCTTCCTCTAGAATAACTCTATCTATTAAAACAAACCGCATCAAAATCCGTTGCGAAGTGTTATAGATCTAAGCATACATAGGGACAGACGGCAAGAAGCGACTTTGTTTTATACTATGTAGTGATTTATTTAAACCTTTCTCTCGAATCACTCCATCTATTGCTGTAAATTGCATTTATCCCTACTTACTAGGCAAAGAGATAAGTACTTAAAAGCTTAAGACAATAACGCGTGCTATTATAATTAGACTAAGGGCAGATTTTCTCATCGCCAGATAAGTTTATTCGAGGAATAATTTTGACAGTTATTTCATACAAAAACTGTCAAACGTCAATTTTATTCCTCGAATAAAAGTTATCTGGCGATGGAAAAATCTGTTAGTATTTTATGATCCATGCCTTAGGGCTGATTTTTCCATCGCCAGATAACTTTATTCGACGAAAAACTTTGAAATTTTGACAGTTATTCCATACAAAATCTGTCAAACGTCAATTTTATTCGTCGAATAACAGTTATCTGGCGGTGGAAAAATCGGCCCTAAATATAATTGTAACACATTCCCTATTACAGTTTATCTTCAACAAATACCTTTGGTTTTGTTAAACATTATATACTCGTACTTACACTTTATATTATGTAAACATGCTCTCAGTACGATATAAGTAAACTATGTAGAACATTACTATATTAAACAATGTTCCGTGACTTATCTTGCTCTAAAGAAGAAATATGTTAATTGTAATACAACAACTATTTTATTGAGAAATAAATAATATAAAGTAATATATTTACGTGGTTTATGAGAGTAAATATATATGGAAATGTTTTGCATAACAAAATATGTTTCCGATACAGATACTTATTACTAATTTTGAATGTTTAATATCAGTACATAATTTTCTTTATTTATACGCCCATTAGCTGCACCCCGCGGTTTCACCCGCATAGTTCCCGTTCCCGTAGGAATATGGGGATAAAATTATGCTGAAAACCTTCCCACTGAATCACTCTATCTATTAAAACAAACCGCATCAAAATTCGTTGCGTAGTTTTAAAGATCTAAGCATACATAGGGACATAGAGACAGATAAAGCGACTTTGTTTTATACTATGTAGTGATTAGTGTGAAATATTAGGCTGTTATTAGGATTAGGATAAAATGTGTGTTTCCGACGCATTGCCGTTATTTTTTTGTCTGGTAGTTTTAACATTGTTCACATGTAGTTAAAGCTGACTATATTGTTTAGACAATGTTCATGGCCTTGACTAAAATTAAGTGATTGTTTGTGTCCACTAATGGACACTGAGTCAAATAGTTTTAGTATTCATGACGTGATACTATCATCGTTCATTATATTTATGAAACATTGCAACGTCCTGCGGTTTCACCCGCGTAGTTTCCATTCCCGTAGATAACGTTTTCTCGTAACTAAGCATATTGTTGATAATCCTAACTTCCAAATCCTAATCCTAACTAATATTATAAATGCGAAAGTAACTCTGTCTGTCTGTCTGTCTGTTACCTTCTCACGGCTAAACTACTGAACCGATTGACTTGAAATTTGGTACAGGGATAGCTTATGGTCCGAGGAAGAACATAGGCTATAGTTTATCCCGAAATTCCCACGGGAGAGGGAACTACGCGGGTGAAACCGCGGGGTACAGCTAGTTAGTTATAATATTAGCGACGCCTAGCAGGTTTATCCAAGTTGAAAATGTAGGCTTAGGGAAATTCGGGATAAAGTTACCTTTTCCAAGCTCTAGCTAATCGCTATATTAAATTTAATAAACGGTCCAAACGTAAAAGTTTGACAAATAGACAGAGCCACTTTCGCATTTTTAATTAATGTAAATTCAAGCGATCAAAGTCGCGGGCGTCACTAGCTAATAATATTTATGTATTACATAATTGATAAAAGATAAGGATCTAATCGAGATTAAATATTAAAGATTTTATAAGAAACTCGTTACGAGATATATATTATCGATAATCTTATTTTTTGATGTTTAAAAAACGTTATCTGATGGACATGGAATTTTATTTTAATATGTTTATATTTTTATTAGATAAATTATAAGGTCACCTCTATTTAATATCACATACGTATAAATTTACTTAGGTTTTTTATTTCACTTTTTTTAAGCTTTTAGAGCTTAAGTTAAGAATTTAACAATCCATTATTTAATTAAGAAACAAACAAATATATGTAGTATGAGAAATTAATATTAACCTAAAATATACTTATCAAAATGTTATTTTATTAAAAATAAAAAAATCACTAATATAATTTAAACATGTGACATAAATTCTAAAAAAAAAAACAAAATATTATGTCAACGCTCAAATATTTGTGACAGTGACAGGTGGGTGACGTCACCGAATGTCAGTTTAAGACATTACGTCACCCACGATAGCAGTGACTCGTGATAACAGTGTTATCGGCGTGTTTTGTTTGCTAATTAGTTCAAAAAGGTTTCAAAAACATTCTTGAACAATCGCTACTTTATTTAAAGTAAAATGTAAGAAATGATAAACAAAAATGCAATAATTTAATAATAATATTTTTCTTTCATATTGTTGATAGTGTAGTTAAGTTATCTGAGACCTGGGGCCTAAGTCTGCAATTTGACATTATTGATCAGACAAAATATTGATATTGAGGCACCATAACGAGAGTGTCAGAAATTTGGTATTCTCCTAAAATTTATTCATGTGGCTATGGTGTCTCAGTGGTCTTTGTTGCATATCAAAATTCAAATAAAAATCGTCAGAATACTATTTCCATGACAACCATCTAAGTTTTATACCAAAATGACAACAAATGTCGAAAAAACGGCTATAATGTTGATATTAAAATACATTTGAGTATCATTATCACAGCTTAAATTTGAAAAATGTCTCTGGTGTATCAATACTATCGGTTAACAACAACCTGAATTTCAATCATGGAATAATTTTGCCATAAAATCCTATGTTTTATTCTTGGTTTTAGGAACACCTGTACCAAATTCCACCTAAATTAGTTCATCAGGTTTTTTTCTGTACTGAATTTCATCCGTATTGGCCCAGTAGGTTTTATATTTATTCGTTGCAAACTTACAAATCTTTCCTTTCAATATTAGTGTGATGATATATGTATTTACACTGAGGAGGAATAGTCGTAATCACCATGTATGCCTAATGTTGGTGGGTGATCTCAACTCTTAAGACAAGAATGACAAAAATAAATTGTTTATTAAAAACATTTTAATACGATGTTCTTATAGTTTATCTTAATTGGGGTTCCGTAGACGACAAGAAACCCCTTTAGTAAATGTGTTTTATTTGTGTTTTGTAATGTTTTTTTTTTACTTTTTCCATTATGATTGCAGTAAATAGAGGGATAGGAAGATGTTGGATGTGAAAAAGCCACTAGACGATCAGAGATTACATAACTCTATACATCACTTGGTCGATTTAAAATTCAATAAAAAATATCATTTTCATAATTAACTAATAAGAATCCTAAGTTCACAAATCCAATTCTTCCATCAAAGTATTACCAAATAAGTTCTTATTGACTGTCAATCTCAAATAACGTCAAAATAATCAATCAAATGTCAACGGAATAAAAAAAAACTTGTAGTCGATCTAATGATAGGTTGCGCAAGCGCCGCACCGCCGCCGCCGGTGAGGTCATCTGGACCGGTCAGTGTAATAACTACTAAATGAAAATAAGAGTGATCCTGAATATCAAATACTTGAGTTTATTTTTTATAGCAACGCTCTGCGGTTTGACCCGAGTAAATGCTAATCTCGTGAATATAGGGATAAAATATAGCTTATGTTACTATCTGGAAATGAAACTAGTACTTAGTGAATAGCTTTATTATCAGAACAAGGTTAGATACAATGGAAGAAAATTTGGAAAATACAAGGGAAATTTGCACTGCGCAAACTGCGCATACCCGGGTTAGCAAGTCGGACATTTCGCCAAATCTACCCCAACTAGACATAAGCCAAATGATAACAAAAAGTAATCGGATTTGAATTATATCTCAGTAATAAGCTTACCACGTACCAAATGATTGGCCCCAAATCCAGAAATTCATCTTTTATAACTCCCACAGGATAATTTCTTTCGAAAGTAAGCACTAACGAAGTTGTCTGTGAAAACTTAGCAAAGAAGCTTCAGACAGTATATTAGTATTAATTATATACCAACTATTAATGTATTTCAATAGTTACCAAGAATCCTTCAATACTCGTGCTTTGCCTATATAAATTGATAAATTACGCAAACTCTGTCTCTATGACCTCATGATTTTGTCATCCAATTGATACAGGCGAAATTGAACCCTATATCAGTTGAATTTTAAGGTCATTTTACCTGTTCAATTGAGACGGATGTTCTGTAATTCTTTGACAATACAGTTTTTTGTATTGTAAAGTGTACAGTTAGTTATAATAGTCAAATTACCATACAATATGGAGTTGGAGACAAAAATAACATGGGTACATGTATTTTATTGACTCGCCTTGATTTCACAACTAATACACCACATGAAACCACATGACCAGTGAAAATGATAAGCAAATTAGCAGTAGCTTCTAAATTCAACTACAAACTCTTCAGCTGCAGCAATACGGGTGGCGCGGGCCTTTTTGTTGACCGTGGGGAAATGCATTGAGACATCCTCGCCGCAAGCAGCGTGGTATGTGGGACTCACCCTCCTCCAAGATGGAGCGGTGGAGGTCCAACACACTAAATTCCGGGTCATTCGCCAATGCGCTCATGAGTGCCTTGCAGCGGTGAACTGCATAGGTATATCCGCTGTATGGGCCTGGGTACGAATCCCAAATGATATTAAAATACAGGTTGACGACAATAATACAACAATTCTAACTAGCCATCGTTGCGGTTATAACCGCCTTGACATATAGCCATTAGCCTTCTTCAATAAACAGACTAATGCTTAAAGAATTTTTGAAATCCTGTTTGCAGTTCCTGAGATTAGCACGTTCAAACTAATATCATCTTTATAATATTAGTATAGATTTATGACAAACTAGCTGTGCCCGCGACTTCGTTCGCGTGAATGGCCAATTTTATCAATGAGTTTTTTTTGTGTAAAGTAGAATAATTATACCAAGTTTCATTGTAATCGAACCGGTAGTTTTTGCGTAATGCCTGAACAAACAGACAGACAGACAAAAACATTTTTAATCACATTTTTGGGTTCTGTGTCGGTCTAATAGCACCCCCTGCTGTTTATTTTTTGATATTTTCAATGTACAGAATTTTTGCTTCTACAGATTTATTATAAGTATAGATACTTACATTGTATGTGTGACTCAAGAACATCAACAACTTTAAGAAAATAATTATCACTTTTGCTTTTACTAAAGTAAATATTATGAATGAGGAGTTACAAGGTTACATTTTGTGATGGCGTCTACAATATTATGATAATATCTGTTATGCTACATAACGACGTTGTTTTCTCTCAAACTAAGTTATTATTACTTAAGTATATATTTAATTTAATTGGGTTTCCACTAGGAAAAATTGCAAGCGGGTTTCTTTTGGCTTAGGTGGCTACTCAGCCACTAAAAACTCACCCACTGGGTGAGTAGCCACCTTGTGATTTTCTTAGTGGTCATCTCAGCCAGTACTTTAACCGATTGTGGGTGAGCAAACCACTCCAATTTTTGGACGTCGTCCTCTCACCCACTTTATAAAACTTAACCTGGGAGACCGTACTAAGACTGGCAAATGTTACATTGTTTAGATATATCGCGCGATTTTGGGACAAAAGTACCAGGCAAACATGGGTTATTAGGAGTTTTACATACAATTTTGTTCAAGTACGTAAAATTAAATTTGAAGTACTGATGGTTCCCTAGGGGGTAAACCAAATTAAAGATTTTGTATTATTTTAAGGATAAAATAAGTATTTGCTTATACAGGGTGTCCGGGCATCGATGTCGGATACTTTAAGGGGGTAAAATATGGTATTTTTATCGACAAATCACGGTTCCAATTTTCTCTAGTTACCTCCATTACAAATGGCAGCCATTTTGTTTTTTTTAACTCGACGCACGGGTGCTTGTACTGATTTAGTCATTGCTATCCATGTAAACGTCCTAGGAAAATGAAAGATGTCTCATTTGAAAGTAAATAATGTAGGGTATTATTGCATGTAAGATTTTATTCCATATCTTAATTATAAAATAGCAAAAAATCATTACAAAAATGAAAATCAATATTTTTTTTCAGATTTTTTCTGCATTTTTTTATTTTTTGTTAAAATTTGACCTATTAACCTACGTATTTCATCTTGTTTTTTGATAGTACAGAATATTTACTTAAAAAAAAACATACATCTTATAGCCTTATGTATGATAGTTCTAAAGTTACGTTGGTTTGAATATGATCCTTAGCCAAGAAAATCGAATCGTATTGCGAGGAGTGCTCGACGTGCTCGCCCATGAGACTGCGTTGTTGGGATTATCTGACTTAAGATTATTTAGTCCGTCTAAGTGAAGGTAATTGATTAAAAAATGCTACATTTTAAACTTGGAGTATATATTTTTTTAAATCAAAATACTTACTTAATTAATGTGAAAGTCAAACTAAAAGAAATGTAATTTTTAATAAGAGCTACAAAAATCAATACAACAAAACATATAGGCTGACCTCACATCAGACGGACTGCATCGCAGTGACTGCGCGCGGTCGATATATTTAACTGCATGCAGTACTGCATATAGTTGTCTGTAGTCGGATCTGACTTCACGCAGTTGAAGCCAAGCATGTAGGCCAAGAGCTTTAGTGTAAGGTTTGACGTCGGAATGGAAGCACAGATGCTTCTCTTCTCTTCTCTTCTCTTGCGCTCGTGATTCAATTTTAAAATCCTTCGCTGGCTCGGTCCTCAACTGGAGCCCCGGTTAAAAAGCAACTTTGCACTCTTGTATAACAAATAACTATTAATTTGGACTTCAATTTCTCTATTTATTAAAAAAATGAATTAGTTAATTACTAATATTTCTTCACTATTTTAATTTTTCAATACAATGACCAATAGAGATATCGTGATTTACCAACTCTCGAATTCCGTTCTCGATTGTTTTTTGCATCAATATCGCCTCATTTGTCCGTTTTGTAATTTTTTTTTTTTTTCCAAAAATGTAAAATAGAAATTAGAGTCCTTGATAAGAGTCACAGTAATCAGCAAAGAGAAAATTTTGGAATTGAGCAGGTATTACCACATCCTTCATTTTACAAAATCTTGTCAGTTTGCAATGCCTTATGTCTGTGTTTATTTTAATTTTTTTTTTAGTTGGACATCAACATTCCCTAAAGTGACATAATAAAATTTTCGGACTATTCGCTGAATGCTAGATTCGTAAATCAGCAGATGTACACCAGTTTTTTTTTCCTCTTTGCATATAATTACATTTTATATTATCGATATTTTTATTTAATCTTAGGAGAATTAAATTATTTTGATTTAAAAAAATATATGCTCCAGGTCATTATTAAGACCTCTTTACATTTCTGCAGGCCTGGTAGTTTACAAAGATAAAATTTTTTTTAATAAAAAGATTATATAAGCAAATACTTATTTTATCTTTAAAATAATACAAAATCATCAATTTGGTTTACCCCCTAGGGAACCATCAGTACTTCAAATTTAATTTTACGTACTTGAACAAAATTGTATGTAAAACTCCTAATAACCCATGTTTGCCTGGTACTTTTGTCCCAAAATCGCGCGATATATCTAAACAATGTAACATTTGCCAGTCTTAGTACGGTCTCCCAGGTTAAGTTTTATAAAGTGGGTGAGAGGACGACGTCCAAAAATTGGAGTGGTTTGCTCACCCACAATCGGTTAAAGTACTGGCTGAGATGACCACTAAGAAAATCACAAGGTGGCTACTCACCAATAGGTGAGTTTTTAGTGGCTGAGTAGCCACCTAAGCCTTTCTTTTATAGCTACTACTAGCAGCGCCCCGCGTAGTTCCCGTCCCCTTGGAAATTTTGGGATAAAAAGTATCCTATGTTCTTTTCCGGACCATAAGCTACCCCTGTACCATATTTTAAGTCAATCGGTTCAGTAGTTTAGCCGTGAAAAGGTAACAGACAGACAGAGTAACTTTCGCATTTATAATATTTAGTTAGGATGTGGGGTGCAGTAAGGAATTAGGAAATGTTGGTTTATGGTGATTAAAAATGGGGTGATTTTTTGTAAGAAAAGCTTTTAGAAATAGCACGGATCATAAAATACTAAGTAATGCTTCAACCTATGTGATCCCATTGCAAGGAGACTTATCACCTTACTGTAGGTACTTACTCGTAGTATCATCAGTAACAGGGTACCTAGTAATTTATCTTCTAATATATAAAATTCTCGTGTCACAGCTTTCGTTGCCGTACTCCTCCGAAACGGCTTGACCGATTCTCATAAAATATTGTGACCATATTCAGTAGGTCTGAGAATCGGCCAACATCTATTTTTCATCCCGAAATTCCCACGGGAACGGGAACTACGCGGGTGAAACCGCGGGGCGCAGCTAGTTTGTATATAATATTCGTATGTAGGTTTAATTTAATAGTATATGTATTGTTCTTTTTGGTAATATAATAACATATCTATCACCTTTCAGGCACACTCCCGCTATTTCTATATTTGTGTCCATTAACAGAGGTTGTCTGGAAGAGATCGCTTCTAGCGATAAGACCGCCTTTGTATGTACCAACTTGTTTGTAACTATTCTGTTTTTCAGTTCTTTTTCTTGTGTGTGTGTGTATGTACAATAAAGTATTTCTATCTATCTATCTATCTAACCGAGAGACTTTGCCTTGCCTTTTCATTTCATTTCATAATAACTAAATTACATAACGAAACCCCAAGCAAAGCTTTAATCCTTAATAATCCGTGAAAGAAACACCTTCCATAATTGGTAGCAAAGTGAACTACGCAGCAAAATCTAGTATGAACTAGGTCCATTAAAATGTGTACACGAGCATTCAGAGTTCTCGTGGGTTCGTAGACATTGAAGGTCGCAGAAGCCTACAAATAATATTTGGGTGTATAATCTTTTTTGCGACGAGGTCATATCTATTAATCAAATTGCCTAAAGGCTCAAATGTGGGTTTTCATTTGTTTTAGTTTTGAGGTCTAATTAAAAATTTGCACGGTTTCTGGGTATTTTTGCCCACTCACTTGCTATTTAGATTTTATTGCTTACCTACTTGTTGGCTACTATTCTACTACAATGTTCCTAGAGTTTTATTCTTTTATAAACCAACTAGCAGCGCCCCGCGATACCCGCGTAGTTCCCGTTCCCGTGTGAATACAGGGTTAAAATGTAGCCTTTGTCACGTACTGATAAATTAGCTTTCCATGAGTGAAAGAATTTTTGAAATCGGTTCAGTAGACTCCGATATTACCCCTTACAATTTAACAAACACACAAACTTCTTAAAATATTAGTATAGATAAGAACCAACAAAAAATAATAATATTTAAACATATTAAGCGCCATCACCACTCTACGTTAACTACTCTATGCGTTTTTGCACCTCCTCTAGAATCGCTTTTTTATCTGCAAGAATTCGTGACGTGTGTAAAAGCACCTCAGAAAGGGGTTCATTATTATAAAATCAAAGCCCAGTAATCGATGAAAATATTATTTAATCACTTATTGATACTTAAAACTAACACTTACAATTTACTCACAGAATGAATTAGGACACGTACAATGCTGTAGAAATCAGATTTATACCATTCGGATTCTATATTAATATTTAGTTGTATAAATTATCTCTAGACAAATCATAATTGTAACAAACATTCACAAACCCACCTTACTTCACGACGTCTTGATCTCGAAAATGAATTCCAACATGGCGGCGACCGACTCGTTCATTCAAAATTGACAGTTGGTTATCAACCACAGATAACACAATAATTATTTAAGTCAATACGTGACATGGAATCATAAAATAGCATTGTCTTGAAGTATGTATGTTACAGTCGGCCATCCGCCATGAACGGAGTCCCTTCGTTCTAATTCATTAATAGTTTAAAAAAACAACAGATCACTTGGGTCACCAGGTATCTACCTGATTAGTTATAACTAGGAATCTTAACTCTTATACATTGTATTTATTTTTTTCTAATAACTACTAATTATCTTATCTAATTACATATTATACAGTATCAGAAGTTAGTTCCTTCACTTAGACTATCAATAGCTGTATGTTTAGAGCCACTCCTGGGCGGCGCGATCTTACGCCCATCTTGCCCGACTCAAACATACCCTCACTCATTATATTCTATAGCCGTATGCGATTCAGGTTACTTCCTTCACCATTATCCCATAGACGGCTGCGATGTTTAGAGCCACTCCTGGGCGGCGAGATCATACGCCAATCATGCCCGACTCAAAAACACCCTCACTCATTCTATTCTATAGCCGTATAGGATTCGGGTTACTTCCTTCACCACTATCCCATAGACGGCTGCGATGTTCTAAGCCACTCCTGGGCGGCGAGATCATACGCCAATCATGCCCGACTTAAAACACCCTCACTAATTTTTCAACAGTTTCATTAATCGGTAAACTTTGAGTTTTAATTTAATCAGAATTCCTTCTCCCTATTACATTTTAGACTACTTATAATGTAATTGAATTACTTATATCACTTCATTTTATACATTGTCAAATCATTAATCAAAATAATTAAATATTTAAACAACTGGTTGATCTAACTACTCATTATCACTTTCATCATTACTTTCTTCACTAGAAGTGCAAGCAGGGGCGTCAAAACTTAACCACGGGAATATTTTATCGATAGCGACAACTGTTTCATATTTTGCACCCTTTCTTGTAAGAGGAGTGTCTTCCACAAGGAACCTATCGTTTGGTAAGATCTTTTTAATTCTATACGGACCTTGACACTTTGCTTCTAACTTTTTAGACTGACCTGGTTCAGTAACTATTGTTCTAGCAATTCTTATAAGATCACCCTCTTTATATTTTGTACCTTGCCTCCTATGTCTATCAAACCGATTTTTATTAGCTACCTGGTTATCTTTAATTTTATCGCTAGCTTCTGATCTAATTTCCTCTATTGTCTTATCATTTTCATGTCTAACATCATCTATTACATTATTCAATATACCTTGAGCGGGATTAGCAGCTATCCTACCGAATAAAAGTTCTGAAGGAGTCTTTTTAGTTACATCATGAACAGTTGTATTAATTCCTAACTGAACGTCAGGTAATAGTTCATCCCAAGAGTTCTTATTCTTATCATGAGCCATAGAACTAAGAGACGCGAGGATTGTTCGGTTATATCGTTCAACTTGCCCGTTTGCTCTTGGCGTTGCAACTGAGTTTAGAATATGTTTAGCTCCAATAGATTGAATAAATGATTTAAAATGTTTGCTTGTAAAACTTGTGCCCCTGTCTGTTATTAAACGTGAAGGTGATCCAAAATAACTAAAGAGTGTTTTGAATGCCCTAATGCTCTCTTTGGTTTTTGTACTGCGGACAGGTGTGATGCTAACGTACTTAGTAAACGAGTCTACTATTACCAGAATATATGTATATCCTCTTCTACTGCGTGGAAACGGACCCAGATGGTCTGCATGTAGCGTGTGGAATGGCACGTCTATTTTAGGGATTGGATGCAATTACCCTTCTTTAGCTCCGGATGGGAGCTTGTGGTGTGCGCATTCCAAACATGCACTCACATATTTTTTTTATAAATTTTCGCATTTTAGGAAACCAAAACAGAGAACGCACTCGTTCTAAGGTTTTCTCAAACCCGAAATGTCCTACATCGTCATGATTAGCCTTCAAGAGATGCCAGCGCACCCCTCTTGGAACCAACCACCTAGTGTCTCCATTCCCTAAGATTCTAAAAACCCTATTATTTTTAACCATGTACTCCTTGGAAATATTTACAATTTTAGGTGTTTCTGGATCTTCTAACACATCTTTGATACGCTTTACTTCCTCATCAGATGACTGAACAGTTGTAATCCAGTCCTCTGTTTTTACGGACAGAACATCTAAAGTATGTAGTTCATCAGCAATAGGTTTATCTACAGGTCCCCTACTGAGTGCATCAACGTGAGACATCCTCTCACCAGGACGATACTCAATATCGCAATCGAACTCTAAAAATTGAATCCACCATCTTGATATTCGCGGTATGAGATCCCTCTTCGTAAATGTCGACCGTAGCGCGTTACAATCGGTCACAATAGTAAATTTAACTCCGATTAGGTATGTCCGAAATTTATTTAACGAACTGATTACGGCCAAGGTCTCTAACTCGAACGAGTGTAGCTTCATTTCGTCGGGAGAAGTTTGGCGACTGAAGTATGCCACAGGACGCCAAGGGTCGGTACCCTTCCGCTGTAACAAGATGCCTGCGACGCCAAACTTACAAGCGTCGGTATGCAGCTGTGTCTCAGCAGTGTGGTCATACAAAGCAAGTACGGGTCTGTCAGCAAGTAATTTCTTTATGGTTTCGAAAGACTGAGTTTCTGTTTCACTCCACTGCCAGGGGATGTGTTTTTTCAAAAGAGATGTTAAAGGCCTAGCAACTAAGGCGAACCCTTTCACAAACCTTCTAAAAAAACTAGCAAGACCCAGAAACCTTCGAACCTCATGTTGGTTTCTAGGAGCGGGGAACTTGGATACAGCTTCAGTCTTTTGGAGCCCAGGTTTAATACCTTCTTTACTAATTTCAAAGCCAAGAAAATCAACGCTTTCTTGAAAAATATTACACTTTTCCATCTTTAAAGTTAAACCTGCGTCACGCAAAAGACCCAGTACCTCCTCAAGACGGTCCAACCCCTCCTCAAAACTCCTTGAAGGTATTAATATATCATCCATATATATTACTACGTATCTAGCTTTCGATTTGCTTAATATTTTATGGATGACTCTCTGAAAAACAGCTGGCGCGTTTGCCAACCCAAACGGCACACGATTATACTCATATTGTCCGTCAGGTGTGACAAACGCTGTCTTTTCCCGAGAGCTTTCAGCTATAGCAATCTGATGATAACCTGAGGCTAGGTCTAAAGATGTGAATAAATTATGTCCCGATAGCTGATCTAATAAGTCATCAATCCTCGGTAGAGGGTAATGATCTCTTTTGGTACGGCTGTTTAAAGCACGATAGTCCACGCATAGTCGTTTTTCTCCTGATTTCTTTTTAACTAGCACAATAGGACTTGCATATGGCGAATTAGACTCCCGAACTATTCCATTGTTCATCATGTCACCTACCATATCTTGTACAAGCCTACGTTCAGAGTGTGGTAACCGATACGGTCGGTACACAACCGGATTTGAATCTTTAAGATGGATCTCCATTTCCGAAATGTTAGTAAACCCCAGGTCATGCATACCCGTGGAGAAACAACTTTTATACCTATCCAAAAGATCCTCACATAGACGTTTTTGTTCATTTGAAAGTTGTTCTCCGCACTTAAATTTAGGTGTACTACATGATATATCACTATTAATAATTCTAAACACACGTAAATCTCTATCGCTTGGTTCCAAAAACTGTGCACGAGTAATAAGAGTATTTTGCTTAAAGTACACCACAGACGAACTTACATTTTGTATTAACAGGTTGCAATTCTTATCATTTATTTGGTATTCACCCGGTAATAGGTAATACTCCTGCCCAGATGATCCTCTGATAGACCCTCCAACATATATACTTCCATTGCGCGGTGAGTTAGATTTAACGGGGACAGACACCATTTCACCTACGTTTACTTTGATATCGCTAATGGTGTAAAGCAATATTTTGTCACTGTTTCCATTGCCTACACGTGTGAATTCAAGTGCTGTTGGAGATTTAATTATTTTTACAGTTGGTCTTTCCGTAAAACTATGCCCGAGTAATACACTACAATTAATTAACTGATCATCCACTATATAAGTTTCGACATTTGTCTCGAGGATGCCCTGTACTCCTATATTAGTAAAAGTACGACCTAAGGGTAAATATGGTACATTCCCTAACCCTCTCAAATATGGACCATCAGTCTTCTCCCAGTCCAATCCTATGGTGAGTGCATCCTTTTTGCGGATGAGAGTAGCCTCGCTGCCTAAATCTAGTTGTGCTATAATATTGGTACCGTTTACACTAATTAAAATTTTATATTTGTCATTACTACCTTCACAACATGAAACCTCGAGAACGTTTTTATCTTTTGGTAGATTTTTGGCTTCCTTACCCTTTTGGCAATTTGATGCGTCATGGCCTATGTAATTGCAGATTGTACATTTCACTAACGGCTTAGGACACTTGTAACTTGGGTGTCCAACACCATGACAGTTAAAGCAAGTAATATTAGACCGGGAATAATTAAATTTATATGAATTAGTATGATCTAGGTTCCTTGTGGAGTTGTTTAAGGAAACATTGTTTGAACGTTTATCCTTATTAAAATCTTTGTGTGAATCTGATGGATTCCTATTATGAAATTTGATTGTTTTAAAGAATTCGAGTACGTCTTCGGGTTTATCAAACTTTGCAGCTTGGGCACCAACCCTAACTCCTCTGTCGTCTATACCGTATAAAATACAATCCACTGCTTGCTTTCCAAAAATCTTACATCTATTTAGTAAATTTATTTTTGCGAAAAAATAAAGTTCAAATGATTCACCAGGGCGTACCCTCCTATTCAGCATATCTGTCAAAAGCTCAGCGTAGTTTTCGGTTGCTGGAAAGGATTCCCGTAACATTGCTTTCCATTCTATCCAGGTATGCTTAATAGAAGGTAAACCCTGGTACCAGGTCTTTGCTAACCCAGTTAATTTTGGCAGAGAATAGTGAATTGTTTGCTTATCGCTCCAATTATAAATCTCAGTACATTCGTCAACCTTGTCTAACCACGTGTTAATAGTCTGTTCTTTCGACAACGGATCAAAATCAGGAATAACATTAGTTAAGGTCGCAAACGATTCACGATCTCCAGTTCTTGATTTAATGGCATTCAGAAAATCTTCAAATAAATCCATGGTCAAATTTTTACGACTTTTGTTATCGCTAACGACGCTGTCAATATCACAGTTGCGTTTCGTCGGTGTTATCGAAGAACGAACTTTTTGAGGGCGTTCGTTAACTGTATGACTACTACTTGGGCCAGGGACAGGAGTTTCAACCCGTCTTGAACGTGAAGTACTGTGTTCGCGTCTACTTAGTCTTTCTCGTTTGTTACGTACCTCATTTTCCAAGTTTCTCAGTTTTTCTCTTTCTCGAGACAGCTTACGTTCTTGCTCCCGAAGGTTATCGTCGCTACTTGTACTTCTTCTCACGTTGTAACGACGAAGTCGTGGGGGACTCCGACTACGAGATTTTTGTGTTCGTATGCGGCGTTCATCCCGAATGCTGCGACTACGACTGCGCCTCTCGCTTCTACGTACTGACCTATCACGACTTCGGGACCCCTCCCTGCTACGGGTCTGCCTATCAGAACGGTGCGGACTGCGGCGTAAGTTCAGTCTCGATTCACGGTCACTCATTGTTCTGAAACTTACGATATTTGTGTTTTTAAGTGAACTAATGGGTAATTATTTCTATCCTATCGTTAATTTAAGGGTTAATACAATTAAGAAATCGTATAGTTTCAAAAGACTAATTATTTAAAAGTAAAAAAAAAAAATATGCGGGTAGGCAACTCAACCAAAAATCTTTTTATATAAATCCATATGAATCCGAAAATATATGGGCTATTTTGTACGTTGATTTGTTGAATAATTAATAATATTACATGAATTGTTGGCATAAATCAGTATTTTGCATTAAAAATGAAAAACTAATAAATTACTACTATGTTCAAAAGCGGGCGTTGGTAATGAACAAATTAAATTTTGTTGCGCAATCCCACTTCTGAGATGTAAAAGCACCTCAGAAAGGGGTTCATTATTATAAAATCAAAGCCCAGTAATCGATGAAAATATTATTTAATCACTTATTGATACTTAAAACTAACACTTACAATTTACTCACAGAATGAATTAGGACACGTACAATGCTGTAGAAATCAGATTTATACCATTCGGATTCTATATTAATATTTAGTTGTATAAATTATCTCTAGACAAATCATAATTGTAACAAACATTCACAAACCCACCTTACTTCACGACGTCTTGATCTCGAAAATGAATTCCAACATGGCGGCGACCGACTCGTTCATTCAAAATTGACAGTTGGTTATCAACCACAGATAACACAATAATTATTTAAGTCAATACGTGACATGGAATCATAAAATAGCATTGTCTTGAAGTATGTATGTTACACGTGTATCGGTTATACGACATTTTAAATCCTTTCTGCATTCTAATCTTTTAAGCCCACTTATCTACATTCCAAAGACTCGAGCCCCTCGTTGGGGACTTTTTCATATCTCATGCTCATAATGATTATATTTTTAAAGACAAAATAGAACCTCGACAAAAACCGTTAAAGTAGTTTTGTTTATATGTGTATTGGTCGTGTAAATCAAAGAAATCAATATTTCTGTAGAGTTCCTTTACTTACAACACTTTTTAATTTTTTCGGAACTGAAATCATAGCTTATTCAAACCTCTTTCTCTCTCTCTCTCTCTCTCTCCCTTCACCTCATCTTCCCTGCGAAGCAGATGTCATGAATTGACAGTTGACATTTATCAATGAAAGACATTCGTCTCAAGAACTCTTTATAATTATCATATGAGTTGTTAATACTGAGAAATCTTCGAGGTGACACCTCGAATGAATAATATATTCGCAGATAGAATCAGTTATTTGTAGCTCATTATGTTTAAGGATGTCAATATTATAGGGAACTTATTTATGTGGTATTTTAAATACATTTTAGTTATCTAAATGTGATCGTTTATTTACAATTTTATCAATAAAAAGTTAAGCTATCATGTTTTGAGAAGTAGGTACTGTTAGAGGAAGATTAGGTTGTAAGGTTTCATCATGTAAAACTGTTTTTAGTGAAATTAAATTAGAATGTCTGTTACCTATAAAGAGAAATAAAAAAATGTAGAACTTGCACATCCTTACTCGTAATAATACGTACATTATCCTGCAAAATGAGAAAAGTGTTATTATCTCAGGGAACTTTTCTATTAACCACTGAAAGATTTATCAAAATTAGTTTGATCATTTTGCAAATTAATAAAACAAATGAAGCCTTCAAAAACGAGTTTTTCTTATAGTTATCATGGTCCCGTTAATCATAATAATTTGAGTTTTTTTCTTTTTGCATTTTTAGACTGTAGATATTGCTACACGAGTATATTTTACGCTTAGGTATATCATAAGCTAGCTGGTTCAACCAAAAATACTGCAGTAAGCAAATACCCATACTCAGAGGTCTAATTTCTAAAACCTGCCCACTCCACAATACATATTATGCATATCCCAGCCTGCCTAGATTTCGCGAGCATGACCAAATGTCATAAAATTTATTACGTGGTAAAATTAAATATGGCGGATATTTTCATCATATTTTGACAGTTGGATGTTGATAAATTGCTTTATCTATCGCGTTTCCGAAGTCATGCTAGCCTGGCAGTGCTCTGAACTATTTCAACCTGTAACTATGTCACAATATAATCCAATAAAACGCTTGCATTGTCTATGGTTCGTTAGTTCCGGTGTCATTACGGAGATGACGTAACACTCCCGACTGCCAAAGGGATTTGGGTATTATGTTGCCAACGGTAACGGTTAGACAAAACAAAATAATGTACAAGTGAAATTAGGCCGAATTGTGTACTGCGTAGGTGTTCTTTTACGTTGTAGTTCTATGTATGTTTGTTTAAGAGTTTAGTAGTTTTATTTTTGTGTTTTAATTGAAGGAAAATACATGGTTTTATTGGTATTGTTCAGTTTTAACTGGTTGTATTTTTAACCCCCGACGCGTACGCAATAAGAGGGGTGTATCTGTCTGTCTGTGGCATCATAGCTCCCGAACGGATGAACCGATTTCAATTTGTTTTTTTTTTTTTAAAGGGGACTTACCTGCGAGTGTACTTAGACATGTTTGATGAAAATCGGTTGACCGTTTAAAAGTTATGGGGGTTTGAAAGTAATTGTGTTGGGGGTTTTTATAATTTTTAATTTATGGTGGTTTAGATGGCCATTGACGAGTCAGTTGAACTGTCAATCCAGACATAAAACTGTGGCGTCACTCCAAAAGTTAACAGCCAACTAGATTTCCCCACTGCAATCTGGAATCGCTCCGGTGATTGACGACCATTTTTGGATGGACGCCAGTTCAACTGATCAGTTAACCTTTATAAACGTATCTTTTACAAGTACAACCAAAGTTTATTGCAATTATTTCCCTGAAGGAAAACCTGCATCGTTTCTTTCCCCGTCTTTCATCATCACCCCTCCCTTAAAATTCCAATACATTCGGACAGAATTTAATTCAGAATTAGACCTTGACATTCAACGACCACAGATTACAAATAAGTTACTACGTAGAAAACACTCCCTAGGAAATGGAAAAAGCCTACGCATTTAACTACCTCCTTTCCAATATAAGCTGATACACGCAAAAATGTGTCTTAGAGCATTGACATAACGATGTTATCGTACGCAATGAGTAGAAACTTTCACTTTTGGAAAAAAACTATAAGTTAAAATATAATAAGAAGAAAGATTTGTATGTATGATTGCATTGAATAGGCTCCAAAAATAGGCTCCGAAACTACTTGATTTGAAAAAAATATTTCCCTATAGATAGTTTACTTTTCAGGCTATTATCATAGACATAGGCTATATTTTATGAAGCGTTCATGGCCCAATGCTACCCGCGGATCACTTGTGATTTGTGCGGTTAAGCAACGTCTGGCTCCGTAACGACTGTGATGGTGGCCCAAGAGCCCGCAACTGCCTGACCTTCGTCATTTTATAAAGGCTGAAAGTTTGTCTACGTGTGTCCCTAGTACAGGTAAGAATGATCCCCACCCATGAAGCTGAGGCAGCGGTGGCTTTGGCAGATAACAGGTAACAAAGGTGTATGAAATTCCATCTCAATTTCGTCATAGTATAAAACTCTATTTTTTGATATTTGATGCATAATGATATCAAAAATCACGTTGCTCAATGCCGGACAGCTAGTATGGTTCCAACCCTCTGCCGGACACCCTTAAACTATGGTAATTTATAATTAAACTTACGTCATTTTATAAAACCTAAATTTTATATATAATTTTTAGGGGGCCTATTAATCTATGTTTCCATAATTGCCGGACAGCTTCGACGGTTCCATCATCTTGCCAGACGCATTCAAAGTGATGAGCAATAGCCCGTGAGTGCCTGACTTTCGTTATTATATAAAAGCTGAAAGTTTGTCTACGTGTGTCCCTAGTACAGGTAAGAATGATCCCCACCCATGAAGCTGAGGCAGCGGTGGCTTTGGCAGATAACAGGTAACAAAGGTGTATGAAATTCCATCTCAATTTCGTCATAGTATAAAACTCTATTTTTTGATATTTGATGCATAATCATATTATAACTCACGTTGCTCAATGCCGGACAGCTAGTATGGTTCCAACCCTCTGCCGGACACCCTTAAACTATTATGGATGATGCCAGAATATGTTTGGACTCTGTTACCCTCTCCAATAGCTATGTGTAATATGTCGTTGGATAGCCATAGTTGAGCTGACAAAAGGTTCCTAAGGAGTCAAGGTCCAAATCTTAGTCCAAACAGAGTTATGCAGTACTAAACATATCAATTTATCATAATATCATCCACGTAGATTGTTAAAACAAAACAGTGTAATGGTATAAGGTTATTTTAGGTTTTTTATTATTATAAAAATTGCATTTCCTACATTTTGGGTCCACTATGACCTCATTTAAAAATATGATATATACATGGGCCTCAAAATCGTTGAAAAATTGATATTTTGTTTGGTACTGCATAACTCTGATCGGACCAAGATTTGGACCTTGACTCCATAGTAACTTTTGTTCTGCTCAACTTTGGCTATCCAACGACATATTACACATAGTTATTGGAAGGGGTACCAAAATTTGCATCATCCAATAATTATACTTACGTTATATTATAAAACCTATATTTTATATATAATTTTTAGGGGGCCTATTAATCTATGTTTCCATAATTGCCGGACAGTTTCGACGGTTCCATCATCTTGCCAGACGCATTCAAAGTGATGAGCAATAGCCCGTGAGTGCCTGACTTTCGTTATTATATAAAAGCTGAAAGTTTGTCTACGTGTGTCCCTAGTACAGGTGAGAATGATCCCCACCCATGAAGCTGAGGCAGCGGTGGCTTTGGCAGATAACAGGTAACAAAGGTGTATGAAATTCCATCTCAATTTCGTCATAGTATATGTAATATAAAATTTAGGTTTTATAATATAACGTAAGTATAATTATTGGATGATGCAAATTTTGGTACCCCTTCCAATAACTATGTGTAATATGTCGTTGGATAGCCAAAGTTGAGCAGAACAAAAGTTACTATGGAGTCAAGGTCCAAATCTTGGTCCGATCAGAGTTATGCAGTACCAAACGAAATATCAATTTTTCAACGATTTTGAGGCCCATGTATATATCATATTTTTAAATGAGGTCATAGTGGACCCAAAATGTAGGAAATGCAATTTTTATAATAATAAAAAACCTAAAATAACCTTATACCATTACACTGTTTTGTTTTAACAATCTACGTGGATGATATTATGATAAATTGATATGTTTAGTACTGCATAACTCTGTTTGGACTAAGATTTGGACCTTGACTCCTTAGGAACCTTTTGTCAGCTCAACTATGGCTATCCAACGACATATTACACATAGCTATTGGAGAGGGTAACAGAGTCCAAACATATTCTGGCATCATCCATAATAGTTTAAGGGTGTCCGGCAGAGGGTTGGAACCATACTAGCTGTCCGGCATTGAGCAACGTGAGTTATAATATGATTATGCATCAAATATCAAAAAATAGAGTTTTATACTATGACGAAATTGAGATGGAATTTCATACAACTTTGTTACCTGTTATCTGCCAAAGCCACCGCTGCCTCAGCTTCATGGGTGGGGATCATTCTTACCTGTACTAGGGACACACGTAGACAAACTTTCAGCTTTTATATAATAACGAAAGTCAGGCACTCACGGGCTATTGCTCATCACTTTGAATGCGTCTGGCAAGATGATGGAACCGTCGAAGCTGTCCGGCAATTATGGAAACATAGATTAATAGGCCCCCTAAAAATTATATATAAAATTTAGGTTTTATAAAATGACGTAAGTTTAATTATAAATTACCATAGTTTAAGGGTGTCCGGCAGAGGGTTGGAACCATACTAGCTGTCCGGCATTGAGCAACGTGATTTTTGATATCATTATGCATCAAATATCAAAAAATAGAGTTTTATACTATGACGAAATTGAGATGGAATTTCATACACCTTTGTTACCTGTTATCTGCCAAAGCCACCGCTGCCTCAGCTTCATGGGTGGGGATCATTCTTACCTGTACTAGGGACACACGTAGACAAACTTTCAGCTTTTATATAATAACGAAAGTCAGGCACTCACGGGCTATTGCTCATCACTTTGAATGCGTCTGGCAAGATGATGGAACCGTCGAAGCTGTCCGGCAATTATGGAAACATAGATTAATAGGCCCCCTAAAAATTATATATAAAATTTAGGTTTTATAAAATGACGTAAGTTTAATTATAAATTACCATAGTTTAAGGGTGTCCGGCAGAGGGTTGGAACCATACTAGCTGTCCGGCATTGAGCAACGTGATTTTTGATATCATTATGCATCAAATATCAAAAAATAGAGTTTTATACTATGACGAAATTGAGATGGAATTTCATACACCTTTGTTACCTGTTATCTGCCAAAGCCACCGCTGCCTCAGCTTCATGGGTGGGGATCATTCTTACCTGTACTAGGGACACACGTAGACAAACTTTCAGCCTTTATAAAATGACGAAGGTCAGGCAGTCGCTGGCTCTTACTCCATGGGTCATTACTAAAAATGACTTAATTTTATGAGCGTTTCTGTGGTTCGGAGGGCACGTAAAGCCGTCGGTCCTGGTTGTCGTACTAACATCATCGATAATCGTTACGGGTAGTTAGAGCCCTCAAAAGTCTAACATTTGGTTTACCCAAAAAATCTCGTATAGCTCTGGGTTGTGAAGGTCTGATGGCAGTCGCTTCACGTAAAATACTGACATTCTGCCAAATCTGGATAAACTGAAAACCGACCTCAAAATAGACATGGGATAAAGGTTCGGAAAAGGAGATAGGCTATATTTGATCCTGGTATACAGGAACGTGAAAATACGCCGGAATAGAGCTATTAGTAAAAAATAATGATTATTAAGTGACATTATTAAAATACAATAATTCTGGAAAGACATTGTTATTCAGTGGGTCATTATCTACATAATATAAAGTAATTACAAGGTTGCATTAGATCATCGCTCTGTGGTTATAAATATAATATAAACATGTTGATATGAGAATGGTCAAGGGTGATTCCAGTTCAAATGTTGTGGGTTCCGTACATAATTATAATTATGAAACAAAGTACGCAACGTATCGTAGATTTGAAAATTAGAATATCGTTTATAATTAAAGAAAATCTACTTAGCAAAATTTTAAAAGAATAAACTAAAGAATACATTTACTTATCAAAAAACTTATCAAATCAGTCCATGGACAGTCGCATTCACTTATCCTCAAGTGACATAGATGCTCCCATTTATGCTTAGATCTTTAAAACTACGCAACGGATTTACTACGAACGGACGTTGTTTTATACTATGTAGTGATAGTGAAGTGAGCGTGGTTCACTTTTGGCTTCCTACTCTAAGGATCCACTTGAAAGAAAATCATCATACATAATCGTCGTATATAGACCGCCCTAATAAGGATGTCGACTGGGTAAACAAAATTAAATTCTAATTAGTCCGTCAGATAGATTTCGAAAAAATATTAGACGCGTATTTTTTTGTTTTATTAAATTAATAAAACTGACTTAGTTATAACCCATTAAAGTTCAGGAGTGGGGGCTTGTGACGATGATTCTTGGTAAAAAATGTATGTAGCTGTGACGTCACACGAGTTTTCTATGCACTACTTATATCGTCTTAATTATTTGTTTGTATCAAAAAAGAGAAAATACGTGCCCAATATTTTTGCGAAATCTATCTGACGGACTAATTTGATTTTTTTTTGTCGACATCCCTATTATAAGATATACAAAATGACGTGAACTACCATTAGTAAGAAATCTAAGAAAAGATCAATTGACACCGTAAATCTGTGTTTACAAGTATTAACCTTGGCATGGATTGGATACGTTAGTTCAGCGCATACATACGAAACTTGTTTTTACTTTTTGCCAAACTTTTTTTTCTGTTTAGGTTAGATAATGAACGGTCACGAGTTCAGAGTTTGGATGATGCAATTTTTTTTGGTAAAATATTTTTTCATGTCGAACTGCCATCCGTAAGATTGCGGGTTCGTTTCCCGTGCGGGGTGAATATTTGTGGGAATCACAAATGTTTGTCTCGATCTGGGTGTGTGTGAATGAGTGTGCGCGTAGTTTCTGATACCCTAGATATAAGTTTCGAACTTAGTTAGGGGCTACTTACTATAATAATGAGATGATGTAGTGAATGATTATGTTATTTATCTTACGACGTAAAAGAAGCGTGTTATAAGTTTGGCTTGTCTGTCTGTGGCATCGTAGCACTTGAAGCATGAGGGCGATTTTAAGTTATAGCTGAAATCTACCCTACTATTATGAAGAAGAAAGATTTGTATTTTTGTATGTTTGTAACGAATAAAAACTACTGAGCCGATTTCAATCTTTCACCATTAGAAACATTCACCCTGAGTAACATAGGCTATATATTATCCCCGTATTCCCACGGGAACGGAAACGGTGAAACCGCGAGACGCCGCTAGTATTTTATATGACTAAGGGCCTATTTCACCATCCTCAAGTAACGTTCCGAGTAGCATCTCACAAGTTTTGTCTTTGTCACTTGATATAAAGTAAAACAGAGAACAAAACTAACTTTACTTGGTGAGTAATTTTACTTGAACGTCGTGAAATAGGCCCTAAGTATTCTATTTAAAGAATTAATAATTATAATAGTTCATTTATTAGAAATAGGTTACGGGGTTAGGTTTCGTATTTTGCAGTCAACCTTCAAACAGTTTTACAATTTTATTTTATTTTTTCATATTGTTATGAATGTAATTTAAAACTGACACACGACATTGAAAGATTTATCTTGAATATATTCATTGTTTAAGGTTCTGCAGTCGAATAGAAAAACGTAATAATTATATTAGTGCCCCGCGGTTTTACTCGATCGAATTATAACGTTATAATAACTCTAGCCCAAGTAGTCTTAACTCTTGAGTAAGTGATGAATCATGTGCGTAAGCGGTACCCAACGATTTTATCCGCACTGAAACTTATCCCACGGGAAATAGGGATAATAAGAAGCCTATGTCCTTCCCAAACCTTCAGTCTGTCTCTGTCTATTTTTTAACCCCCGACGCAAAAAGAGGGGTGTTATAAGTTTGACGTGTCTGTGTGTGTGTATCTGTCTATCTGTGGCATCATAGCTCCCGAACGGATGAACCGATTTCAATTTAGTTTATTTTGTATTAAAGCGGATTTTTTATATTTAAAAACCATATCTGTGGTTTAGACGTAAAGCGACAAATACAAATAAATACAGACAAACTTACTCTCGCATTTATAATATTAGTAGGGGTTTATAGATTATGATCACATAATGTACCATTTTACGACTCTTTGCTTTAATAATAACTTGTATAAAACCTAACTCATTAATCTCCAGTCATAATAATAAAAAAATATTTATTCCGACTAGGGTTACGTCATTATGGGATATAGTTTTCCCTATATTGTCATTGTAAAACAAACCTTATCTTTATAGTTTTAGAGATTGTTTTCCATTAACTCGTTTCAGCTGACCGTGCGAGTGACATTGACATTATGGCATAGCGCCATGTTGGTGACGTCATCGTCCATTATGGGCTCAACATGACCTAGTAATTAGGGAACGGTTGTCGGTTGAAAGCTTTTTTAAATGTGGTCAGTTGAGCTTTTTTGAGGAAATGGAAATTTTGTTTTTTTTTCTAAATTATATTAAAATTTTAGAAGATACGAACACTTAAGGACGTAAAATACTGTCATTCCACCAAATCTGTTTGAATTCTAAACTGAACCTAATTAGGCATGCGATGTCAGTTTGGAAGAAGAAAACTTAGAATTGCAAACATAATTTAAGAAGCATTCATAAAAATCATTAAATAAAAATCAAATAAGTTTATTAAGGAACAAAAATAGCAGGCCTTTTTTCGTTAACATTTTGTGAATCTACCGAATCGAAAATTACATTAGCCGAAAATAATCGTCAGGAAACTGCTGGCATTTCTTTTCATCTCGTACTTACTTAGTTTTTCAATAACTTCTTTTCCGAACCCATGTCTATTTGGGGTCGGTTTTCAGTTTAACCAGATTTGGGGGAATGTCAGTATTTTACGTGAAGCGACTGCCATCAGACCTTCACAACCCAGAGGGCTATACCTACGACATTTTTTGGTTAAACCAAATGTTAGACTTTTGAGGGCTCTAACAGCTCTAACTACCCGAAACGATTGTCGATGATGTTAGTACGACAACCTTAGTTTTTCAAAAACAAAAAAATTAATAAGTACGTTACGTATTACAAAATTTATGTCAATAAATAAAAACATGTCTTTGAGTAATTAATAATTGTTTTTAATCATAACTAATCTAATTCCAACCATACGCTCCGACACTCTTTTTTCGTGAGACGATTCCCATACATGTGAACATCGTATTTAACCATCAAAATGATGATATTCCTGCGAAAAACAACCCGGACATTCAAATCCTATGCGTTATAAATATACTGGCTTCAAAAATACTCCATCAGGAATAGTAAACTAACGAAATATGATCAGATTATACGAAAACATGCGCCTACCTCCGTGGAAGGCAGTGCCTGTCGTGAACTTACTACCCGGTTAAGACACGCGTTTGTGCGTGACTGAATATTGACATCCCACGGGACTTAATAGGGTTTCAGGGAGAGCATTTTTCTACAGTTTATTAATGCGTTTCGTTTTGTCAATATTGTTTTTTATTGCATGCAGTATTTCTTTGTTTTGGTAATGTGATTTAATGGGGTGGATGGTTCCATCTGTCGCAAAGTTATTTTTTTGTTGGTTTTAGGTATAACTGTTGTCTTTTGAAGGGATGATAAAATACTAGTATGTTGAATAAAAAACATATAATTAACGTAATGAATAATAATTTGTTGACATTAAAAAGTTCTGTCAAAACCAAAGGTATACTATCGCTACTGTTTATACTCGTATAAAAAACAACTTTTTAGTTGGATAATCTACCACAATAATTGGAAACTAGTATCCAGTTTCAATTACACATTTAAATATTAAACAAACTTTGCATACAACAACCATTTAAGTGCAAATAATTTCTTCGATTTGATCATGTTCTAAAAATAGAAAATACCACACTTGTTGCATAGTAAATAAAGGTTATTTCCGTTTGGCACACCATTATGCAGACAAGAGTCATTACAGATTACAAGTGCAGTGAACCTGCCAACATCTGGATACATCTCGTGATTCACCACGAGATGAAACCAGAATTACACCATGTTTATTTGGGAGTTCACATTTTGGTTCACATCATGGTTATTTTTACACTTGATTCTTAAATTAGGCTGATGTAAACAAGAATCATATTCTAAAATTAATTAGAAAAAAATATACGAGTAATATGGTTTAAAAATAGAACTTAACATAATATTTTTTTTTGTTACAGATGAACAGGAAAGAGTACAGAAAAAAACATTCGTCAATTGGATCAATTCACATTTATCTAAGGTAATTTAACTATATGTTATCTATTTATTAAGAGATATCTTCTCATGGTAAATAAACAAAAACATAATTACTTGAGAATTCCACCACTTAAAAAATAAAGGAAGATTTTTCTGTGAAAAGTTTCATTTCTTAAGCTTTCTGTCACTAAGTGGACTTAATGTCAGAAATCTTTAAGAGATACCACTCTTACTGTGAAAGAAAATACTGTGATTATTTAAAAAAAAAAAAAATGTTTCACCCATCCCTTCATAATCCAATAAAAGTGAAGTGAAGGTCTTGCTAGTGGCTCCGCGTAAAATACTGACATTCCGCCAAATCTGGTCAAACTTAAAAACTTAATAAGATATAGAAATAAAGATTTTGAAGAAGAAGAAGTGTTGTTTAAAATTATTAATGTGTGTGTTATTGTTCCACAGCGTATCCCGCCGATGCGTATCGACGACCTGATATACAACCTCCGAGATGGAACCAAGCTGTTGGCGCTGCTCGAAGTGCTGTCCGGAGAGAAACTGGTCAGTTACAATAAAATAATTTTTTTTGTGCACTTATTGTAGAAATATAGAATGTATGCATTTACAGAATATCTTATTAGTAAAGTCTTACTAATAATATAAATGCGAAAGTAACTCTGTCGTCGCGTTTTCACGCCAAAATTAATGAACCGATTTAAATGTTTGGCACCGAGATAAACTCTATTTATCTATGACCCACGGGATAAGTTTCTGTAAGGCACGACTAGATTACAATAAATAAACTACTGGCTGTGCTGTGCCCCGCGGTTTTACCCGCACGGAAAGTTTTTAAAGGAATTTTGGGATGAAAAGAATCCTACTATGAGGTAGTTATAAGGGACATATGTACCTTTCATATAAATCGCTCCACCCATTTAGACGTGAAGAAGTAACAAACATTCACACTTTCGCCTTTATAATTAGCAAGAGAAAGAGATGCCTAGTTATTTTTTCTATGATAACTTGTGTGATTAATGTAACCTTTATTTACGTCTTTTATTTGTAAATGTTGTGCACAACTATTATTGGGATACATATTAGAACTTTATTTTTTTTGTAATTCTGTAAATGTATAATATGTTATCCTGTTGATGTGCCTTAATAAATAAATAAATAAACCTTCATTTCTCCAGCCAATGGAAAGAGGTCGGGTACTACGCCGTCCTCATTTCCTCTCGAACGCGAACACGGCTCTCCGGTTCCTGGCTGGCAAGCGCATCAAGTTGGTCAACATCAACGCAGCTGACCTGGTCGACGGACGGCCTGCAGTCGTCCTGGGGCTGATATGGACCATCATCCTCTACTTCCAGGTAGGAACCTAGCTTATTAATTAAGATCCTACAATAAACATAAAATATGAATGGTTCTTTCAATCAGCAAATTCAGATTTTGACTTAATGGATTAGTGTAAAGTGAAAATGACTGACAGACAAAGTACGTGCGCTGTGCTCTCTTTGTCCTTTCTTAAAATTTATATGCTGTCCTTGTACCCTTTAGAGTCTTCTGAATGCAGAACCCTTTAAAACAAATATTTAAAATTATTTATGATCGGAAAATAATAATAATACTATTTTGGTACAATTTACAATACTTATTACTTACTTAGTTGTACGAGTAGTTTACTAATAATGAACACCTGTAATTGTAGGTAGGTTGTAATGATTTTATTTCGGTTACCTTTTCTTTGTTATGGTAACTTTCCACTTGTAATATTAGCTTTAAAATATCCACTGTATAACTCATTAGTTATTTGGAGTCCACTTTTTATATATTTTTAGGAAGAACGGTCTGCTATTCTTTGTTTTTTTTCTACTCTTTCTATTACGCCCGTATATCCTAAGTACCTTCACATAACTGGTATTTTATATCTAAATTTTCAAAATTATTATCTGGGCAACCAATGGCAGACATCATTTAATCAGTTTCTTTAATTTGCACCTAGATTATTGTAATCAATTATTTAAAATATAGAAATCAATTATTGGCAAAACCATTCTAGCACCAAGACATACCCTGTTAGACTATTAGTTATCTTTCCTATCAAAAATGAGGATATTCCTATGAAATTCAAAATTGATTATTAATTCTATATAATAATATTTAATAATAAATAATAATAATGTGGTTTATTCTCATTTAATCGGCTTCAATTCAATTTTTTTGCGCAAGCTTCATTGTAATTATTGGATCCGTAGGACACCGAGACAAAGGTGGGTAAAGTATGCTATGGAATGCTTAGGGTGACAAATCTACATCGAGCTGTGCTGCGCTGTACTGGGTGGAGCTGTGCTATGTTTCTGAAGCTAGGTTATTTTTACTCCAGACAGAGCGCAGCTTCACCCAGCGCAGCACAGCATGCTTTGATTGTATCCTCATTCAAATATATGGCGAGCGAGTTAACCAAACATAGCACAGCTCGACCCAGCGCAGTACAGCTCGATGTAGATTTGTCACCCTTACTGAGTGAAAAAACAGCTATATACAACTATTTATATATTATATTTGTATATTATTTAAACATACATACTTATTTCTAATTATTATAAGTAAACTCGAACATATGCTTGTTATACTATTTAAATTCAAACTTAATACTTTAGAGATTTTATTTATACTTTTATCATATTAGGGCTAGATTTTGGTCCCTTTTATTATATCAACTTTTGCCGTTATAAAAGTGCTGTGCTTTTTAAGAAATAAGAAATAATTTCAATATATTATGTATTTTACTTGTTTTTTCATTAGAAATAAATAAAAAATTAAGATTTTAATAGCTCTTTAAAATAATGTATATCGTTGATTTTGCGAAAACGACACATTGAAATAAGTACAACTATTTAAAACGGATTAAATTCGCCTAAAAAAAATGTTTGAATCAGTCCATTAAACACGTGATAAACAAGGAAATTGACACTGTCCTTTAATGAAGTCTCTTAAAAATTAAACTGCTAATTTAATCCGTAAAATTGTTTTATTTCAATATGATTTCAAAACACATCATTTTACAAACTGCTATTGGTTGATGTACTAATTGGCAATAGATGCACAAAGTCACATAGATTTCGGTTTTGTTTTCCACTACATTTTATTCTATTCGATTTATCCTTCTTCTTTATAGGTTTGAGGTAAGAATTTTCAATAAATTGTGTTGTTTTGTGGTACTTATGTAAGATATGTATCTTGGGTTAACTTAGGTGAACTATTTCCAATGCAAAATCATTCATTGACTCCTTAAAAAGTACTTACGAATGTCAAAAAGCAAAAAGAAGGCTAAAAATCAGAATAACTCAATAAAACAAAAATATTATTCAGCAGAGATTGAATCTTCTTGTCGTAAACACCTTCAAGTATCTACAATCAATCATCCAAGAAAATTTATCTAATATACAATCTTCTCCACAGATTGAAGAAAACAGCCGTGCGTTAGAATATCTAGGAGGGTCTCGATGTGCGTCTGCAATGTCGTACGAATCAGGCGCAGCGACTCCTACGCAGCGTGCAGAGGACAAATGGAAACAGGGAGCCAGGAAGACGCTGCTGCAGTGGGTCGCTAATGCTTTGCCTAAGTGAGTTGATTATTTGTTTAATATTACGAGTGAAGTTGTCTAAATTAATATTAGAAAGAAGGGAGCTAGTTTGTTTGAATGTGAACTCAGGAATTATTAGATTTGCAAAATCTTTTTGGATTTATTTATTAAGGAGGACTATAAATTAAGGCTAAATCTTACTGTCTTAAAATATACTCTAAACACTATATTATTAATAAACTATGTTTATTTTTTTAATTGTACTTAAGTCAGTCTGCGCCACCATTATAATGGAAAGACACACATATTGTAATTTTTTTTCAATCTATAGTGTCCCACTGCTGGGCAAAGGTCTCCCCCATTTAGTCATAAGGTTAAAAATAAGACAGAAGTTTTAAAACAAACCCTTTACTTCCAGGGACTCAAACATCCAAGTATCAGACTTCGGTCCATCCTGGCGTGATGGTATCGCGTTCTTGGCCATCATAGACGCGATCAAAGCCAACTTGATCAACCTCGCTGAGATGAAGAGGAAGACCAACAGACAACGTCTGGAACACGCCTTCGATGTCGCTGAGACTGAACTAGGTATCGCGAGGTTGTTGGACGCTGAAGATGTAGACGTCGACAAACCCGATGAAAGATCCATTATGACTTATGTGGCTCAGTTCCTGCACAAGTATCCTGAACCTAAGGTAAGATAATTACGTGATAATGATTGATTGGTTTGCAATTGCTTTAAGATATTAAGTTAAATCAATTTTGTGTACACAGACAACAGGACCAGACGCTGTAGCGGCAGTACAACAAGAGTACGAATCACTCAGAATGTGGCTCACCGAGAGAGTGACCACAGTGCAAAGACAATACGATTCGCGAACACTCTCGCGAAACTACGAAGATTACGTGCGCGCCGAAAACGAGAGGCTCGCCCGCGAACCCACTTACCAGAAACTCGAAAAGTTAATGTACACGCAAAGCCTCGTCGCTATTGCACCGAAATCCTGGCGAGAACTAGTCTCCCTTTGGATAGAATTAGAAAGACTGCACAGGAGATGGCTGTGGCTATTGGACTCGGATCTGCCTGGAGACTTTAGAGTTGTAGGCGAATGGCTCGCCAGAGCCGAATATCTTTTATACTTCGATGAGTTGCCATCCAACTTAGACGAGAGGACTGCCGCCGTAATAAGCGAGAAACTCGAGGAGCATAGCGCGTTCTTCGCCGGGCTCCCCGAGGTGGCGGACAGATTCGAAGCCGCGCTGCGCTCCGCGGACGCCTCTAGAATACCACACGAGAGGCTGCAAGATATGAAGGACCGACTCGAAACAGTGAGTCGCAGAGCGCCTCAGAGAAAAGCCAGGTTAAAGTACCTAGAGCACAAATGTTGTATAGTAGCTTTCACAGAACTGACTAAAGCCAAACTTGCCGCGTGGACCGGCAAGTACGGCAGAATAGATCACGTTCGTGCCTTATTAGATGATTATGATAATTTCGTAACTAAGAATAAGATTTTCCAAGAATTCGACAGAGCGTATGTCGATATAAAACAAGTAGCTGAAGAATATAAGAGAGTATGTGAGGTGGACAGGAGTGAGGCGAGAGAGATTGACACATTCTTGAGGGATGTTTCGGAGACATGGAGAAGAGTGGCTTCGGACGTGAGATGCGCGAGAAGCGTACTCGAAGAGGTGATTGCTCACTGGGAGCGATGGAACATTCTAACCGAGGAGTTCATTATCTGGCTAGACAAGGCGCAACACATGTTGAGAGTATCGGAAGACGAGCGATTGGAGTTCTTCCATGATCTGACAGTGTGGAAAGAGAAACATCAGAGACTTGGTGATGCAGCTGGGTTCTTAGCTGCTACATGTGCTGAAGAGATCAGCTCGGAAATCAAGAGGAAATATGTTGAAATCACAGAACGTTGGGAACGAGTATGGGAGGAAGCAGAAAGGTAAGGTTTATACAATAAAAATACAGTAAAATGTTATCATTAAGAAATTAAACTAAAACAAACAACAACAGATACTGTTAGATTATTATATCAAGCAAATATAAATGAATGACTTAACTGTTGATTAAATTCTTCGAATTACGAACGTAAATATGATAATGCAAAAATGTAATCATGATTTATTACTAAGATGATAATGATAGGTGTGCAAGAGATTATAGTCGGTACAAAAAAGAACGTTGCTATTCAATCTAACTTAACTAACATTACAAATGCAAAAATGAGTTTGTTTTGCTTTCATACCTAAAACCATTAAACCGATTTTTGAAATTCTTTCATAAATGAAAGTTGAGCACGTACTATTTATAGGCATAGACTACCATGTAAACGAGCATTATGCGGGTGATAACTGTTGTCATTCATAGTTGTGAAATAATTTACATGAAGAATTTGTGTACCGCCACTTTCTTTATTTATTAGGAGATCCAACAATCTTTCTCTTATCGATTATAGTAACAGAAAGCCAACTGTAGGATCTCATCTCACACATGCATCCTTACTTATTATAAATGCGAAAGTAACTAAGTCCGTTTGTCTGTCTTTCAGTATGTTACCTTTTCACGGTTAAACTACTGAACGATTGACTCGAAATTTAATACAGGGGTAGCTTTTGGTCCGAGGAAGGATTTAAGCTATGTTTTATCCCGAAATTCCTACGGGATCGGGAACTATGTGGGCAAAACCACACAGCTAGTTTTAGATAAATGGCAGATAGATAGAATATGGCAGAACATTTGCCTGATCAACTAGCCATTAAAATAAATGCTATTCCCAGATACGTCCGCGGTGGAGACGCCCTACGTCACCGTCGTGAGCTAGCTGCTGGTGTCCGTGAGCTGGACGACTGGTTATCTTCAGCCGAGAACCTCCTCGCAAGCCAACCGCGAGCCAACACAACCGACATACAAGGATATATTGACAAACTACTGCATTTGAACACACAGATTGAATACCATGAAGAACTGTTTAAGACTATTAGCAGGTTTGTTCCTTATGTAACCCAAAATATTATCAGAAGTTTTTAAGTATTGAATGTCCAGTTCCCAAATTGTTACGATGATTAGTTTTAAAAGAGACATTTATTAGATATTTACACATAAAGTCAATTAATATCAATATCGCGTTTGTATCTAAAAGCTGACACACGTACCGTGTATCCGATGCTAATGCAACCCCAACGAGTAATTTTGCTACGTGTGTCCAAAGCATATTTTTTTTTTTCATTTGTGGGGTAATTTTCAACCCAACGATAACGTCAACGGCAAAACCCCTCAAAAGTTAACTTTACTATTTTTTCCATAGAACTTTCCAAAACGCGATTGCTGAACTGCCCCGAGACGAGGTGGAATCAAACATGAACAAGCTAAAACAGCAGAAGGAAGCTCTCGTCAGAGTTAGGGCGACAGTACCAGTGAAACTTCACCAATACAGACAGCTGCTGGTACAACATGAGTCGCTGGAAAGTGGGCAGAAGGAGATTGGATCCTGGCTGGATAAGGCTGAGGAACAGCTACGGTCCAGCGGAGAAACTAGACGGTGAGTAAAGGTGTGGCGACATCTACACACCACATAAGGAACTAATTAGTAATTACTAACAGCGCCATCTATCTGCATCTGAGGGAAATAAACTGGAGTCCTGAATCGCGCAAGCGAAATTTACAGCGCAATTAACTATGTATACGAGAGCCCGACTACAACCGTCGGGCAGCTGCCCGCCAGACATAACACCCGTCTGGTCGGAGGATCCTCCCTTTTCAAATGGGGATACCCTCATCCCCATAAAGGAAATGAATGAGATATAAAGGGTCTTGGACTAGTTTTGTGTGTTAGACTTTTCTCTTGTCTTTGTCTTGGAGTCTTGCTAACGGGATTGGTACGGGAGTTCAACAATTAATTACATCAACGATTTACAAGTTCAAATATGAAGTGTAAACTTGATCTTAGACTTAGAAGTCAATGTGATCTTGACCTCAATTTGATCTCGACCTCAATTCGATTTTGACCTCAATTTGATGTTGATTTCAATTTGATCTTGACCTCAACTTGATCTTGAACTCAACTTGATCTTGACCTCAACTTGATCTTGACCTCAGTTTGATCTTGACCTCAACTTGATCTTGAACTCAACTTGATCTTGACCTCAACTTGATCTTGACCGCAGTTTGATCTTGACCTCAACTTGATCTTGAACTCAACTTGATCTTGACCTCAACTTGATCTTGACCTCAGTTTGATCTTGACCTCAACTTGATCTTGAACTCAACTTGATCTTGACCTCAACTTGATCTTGACCGCAGTTTGATCTTGACCTCAACTTGATCTTGAACTCAACTTGATCTTGACCTCAACTTGATCTTGACCTCAGTTTGATCTTGACCTCAACTTGATCTTGAACTCAACTTGATCTTGACCTCAACTTGATCTTGACCTCAGTTTGATCTTGACCTCAACTTGATCTTGAACTCAACTTGATCTTGACCTCAACTTGATCTTGACCTCAGTTTGATCTTGACCTCAACTTGATCTTGAACTCAACTTGATCTTGACCTCAACTTGATCTTGACCTCAGTTTGATCTTGACCTCAACTTGATCTTGATCTCAACTTGATCTTGACCTCAACTTGATCTTGACCTCAGTTTGATCTTGACCTCAACTTGATCTTGAACTCAACTTGATCTTGACCTCAACTTGATCTTGACCTCAGTTTGATCTTGACCTCAACTTGATCTTGAACTCAACTTGATCTTGACCTCAACTTGATCTTGACCTCAGTTTGATCTTGACCTCAACTTGATCTTGAACTCAACTTGATCTTGACCTCAACTTGATCTTGACCTCAGTTTGATCTTGACCTCAACTTGATCTTGAACTCAACTTGATCTTGACCTCAACTTGATCTTGACCTCAGTTTGATCTTGACCTCAACTTGATCTTGAACTCAACTTGATCTTGACCTCAACTTGATCTTGACCTCAGTTTGATCTTGACCTCAACTTGATCTTGAACTCAACTTGATCTTGACCTCAACTTGATCTTGACCTCAGTTTGATCTTGACCTCAATTTGATCTTGAACTCAACTTGATCTTGACCTCAACTTGATCTTGACCTTAGTTTGATCTTGACCTTAACTTGATCTTGAACTCAACTTGATCTTGACCTCAACTTGATCTTGACCTCAGTTTGATCTTGACCTCAATTTGATCTTGACCTCAATTTGATTTTGACCTTAATTTGATGTTGATTTCAATTTCATGTTGATTTCAGTTTGATCTTGACCTTAATTTGATCTCCAGTCAAATGTGATCTTGACCTCAATGTGATCTTGACCTCAACTTGATCTTGACCTCAATGTGATCTTGACCTCAATGTGATCTTGACCTCAATGTGATCTTGACCTCATTTTGACCTTGACCTCAATGTGAAACAAAAAGTCAATAGTCAAAAGCCAAAGGCCAAAAGTCTTTCCTCGGAAACGGCAACGCTTGACCAAAAAAAATAATTTTAAAATTTAATTTTCTTCAACAGTGAGATCATAGAAGAACGCTACGAGATCCACCGGACGTTCTTCTCGCGGACTACCTACTACCGCTCGATGCTGGAGAGCAAGAACAAGGTGTTCCAGAACATTGTCCAGTCGGCTGACTCGGACCGCAGCGCTGACGTATCTGACCAGCTGCGGTTGATGAGGGACCTTAACGATAGGTAATTACTGTTATTTATTTACTGAACAAATATAAATTCATCATCTTCATCACCAGTCACTGAAGAAGGTAGGTAATGGACTGCCACTGCTGGACAAAGGCCTCTACAAATAAAAATTATTGTTTGAAATAAATACCCATTAATGGTAACAAAAGAGCTAAAACGGCTGAACCGATTGTAATACCTGTTTTTAAACAAAATAATCGCATCGAATCGGATCATGCATTTATTGCATATCGTGGTGGGGATATCAACAAAACTTTAAGAAAATAATCAAATATATAAAGATATCTAACATCTATACCTTTGCAGGTTCGCCCACGTATCCTCAGAAGCGACTCGACGTGAATCTGAACTGCAGCGTCTCGTTCGCGCGTGGGAAGAGTTTGAAATCAAGAAGCGGACCGTTGAAGAGTGGGCTTCGAGAGCAGAGTCCTTGCTGTCAGACACTAGGGTCGATAGCAAACAGGCGGTGGACTTTCATAAGAGGTTCTTCCAAGGAGCTGATGAAAGGGCTGTGTCAGAGCTTGTTAGGTCTGGCAGGGAGCTGATTGAGGTTTGTTACTTTATTTTTATGATTTGCAAAAACAATTGTTTCTTCAGTCATAGAGCTGTGACATGTCTGAAAATACGACCTCAGGATTGGTATTTGATGTGTACAGTATAAATATTGTTATCATCATCATCACCAGCCTTTCTCAAACTAGTACTAAGCATAGGCCTCTTTTAATATACCCTACTGAGTTTTATACTTGGCTGTTCTTTGCAAAAAAATAAATGACATAAAAAAATATCCTTTTTCGAACAGCTCGTAAACGAAGCAGACCGTCCAGTAATAGTTCAGACTGTAGAAGACCTGCAGCGTCGCTGGCGAGGGTTGTTGGAGAGAGCTCCTCCGCACCTCATGAGGCTCGAGTTCAGACTCGACGAGGCTGTCTTCCAGCACTGCATCAAGGATATCGAGAAGGAGCTTGTTTATGAAGAACAGGTTGGTTTGGTTTCTGTGAATTAATAATAAGATGTGTAAATGATAATACCTAATATGTTTGTCTTGGTCTATGTAAAAAAGAAAATAAATATGTAATATGTGTAGGTCTAGATATTTTTTAATTATTTATTTGATGATTTTGTCACCCAGGCATACAATCAAAGTGACGATGCAGACGGCATCCTCATCAGAAACGAAGAATACTTCCGCAACCAAGGAAAGGTGATGCAAGTAGAGCAGTGTTTGCAGAACCTCAAGAAGATATCAGTCAGCTACACACATCAGACTAACGACAACACATTAGAAGAATCAGTAAGAAAATGTGAACAAATATGGGAAAGCACAGTTCATAGGGTAGAAAACTTTAGGCAGCAGCTGCAAAGGATCCCGGCGAAATGGGACGCATATAGAGAGAAGTTCCGGGAGATGGAACGGTGGATGGACCATGTAGATAAGACCATGGACAGTATCGTAAGAGAAGTTGACTCGGCTGAGGCGTTTGAGAGAGAGAAGACTATCTTCCAGGTAAGTGATTCATTTTAAAAGATGATATTCAAGTTTTAAAGATAAAAACATATTATATTGCATTTATATTGATTGGTTTTTAAATATGTTCATCGTATTTAAAGATAAAATATATTTTATTACAAGGATATTTATTAAAAAAAAGTTGTATATTATTTTTAAATGCTATCGTTGGATATAAAGTTGAAGGAGCTCATGGTAAATATGATACATTTTTGTTTTTAAATATTGATAAACAATTTAGAATAATTTAAATATGATTTTATGAAATCCTATTTTTTAACTTAAATTATTTTTATTAGAACATTTGCCGTGAAGCGGACAAGAAACGCGAAGACATGAAGTGGCTCGTTCAAACCCTTGACATGCTAATTAACCACTGTTCTGAAGTGGAAGCACAAGAAGAACAGGTCAAACTCGAAAACCTCATTGCAAGGTACAAGAACTTAATTCCAACCATCGAAATCACGATGATCAAGACCGAGACATACACCAGATGTTACACATATCGTCGTGAAGTGCACGAAGTTATTTGCATTCTCGAAAGTGCCAAAGAACAAGCTATGGTTGAGCCTGAACCTCAATCCTTACAGCACGTTGAGCAATTGGTTCTTGAACAGCAAGCGGCAGTTCAAAAACTCGACCGTCACAGACCTTCAGTCATGTCCATGCTACAAAGAGGCAAGGAACTTATCAAAGACGCCAACGCACCCGCGTTTGTCAGAGAGGACGTCAGAAATCTCGAAACTGGGTGGAATACCGCATACGAAACATCAAACGACCGTCTCCACAAACTTTGCGACACTCAAAAGGTTTGGTCTAACTACGAATATCAGAAAGAAGAACTGTTATCTGATCTTGAGAAAATTGAAAGCCATGTCGCTCATCCTGGTCTTGAACTTGGCTCAACCAACATTGGTCGTGAACTTCAAGAGACCAAAGTTCTTAGTGCAGACCTTGAAAAGGCTAAGTCTGAGAGACTTCCACAATTACAGCAAGCTTATAGTGAGCTACGTACACTTACTGCCAACAAACCTAAGCCTGTTATAGAAAAAGATCTGGAAACTATTGAAAGGAAACTGGGCAGAGTACAAGACGAAGTTCACGCTAAAGTGGAACATCTAGAGAAGTTTAACGAGGAATGGGTTAAAATTGAACACAAATTGGAACATGTTAGAGAATGGATTAAAAAAGAAAGTCCAGTTTTGATATCTCAAATTCGGGCTGAAAACATAACTCCCGAAGAGAGAGTAGACAAGTCTCAAAATCTTCAAAAAATAATATCTACCAAGTTAGAAATAATACGAGAAGCTGCTGATCAAGGTGCAAAACTAGCAGTGGAGCACCGTGTCCAAGATGCCAATAGACTAAAGGGTGAAATCGCATTATTAGAAAAAATGATGGCTGATCTTCAACGGTCTACAGAGCACCAAACCAAGGTTGTAGAACATGATCTTGCCAGTTGGCAGAAGTACCAAAAAGGTGTAGCTGAAATCAAACCATGGATCGAAGAAGCTGAGATCAAATTAGGCAGTGTCCCTAAACCATCAACATTGCCTGAAGCTCAGCAACTGCAACAACAATCTAAAGCTCTTGTCACTGATTGTGATAAGCAACTAATGAACTTGCAAATTCTTTCGAGTGTCAGTCATCAACTCTCTGGAAAGACCAGTGCACCAGATGAGGTTGACGCCATACATTCAAGATGGGCTGTAGTCCATGATTTGGCTGATCAATGGAACAACAAACTCGATAAACTTGTAACAAACTGGGAAAACTTTGAACGTGACGCTGAGAAATTAGAGACATGGATCGAAAATGGTGAAAAGTTGCTAAGCAGTCGCAGTGTTTCCATCGATTCTCCTCAAGTAGAGAAACTGGACAGAGAACTTAATAAGCTCAAATCATTTGGAAATGAAATTTCACAACAACAAGCTAAAATCATTAGCCTTTCTCAGACTTGTGACAATATTTGTCATAGCATTCAGCCTGAGGGAGCAACCCTACTTAAAAACAAGGTAGCAGATATCAAACAACGCACAAATGACCTTGCTGAAACAGTCAGAACTAAAGTGAATGAACTTTCAGACAAGATTATTGTAAGACAAGAGTTCCTAACGAAACTACATAACTTTGACAACTGGATTACCGACTTTAGAAGAAAAACAGAGAGTTACGATCAAATTGCAGCTGATAAAGTGGAACCAACTTTACAATCGATGCACGTACTTCTGCAAGAACATGCCGCCAAAGCACCAGAGTTTACCGACATTTATAATGAAATCAAGAACATGACTCTAGCCTCTCATCCAGACGAGTCAAGATCGTTGAGTGACACATACTCTAACATTGCCGAACACTACCAAATAATTGAAAGCAACATCCAACAAAACAAAGGACTATTACAGAAGTGGTCTGATCTTCTGAACTGGTATGATGATACTAAGCAACAATTAGGTCACATACAATATCAAATTGAAGGTCCGAAACTAACACCCCAAAGCTATGAAACACTACGACAAGAACTTGTCAATGTCATTACCAAAATACCGGAATGGAAGAGCAACGTTGCTTTACTAGACGGGCCTTCAAGAGTTAAGGTAACAGACCAAAACACCGGCCGAATTATGTCTCCTACGAGCTTAGTAAAGGAAATTGAAGTAAAAGCAGAATCTTTACTTAATCAAGTTACAACTAAGAGAGATCTGGTACAAAAAGTTGGTGCTCGTTGGGACAAATTCAACGCTCAACATAATGCTTTGGCAGAAGTTCTGCACAATGTACAAAGTACACTGAATGAAATGGCACAAAAACCACTGCCCCTTACTGAAGCCACAATCCAAGACATGACCGAACAACTTGACAAAGTTGATGCTGAACTTAAAGATAAACAAAGCATTCGAAAGGAACTAAGAGAAGAAGGCTTACATTTAATGAGAGAAGATCAGCCAAATATGGGAACTATTCAAAATGCTCTCGCTGTGGCTGATAATAATTGGGACCAAATAGTTAATTCCGTCCGTGATACTAAAAATAAATACATTCTTTTGTCGTCGACTCTTCAAGAATTGAAGAACTTTACTGTAGCTTTCGATAGAGAAATGAGTAGATCAGAACAACTATTCAAAGAATCTCAAGATTCTCCAAATGATTATCTTCAAACAGCTCAATTACTTGACAAGGCTAAGAAAGCGTATGAGATACTTAAACGATCAAAGGGTTTGTTTGATCAAATGGAAGTTATCAAACAGTCTGTGCTCAACCAGGCATCGACTTTAGGAGGATTTGATACAGCGCCTCTCGAACAGGCATTTGCTAACTCTCAGTCCCGCTGGGAAAAAGCTAATGATGGTATCGTAAACAGAATACAAGATTTGGAACAACAACTCATTGTTTGGAGGCAAATAGATGAGACTAAGAACCAAGTCATAGCCTGGTTGAGTGAGACAGGACAAAACTTATCAAACGCATGCGATAACTTAGAAATTAGATTTGGTCAGAGTCATCTGAACAAATACAAGGAAGAATTGCCTATTTACCAAGGTCTGAAGAACAGCATTCAGGCTAAATGTGAACAGATTACAAACATGAACAAGAGTATTCCTACGGGACAAGTTACGTCCATTATTGACTATCTTGACAACGAATTCCAAGCATTGCAGCAACTTGCTGACAACTTGGAAGAAGCAGTATCTTCATTAGAATCTAATGAAAATAAGCTTAAGGACAGAATCAAGAAGCTTTCAGATAGCGTTAGTAAAGTTCGCGATGATATCATTAAATGCGATGACATGACTGGTGACAATGCTAACATTCTTGATCGTCTAAAGAAATGTCAATTATGCAAAGCTGAGCTACAAAACCTAAGTGAAGAAATTGACAATCTTTCTCTGAACGTAGCGGAAATGAATGATAACTACCCAGGATTTTACGAGTCACTGGTACCTAAAGAACTTAGTACGCTACAGAAAAGATTTGAAAGTGTGCTCGTACACGCTAACAAGACCGAAATTACATTACTGACATTCTTGCAAAAGCTTTTCACAGATAAACTGGCAATGTTCAACAGAAATCTTAAGATACTTGATGACAAAACCAGATGGTGCATGCCAGATGTCACCAGTGACAAATACAACTTGGAAGTTAAGAATGCTGCTTTGACTGACGTAGAAAATGGTATTGCTGAATGTGACGCTAAGGTAGTAGAACTTAAAGAAGCCAGCGAAATTCTAAAAATTGTCGCTGAACCAGCTTGTGCCCAAGAAGCAGCCCAACAGACAGAGAAAGCACAAAAGAACTTGAATGTCCTTAAATCTAATTATGAAGAGATTAAAAACAGACTTAAAGAGAATATTGAAGCATGGCAGGAATGCGAATCTCTGCAAGAAAATGTTTCAGAATGGTTGAAGGAAAAGGAAAACAAAGTAAGACTAGAAGCCGCAAATCTGCTGAATATAATTCAGATTGATGACAAAATTAAAGAAATTGAGAATTTGAATCAAGAAGTAAAGAATTATGAAACTGAAATTAAAAAACTTACCGAAATCGGAGAAAAAATATTATCAAAGAACCCAGATTCTCGTATATTGCAGTACATTAACCACCTTGTTAGTAGGTACCAAACTATTAGCAAGTTTACGGAAGGACATCTTAACAGACTGAAAGATCTCAAAAACAACAAAGGAAAATATGATAAATCAATATCAGAATTTAAGAACTGGCTTCAAGATGCCAATGCTAAGATAAAAGACTTGGCTGTTATGAGCAAACATGCCAAACCATCTGCAATCGACCTAGAACAGGTAAAGAAGATGAATGAAAACAAAGACAATGGTCAAAGACTCCTTAACAGTGCTATTGAATCAGGAGAAGCTTTGTTCAGTGGAATAACACCAGAAGGTCGTGAAGAGATAAGAAATGAATTAAGAGCCTTGAGAGATTCATTTGAAGACTCCGTCGATTCTCTCAATAACGTTATTAAAGACATTGAAACCACAATCAATAAGAGATCTTCGTTCGATGATACATTCAACCAAGTGCAAAAATGGATAAGTGATAAAGAGACAGAGCTCGGAGAAACTAAACTTTGTCCTACATTGCCTGAAAAGAAAGCGCAACTTCATGCGCAAAAGATTTTACATCAAGAAGTTGAATTGCATCAGTCTATGTTGACACAACTGACTGAGAAAATCAAACTCATGCCTGATGAAGAAGCAGAGAAAAGTCTTTCTAAAACTATTGAGAGATACCAAAGCGTTTCTAAAGAACTTGAAAAGAGAATCGCTACATGCGAGTCCCACGTGGCTGATCATGAGAAATATGTTCAAATGTTTGAGGAAGCTCGCGACAGACTCAATCATTTGCTAGCTGAAAATAGTATGCTAAACTATGGTGTGGTAGCGCAAAAAGAGGATGTCGATGCTAAATTAGTAGCCATTGAAAAGGCTACTTCAAAAGCTAAAGATATCGAAAACGTACTAAGCGCTCTGAAATCTCAACTTCACACCGTCTTAGAATCTACTAGCTCTAACGGTCACCCTGTACTTATAAATGAATTTGAACAGCTGAAATCAACATGGAATCAATTCGCTAATCAGTGCAGTGAACAAGATAAGAAATTGAAAGAGACTCTTAAACAATGGAATGAAAGCCAAAAAACTCTTGACGAACTTGAAGAATGGCTTAAAGTTAAAGAAAACCAATTAAGAGACCAAAGTTTGAAGAGTAACCTAGAAGCTAAAATAGCTCATCTCCAAAAGGTAAAGGAAATTCAAAGTGAACTTGCTTCTAGAAGCGCTGATTTTGCTGCTTTGACAGAATCTAAACAAAATGTAGCAAGTGAATCAGAACTCACTAACAAGACATCTAAACTAGCTACAAGATATCATACTCTTAACAATCTGGTCAATGAAATAATTTCCAAATACGAAGTGTTTGTATCCGAGCACCAAGAATTCGAAAATGAATATAACAGTATGGAAAGTTGGCTCATGGGCATGCTTGGAGAGCTACAAGATCTCAATGAAATCGTTGGAGATTACGCAGTACTTCAAGAAAAACAGAACAAGGCTAAAGAACTATATGAAACTAGAAATAAGAAGACACCTGTGTTTGAAGAGTTCCTTAGCTTGGGAGAAAAATTGTACACCCACACAAGCCCTGATGGCAGAGAAGTAATTCGTCAAAAGATTCGCAAAATAAGAACCTTGTGGGATAGCTTCGGGGACAGTTTCCAAGAGACCGTCAACAAGTTAGATCAATGTCTCCTACAATTCTCTGACTTCTCCCTTGCCCAAGAGCAGCTAACCAAATGGCTAAAAGATGTTGAAAGAGCAATGCAAAAACACACTGAACTAAAGGCATCTCTAGAAGAGAAAAAGGCTCAGTTGCAAAATCACAAGATAATGCATCAAGAAATAATGAGCCATCAACAATTAGTTGAATCTGTGTGTGACAAAGCGCAGCAACTAGTTGATCAAACTCATGACGCCTCGTTAAATGTATACTTACAATCGATAAAGCAACTGTTCCAGAACATTGTTACAAAATCACAAAATCTTCAAGACAACTTAGATGACTGTGTGAAGAGGCATGAAGATTTGGTTCGCCTCATCCAACAATACAGAGAATGGCTGGGATCACAGTCAGAGAAATTACTTGACATTGAAAATGCTACTGGAGAGAAACCAGAAATTATAAGAAAACTACAATCGGCTATTGCTTTGAAAGATATCGAAAAAGTTGGATCCAGCAAATTGGATGATATTAGAGCTGTTTTTGTTACTGTCAGCAAGAGTACATCTGAAACAGGTAACGCAGCAATAAAAGCTGAAATTGACAACCTACATGAACAACTTCGTAATGCAGTTGACAGTATTGAAGTATCGGAACAGAAACTGAAACACACTCTTGAAATCTGGAACAAGTTTGACTCTTCAATCGAATCTATAACCGAATGGTTGAAGGATATGGAATCTAAATGTCGTGACCAAAGTCTTTGTTCCACACTTCAAGAAAAAGAAGCGCAACTTAAGAGATGTGTTGATATACGTAACAGCATCAATTCCAAAGAAAAAGAAATCGATGCGTTTGTTGATGAGTCTCACAGCTTGATCCAACTCAGTGGCGTAGAGAGATTGAAACCTCTGGTTACTCAAGTAAGCAGTAGATACCAGCAATTGCATCTTATCTCTAAAGAAATTGTCAACCATTGGTCTGAACTTGTATCTGACCATAAGAAATATGTCCAACTTCGCAATGAGTTTGATACTTGGCTAAGGCCATTGGAAGAACAACTATCACAAATGGTCACTAAAGAAGATAAGCTAAGTATCGAAAGCAAAGGTAATAAATTGCAAGTATTTTTAATGGAAAAAGACAACGGTGAACACAAAATTGGTATACTTACTACAGCTGGAGACAAAGTATTACCTGAAACTGCTGCAAATGGACGTGAGAGCATTCGTGCTGAAATCAGGGCTCTGAGAGAGAGATGGGATAAACTGAACGACACTATTGTTCAACAGCAAAAGGAATTCGAGTCTCAAACTTTGCAGTGGTCCAGCTACCAAGATGTACTACAACAAACACTTAGTTGGTTAGACGAAAAAGAAAAAGTTGTGGATGCTGAAGAAAAAGCTATTCTCAATTCAGCTCAAGAAATAAAGTCCAAATTGTTGAAAAATAAGACTCTACTTCAAGAAATCGGCTCACATAAACGAGTGATTGAAACTGTTACTGAAAAAGCCAAGAGTGTAGCCGCTACTTTACACTCAGGTAAAGATGAAAGCGATGAAATGACATCAATTATCCAATCTGTTTGGGATAGATACAATACATTGACTAACAGATTAACAGCTATTATTGACAAACATGAAGGAACGTTTGAGATCTATCAACAATTCTCAGACCAACAGAAATCTCTACAAGATTACCAGAAGCATTTGTGGGACCGTCTACATTTACTATCAGACTTCTCAGGCAACAAAGCAACTTTGCAAAGTAAATTGGGTAAAATTCAAGAATTACTCGACGCCATACCCACTGGTAACAATAAACTTAAGATCTTGCAAGATTTGATAGAGAACAATGGTACAAAACTGTCTCCTAGAGGTAAAGAAGGTATGTCAAGGGAGCTTGGACTGCTCAGAGCTGATTTGGAGAAATTCACAGCAACAGTACATGATGTCAAACGTGGTATTGAAGATAAAATTCAACAATGGATCGAGTTTGATAGCGCCAGCGATCGGTTGCAACATTGGCTCAGCGACACCGAGATGAGCCTGAAGACGTACACTCCCAAAGCTACATTGGATGAAAAAGTGGATCAACTCAACAAATACCAGGTAAATTCTTTGAGATATTATTGTATTTTACGAACTCTACAAAGTTATTTCATAATTTTTCACAAAATATTTTTGAACAGGATTTATGTAGAGCCATTGATAATCACGAAAATGAATTGAGTGCCGTTATGGTATTGGGCGAAGCTTTGGATCAAGTAAGAATAAAACCAAAAATGATGTTTTCAAAACACTCGTCAACTATGTTGGAATTAGTCTAATTTTCAGTAGTTGTTTAATTTCACAGTTGTTTAATAATGTATTTTCTAACATGGGATACTTGACTTAAGTAAACTTTTCGTAGACTACTTTTCCTACTCCTGGGTTTCACGTTACTATTTAAAGAAACATATTTACTTACTTTTATTGTACTAATTGTGGGCAATGGGTTATTTGTTCTTCTAATTTATTAGTCTTGGTCAAATACAAACACATATTCTAACTACTTAAATAAATCAAACTAATTGTAGTTGTCGTAGATCAGTTTAAACGTAATATTGCTATCTCGTTAGTTTTACTTTAATTAATTATACTGCATCTCTCTCAGGCAATCTTGGCTAATTTGAAGAAGACCGAGAACGATCTTGATAAGGTGACTGATGAGTTCAGTGAACTGATTGAGAACTGTAATGACACGAGGATAACTATGAACTTGCAACAGATGACGTCACGATTCCAGTCCGTACAATCGACAGCCAAAGAGCTAGTTAAGAAGTGCGAACAAGCTGTCAATGATCACAATGCCTACCAAGAAAAATACAATCAATGCACAGACTGGATTAAAGCTGCACAACTTAAGTTTGATGAGTGTCAAGAAAATCTTACAAACACACCTGAAGGCATTAGTGCTAAACGTGAAAGCCTGAACGACTTACTGAGCCAACGTCGCAACGCTACATTACTAGTCAATAACACATTTGAACTAGGAGAGAAGTTGTATCCTTCTACGTCACCTGAAGGCAAAGATCTAATTGAACAGCAGCTGCATGAAATACAACAGGCTATTGAAAATCTGTACGACAACATCACTAAAGCTGAAAGGGACTTGGACTCTGAACTCAACAAATGGTCATCTTTCGAGGACAATTTGAAATCCGTCCAACAATGGCTGTTAACCGCAGAAAAGAATTTGCCTAAAGATATTGAACTAAAGGCAACTTTAGATGAGAAACGTAACCAATTGAACGTATACAGAACATACTTGCAAGACGCTATTGCCCATCAGCAAGATATTGCTGATTTAGAAAGTAGAGCTCAAAGTCTTCCTGATGCCAGTAAGGATATCTCGAAGGAAATTAGTTTGCTGAAACAACGCCATGAGACTATCCTCAAACGTGCTAAATCCTTCGTGGAGCAATACGAAGCAATTGTGAACAACCACCAACAATACACAAAGGCTGTTAAAGATTTAGAAGAATGGGTAGAAGCCACTCATAACACTGCCCAACTTTGGGGTGACGTCAACCTAGAACGTGTCGCTTTGAGTAGTAACTGTGAAAAACTGAAGTCACTACAAGTAAGCCTGCCAGAAGAAAAGAACCGTATTGATAGAATTCGTGCATTGGGAGAAAAGGTCCTTCCTGGTACAATAAGCAATGGCCAAGCTAATATTAGAAACCAAATAGACGCATCACACCAAGAATGGGAGGGACTTGTTTCTTTCATAAATAAAACTATCGAATCACTTGAGAACAAGATCCAACAGTGGAACGAGTATGAAAATATGAAAGACCAGTGCTTAGCTTGGATTAGAAACACTGACAATCAAATCCATGCAGTCGATTTGAAAGCCACATTACCAGAAAAACAAGAACAGTTCAATAAGTTCAAAGAACTGCAAGGTGAAGTACGCGCTAAAGAGCTGGAAATTGATAATATTACAGAAAAAGCTCAATCACTTTACTCAGTACTTGGGCCACGAGGATCACAAATATCTGACTTGTCTGTGAAATATCAAACTCTGTCACAGAAGGTCAAAGATTTGACTAACAGATGGCAACAATATGTTAAAACCCACCAAGAATTTTCTAGTAATGTGACTGAATGTTCACAATGGATTGAAGAACTGAGAGACAAGTTAGACTTCTGCGCTGACTTAAGTTCTTGTTCTCAAGATGATTTAGAAACAAAACTGGTTCTTATACAAAATCTTCTACTTACAAAAGATGAAGGCTTCACGAAAGTACAGTCATTAGTTGAGTTAGCCCAAAACGTAATGGCCAACACGGCTCCTGCTGGACATGAAGCTATCAATAACTCTTTGATTGCTTTACAAGAACAATGGTCAGCTCTGCTTTCTCGAATGATCGAAACAAAGAACATCTTAGATGACTCGGTTACAAAATGGGCCGGATTCTTGGAACAAATTCAGTTTATCGAAAAGAGCAACGCATGGCTAGAAAACATGCTCGCGGAACTAACACCATACGAAGCTTCAATGACGGATAAGAGAAACCAACTTGAGAAACTCAAGGAAGTTGAAGAAAAAGCCCGTTGTGATCGTATTGATGTTGACACTCTCAAAGCTAAGGCTGCAGAGATGATTGCTAGTGGTCAACAAAACCAAGTTGCTTCAAAGGCTCAAGACACCCTGAATAAGTTTGACAATTTGTATGACAAAATTAAGAAACTTCTTGCTGATCGTGAAGAACAATACAAAGATCATAGACTTTACAAAGAAGCTCACGATGAGCTTATTCAGTGGCTTGGAAGAGCTAGAGAAAAGGTTCCATCTTTGAAATCCAAACCTCTGAGTGATAAATTAGCCATCGAAAACTCTGTTGCTCCCCTTGATGCACTTATCAACAAACAAGCTCAAGGAGAATTGTTGCTTGAACACCTTCAACACACAGGTGAAGTAGTACTAGCCAGCACATCGCCTGATGGACAAGTTATTATCAAAAACGAAATGAAAGCCTTGAAAGAGAGCTTTGCTGACCTATTTAATGAGATTAAACAACAAAAGAACCAACTTGAGAAAACAGTCAGCCAATGGCGCGAATACAAGGATGAATATGAGAGATTATCAGATTGGTTGCAACAAAAGGAGATTCTCATCAAGAACCACAAGGTTGTTCTACTAGCTACTGCTAAAGAGAAGGGAGCTCAAGTTAACGAAGTTCAAGAGATTGTCGATCAATTGAACAAAGGTAAAAGCGAGATTGACAACTTCAATGCCTCTGCTTCCGGACTGTTATCCTCACATCTCGACACTTACGTCAACAATCAACTGAGACACCTCAACTCCAGGTATCAAGTCTTGGTCAACATGGCCAACGATGTTCTTAAGAAAGTTGAAACTAACTACGAACAACACCAGTCGTATGATGACAACTATGCCAAAACAAAGAAATGGATTGATGATGCGTGGGAAATTACTCGCAGTGGAAGTGAGGCTGGTAGTAACAGCAGCAAAGACGCTTTACAAAAACGTCTCGAACAAATAGAAGATCTGTTAAAACGTCGCGAGGAAGGTCAAAACTTAGTACACGCTACAGTCAACAGTGGCGAAAAAGTACTCAGAAACACAAGATCTGATGGAAAAGACAAAATAAATACGGAACTTAAAGAACTTCAAAACGAATGGGATCGTCTAGTAAAGAAAATGACAACCGCCAAAGTGCACCTTGAAACTTCATTGCTTCAATGGGCAGACTACAGTTCCAGTTATTCACAACTCCAGCAATGGATTCAGGACAGAGAAGCTAAACTACAAGAAGTGTGTGAGCAAAAAGTCGCCAAGTCAAAGAAGGGCCAAGACCGCCTTGCTGGTCTCACAGCTGGCCTCAGCATTGGCGAAAGGAAAGCCACACTCCGTCAAACAAACAATATTGTGCAAGATATCGTTTCGTTTGAACCCATGATACAGTCTGTAACTTCTAAGGCTTCAGAACTTATGCAACAGGCTCCGGCGTCTGAGATCACCAGCAAATACGAAACGCTTTCGAAACAGGCTAAAGACCTGTACGAGAAACAAAAAGAAACTGTTGAACAACATCAAGCGTTCATTGATGCTGGATCAGACTTCGTCCAATGGATTAGGGCCGCCAAAGAAAAGTTAGGCAAATGTTCTGATGCAACCGGAGATAAAGAATCACTGAGCAGCAAGATTTCTCAACTTAAAGTACTTGAAAGTGAACTACCAGAAGGTCAAGCGAAACTACAAAAAGCTCTTGAACAGGGTGAGATATCTTGTGGACTTGCTGATGAAGATGACAGAGAAGAAATTGAGGAAGAAGTGGCTCTTATGCAAGAAGAGTACGATACCTATGTGTAAGTAAACCATATTATTTATTTATCTTAAAAAATCTTTAAGTTCTGTACTATAAAGTTTAAATTAACTTCACAGGGAGCAGCTAAACAGCACCAAAGCATTGATTGAAGGAGGTATCGTCAAGTGGACAGAATATGAAGAGCAATACAAGGAAGCCTTAGATTGGTTGTCAAAGACTGAGAAATTAGTACAATCCTTTAACAAACTGCAAAATAACTTGGAACAAAAGAAAGTGGTTCTTGAGGAATTCCAGGTAAATTGATACAACTTTTCATTTATGACGTTTAGTAAATTTTCCATCAGAGAAGTTATATAGAAATTTGTTATGTTTTGATCAATTAATTAAAATTTTAACGTTTTTTAGGGTCACCTACAAACATTATTCGACTGGCAAGCTGAACTAGACAAGCTCAATGTGCGCGCACAGACTCTCTTGGAAACCTGCGCTGATACTAGAATCTCCAACGGCATTACACAGCTGACTACAAAGTATAATGCCTTGTTGTCTCTAGCTAAGGAGGTGATGAAGCGACTTGAACTTCACTACCAGGTAATAATTATATTTCTATCATTACTAGCATTAAATTATGCCATAACTACGAAATTTATCAATAATAATATTTCTTTTACCCATTTTAGGAGCACCAACAACACAACGCTCTTTACGGAGAATGCCAAGACTGGCTCGACAGGACCAGGGAGAAACTGAACCAGTGCGCAGAAATACCCAACACCCTACAAGAAGTGAACAGCAAACTTAACACAGTGAAACTTCTGCGACAGTCTCTAGAACAAGGACAGAACAAATTGAGATATCTCCTAGAACTTAAAGAGAAGGTGATCATGAACACTGAGCAAGCAGGAGCAGCAAAGATACAGGAAGATACTGATAATTTGAAACAAGAATTTGACAAACTGATAGCTGATTTGCAAGATGTTAGGAATAAGCTAACGAACAGAGCATCGCAGTTTGATGATATATCAAAGGTAATAATTATTAAAATGATGTTTGAAGTACTAATTATTAAAATAATTATATTATCTTTATTGTATTAATAAAATGTATGTTTATCTCATCAGATCCACAAGCTATTGGTAGAATGGTTAGACGACATCGACCAGAAGATCCAATCAGACGACTCCCTTCTCAATGATCTCTCTGAGAAGAAAGCCAAGCTGGAGAAGTTCAAGACATTCAATAGAGATATTGACTCTCACAGTGATCTTGTGAAGAAACTCAATGAAAAGCTTCAAGAAGATGCCTCTCTCAAGTCTAAGGACATTGAAGATACGCTGAAACGCTATGATGATATCAAGAAGACTGTCAGCGATATGATTGCGGTAAGTACATTACAATAAATGTATATCAGTATAATTAACTTTATCGGAAATGCTCTAACATATTGTTTTAATTCTAGAAATTGGATGATTACGTGAACTCGCACATTCAATACAAAGAATCCTACGACAACTTCTATGACTGGATTCGTAACTGTAAGATCGAGATTCAACAATGCTCTGACTCTCACGGTGAGAAAGAAGAAGTACAGAAGAAACTTAAGAGCGTCAACAAAATTACTGAATCACTGCCTAAGGGAGAGGCATTACTTAAGAAAGCAGTGAAGCTTAGCAACGCTGTACTTGAAACAACTGGCATTGAAGGTAAAGACAACATCAACCAGGAGATCAAACAACTGAAGATCGAATGGGAGAACCTTCAACAAATCTGCAAAGATACAAAGAAGTTGTTAGAAAAATGTCTGTCCGCATGGTCCGACTTCTTAGAGACGATGGAGAAAATGAGCAAGTGGGTCAAAGACTTTGACGGCAAGCTGAAGACTGTACAAAAAGTTGACAAGATCACTCCTGAACATCTGGATAAATGCCGGGTAAGTAATTATTTCTTTCATTTTTCATATTCACGATTCATAATACTTTTGAACTAGTTTTTAACCAAACATTTATTTTCTAGGAATTACTGGCTGAGGCTCTTGGCCACAAACATGTTCTAGAAGAACTGAACGACAGATGTGAAAACCTGATGGAGCTCAGCGCCTGTGCATGGGTACGCGATAAAACAGTCAACTTGCAAACAGAATACACAACCTTATTGACAAAGATACAGGGACTTGTTTCCAATGGCGAGAAGAATCTCTCTGACCATACCGAGTTCATTAAGGCTAAGGAAGACCTTACACAATGGCTCGAAACGGCACACGGAACTGTGCAAGATTCTATCGGTGTTGGAGATATTGATACCACTAAAGATAAACTAGAAACTATCAAACTTGTAAACAACAGGATGACTGAAGGTCATCATTTGTTAGTTGTCCTCCAAGAGGCGTTCAAGAAAGCTTTGAACAACACACCTCCTGAAGAACAAGATGGTCTACGAAACGACGTCAAAGTTCTTCAGGAAAGTTGGGACCAATTGAAAATCGACCTTAATTCTATCACAGCACAACTCAAAGCCGCTATTGGTAAATGGGAAGACTTTGAAGAGTCGAAGAATAAAATGAACCAATGGATAAAGGACACTGAACAGAACTTAGACAAAGTGCCTCCCACTAGCGGTGAGCTTGGTGAAATGAAGACTTTGCTCGAGAAATATAAACATATTGAAGATGAGATTGATAACAAGAAACCTGAGCTGAAAAGATTGAAGGAAGAGGCCGCTGAGTTGAGCGGCTGGGCAAAGAAACCCGCAGTTAAAGAGTCGGTTACCGAAATTGAGAAGAAATGTAAAGCGTTACGTGACAAATGTGCAGCCAGGAAAGCTGAACTGGAGTCCGATATCAAAGACTACAACCAGTACCACCAATCGTTGCAAGATACTGAAAAGTGGCTGCTACAGATTTCCTTCCAACTTATGGCTCACAACTCCCTTTACATATCGAACAGGGAGCAGACTGAAGAGCAGTTGGCTCAACACGCTGTTCTGCTTGATGACATCCAGAAGTATAGGAGCACCTTAGATGAGCTTGAAGGCAAAGGCCGTGCTCAGATTGAGCGTTACGAAGCTACTTCTCCCTCTATCAAAGACACAGTAGGCAAACAGCTGAAGAACGTGAATGACAGCCACAAGTCTCTTCTGGCTACTGCTTTACAAATTGAGAGACGATTGAGGGAAGGTCTTGCGAAGTTCAAGGAGTACGAAGACACATTGGAGAGCATTTTGAACAACTTGGACGAGTGTGAACCAGCTATCACTGAACTCGATGTGCCTGTAGATGGTTTGTCTCATGGCCGTGAACTGCTCGACAAAGCTAGGGTAAGTTTTCTTTCCTAATTAACACTAGGTAACTAGTCATTTTCAATATTAATAACATAACTCACCCTATAATTCTCTCTTTACATCTCAATACAAGTCAAACAGCAAAAACGCCTACCAAAAATCACTTACACATTTAAGAAACATTGCTCTTAATTTTCCACTAGGCGCTTCACAACCGACTTCAAACTGAGAAGAGCCGTCTCTCAGCTGCGGTGGCCGCTTGCTCGGCTGCAGCAGCGTCTGTCTCCCGTCCATCTTCACCAGCTGACACGGCTCCATTGCCCATTCCTCCGAGGGAACTGCTGGTCCGAGCCCGCCTTGAAGACCTCATCGACCAGGTAATGGCTGCAAGCGGAAATATATTGTCTTCGAAAGCGCTGACTGATATTTGAATGGCTTAAATTGGAACATGGACTTTGTGTTTTTAAAGTGAAGATCGGTTTAATTTTGACGTCATTCTTTAAGAAACAAAATAAACAATAAGTTAATAAGTTACTACTCGTAATACAATGTTAAAATATTTCTAAGATAATTTCATAAACTTGATCAGTTTGTGTGTTCTTGAGTTCACGTTTTAAGTCTTTTGCGAAAAGAATTCGCATTTTGACTTTTTAGACCATGTTCCAAAGTAAATACCATTACAAAACGTGTGTTGTGATGATGTGAACGCAAGCAATATTAACCCAACAATGAAGATACTCGTTGTTGCAAGTGTGTTATCAGCTTGTGACATTGTTTTTTTATTAATTTACCACAATGTGTCGTCAATACTTTGTTTAGTACATTCTAATGTATTTAAAATATAACTTTGGTTACGGCTTATACTGAAACATATACTTTTTAAATTATATTGAAACGTTAGATACTTTGAAATCGAAACACTAAGTTGTGTTTCGATTCGGCGTAGTGTTAGCTAACGTTGTGCCCCGTGTCAATACCAATCATACAGTATCCTATATTCTAGTCTATCCTATATTATAGTAACACCTAGCTCTATACCGAATCTCATTGAAATCAGTTCAATAGTTTTAAAGTGACAGCATAACAAACACTCATACATCCGTCCATAATAACAGCGTAATCTGTCAAAATTCCCACGGAATTGGGATTCACGTGGGAGTAACCGCGGAGCCGAGGGCTGCTATTATGTCAGTGTGTCTGTATGAATGTAAAAAGTTCACAAATACTTAATTTTCCATACAAATATCTAAAAATTAAATACATTAGAATGTGCTCAACAATTCAAAACTCAGTGCCTTAATTAATAACGCCTTAAGTTCGCCAGGTCGACAAAAAGAACAGAACCAACGTTTACCAATAAGTATTCAATTTGAAAGTAAGAAAATAAATATTTATTATTATTTATTTAGTAATAATACATGTTAGTAGATAGTGTAGTTAGGAATCAATGCAAAGGCTTAACCGTTGGCTATGTAATTTTTGGCACCTGGTTTAGACAAGTTCTTGATTATTATTTCTTGTTACAAAAGACTATAAAAAGTAAAAAAAAAATATTTTGACCAGACTGCTCAAGACTTGTTTCCCTAAGTCCCTAAGGTAATGTTTTATATGATATCTTTGATTTACACGAACACTACACATTGAAATAAAACACTTAAACGGATTTTTGTCGAGGTTGTATTTTGTTTTACATTCTCTGACGTTTCGGATACTTTACAGAACTTCTGTGATCACGGGTAATCACGGTCTGTAAAGAATCCGAAATGTCAGAAAATGTAAAACAAAATACAACCACGACAAAAATCCGTTTAAGTGTTTTATTTCAATAGGTAATGTTTTATTAAAGAAGATGAACTAAAAGAAAGTTTACAGTTAAAATATTTGATCATATTTTTTACTAATAAGAAATGTGAATCAAACACCAAACACCAAACAAAATAATAATATAAAACGTATTACTAAACTTTAATTGGTATTTTAATGTAAACATTTCAAGGTCGACACGGTGTTAACAAAAAACAATAATCTTGAACTTCACAGCTGAAACAAACCCCACTCTAAGATAAGCCGTAACAATAATGTATCACGTAGTGTGAATCACTAATAAGGATACATCTACACTGGACCAGTAACAGAATTCAATATTTTTATAAATGCATTACCTCGGCCACCTTAAATGAAAGAATCCTGGTGATTATTTCTTTCGATGCCAGAAGAGCAAGGTTCATCAAATGGAAACCTTACGACTAAAATTAATACAGTATTTTAAAAGACGATAACTTGAGTGGCTTGTGTCTGTATGTGATAGTAGTAATCGCGTGATTTACCTAACACATACCTAACAACATAAAAATGATATTAGAATTTCTTTATTAAAATGAAAAAATATTTACCATAACTTTTAATTTAAGACATATTTGAAAACCATAAGTTTGTTGTAATAAGCAAGCTCTTTTGTGTCGTATCAATACTAATTATCCATTCAGTTCCAAATTTATTCATTTTGAAAATATGTATGTCAGTTTCACTCATCCTCAAAATATAACTTAACCGGTGTAGACGTTACCTTAGAAGTTACTTGCACTTTTAAAATATTAATAAAATTAATAACTTAGAGAACACCAAACAAATATTTTGAGTAAGTCACGTTTCTAGATAAGATAGGGTCCACACTTGACTAGTACACAGCTGTTTACTAAACTATTGATAAAACTACTATTATAAACAAAACTATAAATACGCTAAACTATTTTGGATATAGTTATTTGATTATAACCAGTGTTTATACCCAGTTTAGTTGTGAAGTCCAGTGTTGAAATGTGATAGTAATTTTAATTTGAATAGTTTTTTTTAAATACCTACTGTGCAAAATCCAAATGTTTATTATTTATTAATACATACAAAAGTAATAATGAAGTTTAAAACATCAAAAGAAAGTTTTAAAATGTTTACTTTTGAAGTCAAAAAGTTGAAATATTTTACATCATATTTCAAGAAAAGAAAAATTATATCTAATAGGATTTTGAAATAGGTAAGCTCTCAAAATATGAACATTGTACACGTATTAGTACATGTCATATTTTACTAATATTGAAAAATAGTAAAAAGTATTGAAGCATATTTTTAGAAGTTTCCCTGTTATCTATTCCCAGTAAGTTATACCTTATACTAAATATTAACTAATCAAGTGTGTCCCGCCCTTATCAACTGCACATACTAACCGCACTCGCGTGTTTGTGTGTTTGTCATGCATGTCTGTTTGTAGAAACATGTGAGCGAAGTTAACTCCGCCAATCGCATTGACAATATACTCAAGGATGTGGAAACTCCTGAGTTTGGACAGAAAATTGTCAATCTTGAAGAAAAGGTACGGTTTGCATGGTTTTTTTGTTTTGTGTGTCTAATTGAAGTTTTATGTAGGTTCGGCCAGCTATAGTTCCTTTGGGCTACTATTAGTCCCTTTCAGTCATCTTTAGGCGTTTTTTTTAGTATTCTTCTTCTTTCGTGTCAATGGCCACAAAAAGGATAAACCTATGACTAAAATTTCACGGACCAAAATCCGAAATATGTATTTTAAAAAAAACATTTCACTTCTAAGCTTTTCGCCACGGCCAAATATAAAACTTCAGTCAGACACTATTGCTTTTACTTATATAAGTTTAAATTGTAAGTGCACAAACAACGTATAAAATTACTAAGGATCTGTATGAAATTACTAATAAAAGAGGATCTACGAATACTTTGTAATTTAAAAATTCGTGCACTTTGCAGATATCAAATTATTTCTAGAAGTATTTTACGATATATTTGTCACTACTGTTTCAATATTCTCAGATGTAAAATATAATAATAAGTTGTTATTAACAAAATATATCTCAACCTCAAGGTACAAAGTCACCTAGAAACCCTGGGCGATGCAGTCCACGGCATGGAAGAGGCTATGAAGCAAGTCCTAGAGATCCAGGAATGGATAAACGTCCACAACGCTCTGGCTAAGGACTGGCTTGCTAACCCATCTAAACTGAGGCCTGATGCTGCTAAACAAGATATGGCAGCCATGAGTGATGCTCTTGTATCTCTTGGAGAAAAGAGAAATAGGCTGCTCACTGAGATACCTACTGAAGGTAAGTTTAAAAAAATACAATTATGTCCTTCTTCATGTCTTGTTATCTCTTAAAGGCTGGCAGCACACTTGATTCTTGTTGTATTAAACCAATAGTAAGACACTATAAATTGCATTAGGTCGAATTTTAAAAAATAAATTACTCCTAAATATCTCTTCTAAATTGTCTAACTTCCACTAAATTGGTTATTAGGTTTAGAAGATGAAATCAACCTAGAAGAAGAACTGGACGAGCTAGAGCAGGCCATCCTCAAAGCCATGTCCCGTGAGAAAGACAACCAGGCAATCATCGACAACTTCCGTCACAAATGCCAGGAAATCCACGACTGGTTCGATGCGGTCCTCAAGAAGATGTGCCTCGCAGACAAAGGCTCTGGTCTGCCGTGTCCGCAGAAACTGAACGCACTTCAAGAACTGTCCTCTGAGTTTGGGCAGTCAGGCAAAGGCAGGGTTGACAACATCAAGTCAGTTGGATCACAAGTCATCAGCATTGTTAGCAATTTAGAATCACAGCAAGTAGAAGAACAGGTACCTAATCAAAACTGATACTTTACGGTCGACTTTAGATATAATTATGTAGGTAGTATATTTAATCTAATGATTGGTTAATTTTCAGATGAAATCAGTTGAAAGGAGATACAACGATATTGCAAAACGTATCCAGCGCAAACTCCAAATGCTCGAAATTACATACAAAGCAATCGACGGCACTAAGAGTGAAGTCAAAGCCCAAAACGAATGGATGCAAAAGGAGATCGACAACATCGTGCATCCTGAACCTCTTGGATATGAGACTAAATCCGTCAAAGAGAGACAGAAGAAGGTAGCTAACTTATTAAAGGAAACTGACGGAAAGAAAACCGTCATAGATTCATTGGAGAAAAAGGTTAGCAACATCCAGGCTGAATTAGAACCTTCTGAACAGATGCAATTAGAATCAGAGTTGTCTGAATTATCATCAAAGCAGAAACAACTAGCTTCTTTGATCAAACAAGAAATCGAAAGACTCGGCACATGCGCTGAAGATAGAAAGAAGCTGGAGAATGATATTGAGAAAGCCAAAAACTGGCTTAAAGCTAAGTTGGCAGAAATTAAGAAGCTTGGAGGTCCAGTACCTTTAGAAGCTGCTAAAGTGGAAAAAGAAATTGCTATCCACAAGAAACATCAAAGTGAATTGTCCGACTTTAACAATGACACCCTTGCTGAAGTCGTGCGTCAAGGTAACGCTGTATCTAAGGACTGTTCTAGTGAAGACAGAGCGAAGTTACAAGCGATTTTGGAAGACCTTAACAAGTCTTACACCTCAGCCAAGGTTGATATTGATGAGAAACTAGCTGCTTTGAACAAATTGTTGCAAGGTCGCAATGAGTTTGAGTCTGAAGTTGCCAAATGCCAGAGCTGGCTTAACGAAGCCGAAGTCGCTGCTACTCCTGAACTTCGTACATCAAGCTTACAACTGCTTGAAGAACAATTAGCTAAGTTTGAGAAACTAAGCAAAGAAGCAGATGACATTGAAAAGAGTATCAACAAGATCAAGGATAAATCTAAGGACATTATGGACACACTTTCAGACTCAAATAAACTGCAACTTAAAGAACAAGTAAACATTTTATCTGACAAGTTTGCTAGAATTAGTGCCATCATTAATGATAAGAAGAATATTCTCCTTAAACACATCAAGGAATACAAGGATGCTGCAGCCAAGATAGCTGCTGCTCTAGAATTCTTGAATGAAATCCAGAACAAACTTAAGGCCCTTAACAAACCAATTGGAAGCAAGGTAGAAGATGTACAACCGATTATTCAAGCGTATGAAGCTATACTTGCTGACCTTAAGAAGAACAAAGCTATGCTCAATGAACTTCAAGGAGGCAACCTTCACGATCTTCAAGACATTGTTGCCAAACAAGATGAATTGATGAGCACTATCGAAGACCAAATATCTAAACTGAAGCAGCTTCTGCTACTGCGAGAACAGTTCTTCGCTCTCGTGAAAGAAATTGAAGAGTTTATTGCTAAATACACTGAAGTAACAGCTGATATTGAGAAGTCTAATGACACTCTCGAAGATAAGATTAAGCGGTACGATGACATCATTGGTAAAATCCAGGGCTGTGAAGCTTTGCTTGCCACAGCTACGGACAAAGGTCAACAGATTGCCGCTGAAGGTACTGTCATTGACAGGAATAACATAACTGAACTCTTGCAATCACTTAAACAACAACTTCTTACTCTAAGAAGGACAGTAGAGTCCAAACGACAAGAGCACGAACGAGCTGCAGCTGAGCATAAGAAACTTGCTGCTGATCTTGGAGAAATTATCAACTGGCTTCATGACAACGAAGCTACCGTACACTCTCGCCCACTCCTCAATAGAGATGTCGCTAGCGTTGACAAGAAATTGATTGAACATGCCACTCTAGCCAAGAACATCCACTCCTACTTAGACAAACTTACCAAAATCATGGACGTGATTAAGAACGACGATGGAGTCCCCGGTTCTCTTCTCGAAATGGTATCCGTAGCTAACTTCTTGAAGAACTCTTTGCCAGATGAACTGAAAGACAGAGAGAAGTACTTGCAGGACAATAAGAAGTATCGCCAGCAGTACTTGCAGTTGGTTGAGAAGCTGAACATCTGGGTGAATGAGTCCACCATTCGCCTGGACATGGGTAAAAACGGTACCGACTTTGAGAACATTGAAGCGGACTTAGAAGAACACAAGTCATTCTTCAACACATCTGAGCCTGAAATGAAAGACCTTGTAGGAAAACGGATGCAGGATATCGTAGACAAGATCTGGGCTTCATTAGCAGCGTCGGAACAAGACGAGCTATCGAAAGATCATCAGAAACACAACCAGCTTCTGAAGAACACGCTGAACTCTGCGAAGTCTCGCCAGGCGCACTTAGAACAAGATTTGGAGATCTGGAAGGACTTCTGTAACCTGGTGCAGAAGATTAAAGCTATTTTGGAGAAGAACAACGTGCCTGATGAACCTGTGACATCAGTGGATGCTCTGAGGCTGCATTTGGAGAAGCTGAACCACGCCAAGAATGACCTAGAGGTGAGTCAGTTTAATGAATAAGTATACAATAGTAAAGATACATCTGTAAGTCCCATAAGATGTTGTCATCAAATTTACAGTGAAACTAGTATAATAGTAACTCTATACGGAAGTTTGCATAATTGCAGATATTTTTATACCATCTGAAATGATGTCATATCAAATACGTTGGTTTATAAATGCAGGCTGAATAAATATTAAATTGAATTAAGAACTTTTTCAATGTTTACTACTTCAAGTAGCTAGTTGAGTTTAAAAAAACTACAAGTACTTTGCAAAAACATGGTCAATTGGCCTTGAAAAGAGTCGTCTTTACATAAAGCGAAGGTTGACTTGATGTTTTCGTTTTTACTTGACCCGAATCATTTTAATGGCTACAATAATACTACAATAAAGTATCGTTCCATTTGGTCCCACTGGAAATCAAGAGCTTCTCTCTCACTGATGATATATTGGTATCTACAGAAATTGGTTAAGTATAACATTCGTGTTAGTGATCTTAAATCTGTACCATGTTAGGAAAATATTTATGCTCGACCTAGAACTCACGTAGGTTACGTGAAAACTTTGAATACTACAAATGTTTATAAAGGGTTTAAAAAATTATTATTTTTCGCGATAATTATCATTTCTTTTTAATTTTTGAATCATAAATATGACAAATTTGGGTGACACAATTTTATTCTTATTCTTTTATAGCTTGTTTAACGAAAATGATATGAGATACTATTTATATTTTTTATGATTAAGAGAAGTGTGTAATCAATTTATCATTACAAATGAAAATTAGTACGGGAAAATTCTAGAAAAGGAAAACCTGACGCCATTTGTTACTTTTTTCACAGATTCATAAAAATATATAACAATTGCTACATAATTTTAGACCAAAATCTTTCAGATAAAAACAATCACTACATAGTATAAAACAAAGCCGCTTTCTCTGTCCCTATGTCCTTATGTCCCTACGTGTGCTTAGATCTTTAAAACTAAGCAACGGATTTTGATGCAGTTTGTTTTAATAGATAGAGTGATTCAGTGGGAAGGTTTTTAGCATAATTTTATCCCCATATTCTTACGGGAACGGATACTACGCGGGTGAAACCGCGGGGCGCTGCTAATAATAAATAAATGTATAATGCAACATATAGATATGAAAAATATTTAAGAGTCAATTATAAATAGCAACTGACATAATCAGTCAAACATCAGTGCAAATTAAATAAAAATAATCCTACTGTTTGCAAACGTTAAAATGTGTGGGTATAATAACAATGAGGTAATAAATTGCAAGGCGCCATCTTGCTTTTTTGTGTTAGTGTTGTAGGTCAACGCACTTCAAGGCTTATCAAGGTCTGATACAAGTTAAGGCTACTTTAGAATCTATACTAATATATAAAGTTGAAGAGTTTGTTTGATTGTTTGTTTGTTTAGTCGAATGCAAATCTCAAGAACTACTACTCCGATTTGAAAAAGTCTTTCGGTGTTAAATATCCCATTTATCGAGGAAGGCTATAGGCTATATTTTATCTCCATACTCCCACGGGAACGGCGGGTTAAAACGCGGGACGCTGCTAGTATTTAATAGAAATAATGAAAAATCGTGTAAGGAATGAATTTAGATTCAATTTTTGTGGCGTTTCATACACTCTCGATAGCTCATTTACTTGAGTGTGGAACCTAATATAGAAACACGCTTGTTCGATATGACTACACACAGAAAGCACAGCTAATAGAAATCTATTTCTAGACAGCACGTTTCGCCGAAAACCTTGTTGATAGAAAACATTGTTCGTAGACATCTCGGTACATAGGGACCACTGTTGACAGCGATAGAGAGAGCGACTCTATAGGTAGCGGCACGTAACTTTAGCGCTGAGCGAAATGTAGAGGGGATGGGTCCATATTGGCTCACCTAAAGTTCTTTACCCGAAAATGTTTTTCCTAACTATTTGTAGTCCGAATGATCATTCTTCCTAAAATTTTTCATCCTAAAGTTTTAATTCATACTATTTGTAGTGCTACCGACGATGCTCATAACACTCATTTTTCCGAAAATTTTAATTCATAACATCTTTAATGTAAATATATTTAAACTCCTACTGTTTTTTATCATAACGCTTTTATCCCTAAACATACTTACCATAATATTTTCACTCATGCTCAGAAAGAAACATTTACCAAGTGTAATAAAAAATATATGTGGGTAGAAGATGATATTTATAGTTTTAATGATTATTATACGACTCGTTTACGGTTATGCTTATGGCCTGGGAGTTTACCATAACCATAACTAAAGGACCAATTCGGTTCTGGCACTTCGCCGGCCGCTGCCGCGGCACGCTCGCTACGCTCGCTCGGCTCGTGCGTTGGGGTCACAGTTCTAACATAACCTAAACCAATAATTAGGAATAGGACCGATTCGTTACTGGAACTTGACTGAATGATTGGAGCAGGACTCTGTTTTTGCTCGCTCGGCTCGTGCGTTATATGTTATACCTACATGTTATGTAAAAACAAAGTTACGAAAAAATTATGTAAGTATATAATATTGATTATAATAAATAAAAATAAATCTAAACAGAAAAGATATGACTTTGAATAATAGTATGAACGATGGTTATGTTGAGAAAATATAGGAAAACAAATGTTTCGGAATTAAAACATTAGTGACAAAGATTTTAGGAGTTGCGATTGTTAGGATAAAAAATGTTAGGAAGAAAATTTTCGGATTTCCAATTATCGGAGTTGAAATTTTAGGTGAACTTTGGCGCACCCACTAAAACAAATATTTTTAACAACAGATTTTATTTAAATAAATAGTAAGTCTATCATTTACGAAATGTTGATGATATTAGGTAATGTTGCGCGCGCTAACATTAATAATTAAGTACTTACTTAATATTAAAGTTTAAGTTACGTTAGTTTAATTATTGACCATCTACTAAAAAAATGCTAATAAAAAACCAAAAATATCAAACAAATTTAAATAATACAATATCCATAAACGGCAATTATTAATATACTTTAGAACGCGACTGTTCATTCAGATGTCCGCGGAGTGTGCTATCGTGGCGGGGGACGGAGTACGGCAGACTAGCCAACCGGCGCTGCGCACACACTCCCCTCGTCCCTCTAGCCCCCCTGTGATACCATAACGGTCAGCGCTAGAGTTTCGTGCCGCTACTTATACCACGGTTGTTGAAACTTATAAATTGGTATAAGTGCAATAGTCTGATCTGAATCGGTGGTAGATTCAGTGACCTTCATAAGTGCCTCATTGAGGCCTTAATTGAAGAAATAATTTTTGAATTTTTAATTTTTGAATTTTGATCCCTGTCCTGGACTCAAATCCCTGTAGTAATAATAATTTTAAATGCAGTATTGTCTGGGTATTCATAGATACTATTTTTTTTTAAATATTAGCGCCCACGGTTTCACCCGCGTAGTTCCCGTTCCCGTGGGAATACGGGGATAAAATATAGGCCATCTCACGCACTGATAAATTAGCTTTCCATTACTGAAATATTTTTTTAAATCAGTTCAGTAGTTTCGGAGCCTATTCGTTACAAACAAACAATCAAATCTTTCGTTAGATTTTAAACTAAATGGTCCAAAATATTCCCAAAACTGTAGCACAATAATATTACTTATTGTTACTGCAATTTGATGGTTAATTAAAAATGTATATTCAGTTAACAATATAAGATTATGTATGAATCAGTCTGTATACTGTGTATGGAATTGATATTCCATTCATTGTCCGGAAGGTGACATTATTACCAGACGGTGTTAAGGCTACGGGTACGCAAAAAAAATAAGTTGAGAAAAGAGTTAGGATTTTCTTTGTATTTCCAGTTTTTAATGATTTCATGGGAACTCCGAGATAAAAACGTAGACTGTAATTATTATCTAATTACTATCAGCGCCCTGCTGTTTCAGCCGCGTAGTTCCCGTTCCCGTGGGAATTTCAGGATAAAATCAGCCTATGTTCTTTCCTGGATCATAAGCTACCCCTGTTCCAAATTTCAAGTCAATCGGTTCAGTAGTTTAGCCGTGAAAAGGTAATAGACAGACAGAGTTACTTTCACATTTAGATTATTAGTAGGGACAAGTAGGGATAAGGAATAGCCTGTACCTATTTATTTTTAATTCAGCCAATACTGTATTTTTTGTGCGAGAGTGCAACCTACTCAAACTTTCAGCTAATCTACTACAATGTTTAAATTAATGAAAAAAAAAACAATGGTACGCGATTTATCTACACAGTTGCAGTATATATACAAACAAAGTCACGTTCAGAAAATAGTTAACAAATAGGAAGTTACGATAAGTTGGACACAATAATTTTGTGTGAATATTATCAACTAAATAAGCAACAATGTCACTTAATAATAAACCTCCTTACCCACTAGTTCTTGTAATAGGGATGTCGACATGGTAAACAAAATGAAATTCTAATAAGTCCGTCAGATAGATTTCGAAAAAATATTAGACACGTATTTTTTTGTTTTATCAAATTAATAAAACGGACGTAGGTCCGTTTTATTAATTTGATACCCACTCCTGAAGTTTAATGCGTTATAAGTAGTTATAACGCATTAAAGTTCAGGAGTGGGGGCTTGTGACGATAATTCTTGGTAAAAAATGTATGTAGCTGTGACGTCACACGAGTTTTCTATGCACTGTATCGTCTTAATTATTTGTTTGTATCAAAAAAGAAAAAATATGTAACCAATATTTTTGCGAAATCTATCTGACGGACTAATTAGATTTTTTAGTTGACATCCCTATTACGCGAAACACCGTCATTGTATTAATATCATCCAGTGAGACCTTTGTCTGTCAAGGGATTTTACAGGACTAAAGAATATAAAGAGTATACTTTATATCAAAATAAAAGAGTATTTAAATTATACTTCACAATTGATACAGTCAAGTACACAAGACACTTCGCCTTAACACTATGATGTCATCAAGTCACAGTAAGGCCTGTAGAGCCGGCATCGCTCAGTCTCGTTACTAAATTCAACGCGATGACCGTACAATCACAAAAAACAATATTTTGCAATTATTTTTCGTATATAAAGTGTTATATATACATACCTACATAGTTTTTATACAGAAAATAGACTGTTTCGTGTAGAATAAGTTTTTTTTATTAAGTTTTCAGGTAGTATTTAAAATTCCTCGTAAAAGGAAGGTAAGCACGTGTTGCAGTGTTTATTTATTTATTTTTTGAACATTTAGATTTTTTGTATATTGATAAAAATGACGATTTTCATGTATTAGTTAAGGCGAATATTCTAGAAATTATGATGAAATCTGAATGCAATTTGTGTTTTTAATCGCAATTCACAATAGATGATGTTAGTTTCAAAATATCTGTAAATACAAAATGATTTAGAGTTTTTCTAATGTACAAATTACTTTTAGGTAATAAATGTTAGATTTTTTATCTGTCTGCCTGTAATTTGGGAAACAATTTTCCGGCTGAACTGTTTTCGACTACCAATACATCGAGAAATCCTTACCAAAATTTGCGCGCCATTTCAAGCCAATTGCTATAAATGAATGGAATATTTGTATGTTGTTCGGTGGCAATACAATTTAAGAATGACCTAATTCTTAATCCAGGGTTGACTCCTTACGGTTAACTTCTCAATTATTTAAAAGTATAGAATCGTTTATCCAACTTGTTCTCTCAAATAGGCACCAGTAACTTCAAAAGGAACTTCTCCAGATCTACATAGATTTAGTTTGTTTTGTTTGGACGCGCTTATCACAGAAATCATCTGGATGCTCGTTTTTTTTTATATTTTTTCATAAATATTAATTGAAGATGGTTCTAGGCTACAATAAAAACGCGGCGATTCAGGTATTCTTCGGCAATTAAATAAATCCTTTATTTTCAAGCCATTCATAAAACTGTTTTCGGAATCGAAGTGAAAATTAAACGAATTGATTATCGAAATGAAAGCGTTAAAACAATAAGTATTAATGAGTGTAAGTGGGTCGACTGCAGCACAATGAAATTACGGAAAGTTGTTTATAAAACAATCGGTCTTTCGATTATGGCCGATTACACCAGTTATATTATTTTTGAAATTAAATCTTTATATTAACATTCAGCTTTGACTGATATTGCCTTCCTCAGTATAAGGATCTCAAAAATATTTTTTCAAATTGAATCTGATGATGTTATCGTGGTGAAGGAAAACATCGTAAGGAAACCAACCGGCATAATTATGCGTACAAGGTTGCGGTCGACCAACCCGCACTTAACCAGCTTGGTTGACTAAGGCCTGATCACCCAAATTCAGGGTAGGCTCCAGCCCTTCGGTTGGCCCTTTAATAGTAAACTATATAAGAATGATGATAAGCGAATTCAAATACACCAATTTTCCGTTTTTGTCTTCCCTAATTTAAGTCCCAAAACTGTTCTAAACTGCGATAAGTATTTTTAGTTGAATCAAATGTCACACTTTAGACTCACACTTTTGATAGAGCTCTTTAACTCGTTACAACTCTTAATAATGTTAATACGACAACCAAAATGGATAAGTTTTTAAAACTACAGTTTATTTAACATATTTAAACTTAAAAACCCACCAATATTCGACCCACAGCCCTACAAGATACCATAATTGGTTGCAGTGACTCACGCGTCTGACTTTATCATCTGCGCGAACATTTCTGTCAATGTCGCCGGACTGAATTATTATTGGACAGTTTCCTATTGTGTCGAGTTCACGGTCATTACAAACCAAACGTGACTGGAGTATATAATACGAATCTATATTAAAAGTATATAAAACTCGCCCCGCGGTTTCACCCGCGTAGTTCCCGTTCCCGTAAGAATATGGGGATAAAATTGCTAAAAACCTTCCCACTGAATCACTCTATCTATTAAAATAAACCGCATCAAAATCCGTCCCGTAGTTTTAAAGATCTAAGCATGCATAGGGACATAGGGACAGTGAAAGCGACTTTGTTTTATACTAAGTATGTAGTGATATGCAGCATATCATATAGATTTTGAGCAACGCCTTTCCGCAGATATCACCACGATTTCAAAGCCAATTTAGTTTGAGTTTTGGTTTAAAAGTTTTGCTATGTATTATTCTTGGTTCTAAAAAATATCTGTATCAAATTTTATACAGCTTAGTTCAGTAGTTTTTACGTAACAGAGTAATTCCATCAAGTCCGTACGAAAAATTCCTGCAAATACAAGCTTTCGCGTTTATACTTAATACATATTAAAGTGAAATAAATTTAAATAACAAGGAATTTCATTAATACTAAAAAAGTAATTTGGGTAAATAAACGATTTATACAAGGATTTATTGTGTAAAAGATAGTTCTGGGAAGGCACAGGATAATAATAATAATTGCAACCTCGCAAAGTCCGTGTGGTTTTAAAAACATATATTTTTAAATACACACATCAAAAGTGTCTAGGGATCAACATATATTTTTGCAATAACTTTTCTCCTGATTGATATTAATTAAAATTTTCTTTAAGGATTCATCAAATAAAGTGTTTTCGTTTGTCACAGTAACGATAAACCAAGTCACCTTTGCATTAATAAAGAAATTTGCCATTTTCCTAATAAAGGGATTTTTGACATTTGAACCACTAACATTAAAGTTCGAAAAAAAGACTGAAATAACAGTTTTCTTTAAAATTTTATTGGGTAACTTAAACAATTAATAATCCGTGTTTCTACCGCGAACACTAACAACACAAGAACATCGGTTTGGCATACTCAAAATGAGTTCATCCAAATCACGCTGTGGAATGGCCGCCCATGTTCGTTGCAACAACAAAAAAAGGTCTTCTTGCGACTGGATACCCTCCATATTCGGCAGAGCTCTTCTCTGTAGCATATCCCATGCATGCTCAATCGGGTTCAAGTCTGGCGACTGAGCAGGCCAGGGCAGGACATTGATGTTAGCTGCGGCGAGAGTCTGTCTTACAACTCTTGCGGTGTGCGGTCGTGCATTATCATGCATTAACTGAAATAAGGGACCGATTTGCACTTGTAGAGGAACGATGACGTCTGATACAATCGTCTCAGCATAAATTTGAGCGTTGAGGTTGCCTCTGATCCAAATCAACTCAGTTCTTCCGCCGATCCAAATACCCGCCCATACCATGATGGTTCCACCACTATAAGGATGGACTTCCTGGCAGGATTTTAATCGCTGTTGGCGTCCAGGGGTTCTCCAGTGTCGTATACGTCTTGTATCCGGTCTCATACCAAAACGAGACTCATCAGAAAAGCACACGAAACGCCATTGTTCTTCTGCCCAATTTCTGTGTTCAAGAGCCCATTGATATCGAATCCTACGATTGTGCATTGCTATAGGTGGTACCCGTAGCGGTCTTCGGGAATGAAGGTTCACTTCATGCAAGCGGTTTCTGACTGTTTGGTCGCTAATTAAGTTCCCTGAAGAGTGATGAAGCCGCACGGCTAACATCATGGCGGTTATTGTTGGAGCTCTTCGAGTTAAGATTTGAATGTATCGGTCTTGTCTCCGTGTGGTGCAGCGATACCGTCCTCCATGGCGCTCAGCCACGGTACCAGTGCTTCGGTAACGTGTCCAAAGTCGACTGATAACACTCTGACTTGTATTCAGAGCTAAAGCCACAGTACGTTGCCGGGAACCAGCTTCTATCATTCCCACGGCTCTGAGCATTTCTTCCCTGCTTAAATGACGTCGCCGCTCCATAATAACGTTGGTTTTAATCAGTAGTAGGGAAACAGTAGCACTAATAATGTCTTCAATGCGTTGTATGTTTTTATAGGGAAAATATTGACAGCTGATTTTCATCTTTTACTCGAATTTGATTCACAGTTCCTGATTCAAATTATGAAATGCACCAAAAAGGATCCATATAAATTTATAAAATCATAAATTTATTACAAAACCACATCTCAATCTCAAGAAATCCGCATAAAAATGCTTGATCCCTAGACACTTTTGATGTGTGTATTATTATACAAAAACCAATTACCCGTTTAAATTACATAAAAATAAGTGACATTGAGATGTGTTATCGTAAGATCGGTAATGCATGGTGCGCCGGCGCACCTGATAGCGAATACTATCATTATCAGTCAACGGCTTATTATACCGATAACATTGTAAACATAGAGCCCGGTGTTGCGTTAATTTTGGTATTTATAAATAGAATAACTGAACTTAGCCTGTCAGGAAATAAGATTTTTAAATATGTAGTTAATTTGGTGTATGAAATATTTTCGTTGTGTACGAAATATCAGTCCTAGACGCCACTGCAAACTAAAAACCTACTTATTGATGATACTATAGTTAAAAGTATCGGCCAGTAGAGATCACACTGCATGGTCTGAAATGGTCAAATACCATGAAGGAGAATAGGCGTAATCACCCCGCTTACATGTCTGTTCATTAGTGAATACTAATCAAAAACTTGACCTGTATTTGCGATTTTTTTCATTTTAAGTTTAGAAAATAGCAAAAAACGGCAACGGCTTTTTTATGGCTCTTATAATTTTTGAACATCTTATGGGACATCCCAAAACCAACAACTAGTGTCCCACCCCATTTCCAACCCTTTAATAACCAGTACCTCTTTAATCTTCAGACCCAGCAGCCGCTTCTGGACGTGGTCCGGGAGCGGGCGCGAGACCTGTGCTCTGGCGCTGATGCGGCCAGCGGCGAGAGAGTGGAACAGACCACCAGGGAGCTGGCTGATACGTGGAACTTGGCGTGTGAAGGTCAGTATTGTTTGGTATTTGATCTTCTAGGAAGCTATGGGAAGCTCCGAAATAGATTTTAAACCGAAACCAACGACAATAGAATAAATAAAAATGAATGATTTTAGTGTCTCGTGAACTTGCAAAAATACAGTTTCAACCAAAAGAACGACTTATCATCTTAGGAAGCTATGGAAAGCTCTGAAATAGATGGGACAAAACATAAGTGCAGTGTACCGAAACCGAAGTCAATAAAGTAATTTTAGTTTTTTCGTGACCATAAAAAGAGAGCGAAAATACTGTTTCCACAAAAAGCATTGAACTTACGTAAAGTATTGAACGTATTTGAATTTGCGCAAATAGTTTGTCAAATAATCCGAACTAACAAGTTTTAGTAAGCATAGCACATCCTCAGTATTATCCTATTTCCAAAATAAAATTTGCGGGTACAACACGAAATAAAATACACAAGAAATCCAAGCACAATACTTTTCAATCATCTCGCACTTAATCGCGTTTAAACTTCAATTCCTTTATTACAATTTTAGACTCTAAATCAACCATACTCCATAGATCATAATAACACTTCCTACCATTCGCCTCCCATCCTGCTTCAACAGGTATAAACAAAAACATACCTGCTTTAATAATACTAAATGATCCATGAAACTAGCGACTCATGATGTACTGCATCTACCGTAATAGTAACTCAGAGGTAATGATGTGTGACACATTGAGGAATTGTTTATCAACCGTGATATTGCTATGAGATATTGTCTTTTAGTTATTATTTATTGAGAGGAAATAAATAGGTTGTTCGTATTTTTGGGCTGTTCAGATTGGCCTTTCCCAGATCGATTTGCAGTTGTGATAAATTATCGGTTAATTTAATGCTCCACTGATCTTGTAATCATTTGGTGTAATAATGTGGTTTATTCTAAAAAGTTCAAGCAATTATGGATCTCTAAAAAGAATATCTTAGACAGACTCACCAATTCGAATAAATATAATAATAACACTATCTTCAGTTACTAACTTGGGAATAGGAATGAAATAGAAACAGTCACTCTAGTAATGACAAAGTCCACAAAAATACCAATCCAATGTCATTTTTAATCAATCATTATTTTACCCAAAGTTTAGTAAGATTTTCCATATAATATCTAATGATGAATCCTCCTCTCCAGGTCTATCAAAACGCGCCGCCATAGCCGACCAGCAGCTGCAACGCTGGTCACAGCTGATGTCCGTCCAGCGCAGTCTCGGCGCGGCCATCACTGCTGCTTCGGACCGCTTGAGGCAGCTGGACGCTAACCCCAGCACTAGGCGACGTGCTCTTGACACCAGGCATGCGCTCCAGGTAAATGAGGCATATTGTTAATTTCTTTACTGTCCGTTTTAAGAACCTCGAAATTGGATAGTGTTAATGACCATCGTGATAAGAAAGTAAGGATGACAGATATCCTAAATCGGAAGGTGAATAGCGTACTAAAAGCAGACAGTTTTTCACAACTAAACCACTCGTCCGGTTTAGCAGAACCGGCTAAAATACGTGTCGTAAAATAGACAACACTCAAATTAGAGAGATCTAAGGACCCAAATTATTAGAGAGGTCAAATTGCAAAACACTGCCTAGACTTACAAGATCATCGAGTCCCATCCATTCGCTAAAATTTTCTTATATTTGATCCAGGAACTACAAAACGAAGTATCCGGTCTAGAAGACAGTAAGGATGAGCTGCTAGAACACGTTGAGTTCGTGGTGAACCTCCTCAAGCCGAGGTCGAAGGAAGCCGCCGAAGACACCGAGAAGACTGTCAGAGAGCTGGTGGAAGCTTATGAGAAGTAAGTAATGAAATGAGTGGATGTTTTAGAAGGTCTTATATTTTTGATACTTTTTATAATGAAGAATTTATATTTCAGGATTTGTTCTTTTCTTTTATTATTTTGTTAGGAACTTTTTTATAATGTGATGTCTTCTATTTTTAATATTTGTTCTAGGTGCTTTATCGTTAATAATAATTGGAATTTTAAGTTTTTCACAGATGGATTTCGAAGGTAAGTCAAGTAAGTACTGTGCTGTTTTGTAAATATAAGTATTTATCAGAATTGCTTGACTTGTCTTTTTTGTATGGGAGCGCAACGGGAAGTTATAATGATGAATGGTGCAATAAAAGATACGATATTTTTTATCAAATAGCTGCTTTAAGTTACATCCTATTGGTCACAGGGACGTACACACCATAAGAATTTAATGTTTTTTAATTGAAACCAGTAATTCTTGAGATTAGCTCTTGTAACAAAATAAATAAACTTGTCTACAAATGGTTTTTAGGAGTAGAGTTTAAATCATGGGTTATCCTTCAAATTGGATGCTTAACGTAGCGGCAAATTCAGTTCTTTTTCTAAGAAAACAACCATTTATTTAGATAAACACTGAACAAATCCGGAAGTAACACGTCTTACATTTTTTGGCATTTAATCAACTATTGACAGAGTAACGTTTGCTTCGTTTTGAATACAAATATTTGTTTTATTATCAACTTTATTTGCGTAGTAACAAGACAGGTTTTTGCTTAACAAAATAAGTGGGTTGGTGTAATTAGGGATTTGGTTGAGACGTTTTTTTCTTTAGTTTTTGTGGTGAGATTTTGATGGATGGCTTGTTGTCATGGGAGAGTAGGTCATTAGGTAAAAATGGTCCTGTATAGATTATAATTTATCTTGAATGGGAATAACCCGCCGTTCACTTCGATCTTCCTGTCTAAATTAAAAGATATAAATAGATACTTATGTAGAAGTTCAAATCCAAAAATTATGAATTCAGTTTAGGTTACAAAGCAATTACAATGTCAAAGAGCTTATAAACACTTTTAGTGGCATGAAAAAGGGAATAGGAAATAAAAAAAAAACCGTTTAAAAAACCGAATTATCAGCCCCAATTAGAAATGTGATTAAAAGGTCGGGAAGAAGAAGAAACTCTTCTCTCTCCGCAATCTTTTATGATGATAACATTCTAGAAAAGTAAAAATAAATCGTGACTGAAATCCCTCAATATACTCCTAGAACTATTTTAATATTATCTCTTTAAAACCTAATAAGAAAATGTCTTTGAAATCGTGTTAAATAGAGCAATCGTAGGATTCGATTCGAGTTCAATTACTGAGCTCTTAATACCAGCTGATACTAATCCCTCTTAGTTTCTATTAAATAAATTGGAATGATTAAATTGTTCCTCTTAGGTAAAACGATTCTTATTTCAATAGAGCTTTTAGTTATTATCTAGAAAAGATTAAATTAAATTAGTCGTCAATTTTTAAGACTTATTTCAGTGTTAGCTTGTTAGGTAGGTATTTGAAATTCATAGCTTATTATTATCTAAAGCTATTTCTATCATAATATTTACGGTGATTCAGCGGTTTTTTGCATCACCAGCCTGCGAAATAAGAAGTCCTACGTAGACCCATGTTTTCTATTTTCCAAATTATGTCTCGGAAATTATCAACATAAACCATGCGTGGTGATAACCCATACACTATCATTTCTATCCGTAGTAATATATTCAATGAGAGAGTCCACTGTACTATCATCATCAGTGAAAGAGAGACATTTCCTCTGCAGTGGATCTTACAACTCACTCACTTATCGTTCCTATGTAAAGCATAATTTAACCCAGAAATTGCGTTGTAGAATATGTAAAATTATGATACTTTTATCGAACCTACCTATATCGCATCGTAAGCAAAACCTAATGCAAATCAGTTTACCAAAATATTATTATTAGTTATTGACACGCAAGATTATATTCAATACCTTATCGATTCGGTTTATTAGCTCTTGTCAGCGGTTTCGTTTGCTTTTTATTGGTTTGACTTTGAGTCTTGTATGTAATGATCGTAATATGTGCTGTTTAAATATAATTTTGGGGGTCTGGTAAAGAGATAGCTTTAGAGATAGTTGGAGAGTAAATCTAGAGTACCTTATCACGTACGTTATTGGCTATTTTAGGGTTCCGTACCCAAACGGTAAAAACCCTAATACTGAGGCTGTCCGTCCGTCCGTCATACCACAAACGTGTTTTTTTGTCGTTTTTGGTACGGAACCCTTCGTGCGCGAGCCCGACTCGCACTTGGCCGGTTTTTTTTTAATAATTTGAGTACGTATGAAAATTCTCAAGGAAAACCCCCGGTGGTAGTCTAGTAATTCTAGCATATGAGTAAGTTGCGTGACCAAACCTAATTCTTTTAACCACTTATTTAAATTCTTTAGTTAAAAACGAACGCAATTCATGAAAAACTAACAAGAAAATATTGATTTAGTGAGAAAGTAGTAGCGGGCCGTGGTTTTACCCGCAAAAATTGAGATTTGGGTGAAATTTCGGGATATAAATGTAGCTTGTGTTAACCCCGGGATTTAAGCTATTCCTGGTACCAAACATACATACACACATACAAACTTAGGTCTAGTAAGTGGGAAGTATCATAAAAATAATTCACACAATAAAATTTAATTAAGTACATAAATTATTAAAATTCTACCGAAAACATGACTTACGTATTCAACATATTCGCATCCTCAAGGATACCAAAATGGACACACGAATTTGATAGCTAACACTTCAGATATAAGACTCATATCACCGTGCATTTGATGGTGTAAAAATAATAGATGTGTCTTTGAAATCTGTGATATTTCAAGCAAAGCCATGATGTCATGGTCTACACTCATGTGCTTGGAATTCGTAATTGTTACACTCTTATTTCTAAAGTAATAGAGTTCAATATTGCATTAGTTTTTTTTAAATCATTCTATTCGTTGAATTGTCATTGAGATATGTGACGTCACTGCGATTTTTAGGTCGATATGTGTGCAAAAGTTTCTTAAAATAATTGTCTCTAAATTAACTTTAGGAAGGTGAAGTCTCACAATGTGTTCACCTTTTAAATTCCCTCAAAAAGGGAGTGTTATAACTTTAACATGACATGTGTATGTTTGATTGTCAACTTGCATTGTAACTATGGGCATATTATGGGGTTTGTCTCAGTACAGATCACGTGGTTAGATTATAATCAAATTAGGAGAACAGATTACTGCGATTTGTTTCCTCTGTCATTGTAATCAATTTCGTACAAAATTCGACTTAAGTAAACAATTACTAGATACGAACTTAGTTAGGAATCAGTTACTATAATGAGATGATGTAGTGAATGATTATGTTATGTTATGTTTATTAACCACGTGGATCGCTCGATCTAAAATTAAGTAAGTATATAATTATGGTTCATATCCGTCATGGTATCCATTTTCTAAACTATTTAATATAAGTACTTACTTACATACCCACATATCTCGTTAAGTAAAAATATATGGATTATGGTGTTCGTTGTTGAATGTACTTATAAATATATTTTCGAAACTGTTCAATGAAACTAGACCGATTTCAATTTAGCTTTTTTGTTTGAAAGATGAAGTAATAGAGTGTGTTAGCTATGATTCAAATTTTTTTTATTTGTATTATGAGTATTTTGGTATTTTCGTACGTAATTTGTCCGTTTTATTAGCAAACCTATTTAATTTTCAATCAATTACATAATTTAAGCTGAAATTTACCTAATTTTTCAAGATATTAAAAAAAACTCGTTATATTTTAAAGATATTAAAAAAACTCGTTATATTTTAAAGATACTTATTATAAAAAAACTCGTTTTATTTTACTTAAAGATCTTATTTTATTTATTTTATTTTATCTTTTACGATAATAACGTTTATTAGGAAAGGAAATATATCACAATTAGCAGCGTAATCTCTAACAATTACAAAAATCAATACCTTTCAAGTATTATTATATTTTCCACATATAAACTGCAATTGCAACCCTCGCACCCCTTGGCAAAGAGGGTTGTTCAGACGTAGAGTGCATCGCACTTTGCACCCCATCGGGAAACCTACCCCAACATTGTTATTTGTAACCTTCGTTTTGTGTTAAGTATCTATGAAAACAGATTGAGGACTTAGATTCATGAATTTGAGTATTCACTACATAGTATAAAACAAAGTAGCTTTCTCTGTCCCTATGTATGCTTAGATATTTAAAACTACGCAACGTATTTTGATGCGGTTTGTTTTAATAGATAGAGTGATTTAGTGGGAAGGTTTTAAGAAATCCCCATATTCCTACAGGAACGGGAAATACGCGGGGACGCCGCTAGTTTTGTATATAGAAGCGCTCATGGCCCAGTGCTACTCGCGGATCACTTGTGATCTGTGCGGTTAAGCAACGTCTGGCGCCGTCATGACTGTGATGGGTCACTAAAAATGACTTTTAATTTAATTCCCTGCATAATTTCAACACTAATCGAAAGTTATATTATCATTTTAAACGCTAAAAAACAAACGTTGCTATCTATAACTATGAGATGCGGGTGTAAAATCGCGGTGTTCTCCGATATATAGTAGTTAAATACAAATTCATTTTTATTACTTGGTAATTTCACAGTATGTTGATTTAAAACGTAAATTCGTATTTCGACTTCTACCATCCTTCTATACATCTATAAAACCTATTTCTGTACATTGTAACAATTCACATCCTCCAACAAACAATGCTTGTTGCAAACCGTTAAGATTTACGACGCTTAAACTTTTAAGCTGACTCCACACTATCATCCAACAATCTGTTCGTCTAACCTTCCACGGGTAGATACACAAATTCATCCGTGATCATGGCGCTTGAAACGACGAATTATCAGAAACTCGAAATAAATAATATACATGGTAGGTAAATATCCCGTTAATCATAATAATTTGAGCCTTTTAATTTGAATTAATAGCCTTGATAACTATAAAAATACGTAGAGACGATGTTGGGTCATATTGGTGCGGGATCGGTCCTGTGGCGGTAATTCGTACCAGATCGTAGAAGTTTGGATTGAATAAGGTTACCTATTCAATATGTTCGCAACTCCTTTATGTGTGGAGAGTCTGTTTTTAGTTTTACCGATTGCAAGTTGGTACAAGGCAGAAGTATAGGTTGGTACAAGGCAGAAGTATGTTGGAGTGTGGGCCGATTGTGTGGAGCCGGCATTAACATCATGTGGCTGAAGACTCTGCCCGTAACCTTGGAGAGAGCCTCACAGTCTGAACGAAAGACGTGATGTCATAGTTATTCAATGAAAAATGTTTGATTTTCAACTATTTTTCAAACATTCGCTCGTTTTTGATGGTTATTTTTGTTCGGTATTATCGAATTGAAGATTTTAAACTATAGAATCAAGAAGCAAAATCTAAGTACTTACACATGTAAACGTATTAAAATATACGTGACTAGCGGCGCCCCGCGGTATCACCCGCGTAGTTCCCGTTCCCGTAAGAATATGGGGATAAAATTATGCTAAAAACCTTCCCACTGAATCACTCTATCTATTAAAACAAACCGCATCAAAATCCGTTACGTAGTTTTAAAGATCTAAGCATACATAGGGACATAGGGACAGAGAAAGCGACTTTGTTTTATACTATGTAGTGATAAGTGTGTGTGTTTGGATGAATATAAATGTGATTTATGCGAGCCAGGCAAGGTAGTCTTTTATTTAGGAATACATTTTACTTACATAAGAATATTATACAATATTATTCATTCAAAATTATTCACTTTGACTAGGATTTGAATCCAGTGACGTCGGAATCTCATGTTTAGTCTGATCTACTCAATATGTCTATTCTAACATTAAGTTTAAAAACATCAAATTAAAACGTTTGCAAAAAAAACAAGTCGTTTCAAAGTTAAATCTTCTGTTTCGTTTGCAAAAAAAAACGTTTCAAAATGAAATCAATACCAAAATGCATTTACCGTTAAAAACCGTATCCAAGGTATTCCCCTAAACAAAATTGACTTCCAGGTATTTAACGTAATAAACAGGGAACGAAATTATTGTACCCCTTTAAAAGGTACTCGGGTACGTCATAATAAATTCACCCTTTTGAAGGGTCTTATACGTTAATTAGGTTATTTGATACAAATTATTTGTTTGTCATAATTATTCTCATATTATTTACTAGATTTATAGCCTATTTCACCATCTTCAAGTAACGTTCCGAGTCACATGTCACACTCACATGTTTTGTCTTTTTCACTTGATATAAAGTAAGAAAGAGACAAGTTTTGAGTAACTTTACTTGAAGGTCGTGAAATAGGCCCATACTGTACTGTTTTATACGCTGCTCTTACGGCCATTCAATTGGTTAGGCTCTGCGTTGATTAATCAGTCAGTCAGCGTAAATAATTATATGAGACAAAATAAGTTCTCTAAAATGTGTGTTAATTTTTTGGTGAGTTTGTCTTTTTATCCGCAAATATTTGATAAAAATCAATTTTATTCTATAAATTCTTATATTAAAATTACATTTTTTAAATCTAATAATGACCGTTATGACGTCAGTATTACGTGTACTCGTAAATACTCGTACATACAAAGATTCGTAATACATTTCACTATACCGACGAAGTATTCCAATAATCTCGAATATTTCTCTCAAATTAGAACATTCCAGAGTTTAATGGAAATATCTAGACTCCTATTCGACTTTCTCGGCATATGAGCTAACAGAATCAATCGAGTCCCGCGGCGCTTATCACGGCAACGTTCCATGTCACCCTTGGGAACAAGTAAATTTCAATCTTCGACGCAATATCTAGGGTCGATTTTTATACGACAGTAGTTCCAGACAGTCGACAGGGCTCGGGGAGACGTGTAATCGTTATTCAAACTGGCAGACTACTATTTCCGAGCTTCGGGCGCATGCGCGCGAACGCAGCGCTTTATAGGTCAGGGACTCTCAGTCTGCACTGTACCCGGCTACGGAATTATACTTGGAAAGCACGCAGTTTGTCATATCTCAGTAACTACGCCACATTATAAACAATTAAACCGCGAAATGAAAGTAAATGAGTGCGGGGGATCGTGCGTCGCGAACCGTAATCACCGCTTGGGGGACACAGGGACACACAGCCCGACCGGCCCCGAGATACTCGTACGTGTCGCCGACAAATAAACGATTTCCAAACCCAATACGCCGCACAACGAGACTGGAACGTGCCTGGTCGCTCGCCGGCGACGATAAATAAGTTTTGTAAAACGAACTATGTTCGAACATTGAAAATATGTGAAACGACATGTGCGTGACTGCGTATTCCAGCGGCGGCCGCGCTGACTCACTCCCGGCCGTATTTATGTGAACTAGGAACTCGCCGGATAATATACGGGTAAATTGGTAACATTGTGTTTATATTTCGGTTCGCGAGCGACCGCGGCCTCTCGTTTATAACTCCTCCATCAAAATGTATGTTGATGCACATGTCCGCGCCGCGCGCCGGCCGGCTGCGACGTAGCGCCGCTCCATTGTTGATTTAATACGAGTTTCGTTCATGCTGAACGTTTACGGCGATGATCGCATTCGTCGCGCCCTTCCGATCATGAACTTAAAATACATTACGTTTTATAGTAACAGCCGGTGCGATGTCGCGATATTGCCATATGGCCGCTAAATGGCCGAAGGTCGCGCCGTGACACGTCACCTTATCTTGAGGTAAACGCGGCGGCGAGTGTGCAAAACGTAAACACAGTTCGGCAAATGCACCGAAAAAACTCGTGTGTGCTATGATGTCACCGAACAAACATTAGAGCGTGGAATTAAATTTAGATGGTCGGAGCCGAATGTATCGGGGACGGTTCATTGAGCGACGGACGGGCATCGCGAGCGGAGCGCCGCGTGCCGCCGAGCACACACCACGAGGTACTCCCGGCGCCGCGCCGACCTTGCACCATCGACGCAGCGTCACGCACACCCGACACGATTATTTTCGTCGACTTTTGGCACCTATTCCTCACTCGTGCGCTCCCCGACGCCACAATCGTGTATCGTTCCGTCAGTTATAAACGTTTTAACAAATATTTTCATCGTTGCAGATTGCGACAGACTCTTGCGGCGCGGCTCGCTGAGATCGACGACATCGTGTCCGAATTCGACCGTGTATCGGAGAGGATAGAGGAACTCCGGCAGCTGATTGAAGTGTCTATTGCTAAAGTGAAGACATTCTACGTGTTTGGAGAAGACGAAGAAGGGAACGTACGTGCGTTGGAGAAGGAAGTTTCCGACTTAGTCGAACGCACCAAAACCTTCACCGAAGAGAGCAGGAAACGCTACGGAGGTTCCGCACCTGCAGACGTCGCGCAAGAGTTATCAGCTTTAGAACTATCTGCCGAAGCTCTGGCGGCCGCTATGGAGGAGAAGGAGAGGGAATGGAAGCGTGCGAGGACGGCGCGTTACGAGTACGCCACAGACGTGGACGATGTTCAGACGTGGATCCGCGCTGCGGAGCTGACAGCACGCGACCGCACGCTGCCACCCGAGCCCTACAGAGAACGGCTTGTAGCCACACGATCAGAAGTGCCAAATGTTACCGACCGCGTCGAGAGGCTGACGCGCAACGCCAGAGCTATCGTAGAAGGAAGCCGAGATGCCACAGAGAGGCAACTAGTGCAGTCGACAGTGAGTGCACTCTCGGAACAGTTCGCGGCCATATGCAGCGAGCTGGAAACGCGACAGGCCGCAGTCGAGGACGCTTGCGACGCTGTCTCCAGGTTCCTCGCCCTACTCGAGAAAGTCTTACTTTGGGTTGAGACACAACGTGCATTCCTAGCGCGGCCACTCCCATTGGCCGACTTGCAGGAGGTGCAACAGAAACAGACTGAATATGGGGTCAGTTTTAACAGTGATAACTCATTAAATACAAACATTTACTTTATTGATTTCCCTCACTAATTTTTATATTTTTAATATTTTGCAGAACGCGCTCAAAAGTTGCAAGCAACAAGCGAAAAATCTAGCGGATATGGCTAAAGAAATAGAAGCAATAGAAAAAGTCACAAGCCCTGGTGATCTGCCCACTAGACTAGAGGCGGCAGAAAATGCAACAGTTGATGTAGAAAAGAAATTGGCGAAGACAGTCAGTATTCGTAACAGTAGATATAAAATATGTCTATGGACGACAGCTAATAAAATATTATTTTTCAGAACGGTCTCCTACAAGAACTCGCCGAAGAATGGGAACGATGCGAAAAGAAATTGAAAGATGTTGGACATTGGTTGGAGGCAACGTCGAGGACGCTTGAAGCTCCTCAAAATGCAAAGAAACCTCTCAGAGATAGACTGGGTCTGAGAGAAAAGTTGATAAACGATATATCAACTCAAAAAACTAAGATATCTTATGCAGTGGAGAAACTCAACGTGAGTGGTCGAATTTCTGGGATCGTTCGTTGTCACATTCATATGTTTTGATGTTCATTCGGTCGTTTGTGTCTACAGATGGCGGCGGCAAGTGACGCGTATTAATTACTCTTTATTGAACAGGTACACTTCGACGCGGAGGGTGTGGCAGCGCAGTCCGAGTTCCCCGCTAGTGTGGACAGCAACGCCCGGCAGCTAGTGGGCGCGCTAGACGCGCTGGCCGGCACAACGAGCGCCCAAGCGCGCGCGCTTGCCGGTGCGCTCGCCCAAGTGGAGGCGTACTGCGGCGAGGTGGGGCGGCTGCGCGAGCAGTTGCTGCACGCTGAACAGCAGCTTCGCCACGCTGCGCAGCCCAACTACTCCCCGCGCGACCCCGACACGGCGCAGCGCCACCAACAGGTAAGCCGAGCACCGCACAGTCACAGTGGCTAGCGACTTCTAGTTTTGTTTATCCGCGACCCGGAGGCTCTCGGTTGGGCGGCGCTCACCCGGGGCTAGGTGGCGGGCACCGCTTGGTATCACCTCACGCGCCGTCGGGGACGGCCGTAGAAGTACTTTTCACTGCGCATTCATCGATTTATTTACGATCTGTTCTGTTTTCTGTTCCTCCCTCCCTTTCACCCTCGCCGCTACTAACACGTCGAACCGATATCCTCCGCTAGGAGTGTCGAGAGCGCGTCAAGTCGCTCCAGAGCAAGATCCAGGCGCGGAACGAGCGCATCAAGCTCCTCGTGCAGCGCGGCGGTCCGGACGCCGACCCGCTGCGCGACGCGTAGTCGATACTTAATTTTAAGAGATCAATTATAATATTCCGTCAATACGTCCGCGATCATTTTTATATAGTACACTGTGAAAGCTAAAATATACACAACTCATCGCAGCCACCGTCGTTTCTTTTCGCAACCCTAAGCTTCGTCCCCTCTCGCGAACCGAGACACCCTTGTAAATCATGTGTTTGTCCGTACTTGCGTATCAGGAGGTCCGCCGGCGTATCGAAGAACTGACCCGAGCGATCTACGAGCTGGACCCGTACTACGTCCCCGGCGGGCGGGCGGCGGACGAGGCGGGCGCGGCGCTGGCGCTGCAGGCGGCCGCCTGCGCCCGCGCCTCGCGCGCGCGCCGCCTCGCGCCGCCCGCCGCCGCCCGCCGCGAGCGCTCGCCCGCCTGGGCGCCCGGCGGCACCACCTACGCCGAGATAGTCAAGGGCTCCGCCTCTCGCTCCAGCTCCGTGGGAGACCGCGCTCCCCGCGCCCTCACCCCGCGCCCCGCCGACTGGGCCGATGATGACCAAGTGGAGCCGAGTGTCTCACCGCCTAGGCCCGAGAAGACACCGGAACTGATAATTGAGGAGTTTGCGATAGACGCGCCTAGTGAGTGTGTCGTCACTGACGATCGGCCTACTGAGACCTATGTGTGTGAGCCCAACCGTGAAAGTGAACAAACAAGTGATGTGAAAGCTACCTCTGAGGAGGTTGTGTCGTGTCCAGTGCCGGATACCGTTCCGCAATATATCGTTGAACCGCCCACTGAATATCAGGAGGAAACTGTGGAAGTTCCACTTCCTGAAGAAGACACACAGCAAGAACAGCTTCCCCGACAAGAGTTGCTTCAGTCGATCCCTGATAAGGACGCTGAAGTACTCGAGCGGGAGGACCGAGCCGTAAGCCCGGCTGTAAATCAGTCTCATGAACTTTCATATGCCGAGATATTGGCACTTGGTCTACGTCGTCAAGCTCACACCCAGAGTGTGACTACTCTTCCGAAACCGCAGGTTGCTCATGTCGAGCTGGTGAAGGAGATTGTTGTAGAATGTGTTGAACGATCTCCACAAGTTCAGCAGTACGAACATAAAGTTGAACGTACTGAGCATACACGACTGAGACCGGAGAGACCAGAGCGGCCTCCACTTCGCAGTCGCTCTCGTGATATGCCACGGCAGCGAAGGGCTCCAGAAAAACGTCCAACCAAAGCACACGACGTGCAAATAATGAAAAAGAAAAAGACAACAAAGAAAGTCATTGAAGTACAAGACTTCGATGATTTGATAGAACCAGAGTCGAACGTGGAAGTGTCTCCACAACCGATACCTATTTTAACAGAAACAAAGCCAATAATTGTAGAAGTTACTAAAAAACTTCAACATAGTCCTACTGTAGTAGAAACTGTAACTGAAACTATTGCTTTAGATAAAAGCGACGAAGAAGATGCTGAAGAACATAAAAAACCCAAAAAGAAACATAAGTCTAAAAAGCCAAAATCTCACGAAGATGAGATACAAAAGGCATTGAAAGAAATTGAGGAGCAGGAAAAGAAAAAGAAAAAGTCTAAGCCTGAAAGTCAGATATTTGATTTTGTTAACGTTGTGCAAAAACCGGTAACCACATTAGATGTCAGTCATACGCAGCATGTTAGTAAACACGAGCAACCACTTAAAACAAAGAAAAGTAAAAGTACTAAACCTGTAGATGAGGAATCTAAAGAACATCAAAGTATAGAGTCTCATACTCAAAATATTACAGATGAACCTTCTTCTGATATTAGTAAAGCAGAAAAACCTAAGAAAAAGAAACATCCTAAAGAACCAGTTCAAAAACCTGTCACAATCAAAACTTCAGAAGATATAATAGCGGCTAAATCACCAGTAGATAGTAAGGTTGATATTTCAGGTAACATCGTTGAAGAAATTTCGACATCATACGAAGTTGACACAGGATCATGGGAAAACTTTGCTGAAGAAGATTTCAATAAGATCATAAAACCACTTATAGATGATGACGAAGAAATTAAATTTACTGATACGCTAAAAGCTAAACAACCCAAGAAAAATAAGAAGAAAAAAGAGATCAAAGATGAAAAAGAGTTAGTTTGTGAAAAAGTAGAACATATTATTAGACACGAAAGTTCTTCTATACGAAAATCCAGTTCAATTACAGAGAATGTGGTAGGTGTAATTAAAGTATCAGAATTGAGCAAAAAGATTTCTGTCACGAAAGAAGATGATAAGAAAACCAAAGAGTCTATAACGACACCTAAAGAACTTTCAGTTGAACCTGTAGAGGAACAAAAACCTACAGAAGCTGATGTTGAAACTTTAACTAAAGATATAAACGAGGAGTTTATTAAAAAAGAAGCTGAAACTCAAGAAGATGTATCTAAAACTAAAAAGAAGAAAAAGAAAATAGAAAAAGTGTCAGAGAGCAAAGATACGATTGTAATTGAAAAATCAGCAGTGACTGATTCTATAGAAAACAATCAAGTCGATTTGCCAATCCCAGAAATAACAGAAAAATCTAAAGTATCTGAAGAAAACTCTAAAGAACCTGAAGAAAAATCTAAGCAACCAGAAGAAATTAAAAGTTCTAAAAAGAAATCTAAATCGAAAAAATCTAAATCCAGTGACCATCACACTGATGAAGAAAAAACAGACCCTGTTGAGCCTAATGAACCATCTCTTGAAAAAGATGCTCCTTTAGAACAAAGTAAAACAAAGAAAAAGGGTAAACAAACCCAGAGTAAACTACTAGAAGAACAAAAAATACCTGAACCTATAGAACCAGTTGTAGAACAATCACCTCCAACTGAGGAAAGATTTGAAGAAGTTAAAACTTCTAAGAAAAAGAATAAGTCAAAGAAGACAAAACTGGAGGATGATGATATTGAAAAAGCTTTGAAAGAGATTGAGCAATCTGATAGTTTAAAGAAAAAACACAAAGAAAAACCATCTAAAGTAAAAGAACAACATAAGTCTGTAGTAGAAAATAAGACTACTATTGTCAAAAATATTGATGAAAAGAAAATCGAAAAAGAAAGCCAACAGAAAGAAAGTGTGGAAAAACCTGTATCTCATATAGATTGGAATACACTATTAGAAGAAGAAGATGTAACTTCTGAAGTAGACACTAAATTCATTAGACAAACATCAGAAGTCAGAGAACAAATGACTATCGAAGAAGAAACTATTCCAACAAAAATAACTGAAACAGTTATTGAATCTAAGCTAGACTCAAACATAGAAACTACTCTAATAACTCTTGAAACTGAAATTCAGAAAGATTCTGAAGAACTTATAACATCTTCTGAGGAAGTTCAAGAGAAAAATAACAACAAGTTATCTGAAGATACACCTAAACAAGGTTTTATAAATGTTGTCGAAGAAATCACTCATTACGAGCCTATGATACAGGATCCTGAAACACGTACTATCTATTTAATAACGCATGAGGAGAAGAAACTTCCTCCAATTAGAACAGTAAAAGTCTTTGGTAGTAAAAGTAATTCTCTCGAGGAAACCAGTCCCTCTTTAGATTGTGACACTGTTCAACAAGAACAAACAAATGATAACAAAATCACTGATGATAAGTCTTCCACTAGGTTAGAAACAAATATAGTCACTAATACCGAAAATGTCGAAATCTCAGACTTTCAAAAAACAAAAGAGAATATTATTGAACCCAGTTCTGTTGATGATGACAGAAAAGATGAAAATATTTCTCTGACACAAAAAGTAATAGACAAACATGAAACTGTAACTTCCACAACAATTTCTAATGTAACCGAATTTTTGACTCAAGAAATTCATCATGAAATTTCAACAACACATAAACAAGTTTGTGAAGAACTAAGTCAATCCAATACTAATATAGTAGTTGAAAATGTTCAGGAAGAGAAAGCACCTGTATCTACTGAAATATTGGATAATGTTTCTACGGAGGTTGATGTAGAAACTATTGATAAAACACCGGTTATTAAACAGGTTGAAGAAACACAAACTCAAATCATCGAAAAAGAAAGTGAACCTCAACCTCAGCCAGATACTATGGTAGTTGAAAATCTTCAGGAGCAAAAATCACCTGAACCTACTGAAATATTAGACAATGTTTTCACGGAAGTCGATGTACAAACTATTGAAACACCAGTTATTGAACATCTTGAAGAAAAAGAAACTCAAATCGTTGAAAAGGAAAGTGAACCCCAACTTCCTACTATTCCTAAAGTAGATGAGGTTAAAGATGAACCAATACCAATAAGTGATCAATCTGACAAAGTTGAAACTAAAACAATAACTGAAGATGACTTTATTGACATTCTAGAAGAAGCTATATTTGGTTCAGTGCAAGACCGCAACAAGAAATCAGAGAAGAAGTCCAAAAAGACTGCAAATATACCATACCAAGAACTTGTAAACGAAGTAAAGACGTATTCCTTAGATTTGGATACGTATGAGCTCGATTATAAATATTATCAATTAATGCAAAGTAAGAAAGAACAATCTATTCCTAAAGAAGAAATTGTTGCGGAAGATGTTCAACAATCTGTACAAAGCGAGAAATCCCCAAGGAGTTCACCATTAAGGGAGGAAGTACCAACAACTAACTATCAAGAAGTCAAAGATGCAGAGCATATTTTAGCTTCACAAACTGTAACCAATACTTCACAATCTGAAGAAATAGTTTTAACTCAAACTGTAGAAGACAAACTGTTACAGAGTCTTGACAAGGATAAGGATCTAAAAACAGATATAAAGGGACAAGCAACAGATTTGATTGATAGTGAACGACTTGCTCATGAATTAGTAACTGATATAACACCAAGCAAATCAATAATACCTGTTGTTGACAAACAAACAAAAACAGACTTACCAGAAGAGGTTACGTCAAAACAAAGCGATATTATTCAAATACTATACCAAGAAACACCTCGTCAAAGTTATCATGAGATTGCTGATGCTGAAAAACTTTTAGGTGCATTAAGAACATCAGTTAAAGCGGAGTCTGAAGAAATTCTGCCTATAACTGAACCTGCTAAAAGCAAAACTCCTTTGGAAGGGGAACTTGTTAGTGAAGTTCCGTCGCAAAGCTACCATGAACTATCAGATGCTGAGAGTCTTCTAGCTACTTCTAAACTAGATGCGTTACCAGTCCAAAACGTGACTGAAAACATAGTAGATGAAATTCAGGAAGTTGCTTCTGAAGAGGTTGAAAAGGAAGTTGCACCTGAAACGTCTTTGATAGATAGCTTAGTAAGTGAAGTACCAAGGCATAGCTATATAGATATAAAAGATGCTGAGAACCTCATGATAACTTCAAGAATAGAACAAATACAAGAAACTAGTTCTGTACTTGAGCCAATTGTTTCTGAACCAACAACGGATGAAACTATTGCAGTAGTAGAATCAAGCGTAACCCCTGTTGCGCCAGCTATATTTGAATCACCTCGACAAAGTTACAGTCAAATATCTGATGCTGAACATTTGCTTGCAACCATTATTACTAGATCAAGAGCAGCTAGTGAAGAGCCCGATACTAGGGAAGCTGCAATTGAAGAAGTAATTGATCGAGAAGTCATACCTGAACAAATTGTTACAGAAGAACAAAATGACATGATAAGGGAAGAAGTACCTTTGACTAATGGTATTATACAAGGTCCAATAGACCTTGTTGAGGCTGAGGTATCAGAACCAGTTCAAGATGAACCTCAAGAACCTCAGGAACCGATTTATGAAGTTCCCAGATTTAGTTACCATGAAATATCGGATGCAGAAACTAGATATGCTGTTTCTGTTCACACTGATTCTGATACCACACCACCTCCTGAAAGTAGGGTAGAGAGACCTGAAACGCAAGTTTTACATGAAAACCAACCTACAGAACCTGAAACAACTATTACACAAGAAGAGCCTGAACAGGTTTTGGAAACGCAACAAGTTATATTAGAACCTCTTAGACATAGTTATCAAGATACAGCAGATGCGGAATCACGTCTTGCGACCATCGTTACTAATAAACATCTTGAGCAAAAAGACGATACTACTCCGTTACCTGAAACTTCAGATGTCGAAATTGTTGAAACACAATCAACCAGTAAACCTGATAAAGAAGTGACAGTTGAACCGGTTTCTGAACAAAAACAAATCGAGGAAATTCCTGTAGTTCCTTCAGTAGAACAACCTAAAGATACCCCTGAAAATAAACAGGAAGACGTAGTAATTGTTGAAAGTGAACAAACATCTAGCACTAATATTATATCTGACGAACAAACTGTTTCATCTACAGTTATTAAAACTGTAGTGGAACATACAATTGACTTTATTAGCAATGAAAGTAATGTACTTAAACCTGCGGAAAATATTGAAAAAGCATCTAATGTGGATACAACCCCGGTACTAGATAGCAACGTAATAGATCAACAAAAAATAGATTTCTCATTTGAAGTTGATGATCTAACAAATACTCCTATTTCGGTTGTTTATGGAGAAGGCTCTGAATTGTCATCTCCTGTGGTTACCTTGACTGACACACAAACTCTCGATATCCTAAAAACTACAATTGCAGAAACAGCACCTAAAGCGGAAGATAATGTAGACAAATCAGTAGAGTTTGAGTTACATGTAGATGAAGAATTCGAAATAGTTGATCTTGATGAAATACATGATTACATTGAAAAACACAAGACAGACAACAACGATACTAAAGAAAAAGCAGTTTCTGAAACGGTCGATAATAAAGATTTCCTATTTACAAAAGACATTCAAATCGATGATCTCGACAATACATTGGTTTCAGTAGTATTTGGTGATATTAAATCTGTAGAAAAATCTATACAAGAAAGGGCACAAAGCACGGTCTTGGAAACAGAAAACGTCCATAAAGATGAGGCTGTTGATGAAATAGATTCGCGTACGGAAAATCATGGAATTGAAACTATTGCCGAAATTCTCACGTCAGTCGAAACTCCTCATGAAGATCTGTTAATCAGTACGGCTAACATTATACAGACTATCGAGGCCAAGCCTGACTCTATCTCGGCGGACTTCATACAAAGTGAAATACAACACACTGCTTCACATCAAAGTGATCCCACAAATGTAGAAATTCTAAGTCCCAATATCTCTGATACGCACGAACAAACTCAGGAACTATGTACGGATGAGAACATAGATTTAAGAGTAACTAAACTAGTCTCGGATATATCTGAACTAACTGTATCTGGTACTACCAGTCCTCGTATAGAGAAATCTCCTATACATAGTCTGCATGACCTCCTTCCTGAAATTGATTCCATCCCTGAATTTAAACCTTCCTTTACCAACACAGTACTGTATTCTAATTTGTCAGCTGATGCACCTGAGTTTACACCTTCTTATATGTTACAATCTGTATCGACCACTGTACCTTTACAAACAAGTGACGATAGAGGTATACCTCAATCTCAAGATGATATAACAGATGTAGACGAAGTTCTGGAAATCACAACTGAAACCTCAGATGATTTAACAAATGTTATTTCATATTCATCTATACTAAAAACTAAAAAATCAAAGCTAGACATCGATAGTTCTGAGCCAGAAACTACCTCAGAAGTTAAAAAAGAAGAAAGTATTAAATCTAAAGAACCTAAAGAACCCGAAGAGCGTTTAGAATCAAAATCGAAGCGTCACAAAAAGAAGAAGAGGAAAGATGAAAGGAAAGAAACACCGATTGAAAGAGTTGACGAAAAGCCAGCCACAAAGATAGAATCGACTATTGTCGAAGCACCAATAGTAATTCAACACTCTGAAATTTCTGTGCCACCACAAGAGCCTATTAATGTGTGGGCCAAAGCAGCAGAGGATGGAAAATCCTATGCTGAGGTGGTAGCTGAAGGCTTGGACCAGAGAGATTTTGTTGAACTTGTTTTTGATAGACCAATACAAGTAGAAGAGAGACCAAAATCTGGAAAATCTAAATCGATTGAACGAAAGTCTGCTCAAAAGCCAAAAGAAGTTTCAGAACTTTCTATTATTAGCCCACCAGTTCATGACGAAACACACAAAATAGTGGAAGATACAATTGAACAAACTGAAAGTACTATTGGTTCGTGGGCACAAATAGTGGCTTCGAGTAAACACTCACCTGATCGGTCTTTGTCACCCAAAAAAGAGGTACATCATACAGAAAGAGATACTATTCACGCATCGGTAGCACCACCCAAAATTATGGTGGAAGAGTCTGACTCAGAACACCACAAACACGTGAACGTTGAAGTCGATGCTGAAGGTTTTATTACTGTCGATAGAAGTAGAAGGTCAAGATCTAGATCTAGAGATGACCGCTCGAGATCAAGTTCGAATGTTAAGCCCAAACGTGACATTTTCAATAGATTTGAAGCACTTGAAACTAGTCTTAAACCTGAAGACGTTGAATCTGCACCAAGTGATGAGAAACCTTCAGGTGACGAAAAACAACAAGTCAGAAAGAGTAGGAAGAGTAGATCTTCAAAGTCTAAAGAAAAAGAGATCAAACCTGAAGTAGCTCCCAGCACATCAGATGAAGACAAAAAACCTCCAAAGAAAGAGAAAAAGAAAAGATCTTCAAAGTCAAAGGACATTAATGTCCAGGACAAAAAACCTAGTCCAGTAGAAGAAAAGACAGAGGTTGTTGTGCCTGCTTCAACAGAAGAAATTAAACCTGAGACAGCAAATATTGAAACTGAATCTAAGAAAAAGTCAAAGAAGAAGAAGAAAGATAAAAAGCCTGAATTGCCTGCTGAAAAGATTCAACAATCTTCAGCCTCGGTTGAAATAACGCCTTCAGAAGAAGAAATTGAGATAAAACCTAAAGCTCAAGCTAAGTCAAAGCCAAAACTGTTGGAAAGTTCCATTTCTACACCAGAATCTATACAAACACCTATCAAGGAAAGAGTTTATTCTGAAGCTCAGTTTTGGAAAGATGATCCAAACAGTTTATCTGATCTTGAAAACTTTTCAGAAACGATTACCGTTGAAATCGAAAGCCCAAAAGAGGAAAATATCCCAACACAACAAATACCAATACAACCGACCGAAGAAATATTAACAACTGAAGACAAACAACTTACTCCAAGTGATAACTTACCCCAAGACCCAAGACAGACCGTAGTTTCATTCATTACTGAGGAAATCAAATCAGATGAAACACAAAATGCAGAAGCATCAAAAGAAAAAATAACCGAGGAACAGTCTCTAGAGAACAAGATGGCTGACTTACAAAAAGAAATCGAAGAGTTATTATTACCTGAGAACGATTCTTCTCAAGCCAGTGACGATTCTCCTAGAGAACTAACAGATACACATACATCTATGGATTATCAATATGAAGAACTTCTTGATAATATGACACCATCTTTAGCGTCACCTGAACCGGAAGAATTGCTGTCTGAAATGACACCTCAACATAATATGTCTGCACCAATGGCTGTACCGGACAAAACTAATGATGACGAATTTGATGACAAACATATTAGTATGAGCATTATCGATTCAGTACTAGATGATACAGAACCTATGTCGATCACTGAAACACATTCACTTGAACACACAGAAGATCCTTCTTATAGTCAAGACGATATACTTATCACTCCCCGAGAAACAGACAAAGTCATAGTTGTAGCACAAACTACACAAGTTACCACAATTGATACCAAATCTGAAACTGTAGGTAAAACATCTGAACAAATTCAAACAATCACAGAATCCCATGAATCTAAACAAACTGACACAAGTCCTACTAACATCGTCTCCGCCGCTACTAACACATCTAACTTAAAAGCGGATAATTTCTGGACCGATAAGCATCTCGCGGACGATGCGCAGAAATTGTTGCATGAAAATAAAACAAAACCTGACGTTCAAACACCGGCTGCTAAAATAGAACCGATTACACAAACAGTTGTAGAGCCTCAGGTTGAGGACAGTAGAAGTGTCGAGGAAAATATCAAACACGATAACTCTTTCTGGATAGACAAGCATTTATATCACGACGCGGAATGTCAATATTTCCTTCTCTTGGCTAGTAAATCTAAACAACGTGCTGTAGATACCGTTGAAACTGAAGTGACCGATAAAAACGATAAAGATAAAGATCCGGGCGGTAGTTCAGGTCATAGTTCCGAAGGGGAAGACGGTCCGAAAGACTCTTGCGGATCGCCTTTCGATTCCAACTACATATCGATGGACCTGCCGGGCGGTATCTGTAGTTGGAAAGACCACAGTTCGTATCTGAGCGTGGAACCAGTGAGCGAGCAGCCCGAGGCGAGTTCGTCTGGAGTCACCTCTAGGGAGGATATACTAACCACCTCGCCCCCCGAACCAGTAGCCCCCCCCTCACCCGCACAGGAGCCGCTGCCGCCGGGACCACCCGGGAGGACACCCAAGGTGAACACCGAGCCGTATTGTACAATTTTACACTTTCTACTTTATGTTTGGCATGATATACTTACAAAATTTTTAATTTCACATATGACCAGGCTATGTATCGTGAGTTGTATAGCAACGCAGAGTTTGCCGTTCGTCTTGTAGTGCCATATTTTGGTCGTGCACTTGTATTTTATTAATTAGATACAAAACGCAATTTAGCATACGCATTTGATAAATGGTAGTTTGTAACTCGATTGTAATGAATTAGTGTGCAGTCTAGTCATGTCTAGTCAGACGATTATCACCAACGTTTTCTAGTCATTGTTAACAATCTTATTTATTGATCTTGATGTAATAAAGTAAATGTCTTGATGTGAATTGTTTTATTTATATGTGTAATGTAGGGTAGTTATAGTACCCCTAGGTAGAGAGTGGAAGCAGCCAAAACATGGTCACTATGAGACGATCGACAGTCGCTTTACTCAATTTGTTTCTAGATTTGGGCATAGCAACAGATTCAGACATATTAAATTGAGAAACTGAAGAATCTGTTTGCGTAAACATATTCGTACAGGTCAGTCCTGTTTATTCAATCCAATATATCTATTGTTTTCGAACATTTGTTTATCCCGAATGATTTCCTGTTCAGTAATGTATTTTATAATGTTTCGTACTCTAATTTATGGCTTCTCAAATTGTCTATTGGCACGCTTCAACACGCAAATTCTAATAATTGATATTATTAACTAACTATACTATAATAATATTAAATGAGAGAATAGCTTTGACGTGACTATGTTTTGAATTACTTGAAAAATAGTTTCAACAAGATTTTCTAATGAAGTTACTCTAATCTAATTTAAAAATCTATTAATACCGATCCCCTACGTAGCAGAAACAGATGACGTATTTTCGTCTTGTTCTCTCGTTCTATATTTACCCCTAGTTAGGAAGAGATGCAACTATCACTAGTATAATATAACTCTTAAATGTAGAGCTAATAGTCTGAAAGAATTTCCGTAAATAATCCAAGTATTTATTTTTATTTCAAAGTTATTTCTCTCATACTGAATTCACAAAATTATTTGACTAATTGAATTCTTAATTAGTACGAAACATTAAAATTCCATTTTAAATAATGTCCAAAGCCCAACCTTACTTGAATGCGGCATTTGCTATAACGAGTTCGCATGTCATGCCAAAATCGACGTTATGAATCTAATAATTGAGTTTAATTTTGATGTTGTACAATATGTTGCTAACTTAACATGTCCAGAGTTTTGGAATGATGGACTGCTATTTGTTGTTTTGTTTTGAACTAAAAACGTGGATACAAAACATTAAACTTCAATTGATAATATTAAAATGACGCTTCAAAGAATATAGACAAATCTAAGTTACTTATATAATTGACATAATATGTGATAAATTAGATTAGGAAAAGATGTTGTGATGTTACGTTGAAAATCAAACTCCTTATACTTAATTGAACTTGAACCTTAACAGCGTATGATTAAGGTCTATATTTAAACAACATGAGTTGAAAAAAAATCGTATTTAGATTCCAAATATTCAAAGTATGATTTTCTTTACGAATAGAGATGACGTAGCTTCTTACATCATTTAAAAAATAAAAATTGTACAATATTTACATTTCCTGATTCAGCAGTGCCATATTGCGTCACTGGCCAATAGCACGAACCTAATTTATTACTTGGATCACATCCAAAACGGGTCAGCAGTGCTCACTAATGATTTAAAACTTCAATAGTTCCAATTCAATATGTACCAGTGAATTTGTTACTGTTTAATAATCAATAAATCAAAAAATAATAATTTAATTTATTTGTAAAATTAATTATTATTTATTTGTGTCATGTCTGTTTCTTCTGAAGCGTCCGAAGTTTGTGTTTTGTGTTCGCGTTTGTGTTGTGAGAATTGTGTTTGTAATACAAGTGTGTGTTCTCAGGATTTGTCTAACGATGTAGAGAGTTTACTGGAAGATGTGAGGAATGTCCAAACTCGACTCTCGGACCTCCCGGATGGAAGTCTGGACGCTATGGAAGGCGGGTTGAAGGTAACGTTATTTTTTTATTCAATTGTGATGGATTTTACGGAAATATAATTACAAAATTGACTTTTTTATTAAAATTTAATTTAAATTAATACAAAACTTTTCAATCAACAATTTCACATACTGAATTTATAGCATATTTTAGTTAATTGGTCAAACAAACATAATCGCGTCCAGGCAAATAATTATATGTTTTAGTCAACATAGGTCTTAAACACTTTAATTTGGTCAAGGATAAATATATTTAGAAGGAAAATAATAACAAAATTATAAGTTAAGTATTTAATTTTACCTTAAAATAACTTGTAAACAAAATACTTACATTTATAATATTTCTATTTTTAGTTTCCATAGCAGTGTTAAACAAAAACTTTGTTTCCGTAAAATCCGTCACACACTACTTCAAATGGTCCATTTTTATAACAAGATTTATGAAACCTTCAATAATTTTCTTCAATTTATAAAAAGTTTCTAACAATTTGTAGAATTCCTAAAAAATAAACATCTGTGTTCTACCGTTAGCATTTGTATTTATTAGGTTTCAAAATCGGTATTTAACCTACTTTACTAGAATTTTAGGTAGTTAGCTACTACATATGTGTAAAAATAAAGTGAAATAAAGAATGTTCTGACACCTAATTACGTTTATTACCTGTATCTAGAGCATTAGAGACATACGCCCACTCTCGAACCGAATTAAACATTTGTGAATAATTCGAATATTTACCCCGAACATAATCGACAGGCATTACGGGTAGTTTGAGCCCTGTAAAAAAAAAAAAAAAGTCTGATATTACGCCTACCCAGAGATGTCATATCGCCCTTTGGGTTGTGAAGGTCTGACTGATCCAAAAAATAAGAAAATACTGCCACTAAGAAAAAGAAAACTTACTCTATTTAGACGACCTCGATGGCAGAGTGGTCACCATGCCGGACTGCCATCCGTAAGGTTGCGTGTTCGATTCCCGTGCGGGGTGAATATTTATGTGAACCACAAATGTTTGTCTCGGTCTGGGTGAGTGCGTAGTTTCTGATACCCTAGATACAAGCTTCGAGCTTAGTTAGGGGTCAGTTACTGTAATGAGATGATGGAGTGAATGATTATGTAATGTTATGTTATCACGTTTTGAACTCATCATTAAAAAGAAAACTTTTCGCCAGATCTGGATAAACCAAAAACGGATTCCAATACAAAAGTTTGTAAGAAGAAGAAGTGGGAGATTGGTCTTTTTTTTCTTTGCTTAATATATTACGAGTATTACAAAGTCTTGTTATACAAATGGACCATAATCTCTGTAAATAACATCCCAATTGTAAATACACCAACCTACATACCTTTGATATTATTAGAAAACAGAGCTTACAACTCGAAGTCACGGCGTTCTTTGTATTTCTGTCTCGAGGTGTATAAACAAAACTAGAATGTTATTTATATTAGTTTTAATTAGGTTTTAGTATTTTATATCAATTCCTCTTCGCTGTTTTAATATCTATCAGTGAAACCAGATCTTTGGTATGTAATGGGATCTTACAAGATGATATTTTAGATTTACATATTAACTTTAATACAAAAAATAAATACATACATACAAAACTTCAACTCAATCAATATTTTTAGGGATAGACTAAGCATAGATGGCAGAAATGCAGCATAATAATATACTCAGGATAGTCCTACTGAGATAAGACGTTATTTGCGGATAAAGTAGATGGCGAACCGCACTAAGTTGTTACCTAGTTAAACTTTTTCAGATTAAGTATGGTCAGTGTTGTAGTTTAACTACTTTTAAAAGAAAACAAGTTGTAAATTTAGACGACCTCGATAGCAGAGTGGTCACCATGCCGGACTGCCATCCGTAAGGTTGCGGGTTCGATTCCCGTGCGGGATGAATTTGTGTGAACCACAAATGTTTGTCTCGGTCTGGGTGTGTTTGTGAATGAGTGTGTGCGTAGTTTCTGATACCCTAGATACAAGCTCCGAGCTTAGATAGGGGTCAGTTACTATAATGATGTAGTGAATGATTAAATCGTTGTTGAAATTCCTACTGTTCATAACTTAAAGCATAGTAATGATGTAGTTATTCTTCAACGGTGATAACTTCACGGTTAAAGTTCTTAAATAAACGATTTGATGAATCTTAAACCAACACTTTTAGACCTGGACAAGAATATACACTTAGGGCCCATTTCACGACCTTCAAGTAAAGTTAGTTTTGTCTCTCTCTTACTTTATATCAAGTGACAAAGACAAAACATGTGAGTGAGTACTCGGAACGTTACTTGAAGATGGTGAAATAGGAACTAAGTATAATATTTTAGTCCCAGTTTTGTTACAGATATAGAATAAGAATAAGAATCATTTATTGCCCCAAAAAATACAAAATTACAATAAGTTTATAATCAGTCAGTGTACATGAAGGGGCAAAGGAGTACTCTCAGCGGAATTGCTTCGTGAAATAGGGAAAACAGGGGACAAAAACCGTTGATCATTAATTGCAATATTCTATATACGGTGATCTCATAACAATAATGAAGTCATCACTAAATCGCCTGTAAGAACATAGTTAATAATAATTTTAGTTGTTTGGCACTTGCTTCAAGTTTACTCACATCACATGCTGTCTTGGGCTGAGGCCGAGTGGTAATGTGCTTGTTAACGAATCGATTCTTCGAACGATATTTACGAAATAGTTTCTAGTGATGTGCGTTTCAAATGGATTTTACTGTGATTTTGTAAGGTAATGTAATTGACTTTTCTTTAATTCTAAGTGCCAAACTGCTAGACAAAATATAAGTAACTAGCAGCGCCCCGCGGCTTCACCCGCGTAGTTCCCGTTCCCGTGAGAATTTTGGGATAAAAAGTATCCTATGTGTTATTCTGATGTATAAGCAAGATTATTGTAAAGTTTCATTAAAATCCATTCAGTAGTTTTTGCGTGAAAGAGTAACAAACATCCATACATCCATACATCCATACTTACAAACTTTCGCCTTTATAATATTAGTAGGATAAAATAATATTATAACACGGTGATAATAATGTAACTCGTAGCTGGCCAGCTAGCTGCTGCCCAACGGTTAATTCGCGTTGATTGCTACTAACTATTTCGCAGCATGGTCGCAGCTGGATGTTATTAAGCCAAACTTCTTCAATAAATGGTTAATTCAAAATATTTTGTCAAATCGAACCAGTAGATTCTGAGATTCGCGCAATCAACCAAACAAACAAATTATGCTATAGTAAAAGTGTATATGTAATTTAGGACAATACATTAAATTCTAAGAAAATAGATTGTTAAATACCAAAATTTCCCATTTGAAAGCAATATAAATAAATAGATAAATATCTAAATCTTAACAACCCTAATCAGAATCACATTGGAATATTTTCAGCTATGGTATCATCACTACTACATAGTATAAAACAAAGTCGCTTTCTCTGTCCCTATGTATGCTTAGATCTTTAAAACTACGCAACGGATTTTGATGCGGTTTGTTTTAATATATAGAGTGATTCAGTGGGAAGGTTTTTAGCATAATATTATCCCCATATTCCTACGGGAACGGGAACTACGCGGATGAAACCGCGGAGCGCGGCTAGTAAACCATAAGATTAAGTACATACCTACCAATTTATATTATTGCCTATGACATAATAAGATCGTGATGTTTATAAATACCAAATATATAAATGAAGTCACGCCTAGAATAAACAATTCGTAGAAAACCATGTCGTAATATTTATTTTGAAAATTATTGTAATACTGAGTTGTGATAACGAAGAAGTGATAGTGATATGTACTTAGTTAATTTAAAAGTTGTTTAATTTTAACTTTAGAATATGGTAGCTTATGTTAGTTTAGTCTCTCGTTTTGAGTTGAAGTTTTGTTTTATAACTAAGCTTTATTGAAACCTTTTCTGACATTTTACTATTTTTACTTCTCAAAACCTACAAATAAATACTGTGGATATACTTAGGGCCTACGAGTATTACACGACCTTCAAGTAGAGTTACTCACCAAGTAAAGTTGGTTATATCTCTTTCTTACTTTATGTCAAGTGAAAGACAAAACATATGAGTAAGTACTCGGAACTTTACTTGAAGATGGTGAAATAGGCCCTCATTCTACTTACTTATTCAAATAAATAGTTTTAAAACAACTAAAAGTCGAAAATCAACCTCAATCTTTCTGATATCAGCTACAATCCAAACCAATTTAAAACGTAAACATTATAACACATCAAAAAAGCAAACACTCAAACCCCACTCCCAACATTCCAGGACGGCATAGAAATCCTGGTGAAGTGCGAAGAAGCGGCCGAGCTGCTGGAGCAGAAGATCATGGAGTACCAACAAGAGGTGGAAGTCCAAGTCCTCCAGAGAGACCTGATAGCGATGAAGGCGAGGATCTCGAAGCTGCTGACGCAAGCGCGACAGGGTCTTGTCACCATCCAGGTAAGAAAGGTAACTTTTATTTGTTTCTTTTTGGTTGTTGTGTTTTTGTGCCGGGTTTAGATGGGCTTTTTGATACAGGGAAATTTATTAAATTTACTTGGCTTTGTACATGGTTTAGTTAAATTAATCTTTAACATGATTAATTTCATTAGATAAATAGTTGTGCCTTGATTAAAAACTTCACACATCTTTGCAATAGTCCATAACAACTTTGCAGTCAGCAGCAACTAACATGAACATATATTCATCCTAACGAATATGGGACTCAAACCTAGACCAATTTGTTTGTTTCCATTTGTTCAGTTGACCTTACCACACAACTTGTAGTAGTCATTTAATATAATTTGTTTTGTTTTTGTTTAACTCATTACATTACATAATCATAATCTATAAACTAATCGTAATATTTTCCCGTTTCAGGAAGTACGAGTGGAGTCCGCTCGTCAAGCCAAAGAAATTGAAGAGCACAAACAGAAGATACTGAAGCTTGATCACTGGCTTGAATCCATCAACAACGGTCTCAAACAGTCGGTGGAACAAACGGACGTACTCACTGAGGAAGATATTATTAGATATATAGAGATATACGAAAAGTTCATAACAGAATATGAAGAGTATGAAATTATCATCAAGTCAATCACTGTGATAACTCAAGATGAATCTAGTCAAGTGTTGAGGGATAAGTTGATTGTGATGCAGAAATCGATGGAGGAAACTAAGCGTCTAGTCATTGTAGAGATAGAGAGGCTGAGACAAGCGCTGCAGCACTTGAGATCAGCACCAGAAGTTGTAGAAGATGACATCTCTCAAACAGATCGCACCATTGACTCGACGTCAATGCCAGAAGAAATCGTGACACCAAGAGATACCGAATTAGTTGAAAAGACTATAGAATTAGTAGCAGAGAAAGTTCCTACAGTACAAGAAGTTTCAGAAAAGGTAGAAAGTGATAAAATGCCGACTGTACAGGAAAGTAAACCTAGTCAAGAGAAGCCTAAAGTGGAAGAAATTAAAGAATCTGTGACAATTGAGACTCAAACTGGCAAGAGTCTTATGTCAGAACCACCGTTGGTCGCTGACAAGTCTGTGATATGCCAACCTGAAGTTATAACAACACAAAATGTGTCTATATCTTGTGCACCACCTCAGGAAGTGGAGGTTCAGACTAGTGACCCTTACTCAGCTGAAAAGGAAATTCTTGAAAGGATTCAGGTCAAACAAACTATTTCTGATGGTCATGAGACTATTGAAATAGCCAGTAGACCGATCGTAAGAGAACAGACACAAGATGAACGATCTCTATACGTTGATGCTAATTACAAAGATGACATCAACATGCGTAAAGATACTCAACTTAACATTACCCATAGCGTACCACAGTCCTTCGAGACTGTGATGGTTGAACCAGATGAAACAACAACTGAGGTTGTGGTTGATGCTGATGGAACAAAGAGAATCATTGTCAAGAAAGTAAGAAAAACATTAGTGACGAGACAGCAAACAGTACAAACACAAAAACATATGTCTCAAATACTATCTGCTGAAGGAATTCCTCAAGACCAATCCTATTCTCAAATTACTTTGAAGGAAGACAAAGGATCGACTTCCACAACCCTTCAAGATGGTGGCGTTCAACACGTCAGATATCAAACATATGGAGGCCAGGTGATATCCAGTCTCCCAGGAGGTGAAGTTACTATCCAAGAATTTACATCAAGACCTGAAATGGTTATACATATGGAGAAAGGCATGAAACCAGAAGATATACTACAACTAGCTGAAGGTGAAGTACCACCAGAAGTCCAGTGCTCGTCTTCAAGTGTTACCGCTGTTGTACAACAAGTCACTAAGCGCATAGTTAAAACTAGAAGACGAATAATAAGAAGGATTGTTATCATTGACGGCAAAGAACACGTCACTGAAGAAGTGATAGATGAACCTGATGACGTAGAAGTGTTTGAAGAACAAATACCAAGAATTCAAATTGATGTCAGAGAACAAGGTGGAGTTCACTTCGAAGAAGTTGATGATCCAAGTGTTAGAGGCCAACCACCAGCCATTCCACCTACCTCTGAAAAGGAAGAAAAATCCCCTAGAGGTGATTCACCACCAAAAGATGACAAGTCTCCTAAAGATGATAAACCTCCAAAAGGTGGCAGCTCTCCTAAAGATGGTAGCCCGCCAAGAGACAGTCCTCCTAGAGATGACAGGCCAAGAGATGACAGTCCACCCGCAGACGACAAGTCTCCTAAAGACGATAAATCTGAAGACAAAAAGGCTCCAAGGGATAGTCAACCACCAATAGATCGAGCATCTAAGGAAGAAGAACTGCAGAAACTAATGGAGGAATTCATGAAAAAGGAAGGCGAACATGGCAATGTGACTCATGTTACCAAAACACAAACTATTATTCGCTCTTCCCAAGAAAGGGATCAAACACCAAGCCGTACTGTGACAGTTTCTCAAACATATGAAGTTCTTCCGTCAGATGACACTGAACCGACAGTCCAAGAGTATGAAGTGCAGGAACCTCAAGATGGTCAAACCGTTCATTTCGTTCATGGAGTGCAGCACTCGACGCAAGAAATGTCATCAACTAATGTATCGACTGTTGTACAAAAAATAACAAGAAAAATAACCAGAACCAGAAAACGAATCATCAAACATATTGAAATCATTGATGGTAAAGAACATGTAACAGAGGAAGTTATTGAAGAACCTGATGACGTCGAAATCATTGAAGAGGAACCTAAATACACTCACAATGTACAAACTGAAGGTGTTAAAACTAAACGTATCAGAATTATAAAACAAGTACAAATAATCGATGGCAAAGAACACGTCACTGAACAGATAGTTGAAGAACCAGATGATGAATTTATTCCTGATTCTACTATTACTGCTGAAATTGATGTTCATATAAGCAAATCTGATGGTACGGATCAAAAACCTATCCAAGAAGAGACTAAAACAATAAAGGAATCTACTGTAACAGATATAAATAAAAGATTGATTGAAAGTGAAATTGGTCACTCTGTAACATCTTCAAAAGTAACTAAAATAGAAAGTGAACCAGTCAGAACTATCACTGAGACAAAAATATCCGAAACACTGTTGAGCAAACCTGAAGATATTAAACAAGAAGTAATTGAAATTGTAGATAAGGTGTCTCAACCTGATGTGATCGTAACTAGTAGTACCCAAGAAGTCGTGATTACAGATACAAAACCTATAAAACAAGAGTATCACGAACCATCTTCAGTAACACCAACTGCACCATTAGAAACCACTCAAGTTACAGACATATCAGTAGAACCAGAAGTACCATCAGTTTCTACAAGTAAAATTACGATTGATATCTCCAAATCGTTTATCGAAAATGAAAAAGACCACACAACAACACATGAACAGCCCAAAGCAGATCAAACAACTGTGGCTACACAACCTGAACTTATCAAACAAGTTGATGTAGCTGTAGAAATTCCAAAAGAAGCAATTCCTATAATTGCTGAGACTCATGTGGTTCAACCAACAACTCAGTTGGTGACTGAAATAAAAGAAGACTCTACTGTAACAGTTGACTCAGTAATTCCTCAAGTTCCCATTCAACCTTCTACTGATAAAAAACAACCAATTCCAAAACCAGATGACGTTCAAAAACAGACCGTCACCATAGTTAGCGAAGTCCAGCCTGTAGTAACATCTACTGTGACAGAGGTAACAACTGTTACTAGTGCTATATCATCTGAAGTATCGAAGGAACCTGTAACTACAGAGAAGGTAGAAACTGAGACTGTTAAGGCAGAACCTAAACCAGCAACGATCGTATTGGAGAAAGAGGTAATCACTACTGAAATCCCTGAAACTGAAAAACCAGAGGCAACTAGTATAACACAAGATGTTGTAGTAACTACTGAAAAAGAAACGAATAAATCGTTTGTGGATACAACATTAAGTTTCATTGAAAGTGAAATGGGACATACTGTTATTTCAAAAATACCTGCTTCACCAATTAAGACCACAAGACCATCTGAAAAAGAAGAACAACTTGCTCCTGAAGAATCAACTAAATTACCTGAATCAGAAGTTGTCACTGAAGTAACAAAAACCATTACAAAAGAAACTACTTTACCAGAAAAAGTTGTTCAAGAAGTAAGCCAAGCAATTGAGCAACTACCCGATGATAAGAAATTAGTTATCGAAGAAAAACTAGACGAGGTAACTAATGGAATACCTAGAGAAGAAACTATTGTAAAAGACGATAAACAACAATCAACAAATATCTTTGATCTTACTAAGGAACTACTAGAAAAAGAAAGTGTTCATGCTGGCTTAATTCACTCGCCTACTAAACCAGCCACACCTAAAGAACAAAAGACATCTGAAGTTAAAGAGACTACACCGGTTGATGAAGTTAAAGAAACCACACCTGTTGAGAAAATCGAAACAAAGATTTCTGAAACTACTAAAATAGAATCACAACCTTCACCTCTGAAAGATATTCCAGAGGAACCAAAACAGGTTAAAGACGTTGTAGAAACGAAGATGATAATTAAGTCAAAAACGGAGACACCTGTTAGCCAATCGACAGTAGAAGTTGAACCTCTAAAAGTAGGAAATGTTATCACAGAAAGTGACAACACTGTAGCAGCAAATGCTCCTGAGGTTTCATATGTACGTCAATATGAGCCGAACGTAGAAGGTTCATCTGACAGCGTAAACAAACTTCTCGCTACATTTGAACAACCAGAACAAAAAGATATGCCAACTCAAACGGTAGAGTTTGTTGGTACTCAGACAACTCCAAAACCACAAAACGTGAAGTATGATGTTACTATGTTACTTGACGCTGAACGCAAAGATCATTCGAGAGGTTTTGAACCTGATCCCCATGTGGTTACTCTAGATGATGGTTCGCAACAAACAATTGACATCTCTATGTCAATCACAAAAACCGATGTTAAAACCACAGTACCTAAAGTTAAACTTGATCTTAAAGTAGAAGGCTTCGAAACCAAAGAACCCATACTAGTGAAGAAAGACATTGAAGTTCATCTTCCAAGTGAAGTACAAATCACTAAAGAAGCCAAACTTCAAATAACAGATGTCGTTGAAAAGGAAGTAACACCCAAAGTGACACCAGAAGACACTATAAAAGACCCAAAACGAAGTAAAAAGAGAAAGAAACATAAAAAAGATTCAGGAAGCAGCGAATCCACACCAATAGAACCGCATGTTGAAACGGACAAGAGCCTGCCTGGTACGGAAAGTTCTTCATTAAGTCATTATGTTGAACTACCTACTTCACCTCCAATCGAATCGCCTAAACCTACTGATGAAGTTTTGGAGCCAAAAGTGGAAGCTCAAGATACTGAACAAGACTCGTCAATCTTAGACTCTGAAACTATTTCAGAGGAAAGAGGTTACGAGCCCGAAGACACATCATTACCAGCAACGACAACTCCTGACAAGAAGAAAAAACACAAAAAACGAAGACAGGAAGTAAGTGAGGTCACTACATATCCGAAACTAAGTACAACTGATTCTGAAGATACCTCAGCTGGTACTCCAGTTGAAGTAGTTGAGCCTATTTGTGTGAAAAAGGACAAGAAAGATAAAAGACGCAAAAAGAAGTCTCATACAGAAGAACAAGTAGAATCAGAGCCAACACCTGTCCCTGAAGTTAAACCTGAAAGCCCTAAAATTGGAAGTGAAGTTATACAAACTTCTCCTAAAGACGAATCTTGTCATACAATCAGTGAAACATCTGATATTGATACGGTAAAGATTGTTGAAGAATGTGTTCAAAGTAGTCCCGAAACTGTGAAGTCTGAAGTTCATACTACGGTGACGTTCACAGTACCGGTACTAGAAGAAATAGCTGTACAGGAAGGTTCCATACAAACTTCACCTGAACCAGTACCAGAACCTGTTGAAGAACTTCCAAGACCTGAAACTTTAGACATGGAACTTCAAACATCACCAACACCTGTAAGTGAAGCATTGATCCAAACCACACCAGTAGAAGATAAAGAGGCTCATACTCAGACAGTAGAAGAAGTAACTATTATTGAAAAGGTCGAGATGTCTGACAATGAGATGCAAACTAGTAGAACTCCAACACCTGAGAAAGTGGAAGTTTTAGAAGTAACTACTCAAGTTATTCCTCAAGACATCAGTACGCCTGAGGAGAAATTCTCACAAACATCACCACCTATTGAAGAGCCTAAAGTAGAGGAACCAGAAAAAGAAATAATTGAAACAGAGGCAAGAGAAATACAAACATCTCCTGAACCTGAAATTGTAAAGAACGAACAAAGTACTGAAACATTAATAGAAACAACTGAAATGGACATTCAGACTTTGGAAAAAGAACAAACTGATCAAGAAACTTGCACTACACCTGTCAAGGAAGTACATGTCACAGAAATGAGTATTCAAACTCCTGAAGTACCGCTTGTAAGTTCTTACACTCAGTCTGAAGAACCTGAACCTGTGATTCAAGATCAAAAGGAACAACAAACCGATGAAGTTCCATTACCTTCAGTTGAAGAAAAGAAAGAAGTTGTTACTATTGATTCTTCTCAACAAACCTCACCAAGGCATGAACCCGAGGAAAAAGAAGAAGAACACGTATCATTGCCTAAATTAGATCTGTCTAAAGCAGAAATCATCACTGTCGATAGCACTCAACAAACAACGCCAAGAGAACCAGAAATTGTTCCAGCGGTTGCTACTGAAATCATCACTGTTGACAGCGTACAGCAAACAACGCCTAGAGATGAAATTGAAGAACCAGAAATGGTGCCTGCTGTGGAACTTGAGCCACCTAAAGCGCAAATTATCACCATTGACAGTACACAACAAACTACTCCACGTTCACCACCAAAGAGTCCAAGTCCGGTACCTGCTTTAGATCTTGCTGTAGAAAGAAGAGAAAGAGAAATTTTCACAGTTGATGGTTACCAACAAACATCACCTAGAGACGAATCTATATCTACATCGACCGACGAAACTTATGAAGTTCACTTGAGAGCTCAAATAACAATACCACAATCTGCTGATGACTTCCTCGAAAATGAGCGTCAATCTCAAGAGCCACCAACATCGCTTGTTCTCGATAAACATAAATCGAAAAAGCGTAAAGGTAAAAGGAAAGCAGAATCACCTTTGGTGCAATCTCCAGAAAGTCTATCTGATCCCATCAATACCGAACTTTCTCTATCTGTTACACCAACTAGCGAAGATCTCTCGAGCAAAGATGCTTCTTCAATAGATGAAGGTATTTCGCAATTAGCTAGTCCTGTATTACCTAGGCAACAAGTAGTCACACAACCTAAGTTGACATACTCCGATGTAGTTCAAAGATCGAAGTCTAAATCTCCATCTCCCAGCAAGAGCCTTATCCCACGCAAGTCTGAAAAGGCTAGGCTTCTAGATGCAATGGAGAAACGAACATTATCTGTTTCTGAACCTACAAAGAATATTGCCGATGAATCTTTGACAGTAGCTCTAATCGAACCATCTGTACAGAACTCATACAACCTTATCATTAACAAAGAACTAGATGAAGTCAAACATGCTGTAGAGAATAATGACCCGAAGAGGACAGAAAAGAGTATAATAATAGTTATCGAAACAGTATCTATCTGGTTAGAAGAAATTCAGTATAAGATCCAAAGAGAGACAGTGTCAGGAATTAAGCCGTCAAAGGAGGACACAGAAAAACTTAAATCCCTGCAGACTTATGTAAAGAATCTTAAAGAAATCATTGAAGTCACGGAAGTAAATGAAGAAATTATCACTTTGATTGAGACATTAACGCGTCAAGTAGATGCTGTTAATACTTTGAATAAGCAAAGCTCAGTAAAAGTGAATGAAGTTGAGAAGGACTGGCAGAAGTTCCTTGATGACACAGAGAGGTTAGTTCACAATGTAGACAAAGTGAAGTCTAGCTTAGACCACGTTACTCTCTCAGAAATGCCTTCTCAGCAAAAACTTGATACCCTTGACAAAATTGAATCTAATAACATCGATAATAATGAAACAATATCAAAAATGTTCAAGAGATTCCGTGTCTTACTTGAATCTAACCCTAAGAGGGAATGTCCATCAAAGCTTTACAACTGCGAAGACGACACCAAACAAATAGAAAATGCCATTAACAACGAAAGAGATCGTCTAATGCAATTAACATCGCTGGCTGAAGAATACGAACAGACCTTACAAGACTTTGGTCAAATTACAGATGTCGCCGAAGCTTTGTTAGATGGAAAGATTATTGTTTCTGACTTAGACCATCTACATGAAGAAATACAGAAACATAGAAAGTTCTTTGTTAATCTAAGTCACTGCAGAGCTATTCTGGAATCGCTAGAGGACAATCTTGACAGTGAGACGAAGGCAAAATATGCACCACTACATAATTCGTTGCACGATAGAGCAACTATTATTATAGACAGAGCTGCTAGCAGAGCTCAACAAATGACTTTAGCTGCTTCGAGATGGAATCTGTTAGGGCAGGGTATGAAGGAGGAGCAGCAATGGCTCATTGTCGCTCAACAAAGAATTCCTGATCTTAGCAACGTCACATCTATGGACCACGAACAATATATCAACCTATATCAGTCGATAAGTCTAGACGTTTCCCACCACTATGCTAAGCTTTTGCGACTGCTTTCTATAACCGAGAGTTTACAAAACCTCATTGTTTGTTCTGTCTTAGAAACTGAATGTTCCACAGCATTGGAAACTTTGGTAAAACTTCAAGAAGATATAGACTCTAGGCTTACCCGTTTGACAGCATTTAAAGAGAACTGGATGACTTATGACCATCTTGTTGACAGAATCGAAAGTTGGATGAAACTTGCTAACAGAGAACTAGAAGTCATAACTCCTGAAAATATAACTACTACTGGCAACTTGCGAAGATTCTGGGAACTGAAAGCCCAACATGAAGTTCACAATAACCTCAAGAATGACGCTGGTATACAATTTGAAAGGGCTTTAGATATCTTGCAAGTATCGGATGAAATGGCCCAACGTCAATATTTCTGTAAGGTGGAAGACAAGTGGCAAAACCTTGCAGACAGGATAGGTGATATTCACTCATCTGCAATCCAGAACATTTCAGACCGAGACGTACCTTCCAATGAAAAGTTGAACATTCTAGATGAAGAGCTGAGAGAGCTTCGTTCCTCCCTGGAAGGTCTAAAAGGAGTGATCAAAAGCGAGGACGAACTTAATCTATACATAGAACGACTACAAGTAATGACAGGACGTATTGATAGAATTCAGAATGAGCTTGGAAGATTGAGCTTATTATCAACATCAGAATCTGAACGATTGGGTGTCCTACTTACACAGTCAGGTATTCTTGACGATCTGATATCTGAAGAGTTAGAGCGAAGTTTACTACTTAAAGAAAAGATAGTCCAAGTACAATCTGGAATCATCAGATGCCAGAAGAGTCAACGCAAAGCACGGCTAACATTGGAAGAATGTGAATCAGCTGAAAGAATGGGCAGCGACGTGGTGGAGAGAGCATCGGAGACTTGTGACAGACTGGTTGAAGATCTGGCTTCACAATGGCGCGATATTCTCGCATTGAGACAAGCTTTGCACACTTTACCAACTAGTCTAAGAGTTGTCGTATCACCAACTGGATTAGAACGCGACATTTCTGCTTTACAAGAAACCCATGCAGAGCTTGAGAGTGCTTGTGGTGAGCTTAGTGCGAGACTTCGTGCCAAACTCCAGCTGTGGAGACGATTTGAAAGGCAGTTGGAGATGGTGCAGGGAGCTGTGAGGGAAGCTGATTACATGGTGGAGCTGTTGACTGTTCAAGGACAAGTTGATTACGATCGACTGCTGAAGGCTACTGAGAAACTTGAGGTAAGATAATATTTAGATCACTTGTCTATACAGTTATTTTATAGAATATTTAAGTAATTTTTAGTTGGTTGGTTGTACAAGGAGCTATTTTGTCTATATGCCCTGGTTTTATAGCTTTATTGAGAGCAGTTTTTGAACCTTTCAGCTTTAAATAAAAACATATTTCTCTATCCCACAGACCCTAAGCGAATCACTATCCCGTCGTAGCGGAGAGCTAGTAGGTGAGTTGCGCGAAGCAGCAGCGCCTCTGGAAGCCTCCATCGAACCGTCGGTAGCAGCTGGTCTGAGGAGAGAGCTGGATGCAGCGGCTGCAGCTTACGAGCACACCTGCACTAATCTAACGCAGCTCTGTGATAAGTAAGTGTTCTGTGAAGTATAGAATTAGAAAGGTTGTTTAATTTTTAACCAAAAGTTCTTGAATCTAGTTTTTTGCTTATACTAGTTGGGATCCGCGTTTTTAGGTAGAAATTTTGAGATCTAAAGTATTATTTGTGTTGTTCCTGGTTATAAAAAAAATCTGCAACGAATTTCATATACTTAAGTAAATCGGTTCAACAATTTTATAAGTAACAAACGTCTATCCAACTTTCGAATTTATAATTTTGTAGGATAGTGTAGGATATTTTTGTTTGGGTGTAACTGCAGTGTATACCTATAAGTCTTCTTTTAATTGATATTTAAACTAATGAAATTTAAATAACTTCTTTCAAATTATATTAATCCTAACCATCACCCAACAGATACCACAAAGCGGTAGACCTATGGAAGAGGTACCGGGACGCGGCGGCCGCCGTCAGAGCCTTCACCGAGTTCCAGGAAGGGAAACTTCATGCTCTGAGACCTGATGACGCACCTAATACTGCTCAGGTTAGTGGCTCTTTCTTTATATACTAGAAAAACTTACTAACTACTACCCAAATCTTATTCCCGAACAAGCTGACTTTAGTTGTTGCATAATTATGTTATACGCGATTAAGACCTGTAAATTATGCAACAATGAATTCCGATCGCAAAAGTTTAAAAAATGTATAAGCTGACTTTAGACCTGGGAAGCCATGCACAAACCAAACCCTCAAACTAATTCAATATATTGAAGATGGTTTCGAGTCTCTCTTTATATACTCGTAGGACGAAAAGTAAGCTGCTGAGAGGCCCACGCGGTCGAAAGACCAAACTACATATTTTATCAGTATCATGATATAAGGGTGATTTTCACACTGCTCCGTTACGTAGTACGGGACCGCAGATTATAAATTTGCATCTACCTCAGTTTGTTTAGATAATGCATACTACTCATTGACAACTCTCCGGCAGATTTGGTCTGTCACTTTGTTCGAAGTTTGTTTTATAACCGCTTCAAATATCTTAAACTAGTTTTCATAATCTTAAGTACACCATAAAAAGGTAGTTAGGTATATATTGTATTATCCAAGATCAAGTGTTAATAGAATTATCAGTAAAACCACAAGCCAATAATACACAATAACACAGCACGAGACCAATTGGTCTAAATGGTCAATAAAAACCTCAATATACTGTTACGGCACCAATTTGGACAAACAACTACAAACATTGTTCCAAATAAGCATAAACTAAGTTGGACGTAATTGTTTTAAGTCGACAAACTTGTGTCAAAGTTACGCCAATGATGGCGAATATTGGGACAAATATTGGTTGAACGGACTTCTGAGCTGCAGGTGTCATAGACGGCTGAAGTTATTAAAGTGTCTTAAAAATGGGTTTAAAATTTTAAAAGTCAGTTAACATGTGAAATTGTACAACACAACCGATTTTTTGTATTATCACTACATAGTATAAAACAAAATCGCTTTCTCTGTCCCTATGTCCCTATGTATGCTTAGATCTTTAAAACTACGCAACGGATTTTGATGCGGTTTGTTTTAATAGATAAGAGTGATTCAGTGGGAAGGTTTTTAGCATAATTTTACCCCCATATTCCTACGGGAACGGGAACTACGCGGGTGAAATCGCGGGGCGCCGCTAGTTCTTATTATTTTGAAAAACCACACACAAACAAGAGAGGTGACATTCTAGTTACCTCTCTATGCTCCTTTATAAAAAACTTACTCCTCTCGATCTTCTGCTCCTAGTATTTCAATAAAGACAAAAGATTTCATAGTGAAAATTACCCATTAATTATTGGAGCCAACTATCACCAACGATACACCAACTTTGCCAAACATAATAAAATATTAGTGGACACCAAATAAGTAAAAAGCAATAACTTGAATAAGGAGTGCATGACACCATCCGATGATGTCATCCAGAGAATTCATATGACATTGATGTTCGGCGTTCGAGTTGTATTTAGATGCAAATAGTTAGAATATGTTTAGGATTGTTTTGTGTTCTCGTCAAACCAGTAATAATTATAAGTATTAATAGCTGCAATGCGCAGTTACTTACGTATCTTAGTGACCAAAATAAACACAAACACATACATTCCTTATGCTAATTCATTGTTGTTCAACTAGGATATTATGTATAGAAGACATACTCTTACATAGCTATCGAAAATATAGCCCGTTAAACAAATATTGAAGGCAAATACTGAGGTGTATTGCTCTTGTGTTTACTATTTTCTACGAAAAATTCTAAACACTTAACCTGTGGTGTTTCTCTGACATCTTTACATGTACAATTTTTAACCCCCGACGCATAAAGAGAGGTGTTATAAGTTTGACGTGTCTGTGTGTGTGTGTGTGTGTATCTGTCTGTCTGTGGCATCATGGCGGTTGGAGTTGTCACAACTTTTTGTTATGTTGGTTTCGCGTACTGAGAAAACCTACTGCAGACCAAAGTTTATGTTTTTAGACCCACTAATGATCGAACACTTTTTTTTAAATCAGACCTTAATCATGGTATATTAAAAATATAATAAAAACATACAACCGAAATTAGAATCTCTTTTTTAATTCAGTTCAAAAACAAACATTTATATTCGCTCTTGTCTTAAGAAAAAAATGCGGCGTCAAATACTTACTTCACTTTTGCTAATTATTCTAAACTGTACGTGGGTTATTAACCTTTTACAAGCGTGAATTATTTGCTAATTCATTAGAATAGATTACTACATAGTTCAATAGTCTTACAACAATATTCGTTATACTCATCTGCATTTTGTCTATTTGGACCTTTTTTAAAGTATTTTGTTTTGTTTGCAATTCAAAATTGGTATAATTGAATAAAATTTAAAAAAATACATATTTTTGTTGTATAGCCCGATCCAAATCCACATGAGTTACACCGCGGGGTACAGCTAGTAAAATTAAGTAGGTAGGTACCTAATACATAGTAACTTTATAGTCTTCTTTCCGTAAACACTTTATAAAATTTTCTGCTACTGAGACGTAAAAATTTGCTGAAATTAGGACACGGGCAAAATACTAAATATAGGTAACTAGCAGCGCCCCGCGGTTTCACCCGCGTAGTTCCCGTTCCCGTGGGAATTTCGGGATAAAAAGTATCCTATGTTCTTTCTCGGACCATAAGCTACCCCTGTACCAAATTTCAAGGTTCAGTAGTTTAGCCGTGAAAAGGTAACAGACAGACAGAGTTACTTTCGCATTTATAATATTAGTTTGGACTAGTTAGGATTTGGATTAGGATAAGTATTAAGTTAAAAAAATATAAGTACACAATAGACATTTTTTTCTTTAAATTAAAACTTAATGACCTACTTCGCGTTGAAGTAAATGAAACAGACGCGTCACTTGCGTGACAAACACGCATCAAATCAGTGCCAAGTGAATTTTGATGATCTAGTTATACTGTTTCGTATAAACCGCTACATTTACTCAAGTACTGCAATTTTGATTAATTTGGGATAAAAAGTAGCTGGGATGCAAAATATCCTTCCAAAAAAAAACATCCTGTGACGCGTTTAAGTACACTCGAATTCAAGCCTCGACGTAGTACTTATGAACGTCAAAAGACTGACGAAAGATTTTTAAAAATGTCTGTAAAATATAGTAGTATCGTCCTTAAAGGCAAATGACACTTCCTCACTGATATTATTATTGGTACAGTGAGGAAAAATACGCGTATTGATCACGTTAGTATAGCACATTAAGTAAAACTAAAAACAAATTTAAATTATAAAACTGTTACATTAACACATGCCAATTAAAGTAATCGCCCAAAACATTAAGATAACACTTCATTAATGTAATTAATAACAAAAAATAAAATAAAACTCTGATAACACGGTTTGATAACGGTTCGCCAATGACAGCAGTTGTGACGCGGACGTCGCTCGAATCGGACGTCCGTCAGTCTACAAATAAAACGAAAACTCGAATAAAAAACACGAAAGTGAAAAACTTTTAAAAACGATAGTATGTAATACAGTTAGTATTTTAATCAAAGTGAATTCATGATAAAAATTATACGAATACGACCTTGGTTAGCGTTCGCCACCATTGTATGCGATGTTCTGAATTTGAAATTTTGAATTCGAATGTAATAAGTGTCAGTGCATTTTGGAATGAGGTGCAGTGTTGGCAGTGATACTAAATTAAAAAATAAAGTGCTTTCATTTAAAAAGTTACAATGTTGTACGCGTCAAAAATTTTGAATATTATGATAAATAGTGATATAATTTAAATCGTTTATAAACGATGTCGTTAAGAGAGGTAAGTGATAAAGATTAGCGATTGATACATAAAAAATGACGGTAGGGTTAGAGATAGCTTATCAATTGCTGAAGCTTGAAGGTATTTTAAGTAATTTAATGATGGTTTTATTTGTAATTGTTGAGTTCAAATGTACGATGAGATCATCGGTGTTTTTGTTGCGCGTTCCCGTAAACATATTGAGATAACTGTGGTTTGTAATAAATTATGTTCAGTAAATTGTGAATATTTTTATAAAGTTTTATAAGGAAAAATGTATGTGGTGTATTTATAATCATTATGTCAATGACATTTGGATATTTGATAAGGCTGAAGCGAATAAAATAGAATTAAAGTTTACAAAATTGTAGCCTGTAGAATAAACTAAAAATTAATTTCAACTATTTTCCCTATTTTCAAATTTAAATGATTATTTCGTAAATACATACGAGTAGATAGGCTTACCTTCGTCAAACCGATACAATTTTTATTCCGTATTTTAAGTGTTTATTTTTAGTTTAGTAAACCTTTCTCGTCCTTTTTCGTCTTAAAAGGACTGAATTTTTTAAAATCAGGTCTTTAGAAAGTTACTCTCACACTTAGTCATAATCAAGTTAACACTTGCTTTATGTATTACATACAAAAACGGTAGCTAGCTAGGTATATAGCTCTCCACAATACAGGAAAAGAATGTAAAAAATTTCACAATTGTGACCACAAATGATTGGGTTAGTCCCATTTTACTCCATTCCTTTGAAATCGAAAATGAAAAAATGCATACATGCAGTCCCAGTTTGCTCCAGAGAATAACTTTAAAAATAATATATTATTTTTCATATCCCACTTTACTCCAATCGATACTTGAATAATTTTATTGATTTTTATTTTTATGTCCCAAGATATTCCAAAAAGAGAAGTACAGTCGGATAGAAAAGTTATCAAAACATTTTATGCGGTTTATTCCCAATTCCAGGAAGATGTCGAAATGGGAAATTTAAGTGCGATTAGTTCCCATATCCAGATATAATTTAATAAGAATTTCGTAATTTTGTCTAAAGTACAGTCCCGACCATAAATATTATTACCTGTTTGGAGTGTTTGGTTTTCGAAAGAATTTGCGCGAATATGCTCTCCTGGTACTTCTTATAATAAATTATCCAATATTTACTATTGTGAATCAATTTAACAAAGTTTAATGTAAAGAAAGACCTCTTCTACATTTCTGTTCTCCTGGTGATTAAAATTTATTATTATAAAATTTCTAGTACATAATGTTTATTTTAAACGAGCAATTTCGTTTTTTTTTTGTTTGGCTGTACCACCCTCACCAGCAGTAGAACTATTTGTAGGTAAAACTCCTAATAACCCATGTTAGCCTGGTACTTTTGTCCACATAGTACTGTTTTATGAACAAAATATTTCTATGTAAGACAATATGTTTTTACATTTAATAATAACACGACCTAGTAAATCTATAACTTTGTATTATTTTTCTTATTGATTTTTGCGTTAGACTGTATCTCATCCATAAGTGACATTACGCGTGGAGTAAAGTGAAACTGAAAGTATGGCAGTTCCAAATGTTGAAAAACAATAGTGTTTGACAGTTTGGAGTAAAATGAAACTTATTTTGAAAATTTAAAAAAAGAATATTTTTGTTTGGAGTAGCTTGGGACTTTTTGGTGGAGTAAAATGGGACTAACCCAAATGATTATAACAGTTACAGTTACTAATAATAAGTATTAAAATAAATATGTATATTACTTATTTATCTAAAAATAATTCAAATAAGCCAGACTAGCAGCTCTCCTCTGTTTCACCCGCGTAGTTCTTTTTCCCATGTGAATACCTACCGGGATAAAATATAGCCTATGTTACTCGCTGGAAAGTAAACTATCAAATAATGAAAGAATTTTTCAAATCGGTTTAGTAGGTTCGGAGCCTTTTAAATGCGAGCAAACAAACAATCAAATCTTTCCTCTTTATAATTTCTAAAATGAATCACTATTTCTCTTGGTCACGGTATCTACTGAACCGATTGACTTGAAATTTGGTACAGGGATAGCTTTTGGTCCGGGGAAGGACATGGCTATGGCTTAACCCGGCTATGTTTTATCCCGAAATTCCCACAGGATAGGTAAAACCGCGGGTCACAGCGAACATTTGTATAGATATGACAGATAATTTAATATCGTCTTTAAAATATAAAAATCTTTCTTCAATTTACCTATGTGATGTTATAATTCGTTGTTTACCTAATATGCTAAACGTTAAGACCCTAAACTCGATAATTGACGGTTTTTGTACTTTTTGATCTAGTCATATTATATGAAAAGCGTATTTTATAAACATGCTTTTAGGTAATAATTAAAGGAAATATTGTCATCTAAAAAATACTCAGAGAAAAACAATATTATACAGAAAACTTAAAAAATATATCAAGAAAACTGAACATATGTTTTCTGAATTTCACTTTTAGCATTAACTTCCATGCCTTCGGATTCTAGTAATTCGACCAATTTAGCACTAAAAATTAAACAAACTTAAAGTCCAGATCCTTATTAAGGAAATACTCATAGGAAAATTTAATTGTTATTATAATTATTATTGAAATCGAAAAAAATATAAAGTTAGAATTTGTAAAAATCACACTCAAGAAAATCGTAATTTACGTTGATAAATGATGCTCAAAACGTTATTGAAATTACCTCAAATAATAAAAGAATATTTTCTACAAAAATTATACTAAAAAAAAAAACTCTAAAACAAATTGTCTTTTTTTCTACAAATATTTTAAAATCATCATAAAACTACTATAAAATCGGACGCACGAAACAATTCAAATCAGTCTGCCGCGAGGCTTTTTAGAGAGAGGACGTATCGCTCCTACCGAGCGTTTGACCTTTGCGGCGCGTACGAATTTTATACGATAACTCATCAACATGTTTTGATACTCGATAATAATTTTTGTTTTATAATTTGAATTATTTATAAAAAAAAAATATTAACATTTATGATAACAAATAATGTTTTAGAATGCAGGCATTTACCCACATTAGTAATGTAGGCATTTACCCACATTAGTAATGTAGGCATTTACCCACATTAGTAATGTAGGCATTTACCCACATAAGTAATGTAGGCATTTACCCACATTAGTAATGTAGGCATTTACCCACATTACTAATGTAGGCATTTACCCACTTTACTAATGTAGGCATTTACCCACTTTACTAATGTAGGCATTTACCCACATTAGTAATGTAGGCATTTACCCACATTAGTAATGTAGGCATTTACCCACATTAGTAATGTAGGCATTTACCCACATTAGTAATGTAGGCATTTACCCACATTAGTAATGTAGGCATTTACCCACATTACTAATGTAGGCATTTACCCACATTAGTAATGTAGGCATTTACCCACATTAGTAATGTAGGCATTTACCCACATTAGTAATGTAGGCATTTACCCACATTAGTAATGTAGGCATTTACCCACATTAGTAATGTATTACACAGTCAAGGCTAAGGTGACACGTCATTGTATATTCGTCTAGTCTATTGATAACATACTGCCATTGTTTTTGGTTACCTATTACTTACTTTGTTTCGATAAAACTTTGTTGAAATGATCAATTTAATTTCGATTTTTATTGTTCTCGGGGCTCGTAATTTTGGACTCGGTGGTAGATTCAATGTGTGATCAAATATTTTCCGTTGTAAGAGTCCCCGGGGAAACTTGTTCCGTGGGAAATTTGGGATAAAATGTAGCCTATGTACTTTCCCAAACTCTAGTTTATCTAGGTTAGGTACCAAAATTTTAACTAAATCGGTAGTTTTGGTGCGAAAGCGCGTCAGACGAACAAGCATTACTTTCGCATTACAGTATTAGTAAGGATTTAAAGTTTTCTGTCTTTGATGTCCAAACTGAATAATATTTTGAACTAGTGGCCCGCCCCGGCTTCGCACGGGTCTAAGTTTTCCGTTTGCTTTTCCAGTTTTTTTTTTTTTACAAAAGAAATTTCTCCTGACAGTTACAAACACAGCAAAAAAATAATTAGCCAAATCTCTCTCGTTCTCAAGTTATGGCTTGACAACGGGAAACGGGTTTCATTTGTATATAGGTACTTATAGGTAGGTATGTATTAAATAGACCTAGCTATAGCTACCCTACCCTGAATTCTTTCAAAATATACCTACTTGATCTATTCAGGAATCGAAATTGACCTCTTGTACATAATAAATAATACATTATGGAGGAAATAAAATTAGTATACATCGATGAAAACATCATGGATTTATAAATACAAATACATTTTATTTATAAGTATTACCTAATGATGTAATTTATTGCTAGTTATTATGTTGTTCTCGGATAAATTGTAAATAAATAAATAAATTAATAAACAAATTAATGATCAATAAATAGTCATAGTAAAGCTATTGTATTACTTAATTAGTTTCAAAATACGTAGCATAGACAGACACACTGAATTCAATATTACTTCAACCAACTACATATTTTACTTAGATTATATTTATTAAACTTATCACCAGTATATATATGATTAAAACAACTTTAAAATGTTTACATAAACGTACAAACAACAGTCATTATCGTGAACTAGAAGTTTTAACAATTAACCGTTAGCGCCGCCAACTACACCGCTAATGTTCATAATTAGTAGCTCAGCTCAAGGGCACTTTCTTTTACTAATAGTACATGTTTCTTAGTTAAAATGAATATAATAAACATATCGTGCATTGTTTTCTAAACTAAACGTGTATACCCAGTTTCAGCTCAATCAGTTGAAGATATCTGCTTCAAAATTGAGTTCAAAGATTCCACCCGAACATACATACTTACATACATAGCAAGTTAAATAAAAGCTTTTAAAAAATAAAATTAAAGTGATAGTAACGGAATCCCCGACAAATAATAGCAACTTTCTGTTTGATTCCTAATTGCAAACCTTTGGTAGCAATTGGCAACACTGGTCACTGTCAATTGGCAACACTGGTCACTGTCAATTGGCAACACTGCCTTACTTATTGCACGATTGCACAGTCGGGGCGGGGCTAGGTCGCCCGTCCTTCACTTCGCCTGCTTCACCCCCTCAAATACTAAATATTTGCTAGAATAGGGCCTTAAAATACTTATACGAAAAAACATTTGAAACTACTTACCTCGAAGAAGAGTCATGAGTGGAATAGCTAGTCTCCTCATGGCCCTTAATTAAGTACTTACCTATTTCTTATAATAAAGTTCTACCATTTTGATCTTTCGTGGTTGATCATGAACAAGTTCATTATACACTAGCCATATCATTTTGGTATCGTTTGGGTATTACATACTTATTACTTAACTAGCTGTGCCCCGCGGTTTTACCCGCGTAGTTCCCGATTCCGTGGGAATGTGTGGATAAAATTATGCTAAAAACCTTCCTCTTGAATTACTCTATCTATTACTGAAAACTGCATCAAAATCCGTTGCGTAGTTTTAAAGCATACATAGGGACATAGGGACAGAGAAAGCGACTTTGTTTTATACTATGTAGTGATTAGGACTAATAATTGTAAAAAAATGCACTGCCTGTGTCGCAATTCGCAACCCTGTGTTTAAGCGGTTTAGCACAAAACACAACTCAACCAAAACAACAACAATAAATTAGCTCAAAATTATTATAATTACTTAATTCCTTAAATCATTAAGCTCCAAACAAATGAGGCACAAACAAAAAATAAAAAACTTTGAACCAAAAACGCGATAAAGAGTTTAGTTAACAATTACCTTCACAACACGTACCAATGTCTTAATTGAGGGATGGAGGGTGCAGAGGGTGGCTCACCCCGTGTTAACCACAAACTATACTAAACAATCAACAACGACCTTCCGAGTCAGGAATCAATAAGCATTAAAACTTGGCAAATTTTGGGTACCAACACTATACTGAAAGAAAATGCGGATTGGTGTTAAGGCACGTTCACATATGCCTCCGTTTCATCGGATACGGTTATTTTTTTCATCGGCAACGTATAGACTTGTATGATATGAGCGTCTTCACACATGAACATCAGGTTTTATAGATCGGTTTCAGTTCCATTTTTTATCGATAGGGTATGGAGGTGTGTAACATCATACATAAGTTGTATCTATTCTGTAAGTAATTTATGATGCGTGTTAGTCTGTATACAGTCCGATTAAACGGAGATCATTTGTGTGAACATTTTCACCAAAAAGTTGATGGATGATAAATGTATGGAGTTTGTATGAAAACCTGTAATTTTTAAAGGGATATGAAAATTAATAGAACTACTTAATTGATTCCGTTAAATATCGAGTATATGATTAAAATATAGGTATGTGTGTGTGTGAATGAGTGTGTGCGTAGTTTCTGATTTTTCGAACTTAGTTAGGGGTCAGTTACTATAATGTTATGTTATGTTTTTGTCTCGGTCTGGGTGTGTGTGAATGAGTGTGTGCGTAGTTTCTGATACCCTAGATACAAGTTTCGAGCTTAGTTAGGGGTCAGTTACTATAATGAGATGATGTAGTGAATGATTATGTTATGTTATGTTAAAGACATTCCTACATAAACTTTTGTACCGTTACCACGTGAATGAAGCATCGGGTGGTTATAAAGAGATTCAAATAAGTAATATCTGGTTTATAATCTAATTTTATTAATAGTTGTTTCCAATGTCTGGTTTCTAAATTAAAACATCTGTTCTGTAACTTTCAGCTTCAGGATAATGTATGTTATTATCAGTAAACATTTTAATAATAATCTCTGACTTTAATTGCATTTCGTCTGTTCTTAATACGTTTTCACCTTTGACTTTGGTATAAATAAAAACATTTACTTAATTTCATACTGAGATGGTGTACGTAATGGAAACTGGTATTAATTACTAAATCGATCGAAATAATAAAAGCATAGGATAGATTTTATCCCACAATTTATTAATTCTTCGGCGGTCTAATGTTAGTTAGTTTTAGGTTGAATTAATGGGTCGGAAGATGTCCAAGTATTTGCTATTTCACTAATTAAATAAAGAAAAGAAAGAAAGAAAGAAAGAAAACATTTATTCAGACACAAGAGAAAAAAAAACGGAGAAAAAATAAAAAGAAAGCAAAATAAAAGGTGTGCTGAAATGGATAGATCACCAACACGCATTGTTCTATGACGCTAAATAATGAATGATTTATTTCACTAAGAAAAGGGTAGATCTGATGTTTTATTTTTAACGAAATCACTGAGAAAAATGCCTTTGCCCCACAGGGATCTTGCAGACCGATATATACCTACGTATAATATAGTGTTATGTATATAAATGGTCGCGTGGGTGGTCCTAATCACTCTACAAACACTAACTCCAGTTTACGAGAGCCGCGCCTTAAACAGATCGATGCCAAAGGGTGTGCCTAAGTGATTACATTTTGAAATTCAGACACGTACATTACAGGAGTTGAAATTGTTAAAAATACTTTTAAGCTTTCAGTTTTACGAGTATAAAGAACTTAAAAAACTTAAAAGTACAGAGACTTGTTCTCTTAGGGCTTTCCGAAATCAATATATTTTTTTCTAATAAATAATACATTATGATCTAGGCTTGACTTAACGTACCTGTTATACAATTATTCTCACTACATTCATTAGTATTATGACCTATATAAACTCGTCTTAACATACCTACTATTTATACTTCTTACTATTAATTTACATTAGTAAAATTTCGCAGCAGAGTATTAAAAAGTTATTTAAACTTTAACTAAACAAAAACTTAAAAATTTGGAAAAAAGAACTTAATACTACCTGACTACGTTAAGTTTAATAACTACGAAATTAACCGGCGAAAATGTACCTATAATTAAAGTTATACCTATAAGTAGTACCGACCTAATTAGGTCAAGATTTGTGTGCAAAGCCTCAAAGTAGGTCACCTTTTAGGGCACTGTTCATATCAATTAGATCGCCTTTGAAAACACAATGTTTTGTAAACGTTAACTGTTGCCACATTCGAGGAGAAACAACCATTGTTTCTGAATGTGATAATCAACTTTCCCATAATTTGACGTAACATCTAAGTATAGCGGCACCCCGCGGTTTCACCCGCGTAGTTCCCGTTCCCGTAGGAATATGAGGATAAAATTATGCTAAAAACCTTCCCACTGAATCACTCCAAAAATACAAACGTCCCAGATCACAGGTTGACAATGACACTAGTACTAATCTACAAGGGTTCAAGGAAGAGTTTATGAAATCACTAAACAGTTTTCGTAACGAAATGAATTTAAAATTTGAGTCTTTGAAAAATCAACTGGCGAAATTGGACGACATTGAAAAAAGCATTGAGTTTCTCTCAAACAAATACGAGGATATTGCCACAAAAATTACTATCTATGATCAGCAAATAAAACAACAACAAACACATATTCAAATCCTGGAAAATAAATTAGACGACATAACAAGACAAATGCAATGTTCACAGTTAGAAATAAGAAATGTTCCAAAGCGTGAAAATGAGAAGAACAAGGACATAAAAACGTATTTCAAAAATATATGTAGTCTGTTAAAAATAGACTTCAACCATTTAAGGAATGTTTACAGAGAACCTAGTTATAAATCGAAACCAATGTCGTCATTAATTATTGAACTTGACAATCCATCAATAAAATACGATTTTCTAAAGGCATTTAAAACATACAATCTCAACAACTCCACAAAGAAATTGAATGCTTCACACCTTGGTATGGACGATCAGCAAACCCCAATATACGTCGGTGAACATCTGACTGCAAAAGGAAAACGATTTTACTATCTCGGAAGGTTACTGCTAAAGTCAAATGACATCAAGTTCTGTTGGACCACGAATGGCAAGGTGTTTGTCAGGAAAACAGAGGGATCACCAGCTATTCTTATCAAGGACGAGAACCAGCTTGAAAATTTTAAACAAAAAAATTGACTAGTACCTCATATTTTCTATCGGCTATGTACATCGAGTCTGCGTAACAGTAAGAGTCTGAATATGATCACATTGCATATTTTTAATTATGATTATACTGATAGATTGGCAAGTACTTACCGAATTTGCATATTTTCAAAGATGTTTACATTCGTATATAATAACTGTATATGTCAACCAATAACTATTCAATCAATATTATCACAAACACTATGTAACAGCACACCTTACCCTACACCAACAAACTACACACTTTACTTTAATTCAAATGTATTATTATATATAATTTATATTATTCAAATTTTCATTTATATATATACTGCTATATTACTCACACTTAAATGTATTTTTAACACCTGTACATTAATATTAGTTTGTAACTATCACCACTATTATTTTTACGATCAGTGCAAACATGTTATTAGCACAGACCCAAGGATTACACTGACCGTGACCCATTTGCAATCACAAGCGTTGTCTAACCAATTAAGAATAAAATACCGTTATTCAATAAACAAAACAACATCAGCCTGCCCATTGCGAATGAATGTTAGTACAAATGGTATTAATTATTACATTTACAAAAATACAAATTCATATATATCTTATGTGTTTCATGAGAAAAAGGATACGTATATTAATATGATAATCATATTTCATTTGTTATTTATAATTAAAAGCCCGATTTCTAATCAATTATTGCACGACATATCTTTTGTATTAAAAGATAACCTCATTGTAATATTTCCTTTGTTAGATTCTGTACTGCCAAATACAATGTACGACTATTTATTTTTTTATACTAATGATTAATAATATAAATAATGACTTGCAATTTGAATTAGATACGTTAACAATAGCATCAGCATTCACCTGTGACATAGAAACATGTAACAATTTAAGGAGTAATTCAAACCTTTCATATAGTTTCGTTACACAAAATATACGCAGTATTTATAAAAACTTTGACAGTTTAGTATTACAATTATCTCGTTTAAATTCTGAAACCGATGTAATTATATTAACTGAGTGTTGGTTAAACGAAAACAAAAATATACCAATACTGAATGATTATAATTGTTTTTACTCAAAAATATATTATAATCAAAATGATGGAATAGTTATTTATGTAAGAAAACATATAAAATGCACAGTCACTGAACCTGTAAAACTAGGGGCTAATTTCCTTTTGTTACATATTATACCTGACATTTATATATTGACAGTGTACAGATCTCCATCTTATAATTGTACTGACTCTTTTTTAGACTCCATTTCTGAAATTATTACTCCCATTAACTTAAATAAAAACACCATAATTCTTTCAGGTGATATTAATATTGACATAAAGCCAAACAATAAAGATAGGCATAGTGCAAGTTACTTAAATTTAACTGCTGAACTCGGAATGCTACCCGCTCACGTGTTTCCCACCAGATTAGAAAATTGCTTGGACCATATTATGATTAGAACTAGATTACCTGTATCGGTGTTTGTAATTGACACCGCAATTACCGATCATTGCCTTATTGTTTTGGACATACGTATGAATAGTGGGAAGTCTTTTATTGATGGATCTAAAATCATTAAAATCGATTACAATGAGTGTGCTAATTACCTTGAAAAAATTGATTTTTCATATATCAGACCAGGATTTGACGCAAATGAGGCAGCTAATAAGTTTGTAGTAACAATTCAAGAAACTATAGAAAAATTTTCTAAATCATATGTAAAACCATGCCGTAAAAGAACGAGGAAGCCTTGGATAACACCTGGGTTACTATGTTGCATAAGGCATCGAGATAAGCTGCACAAAAAATTAAAATCTAACCCTAATAACAAGATTCTTGAATTGTCCTACAAACGTTACCGCAATTACTGTAACTCACTACTAAAGAAATGTAAACGTGCCTATGAGAAATCATTACTACTATCGGCAAAAAGTAATAAAGACAAATGGAATGCAATAAAAACTATAATAAATTACAATAACTCTAAAACAACGGCATCAACTTTGATAAATACGAATGCAGATAAAGACACTATGATTGTAAATAATTATTTTTCAAACATTGGTAAGCGACTTGCGGACGCCATAAGTTACTCAAATGTTCGTTACCCAATCTCTGAAAACTTTGTTGTTAATTCGGTTTCCAATTCTATGGTTTTACTTCCTCCGGATAATTTAGAAGTTGGTTCAATCATTTCGGGACTTAAAACTAACAGTGCACCTGGTTGGGACGCTATTCCAGTACAATTTCTTAAATCTACAAAGCATAAAATAGTCCCTCCCCTAACTAGGCTTATAGAACTGTGTTTCACCCAAGGTAAATTCCCAGACGTATTTAAGATAGCTCTTATAACTCCTGTTTACAAGGGAGGGGATCGATACAGTGTCTCTAATTACCGGCCTATATCTGTTTTACCGTCGCTTTCAAAAGTTCTAGAAAAACTTCTCAATAATAGACTTGTCAATTATTTGGAACATAACAATATCTTATCCACCAATCAATATGGGTTTAGATCAGGGAAAAGTGCCGATGATGCCGTTAGTGAGATAACCCAAAATATTGTAGGACATATTGACGGCAAACAAAAATGTCTGGGCGTGTTTTTGGACCTGGCTAAAGCATTCGACACTGTATCGCTACCCAAACTTGTAAACAAACTCGAAACAATAGGGATAAGAGGTAAAACACTTGAAATATTTGAGGACTTCTTAAGTAACCGCAAACAACAAGTAAAAATTGATAATTGTATTAGCAAAGAAGCTCCAGTACTCTATGGCGTGCCGCAAGGAAGTATCCTCGGTCCGAGTCTCTTCCTGGTGTATATCAACGACTTGTGTTGCCTCTCATTGCGAAATGGAAAAATCTTTTCCTATGCCGATGACACGGCTGTTGTGTTCCACGGAGAGACTTGGTGCAAGGTAAAAGACGTAGCTGAAACAGGGCTTCGCACCATAAATAATTGGCTTATGTTGCACTATCTAACACTTAACGTAGCTAAATCAAACTACCTCCAGTTTAATGTTGGTAAATTTGAAATAGACAATTTAGACCTTAAAATACATTCATGCGTATCTCCACAAAATGTTTCATGTGACTGCCTTAAAATTAAACAAACTAATCAAATTAAGTACCTTGGTGTGATGATAGATCAAAATTTAAATTGGCGTGCTCAAATTGAATGTGTTACATCTCGTGTTAGAAAACTTGTTTGGATGTTTAAACAACTAAGATATGCTGCTGACTTTAATTTTTTGCGTCAAGTATATTTTGCACTTGCTCAGTCAGTAATATCTTATTGCATCGGGACCTGGGGAGGCGCATGTAAAACACACATGATACTTCTGGAACGAGCACAAAGATCATTACTTAAAGTAATGACATTCAGTAATTACAGAACTCCGACTACTTCTCTTTATGCTAAGTGTGAAGTTCTTAGTGTCAGACAGCTGTATATTTTTCATTTACTTTTAAATAAACACAAAAATACACCATACGACAGCGATAAGATGAAGTATAAACGAACGATCGTTAGTGTTATTTTACTACCTAAGTTACGGACAGCATTGGCAAGACGTCAACAATTGTATTATTCAATATATCTGTATAATAAGATTAACAAAATTCTAGATATATACCCATTACGGACATGTGAAGTTAAATCAAAACTTAAAAAACACTTGCATTCCCTAGACTATAATAAAACCGAGCAGTTATTATTATAAAAGTACCTGCATAATATTCGATCCATCATCTTATATATTTTTTATGCATAAATTATACAAATATATGTCTACAATTATAATACTATTTTATACTCGTATATATACACGCCGAATACTAATCGCACACACACAAACACACACACACACACTCACTCACATACACACACACACACACACACACACACACACACACACACACACACACACACACACACACACACACACACACACACACACACACACACACACACACACACACACACACACACACACACACACAGGCACAACATAATACTAAAATGAAATGAATTCGGAAAACTAGTTTTTGTTTAAAACTATGAAATAATACTCTGTTTCCTTATTATTCTTCTTTTTTTTTTTTTTGTAATCATATCACATTTTTATTTTGTAACCTATCCTATGTAAGAGGGCACTGGTCTCTGTAACACAGGTTCATACCTAGCTCAGAGGTCAGGGACTTCAAAATATTATTGTAGAACTAATTATGTGAAATAAAAATATTATTATATAAAAAAAAAAAAAAAAAAAAAACTCTATCTATTAAAACAAACCGCATCAAAATCCGTTGCGTAGTTTTAAAGATCTAAGCATACATAGGGATATAGGGACAGAGAAAGCGACTTTGTTTTATACTATGTAGTGAAGTCAATACAGAAACGAAGATTAGCTAAAGTACTTGTAGGTATCTGACCTGGCAGAAAATATTGGAGCTAATACTGTAATTTTGCTTAATAAGTATGTCATAGGAAAATGCGATTACAGCAATACGGCCACCGGGTCAGATATTTTGGTCAAATATCAATATATAATATAAAAATTGACGACTTCGATGGCAGAGTGGTCACCATGCCGGACTGCCATCCATAAGGTTGCGGGTTCGATTCCCGTGCGGGGTGAATATTTGTGTGATCCACAAATTTTTGTCTCGGTCTGGGTGTGTGAATGAGTGTGTGCGTAGTTTCTGATACCCTAGATACAAGCTTCGAGCTTAGTTAGGGGTCAGTTACTATAATGAGATGATGTAGTGAATGATTATGTTATGTTATGTTAAATACGTGTGTAAATAGTGACTACGAGTACTTAGTAAATATTTGTGCCGCTATACCTATATTGCTCCTTGCTTATTCTATTAGTCGTAACGTCTAGCATGATATTCAAAAGCTGTAGAAGATTCAGTCTTATCTTAGTCCGAATGAAGCTATCTAACAATAGCATATATTTTTTATTTTTCTTTTAATCAAACTTCGTAAATGAAAACATTGCTCTAAGAAAACTACTACAACTAATGATTAAGTAAATTATGTATGAGCTACGTATTCGTATATCACTATCTACAGACCGATATCTCAAAATATAAAGTTTACTTAAGTATCAAATTCGATTTAGTAATTGTTTTTACAAAAAAAGAGAGGAAAGGAAAGTAAACTTAGTATCTTCTTGATATTAATTTTGACTGCAAAATTGCAATTTATCAAAATAAAAACACATAAAAATATTTAAACACATGAATCAACTGGATATTTTAGTAAATGACTGTTATCAGCTAGGAAACGATAAATTTCGTAATCAGACCTTGAATTAAATCTAACCTAGTTTCTCGTTTTCATGGAGTACATATGTATAAGAAGGTATATAGCCCGTGGCCTCTATACATGTTTACATCAGTTCGTCTAGTTTAAGATAAAAATAAGCCGGATCCAACCTTATAAACGATAGATAAAATACAAGTAACATAGTTAGACGTGCTGTACTTTAAAATGGCGTAATTATTGTAACTTTGTCCCAATAATTCAATAATTTATTCTTCCTTATTGACGTTACTTCAATTACGTAAACATATTCGTGTTTTGTCTGTTTGTGTATAGATGCTTATTCCTATTTGAAAAAGTGCTTTATGGATTTTAGTTAAGTACAAACATGCTCACATATGTTTGTCTTTAGCTGGAATCGAAACCGTTACCTAGCAATCAGGTCAACTCAAAGAAATTAGCGTCTAAGATCTCAATAAAATAGCAAAATCTGAAATATGTTCTCATGATTTTTGAAGATCTTGAATCACGGTAGCTCAATTGGAAAGAGCGGTGCTACGGTTCAGCATGGTTCCGGGTTCAAGTCCTGGCTGTGGCGAAAATTTTGAATGCATTTTTCAAAATCCTAAAAAGTTGTGTGAATACACTATAAAAATAAAATCAATGTTCTCATGATTTTAAAACATCACCTACTATTATCTATTTTTATCAATCAAATAGTTGAAAGCCCAGTCTACTAGATAAATATGTCAATAACATACATCTGTAGATAGTTTCTCTTGGCCAAACATCGATAGATAATGTCACCGTCGAATGGTCTTCGCGCTCCATTTGTGGTACATCTCTAGCTCTCACAACTTATACTTACAATCTGTCATTGGCATGGTATTCATAGAATTGTATAATATTAGTAATTGTTGGTGTAGAACACGCAACTGGTTAAATGGCGATTGAGCCTTGGACACTTGCTTAATGCTTATCCTACTAATATTAGTAAATGCGAAAGTTTGTATGTTTGGATGTTTGTGAATTTGAATGTTTGTTCTACTTTCACGCAAAAACTACTGTATCGATTTTGATTAAATTTGGTACAGATGTTCCTTATAACAAGGAATAACACATAGGATACTTTTTATACCGAAATTCCCATGGGATTGTGTGTAAGTAATCATATGTTTTATTGTAACTTTTTGTAGTCATAAATCCTACCAATAGATGGCGCTGTTACTTAATTTTTTAACACACGATGGTGAATTGTGCCGAAATTGTATGATACTACGAGCTACGCATTCTCACGAGAGCGGGTACTACGCGGGTAAAACCGCGGGGCGCTGCTAGTGCTTGTATAATGTTAGATATTTTGTGACTGCGAGTCAACTTGAACAATAACTTAGTTCTCGAGTCTTACTTATCCTTAGATGAAAAAACACACAGATCAAAACAAACAAACATAATCACGCACATATATTTATCTTCAACAAGAATCTAACCCGTATTCGCATAGCAAGCACTATAGTATAAAAATAAATTAATACTTATGTCATCAAATATTATAAAACAATTACTTAATTATATTTTCCTTGTTACAGGCATGTTTAGAACAAGAAGCACGCGTCGCCGAACTCCGCTCGTTAGCAGCTCAAGTAGCAGCTGAAACTGGCTCCAGAGCTCTACAAGCTGATGCAGACGCGTTAGCTCGACGACTACAGCTTGTGGCCGGAGCTGTACAAGCGCTGGCAGACCTTGGGGAGGCTAGACAGCTGGCCAGAGCGAAGGCACATCACGCTAAAGACATGCTGTGTGATATGAGACAGGTTAGTCAGACCTTTACCCTTGTAGTTTTAAGTGTATAAAATATAGTTTGTCTATTTAAATTCTTATCTTAGTTATATTTTATGTGTACGTGGTTTGAGAGGCCTTACTTCGCCGTAACACAGTTTATTAGTAACTACCACGGGAGGTAATGTCTCAATAACTACATCAAATAAATTGTAACTAAATTAGAAAATATTAATAAATTGAATTGAATTGATTAAATCCAGACTCTAACACGATAGGAATAATGTCCCAGAAAAGCTAGTTTGAATGAAAGATACTTTCAGTCATAATTTAACTTTCCAATTGCTTTGCACTTCCAATTCAAAATATTGATGTACAAGTCTATGAGATTCTAATTTAATCTTTCAATTCCATAGTTCAATGTAATCGCAAAAAGTAAAATATTTCTCTTTGAAATTGTAATTTACATTGCAAATGAGAGCAATTTGTCCCAATAACTCGATGTATGTTGAATTTCCATAAGTGGAAATGATGCGAAGTTATATCCTACAGCCAGTATTTCCTAATGCAAACATGTCTAGTTTATACCATAGCAAATATGAACAACAACATTCGCATACATTTCATTTGCTTTCCCTTTGATCAAACAGGAAGCTAGAAAACACTTTATTGATTGATTTATTTATTTACACGAATCTTTATATGAACATTGAAATGATTTAAACTTTTAACAGATTGAAATTCATTTCTTAAATGTTATGATTAATAACTTTATCAAATGTTGTAATAAACAAAAATCCTAAATAAATAATGATCACTTATTTCAATAAATTTGTTATTACGAGTACAGTTACTTAGGTCAAATAAATCCGAGCACAAAGCACTAGTGCGGCATCGAGTTGAATAATAAATAAGTATAACGGAATAATGGTTTATTGATTGACCTCCATTTAAGTGCGGCTTAACGGAAATCGATTTCCTTACGCCATCGGAACTAATGTCTCGGGTATTGTTACAGGACTTGACCCCAGTCCACGAAGATGGGGAGATTGTGGAAGACAAACTGATAGCGCTGAGAGATAACCTGATAGCGCTAGGTAAGAGTGAAGCGGAAATAGCACCCGCTAAGGCTGAACTGCCTGACATCGACAGAGACGTGTCTGACGAACACTCCATCGTGCGGATCCTGGTGCTATGGCAGGCCATGTTCCGGGACACCTTCCTCCACTACCACCGCCTGTCCACGGCCCTGGTGCGCTCCGGGGACGCGGCCACGGCCCTCCGTCTCTGGCACGAGTACCTCATAGATCTGCAGTCGTTCCTCTCCGGGTCCGTACCCGCAGACTACGAGAACCTCACGGAACACAGGCGGCTCTGCAGAGTGCACAGGAACCTCCTCGCCTCACAGAGATCCATCCTCATGAATGAAAACCGGGAAACGACGAATAGAGACCTCGTCGACAAGTTCGACACGCTGACTAACCTCCACAACGAGACCCTCGCGAGGATAGTGGAGAGGCACGACGAGGTGTGCACGCGCATCACCTCGTGGGACGACTACCGGGAGGTGCACACGGAGCTGCTGCGGTGGCTCAAGGAGATGGAGCGTGAGAAGGAGAAGCTCCAGCTGCGGTACGTCCACATGAAGAGGATACACAAAGTACTCACCAAAATACAGAATCTCTCAGATAAAGTGCCCGAGGGAAAGAAACAGGCCGACAGGCTTCTAGTCACCCTCAAGAAAGTTTTAGAATTTACGGAAGAGACGTACGGCGCCTCCGTCAGGATGGAGTACGCTGGCATCGCCAAGAGAGTCGACAACCTCCAAGCCAGCCTCGACACGTGGCGAGACTTCCTCACCAGGATACTCGGCCTTATCGGCGAGTACGAGAAACTCACCGGTGAGCTGCACAAGCTCTATACCAAGACACAGGATGAGATCACCGCCTACACAAACGACGAGGTCCTCTCGAGGCCGCAAATCAAGAGAGCGATAGAGAAGTACACAGATCTGAAGACGAATATCGATAAGACAGAGACTCAAATCGAAACGCTGAGCGTGATCCAGGAACAACTGAAGGAGTGCCTGAGCCCGCAGGACATCCGGCTCGTGAACCAGCGATCGTGGCAGCTGCGGCAGCAGCGCGCCGACCTCGAGCACCAACTGTCGATCATCATCCACCGACTGCGGGAGAAGCTCGAGACGTACGCGACGTTCGACGCGAGGCTCAACAGGTTCCTGGAGTGGGTCGGCGAGGTGGAGGCGCGCCTCCAGGGGTACGACTTCGGAGTGTGCCCCACCCTCGAGCCGCACGAGCTGGCAGAGCGCATCGCCGCCGACGTGCAGGCCGAGACCGCGCTCAAGGAGCGCGAGTACGAGTGGCTAGCGCGCACCGGCCCGCCGCTCGTCGACGCCGCCAAGCGGGACGAGAAGCCGTACGGCAAGAGCGCCGCCAAGAGGCTGCGCGACGCCACCGAGCGCTGGCAGCGGCTGCGCGAGGACGGCCGCCAGCGCCTCGCCAAGATCGACGAGCAGATGCTCACCGAGCGCCAGCTCGAAGAGCGCCTCGCCGAGCTGCGCGAGCGGCTGCACGCCACCGAGACCGAGCTCGGGCCCGGCCTCGTCGTGCACGAGCTGACCACGAGTGCCGCCCAAGCTCTCATCGGCGACCACGAGCCGCTGCAGCGCCGCGTGGAGCAATTGGGAGGCGAGGTGGGCGACGCGCTCAACCTCGCCGACATGGTGCTGGGCTGCCGCGAGGCGCGCTGCAACCTGCGCGCCGCGCGCGACATCGTCGACCGCAAGTGGCGCGCGCTGTGCGACGCCCACTCGCGCCGGCGCCGCGCGCTCGACGAGGTGCGCGCCGGCGCCGAGCTGGCGGGCGGGGTGCTGCGCGACGTGCGGCGCCGCCTGGATGACGCCGAGCGTCGAGTCGAGCGGCTGGAGGCGCGCGCCCAACGTGGGGACGGCGCGACGCGGGACGACGCGCTGGCGGAGGAGCTGGCGGCGCTGGCTGAACCGGCTCGCACGCTTCGCTCTGCCCACGGACGGCTGACGGCCACTCGGGTGGAGCTGCGCGGAGAGGCGGCGGAGAACGCGGCGCACATGCGCGGGGCGGAGCGCCGGCGGCGGCGGCTGGCGGCGCGCGCGGCCGGCGCTGGGGGCGGAGCACTGCGGGCGTTCGTGTCCGCGCACGGCGCGGCGGTGGTGGCGCTGGCACAGGCAGACGTGCGCCTCACGCGCGCGCTACACCTGGCGCCGACACCCACCGACCCGGCCGACGCGCTCCGAGAGCTCGACGTGAGTATCCTCTATTTCGCCGCGTCTTTTCATATTCCGATACAAGAAGTGACCGCGACCCATTCTCCGCAGGCCATAGAGCAGGAGGTGTGCGAGTGCGCGGCGCTGGTGCGCGAGGCGGACCGCCTGTCGCCGGCGGCGGGCGCGGGCGTCGCCGATATGGTGGCGGAGTATCGCGCGCTGCTCAGTGACGTCACGACGCGCCTCCGTATCGCTCGTGCCTCGATCACCGGGGAAGTTGACTCTGCCGTCCAGGTGAGAAGACCTGAATTACCGAAACGTCGTTAAACACCGCAAACCCAAACACCAAAATGATGAAACTAAACATTCGGTTATGTTACAGGTGGACACCCTACAATGGGAAACCGACGCGTCCCTCCAAGTGGACACGCTGACATCCAAGGAGACGTACCGCGCCGAGTTGACGTCGGCCGTCAAGGAGACGTCGGACTCTCTGGAGGCGTTACGGAACGCCCTCCTGCACCAGCCCAAGGAGAACGCCGATGGCGAGGAGCTAGCCAACGCGGCCAAGGAGATCGCCAAGGCCGGCGCCAAACCAGCGCAGACTTTAGAACTGGCCAAACATTTGTCAGAACTACTTCTGACCGAGTGCGATGCATCGGAAGACGAGGCGATGCTGAAGGAGGTCGAGTCACTGGCACTCAGATACGAGGACCTACTGGCGCAAGCCAAGAAACGGGAGTTACAGATTAACAACTTGAGGTTAGTGTATGATAACGACCATAGATATTATAGAGCACCAAATAAAAGGTCAATCCGCACTTAACCAAACGACTCGTTCTTTTAGGTCGTTTTTTTTCACTTTATTTAGCTAAACTTATGTCATGAAAATGTGAGAAATTGATCTTTTATTTGATTGACTTGATGTTAAATGGTTCATTATTCAGAGAAAATATCACTAAATAATGAATCATTTCTAAAATTGCTTGAAAGTTTTGACCGTGTGTGCACTTTGACTTTACAAAGATTAAAAATGTATTCACAGAAGAGACATTCACACCACATTTGAAGTTAATTGCCTAGTTGCACGTAATCTTGTAACGTCACATTGCGCTCACATAATTAAATGTAGATTTTCTGTGGGAAAACAATCTTGTACATTTGAAATTATTGAATTTAAATTAAACATATTCTAGTTATTGATCAAATTCTATTTTTTTTTTACCTATTTGATATATTTTTCTAAATTTCAGTAAATAACAAGAATATGTTTAAATTTTGTTGTGATTTCGTATTTGTTTTATTGGTAGCACTGAGCACTTATAGCATTTCGGTGACGGGGCTTTTGAAAAGTTAATAAAATATTGGACAGAGTAGATAATTTGAAAGAATAACCTAAATTAACATAAATCCATTTTGCAAAACAGTAGTCTCAGTAAATCTTTTAGAAGGGTATTTAAACTTATTTATTCTATTATGTACTTACTTTAAAAGGGTTCTTTAAGCAAATTATGATTTGCAAAAAATAATTTTCTAGCACAAAATCTAGGTTTTGTACTAAATAATGGGGTAGTCAAGTATTAAACTTAATTAAAGTCTTTAAAATACTCAACATATAAAGTGCAAAGTTCTTAAAATGATCAAGAACTAAGTGTCAGAGTGTATAGCTTCCTAACATGGCATGCTCTAAACACTGCGTTTTCTCGTCCTATAGGTTGCCCCACTCCGCATCATACGCTCTCACGTGCGAACAGTGAGTATATGCTTATCTAATTAATATTATATCTATGGTTTTTCTACTTCATGAACCTATTAATGATATTATAAAATGGTAAAAAAAAAATAATGTAAGCGCTGCGAAAAACACTTTAAAAATATGTTACACACCAGTAATCTCGCATCGGTTCCATCTATATCTTTCTCATACCTGTCTCTTTTACTCTCCCAGTAATGTTGACATGCCATCCTGCTTACACGTATCATGTGACGATTTTGATTTTGAACGTTGCATAAGATAATCTTCTACTTTAGCTATCTTGAAGTGGCTCCTAAAAAAACTTGTGCCATATTAAACTTATATTTTCTTCAACATAAATAATATTATTGGTGTCTTAAATATTTTGAATGTCATTACTGTTATTTAATTACTCTTTGAGTAGAAAAACCATAGAGCATGAGTTATGTAGTTTAGTCTGTATTTTAAACCACTTCTCTAGTGAAACTTATTCGCACAGCACGATTTAACTAATTAATTTTAATTTAAGCTTTTTATAATTACTGTGACGTGTCTTGTGTTTGTTTATTTATTTTTATAAGTATGTATATTTTATTGTAGTTAGATGTAGTTTTTCCCAATTTTTTATTTAAATTACTTTTTTCCCTTAAAGTACAAACCACATAACACCAAATGCAGTCACTTGCACTATTTAAACACTGAATTCCAATTTCAAATATAACAGATATTTGAATCGCCAGTATTACTAAAAATATTAAAATGTCCTGAATATATTTATTTTTATTTCCCAAGTACCTAATACTAAAATATTCCACTATCCTGTTATTAACGTCACATTAACATCCTGTAGCGAGTCTGGTCGACTAACGTGCCCGCTCTGCTCGGACCGTAACTGGAAGCAGCTGGACAACGACCTCTGGCGGCTGGAGCAGTGGCTACAGTTCGCGGAGGCCACTGAAGCTTCACGAACTGACCCGCCTGAACAATATGACGCATTGGAAGACGCTATACAGGTTAGTGGTTGGGTGGGGTTTGGCCTTTAATTGTGATGTGTGATTGAAATGGTTAGTGTATGTGGTAGTAATTGTGACATCGCAGTTTATTTATTTGATAAATTATACCAATGGAATTCACATGAAATATATATTTTTTTCGCAAATAAGTAAGTAGGTACTTAGCAGCATAAGATTTTTCTTATTTTATTCATATGTTCAGCTTCCTTTGGGGATATGCGTCATATTTTCTCATCGACGTACTCACCTAACGTATCTAATGTTACCCACAGGACCACCGCGAATTCCTGCTGGACCTAGACTCCCACAAGTCCATCATAGTGTCCCTGAACGTGGTGGGCGCCCACGTGGCGGCGCACGCGCGCGTGCCGGCAGACGCGGCGCGGGTGCGCGCGCGGCTACAGGCCGCCAACACGCGCTGGGACGCCGCGTGCCGGCACGCGCAGGCGCGGCAACATGCGCTGCAGCACGCGCTTGTGCATAACCAGCAGTTTCATGATATTGGTACGTTTATATACTCAGTACTTACACCGTGTGTATTAATCAAATAACGCCCTCACGGTTTTACTACACACTATGGTACAAATGCATACCAGCCTGCCTCTGCATCTCTTGTGATTAATTTTATACAGAAAGATAGTTTTCTTAGATAAACAACACAAAAAAATAATTAAAATTCCACCAAATCTCATTCATTATCTAGATAAAGAATAGACATAATAACTGCTTACTAGACTCTTGACAATAGTCTATAAAAAACAAACACCAATCTCACAAATTCTCCCCTTTTTCTTCGTCCAGTGGTCGAACTAGTCCAGCAGTTGTCAGCGGCCGAACGCAGCGTGCTGTTACGAGAGCCGCTGTCCCTCTCCCGTCCGGCGAGCGAGCTACAGCGTGACTTCCGGCGGTTCAGCGAGCTGCGCAACGAGCTGCAGCGCGCCGAGCCGCGCGTGCTGGCGCTGCACGATGCTGCTCAGCTGCTCAATGACGCGGACGCGCCGCCCCATGCTACTGATATATGTCGCAGGTAACATACACTATGCAAGGATTTATGTAACACTTCTCGCATGAATATACGGAAATACTACACACGAATAAGGAAATACCGTACCCAAGCGAATACATTACATTCTCACAGATATACGAATACACTATCCACACGAACAACAACAGCTCTTGTACAAATACACCTAATTTATAATATGTAACATACAGAAATTATGTGCCTGCTTAGAAAGAATTTACTAAAATCAACCACAATTCCTAAAACTATACATCCAAACTTACAAATGTACAGTAAGTACTTACTTATATCAAACATCAACCCCTCCCTCCCGCAGACTGGGCGAGCTGCGCCTGCGCCTGCAGTCGCTCCGCAAGCTGTCGGGCGTGTACGCGCTGAAGCTGGGCGCGGCGCTGGCCCGAGCGCCGCCCGCCGACCGGACATCCGCGCTCGCAGCCGTCGCCGCCGCCGCCGCACCACAGGTGACGATCACATACATTCACTATACTTAGATCATAAACACATTATAGAAAAATAAATACAGATATAATCGAACTACTAACTCATCATTATTCTGTGTAAGGTTGTAGGCTAAATTACGATGTAAAAATTTGCCGATATACAGTAGAAGACTGTATCTAAATCTTATTGAATATAAAATTAATATTAACTAAACTTAAATAATACGCTTGTAATAGCAATAATTCTGAACATTTTTTTATTTCGGACAGAAGCAAAAAATGATTTCATAACAACATACTAAGTGGTGTTCAGAGAAACTGTTTTAAAACTAAATATCCAAAATATAATAAATTAATACACAATTGGAAACAAAAATTACTCAAAAACTATCACCAGATTATAGACCTCCATTACAAATGACATTATTATAATTTTGCAATCCACTGCTTCGACGCACACACAAACACGAAGCCAGCTTCCCTTTAGATGAAACACTATCAAATATGATACAGTAAATATAAAACTAACAGTACATAGGAATCTGTATTAAATTACAATAAGGATAAGGCTTAGATTCCCGTATTTACTAATAAAACTTTAACCCTAATGCTTTACATCCCATTTGTAGGATGTATTTATACAACTTTAGAAAAGTTGTGTATAGTGTCACTAACTTAATTGAAACGGCGGAAAAAATTGGAACTAATACTGTCATTTTTGATAAACTGACGACCAAAAATGCGACGCAATAAACTGACAAGTAAAAGATGCGATTACAGCGACGCTGTCACCGGTACAGATATGTTTGTAGCATATAGAGTCACTAAGTTTTCTGTGCCGGCGACCAAAATTGGAAGCTCCTATTGTCATGTTGATTAAAATGTCATTTGGATACATTTTGATTACACACACTGACAATTATCTGACAACCAAAAGATGCGATTACAGCGACGCTGTCACCGGTACAGAAAACTTGGTGACTCTATAAGTACTTATAGTGCCACAAACATCTGTGCCGGGGACAGCGTCGCTGTAATCGCATCTTTTGCTTGTCAGTTTATTGAAAATGTATGCAAATGACATTACAGTCAACAGAAAACTTTGTAGCATTATAAGGTGGGGTTTTATTGGTAAATATATAGTCAAAGTATTTCCCTATAATTAAACACAGTTGTAAGTAGACGCTTCGCACAGTATTTTGATGTATTTGTTGTCCTTTAGCTAAACCCTGAGGAGGAGGAGCAATTGACCACCATCAACCTGCCACCACTAGATCTATCCGAGTAAGTATCACAGAAACATGCTTAGTTTTGAGAGACACCCCAAGGTAGATATTGAGAGCCTTAACACCGTTATTTTGCGATAATATGCTTCCTTCGTTAGATGAAAGTATATTGAGTACTAATGAACGTCAAAGTCATTGATTTTAAAGTGGGATGAAGTCAAAACATAAGTTACGTGGGATCAATTTTCAAACGGGGGCATAAGTCTTAAAATATTACATTTGAAATGTTACTTAAAACATTGAATTATTGCTGAATGTCTTAATATTAAACGTAAAATCCCTCTCACAGTCCGTGTCAGAAAACTCTGAGTAAGTACTGTCAGCGTCAGAGAAAAGGTACCCCCTTGGTAATGCTCATTATGGTAAGCCAACCAAGGGTACCTTTTAACTAACGCTGGCTGTAACTATCATTAATCGATTATGGGCTGAAGTTTCCATAGCCAGATAACTTTTATTCGAGGAATATACGTTTGACAGTTGTTGAATGAAATAACTGTCAAATTTATTTTATATTCAAATATTTATTAATTTGGTCTGTGAGAGGGTTAACAAGAATACTAAATTAACATTGTTGTACCTGTGTTAGCGCGGCGAGTGAAGACGACGCGTCGCTGTCGCGGCTACAACGCGGGCTGCGCTTCGTGTGTCGCGTGTCGCGCGCCTCGCTGCCATTCCAAGCATTACTCCTCCTACTACTCGGCGCGGCCGCCCTCGCCCCGCACCACGACGCCTGCTCGCCCTCAGTGGGGCTCCACCCCGTACTGCGATACCCCGACGGGCCTCCGCCCTTGTAAACCACCCCTAACTAGACTTAAAACCCCGGACAATGACTCTAAACTAAGTTAGCATGAGTGATATGAGTGAATTTAAGAGAGAGTGAGATGTGACTTTTCGTAGTTCCATCGTAGAGACCGTTATATCCAGGTCTTTGTAAACATAATAATTGTAAGTAATATTATTATGTACGTCGAACTATCGGCTTCTATTTCGAGATCCCGAATCTCAATGAACAAAGTTTTTTGTATAAATAACCATTTTAGAACGTGCCCTGACAGTCTGCAGTCGATCCGAACGAACGATTGTTTTGTAAATTTATTTAATAGTACAAAGAAATTTTCGATAGATGTCGCTACTTTATAGACATTAAAAATAAGCCATCTATTTATTTTGATGTTTTTGTGGCGTTATTTATCGGAATATTTCTTTATAAAGTGTCAAATTTTGTATTATAAAAATCGACCTGCCCTCCGGGTCTATTTTTGATGCCTATCAGGATCGCGGCGGGCGATTCGCGCCAACTCTGTGGGCGTTACCTAAGAGTCTGTTGGTTTGAATGGCTCGCCGCTTGGCGTGTGCACGGCGTGCCTCTCGCCGCTGCATTTGTTCGAAACGCGGTGTTTCGAGAGACGTGACATTCCAGTAAGGGTGCTAGCCACACCGCCCGTCGCCCGCCATCAAATGTAAATATCAAATCAATTTTTGTATATTTGTTACTAAAAGACAAACGGGCGGCGACGGGCGCGGTCTCGCGCCGGAAACGAGTTATATATTTATATTATAATAAAATATATTTATTATTTATTTTGTATTACGAGATCCTATCTCAGTATAGTCCGAACGCCGCACAAGTACCGACGGCTTACGATACGCATACACGCATTGTTACTTAATTGGTTAGATGATAAGTATTGTTTTTAATCGAAATAAAAGCCTTTGCATTGATTATATTATAATTTGTTTTATTTACAGTATTCACAAATACTAGATTACATAAATACTTAGTTTATAGTTGGAACGCCGATGATACTTTTTACCTGAAAATAATTTAACAATATTTTACTATAAATGGAGAATCCATTTTCAATTGTAATTATTATAACCCCGATCCTTAATTCCTGCCCCTAGGTAAGAGCTTTAAGAAAGTTACCTTAATTTTAGATGGTTAGTACAAAACAAGAGAAAGTACGACTCACTATTCGGATAGCAGGAGTGGCTAGTTAGATAGTAGAACTAGCTATAGTGCATTCATTTTGCGGTGAGACAAAATGTAAACAAACCATGAAAAAGGTTATTTTGTATGTCATGTTTTATCAATAATACATAGAGTACTCCCTACTGACTACTTGATATTTAATTAATCTTTGAAATATAGAATATATAACATACTAGCATTAGCCCTCAACTTCGTTCGCGTGTAATAATTATTTTAACACGCGACTTCATTTATGTAGAAGGTGAAAAAATAGTTATTCTGTGCCGCCGTGCACTAGCCGGGTCGCCTTGTCATAGTAACTATTTAGTAATCTGTGGCCTTGATCATAATTTTGCTGTAATGTTATTTTAAAACTAAGATATCTTCTAAGATACTTATTGAAATCAAATCATGTAAAAGGCAAATGTCTTTTAGATTAAATACTTTTGAAATGTAAGCGCAAAAAATGTGTTTTTTACGACATCACATTAGAAGCTCCTAGATTTATCGGTGTTTCTCTACAATATCATGCATGTATTATACATATACTTAAACTTTCCTCTGGTATCACTCTATTAAAAAAACCGCTACAAAATCCGTTGCGTAGTTTTAAAGATTTAAGCATACATAGGGACGGACAGACAGCGACAGCGACTTTGTTTTATAAGTACTATTTAGTAACCATAGATGAAAGATTGGTTAGATACCGCGATACCTGATGAGATACATATATTATTAATAGTTACTCGCATGTTCACACTGCCAGCGAGTAACTATTATGGCGCTTGCAACAGCGTAGAAATATTGGAAACTCGAAGTCACTACTTTTGAGCAATTGGTAGGGAATAAGACACCTTGGCCATAAAATACCTGGAAATTTAATGAAATACCGATAATGCGTCTCGGAGATTTTTTGTCGAAGCATATACAACAGCCCGAATCAAATGATTGACATACGTTACGCGCGTTTTTTAAAATATGCAAAATTAAATGTATTTTTTTATAATCTAACTGAGATATTTTCTTAATTTTTTTGCGGAAGAACATTCTACAGAGTCTTAGAAAACTACAAAAGAAAAAGCCAAATCGGTCTAGCCGTTCGCAAGTTATGACGTGATAACGGCAAACGGGTTTCATTTTTATATATATAGACTAGCGGCGCCCTACGGTTTCACCCGCGTAGTTCTCGTTCCCGTAAGAATATGGGGATAAAATATGCTAAAGACCTTCCCACTGAATCACTCTATCTATTAAAATAAACCGCATCAAAATCCGTTGCGTAGTTATAAAGATCTAAGCATACATAGGGACATCAGGACATAGGGACATAGAAAGCTACTTTGTTGTATACTGTTTTTGATGATTACACGAAATTTGTTTCTTGAATTATTTTTACACAGTTTCACCACGTAAACTGACATTTTACTACGTATTATGTTCAAAATTTAATAAAACATTAGGAACATACGCCTCACAGACAGCTTGCAGTGTGACTGGCTTGGATACGCCGGGTATGTACATGTAGTATTTGTTGCCGCATTTGACTACGTCGGCGATACCTACCAAACACACCGAAACCAATTCATCATCTAAGGTAGTAATAGTAATCACAATGATAATTGACATTACTAAAACCTAAAAATGCTGTGAATCTCAAACTATGGATACATTTTAATACTACTAAATGAAGGTGAACAGTCATTTTAAGTAATGAAAGTAAAATTAATAGTTTTCGTATTTAGCCGGATTGTACCCGTCATTTTTACTCTTGATCAACTTGTTGACGTGAGTGTTTTCCTCCCGATTATATAGTAAAGTATATTGTAAATTTTTGATAATTCTTTGTTTAAAGTAATTATTGTATTATATTTTATATTCAGTTATCGTTAAATTTCTGTTATCTGAACGTTGATTTTGATGAAAATAAGTGAACCTGGTTCAAACAGCGCTTGCACTTTTACTTCGCCGAAGATCCAAACATACACCAAGGTGTTATTAATATACTTATTTAAATATGTAGAAGAGACTTGGCCAAAGATTCGTATCCCTACAAAAATTATATTGTATATAACGACTTCACGAGCCTCCGTTTACCGATTTCTAAAAGAAAAAAAGGAAAATCCATGTTGGAGCTCTTCTTCTGAGGATCACCAATAAATAGTTGTTTATTTATTTTGTAGTAAAACAATTCAGGTGCTAACATGAATTGTTTTTACTTGTACTCAACTCATCCTGTTTATTACCTTTTTATTGATTTTTACACTAAACTAAATTAATAGACGACTTATCAAAGATGCCTACTATGTCTTATTTTACTTTCATATTTATAACTCTAAAAAAACTATATATTTTTCGCCTAAAAGAGCTAAAAGTTTGACAACCAGTATTTCTTTGTTTACATTTTGTCTCACGGCTAAATGAACAGACTATAGTAGCATAGTGAACCTTGCTACCAACATAGTAGGCCTTACTGACCTCTAAGACAGATAAGGGTAGCTGGTCCTCTTGGAGAGCCGCTGCCGCCGCCGGCGCCGCTTGACGGAGATCGCGTACGTCGTGTGCGTGTTCTGGTTCATACACTCCACCTTATTCGTTATTAGACGCTGCATCTCTTGTTCTGGTTGCTCCTATAATTAGAAAAACTATATTTATATAAGCAAAAATATTTTTTTTTATCTTAATAGCCATAACCTGAGAGCGACTGAACCTACCTTACATATACGCAATGGGTGTAACTAGAGTTATAAAGACATTAGTCACTGATGTTCGTATAATAAGTTTGTATGCTACGTATCTAGAAACTTATATATGCTACGACTCCAGAGCCGAAGCTGCATGGATAAGTGTCTATAGTCGTAGCACCAGACATTGATGTCGTAGCATCCAGCCATTTGAGTCGTAGCATTTGTCTCTGCACTTGTAGCAGTCAGTCACTGATGTAGCTAAAGTCTCTGGATTCGTAGCATCAGTCACTGATGTAGCTAAAGTCTCTAGATTCGTAGCAAATGTCTCTGGATTAAGAGCATCACTAACTAATGTATCTGGAGTCATAAACTTGAAGTGCGTAATACAGGCCCTAATTACAACAAACTCACTTTTACCGAATCGTCATTCTGCAAGTTGTTTTTCGAGAACACATTGACGGGTCCATCTGCGTCGCAGTCGCCAGTTAGCGCCGCGTTTTTGGCACTGTTCACTATTAGCCAGCATAGGGATACTATCACCACCTGCAAAATATATTAAGAAGCCTTATATAGGGACGATAACAAGCATTTACGTACTTGAAAAGCATGCTTGATAAGGTTAAACGTCAAGCATGTTTGTGTAGCATTCTCACACATTTTAAATATAGAAACTATGACGCACACTGAATATGTTGCTTGACAAGCAAAACTCTAAATGATCATTATTATCATCATCAGCCTACCTCAGTCTACTGCTGCTGGACTGAACTTGACAAGCATAAAGCACATCAAGCTTCGTTATAAACTGTCAATCATGGTTGCAAACTTACGTGCTTTTCAAGCAATTTCGTTCAACCAGAGCCTCTTTAAACCGTCAAACATCTCTCTCAAAAATTGTCAAGATTCCTTAAAATTTGTAACTCCTCACCTCGAGTATGGCGACGAGCAGGTTGAGGCAGTGTAAGGCGAGCAGCGCGCGCGCGAGCGGCTGGCGCAGCGCCTCCACGCAGCCCGCCGCGTGCCGACACGCCGCCGGCAGCGGCCATAATGACAGCTCCGAGCGTAACTCGCTCTGGGAGAAGAAACACAGACTCTTAAGGGGCCCCCAGACGGTCAAACGGTTTGAGTCAAACACGTAAATTTTAACGTACTAAGATTACAAATTAAATAAACTACACATACCGACAAAATTAGAAGAACGTTAATTCATTTGTGGCAATTTCAGATTTTTTGTTATAATGTTGTTTTATTTTTATGATTATTTAAATATTTTATACGTAAATAAAAAAAAATATTAATAAACTTGTTTAATGGAAAAAAAATAGATTGAAATTTTAAGTAAGAAGTACTTCTTATATGATTTTTTTAAGGTCAAAAGTGTGCCCTCATGTTTTGTGATCTCGATTTGGGTAATTTCCACTTCGTTTAAGTACTTGCGTACCACTTAAGCTGAATCCGTTATCATGCATAAAACAAAACCGTCGCCTATAAATGGGGCAAAAGGCATTTCGTGGGGTTCTAAGGCATCGGTTATGTATCGCCGTGCGGTCAGGGATCCATTTTAATCTGACCTTAGTCTGACCTCTGGCTCTGACCTTAGTCTGACTGACTGACCTGACTGACTGACCTGACTGACCGACCTGACTGACCGACCTGACTGACTGACCTGACTGACTAAAAAAATGATAAAAAAAAACTACTTGTAACTTATCAAAAGTAAGAGTAATACTAACCTGTTGTAACGGGTCGTGATAACACGGGGCCAGCACTCGCGGAGTACAACACGAGTACGGAGACACTGGCGGGAGGACTTTACCGTCTGCACCCGCTAAACTGAAACACAAAGTTAAAAGGACGTAAGTGCTTGTCAAGTAGTTTTGATCATTTAGGGACAAAGTTTAAAAGAATCCTAGATGATCAAAATTGCTTGAGAAGTACGCTTGATACTTATCAAGCATATGCACTTATTAATAATATTTTTTTCAAAACACCTTTTAATTAAGGGAGAGGTAAAAAATAAAAACTACCATTACAGATTTATACAACGCTGGCGCCATCTTTACAAATCGGCCATATTGGATTCTCCTTACAATCACAACGGAATATTAACATTTTAATTGCAATTTATGAATACCTCATAACAATGGTAGAGTTCTCGTTCAAGAAGTCCATATTGATCCAGGGTATCTCGTGCCAGTCATTTGGTTTGTCGGCACCACAGCAACTTAGTTCTACCTGAAAATAAAAAATGAATAATTTCATACGTTAATTTTATATAAGTACGTTTTTAACGCGAATGTAGGCAATAATTAAATATTTTTACACCTGTTGCACACAACATCCTGCAAAGCCCGAGGTCCTGGACTCCTGGTTTCAACTACTGGGTCGAGGGATGAACAATTTTCTAAACATGGCTCAGCTTTGAAATCACCAACAAGCATTAGACAAGCGTGTGGGTTCATAAAGGCAAGGAAAAATAATTTCAATATTAACGAACCTGCATGGTATCCATAAGCTGTTTCCAAGATGGCTCCATCAGATACTGTGATATACCGATACGTAGGGACGATGATATCTCCCTCAGTAGCGCCTAAAATAACATATCTATTAGAGGCATGGAAATTATCATCTCTAAGTATGGCAGAAGCTAAGTTTTTTTGTTAACCCACATCATCGCACTTCTGGGCAAAGGTCTCCCCCAAAAATCCAATGAGCTTAGTTATACCCCAAAAACCATTTTGCAAAATATTTTAAGTTTGTAATTTGGTCAAATCCTAGACCCAGATCCATTCATCGACATTCCAGCCGGTCAACGTCGTTAAAAACCTAAATATAACATCTAAATTTAAAGAAATTAAAATTTTAAATAAAATTTATAAAAAAAACATATTTCCCTAGCAATGCCCTATAATGTATCAAGTAGACCAATATCCAACCTTCATAGTAGACCGACACGCCCAGTACACCAGCACCCCATTGATCGGCAGTAACACGCCCGTGACCAGCCAGGCCCGGCTGACCGGCATCAGACGAGGCCAGTACGGGGAGTGAAGCACTAGAGAGACGAGGCGAAGACCGCCTGTGTAGTGCAGCTTCATGGCGTATGCGTGGAACAGGATCAAACCGTAGAGGAGGTATACGGTCACCTGGTATCAGGGAATATAGGGTTACGAAATAACAGTAGCTATGTTTGACATATACAACCATGTTAACACAGTGTTGCAGATTCATGCAAGGTGCTTTCTTTCTTTCTATTCTAAGGGGCGTGTACGTATTTTTTGATGCCACATGTACAGGTATTCTTTTTAGTTAGGATTCAGTAGCTTAAATCGTCAGTCTTAGTTACTGATTAACATCATCGACAATCATTCCTTGGAGCCTTCAAAAGTCTAACCAAAAAGTATTGCAGCACGCACATAGATCGAAATATAGAGAAGTCTTATTGCAGACTACTGCCTACTTACAAGTACATACATAAATGCGCACACATACACACATTATATATATACACACAGAAACGTCACATGGTCACATAACATAACATATTATGAGTACTTATATATTTAAAATAACGGGATGTACGTACATACATATTTAAGTCGAATCCCTAGACTAGTTTCAGCCACGTCCGGTGACATTGATCAGGAGGATGAGTGTGATGCGCTCGCGACGGCGTCTCGCTCTGCACTTGCACGTCGTCGCGGGCGCACCGCACCCATCCTCCTCATCGTTTCGTTTAATAATAACATGATGAGTAGCAATAAACAGTCTTCTAACCTTATGTATCCTTTTAAGCAGCAGCATAACCTTCACGGAGGAGTTGTAACAGAATATGACCATGCAGAGCGAGACGATGAGCTGCAGTATGAGCAGCGCGCGCAGCACGCTCGCCAGCCGCGCCCGGCCTTCCTTACTGAACGTGAACACGCCACGAGCCATGCGCCGCCATCATCGCGGCGCATCACGCCTCAAATGCGCTACAACAGTATACAGCAGATGGCGTATGATAGCACGCAAGCAACGCAGGCCGCGCAGGGCAGAGCAGGCACGTGCGACGTAGACATGTGTCTGTCCTGCTCTCTCTCGCGACGTTCCGTGCTTTATAAAATCTGCTCTGTTCTGCCCTGCGTGACCTGCGGCGCCTGCGTGTCAACATACGCTCGCGCTTACTCTCTGCCACCGAAAATTTCTAGCTTCTCTATCTACGTCTAATATCGGAAACATTTTGGAGAATGAAGTGAGGCAATCCCAATATTGCACCACTGGTAAGACTATAGATCTCCGGTACCTGAATTTAATGATGCTGTTTATTTGGGGGTGTTTAAGGGGCTCATTATAACCCATATAAACTGTTTTTATAGTAAGAAACGCATTATAAATTAATTACGACAAAAATAAAATCGTATGGAAATACGTAAAAATCAAGCAATTTTGACAGATATTGCCATAGATCACAGATTATGTCGTCAAATCATAGAATCACAGAATATGGAGCCTTTCGATTTACACCGTTCAGTCACTCAATTCGTTCACATATACAATATTTTTCTTTAAATTTCTAAAATAACTCCGTAAATATAATTTTTAGCGCTTCGCCGGCCGCTGCCGCGGCACGCTCGCTTCGCTCGCTCGGCTCGCGCGTTGTGTGGTCGCAGTTCTAACATAACCTAACCAAAATATTTGAATTTACCTATTTGAATAAAACTTAATCAATTTTTAGAAACTTTTGTCTATGTATGATTTGACAATCTGTCAAAAAATGTTTGTACCGAAGATCTATTACGCACCCGCACCACTTAATTCCCCTATCTCCGTTCTACCAGGCGAGCACCCATTTGAGGCTCTATCATAGCCATAGCCTATTTCAAGTTAAAAAATCATAAATCTTTTAGAGCGATTCGAGCGTATGTTGACACACAGGCGACGTAGACCGTGCAGTCACCGTACGCCTAAGATCAGACGACCCGTCAGTTGCGCGGTCGGACATCGATAGATTTTTAGTGGTAAAGTATTATTCCATGTCACTTTAACCTTTAGGTGAGCGATTAAATTGGCCAGGGAAGTAACACTCACTGCCCTGGACAAACACTCATTGGCAGAGCACCCAATTGGAAAACTCACTGCACTAAGTTTGCTGCCCCTTTTACAAATCACAAAATGAATTAATTCAGTAACTTACATTCCGTAAATTCTATAATTTACTTCTTATATTTACTAAAACATTCTAAATGTAATCTTTATTTTTAATTTATTTAATGTTTATTTGTATTCAATGCTATCGAAAAGTCACTGTTTTTATGACTCAAAAGTCTAAAATGACATTTAATGACAACCTTTATAAAAAGGGCCAGTTTTAAATGTTAAAAGAGTATTTAAGTTATCGTAATCATTCTTCACAAGTTCTCTACATCATCTCTTCCTTTGGTAAAAATAATAGTACTCGTAGTTAGCTAACTCCAAGTCTAAACAAAAATATCGTAGCACGCACATAGAACCTCAAAAAGTAGTCAATCAAATGCAAACCTATGGTTATAATATTTTGATTCCCGTTTGAGGCGAATATTTGAGTTTGAATGAGTATGTGCGTAGTTTTCGATGCCCTAGATGCAAGAAGTAGCTTAAGTTCGCGTTTTGGCAATAAATGATTTTTTAATTTATTTATTTAAGTAGGTAAACCTAGTAGAAGGCCGGATGCCGTCATTAAAGAGTAACCAAGTTTTCTGTGCCGGCGGCCAAAAGTGGAAGCTACTATTGTCATTTTGTTTCTATAAGCGACGCTGTCACCGGCACAGAAAACTTGGACTCTATACAATAAATTGCGGTCAATTTTACTTAAAAACGATGGAAGAATTCCCCAAATCATTAATGTAATGTTACCATAACGACGAACACTTTACTCAGATCTTAGCAACAAACAAAACAAAAATACAAACTCAAATTAATGCCACCAAAGAGTATTTAATATAATTTAATGACTTGACTAAACAAAACATTCATTTGTTTTAATGACATTAATGTCATTATTAATTGATTGCCGTTAAAAAATAATAATAAATAAGGAATAATTAGTTAATAATAAAGTGTTAACTTTAGATTGATCTGGCACGATGTCAGAGAAGCGTAAAAGGCCTAAAGTCGCGTGGAGTGACGACTTGAGTCATGACTCGGAAGAAGAGAGAGGTGGGTGAATTGTAGAACTAGTTAATTTAAGTACTAATAATCAAAATAAGATATGCAATGGTGGTGTAGTTGATAGAGACCCTGCCATTATGTTGGTGTTGGTTGCGGGTTCGACTCCTGTTCAATTAACATGTCTGTTCGTTAGGGCTAGGTAGGTGTGGTATGTGTCTGGTCTGGATATTACTATATTATTTATAAATTAGTCTTTTTATAACAACTGACTATTAACACCATCGAAACTATGCACATACTATACTCATTCATACACATTACACACACTCAGATCTAGATAAACGATCACTTCAAAATGTAACTGTCTCTATACGTGTAAAACTCTAATTGGATTTCTGTCTTATACTATCTTCTCTATTCTTCTTTTTAAGCTGTTGGTTTGCACTAAATAAATTAATAAAAAATATATATTTACCTCGCTCGAGAATTGAATCTGCAACCCTTTATTTGGCAGTTTGACATAGTGCAATTAGGATATTCGATTGTCAAAACACTTTTATTTCCATTTTATGTATATATTTGCCTTCGTCTCTTTTTGTTTGTGACAATGTTGCCTGGGATTCAAAATTTTATTGATCACCGATCACACTTTTGATATACCGACCAATCAGATTTCGCATAATTGCTCTGCATACACGTGACATGGCGAGTTGTGGCTAATACGAGGGTATTTAGGAGCCAGGAGCCATTAAATAAAAGTTGAAGTTGAAAATAAAAATATCTTTACCATTTACAGAAAAAGAGCGTCTAGCTCAAATCGAGCGCGAACTAGCAGCCCTTCCAGTCAAACCAGTTTACGAACCCGAGGAATTACAGAAACTAATTCATTTCATTATGAGATTCACCTCCCTCTACGACCTGCGAGATGAGGATTGGAACGACGAAGCCAAGCAAGGCATTGAAGACTGGTTCCTTGAACCAAGAGACCTCATTCTCTGCATTTACTTCAAAGAAGATAAGCTAAAAGCAACCAATGACATTCCGCTTACTCCAGTTTATGACTTGACCTACTTCATAAGAGAACCAGATTACGTTTTCAAAGCTGAGACTTTTCATGAGGATATCATTTTTGGAACGTTTGTGGATTCTGTCGAATCGAACATGATACAGATGCTGGAATATGTTTATGCTCCTTATTTCTTTGCGATTAATACTTGGCCGGATAGTAAGTAACTTTGTCAAACAGTATGTTAGTATTGTAAGTATATACTCGCAATTGGACAGGTGTTAGAAATCAGATGAGATTCAAATTAGATAAATCGGGTGCTCCTTTAATCGTTATGGTCATTCAAATCCCATCTGCGGTGAAAACATTGGACATACCTAACCTATTAAACCTACATTTCATAATAATTAAGTGTGTAAAATATTAAAGAATGTAACCAATTCTGTTTTTCGCAGGTGTTAAAAGCGAATTCTGTGCGCACATCCACACATTCCTAGCTAAACTAACAGACATGTATTACAAGATGCTCGGTCTGACTGTCCTTTACATACCCAGAGAAGGTCAGCAACTGTCTTTCGAAAAGGCCAGTGCTGATAGAGAGCTTGTCAAAAGACTAGAGGGGGTAGTAGTTTACTGGACGCATCAAATCAAGTCCTGTTTAGAAGACCAAGCTTTTGTTGCCTCTCAAAAAGAACTGTTATGTCCTAGCGATGAATACGACTTCTGGATTTATAGACGTAAGTTTGATATAGCAAATCACACTTAAATATATATATGTGTAGGTTTGTTACTGAATCACGATAAAACATCTAAACATGTTTGGATGAAGGTACCAGAATAGTATCCAGCTAGTAAAATCCTAACTAATACATACTATAAATGCGAAAGTAACTCTGTCTGTCTGTCTGTTACGTTTTCACGACCAAACTACTGAACCGATTGACTTGAATTTTGGTACAGGGGTAGCTTACGGTCCGGGAAAGAACATAGGATATTTTTTATCCCGAAATTTCCACGGGAACGGGAACTTCGCGGGTGAAACCGTGGGGCGCTGCTAGTATAGCATAAATGTTAAAAAAATGATACCACGGGATCAAGATTCGTGACTATAAGTTTTTTTTTTAACCTATATACAAAGGTCTCCCCCAAACACTTCCAACCATCCCTATCCTTCGCAATCACCTAACCTCTATAATAAATACATAATATATTTTCCAGATGAAAATCTAAACGCACTACTTTACCAGCTAAAGAATCCAGCAGTGAAACATATTACCAAGATACTGGTGACCACTCATTCTACGTTCATTCATCAGTTTCAAGCACTTTGTGACGAAATCGTTCAGAAAATAGCCGAAGCTACTTCCAATATAGAATACCTTCAGGTGATCAAACAGCCTTGTGCCGTGCTGGAGTGTGTGGTAGACCCTGATGAAATAGCAACGCATGTGCCACAAATAATAAACTTATTCAGGTTCATATGGCAAGAATCTCCTTACTACAACTCTGAATCGCGCATCACTAATCTATTCAAGGCTCTAAGCAATCAGATTATAATTCTTTGCAAGAACTACATCAAGTTGGAGAATCTATTCGATGGTCAGACTAAAAAGGCGATGGGAGAGTTTAGTAAGTGCATTGACTGTTGCAAGAAGTACAGAGAGATTTACGACGTCATGGCCGAAGCACATAATGATGTCAGACCAAACAGTTGGGAACTGGATACAGGGTCTATTTTCAATTATATTGACTCGTTCGTCCAGAGATGTTTTGATATGCTTGACGTTTGCAATTGTATGGTCATTTTTGGAAGGTAAGTCTAACCATTCTGTCTAACCGTTTTGGCTAACTTGAAATTACTAAAACTACTGCATAAATTTCAACCTTGGTGAATGATGTAAAATTCACACTTATTGCCGGCAAGGTTGCAATATTAAGGTATAAATTGGTGGCCGACCGCAGACCACACGAAGCCGACCTCACGAAGCCGGCTAATGTCATTATGACACTTCGTAGCTTCACGTAGCTGCGGTCATGATTTCGAACCCGACTGCAGGTGACAACTGCAGATGGCAACAGATGATGACATCCAGTTCGTTCGTTCCGAGTCTTTGAGTAGAAAGCCAAACGGAGACAATAAGAGAACAAATTTGATAATAAAAAAGTCTGTCAATTTCTGCGTGGAGAGTGCGGTAACGCACACACAAACAATTTCACACCAATGCAACTGGGGGTGACGTAGCTACGAACGCACACGACCAAAATTATCAAACACTAGTTGCAATTTACGCACACTTGTACATTCTCACACAGGGCCGTACCTATACGTGCAAGAGATGACGTCAATTTAAAGTAAGCGACACTAGTGCTTGATACTAACGATAAATTTGCTGTCAATGATTTTTGACTATTAAGTAAAAAAGCTATATATTCGTATACCTATTATGAAAAAGCGGACTGACTTAGATTTCGAACAGAACATTTTTTTTTGTTTTTGTAATTTAGTGCATTATTTAACAATATTAAATAATACTTACAAGTGATAAGTGGTATTATCCTTTTGTATACTTGATGATTCTGATCGCTTTTTATACATAAAAATACACAGCAATTTGGCATTTTTGTTGGGTATCATTCGACGCGCACTGTCATTTGCTGAATGACGCGGAACATGCGCGGAACGCGAGGCGATTAGTTTTTATAAAACCATAAGCCCATGGGCATTCTGCATTCTTAAACCTTTGACAGAGGGGAAGGCCTCCCAGTTTTCGCTCCGTTTGGCTTTCTACTCTAAGTTATGGGTGCTTCGTGTAATAAGATGTCTGACGTTGAGTGAGCGATGAACTATCGGCGAGTTTCTCGCCCAAGAAAAAGACAGTGAACATACATACCGTGTAAACAAAAGAAATGCACATATTATGTAATTACAAGAAATTTGACTCGTAAATCTTATAATACACATCTATCTAGATGAAAAATGTATGTAGATATTTCTGAAATCATCGATTCTCAAGGAATATTATAGGTATAATAAAAAAGGCATAGATAGCATAGCGTTCGTTGTGTTTAATATATAAGTATAGTAAATAAAAACTGCAAAAGATTTTCACACAAATATTTTTAATTTTAAATCAACTAACACAAATAATTTATTAACAAAGCATATTTTTTAATGTTAACTTTCTGTAAACCTATTTGTTTTAAGCACACAGTTTTCCAAACCACGCGCACATATAATAATATGAGTAACATGTCCCTGTACTTCGTTCGTAGGTACTTGAAGTAACCGATACGGTGGGCTCCATCTCCACAACACGTAGAGTGACCTCTGTTACTGTAGAAGGGGCGGTACCACGTCGGTTACGGGACGGATTCGGTCGAAGTTTCCTCTCTACCAGGGTGAAGCCATCCACGTCGACTTTCTCTGCTGCACTTACTGCTACTTGCTGTTTCTTAGGTGCAGCTACGCTCTTAACCTGGATAGTACGCACCAGATGAGGCTTGTTGGTTGCTTGGTTTGCGGAGCGGCTGGCGGGATACCTGCGCGTAATTCCTCTGCTAAGGGGCACGTGTAGCAGAAGAGGGCGCAGTTGGCACGGGGGTCGGTGTATCTGTTCGTTTCGCACTCGCCTTTGTTAATAGTAGTGATTATTCAGCCGAACATTGAGGCAGACACGACGTCTTGTGTGTTGGTACAAACGCAACGCAACGGTACAAAATCAACAATTGCTACTTTTCTACGTATCCGTGTTTTTACTATTTAAAATTGTACGAAAATAAAAAAATAAATATAACGTCGAGCGAATAAAATAGTCAGACATGACATGAGTCTGTCAGACAACTGAGACAACGTTCGATCAAAATTCAATTCAAAAAAGGTTTCGTTTACGGATAAAATGTTCTTGAAAATGAAAATATCGAGTAATTAGTGTACTGTTTCTTCAATTAACAATTATTCTATTCAATTTAATTTATCCATAATTAATTTTAATTTAATCTTTCGTTAACATGGAATGTACATTCACTGTCCTTTTCTTATTACCCCTCGTTTAGACTATGCTCCTGCTCCTGCTACTCGCGCTGCCGCAAATATTTCCCAAAATACTTCCGCGGCAGTACGCTATCTACACTGTTGAACGTCTTTTAAGCATTGATCACACGTAGCGAGCAAACCGGCGAGACAGTAAAATGTTTCTCGGCCGAGACAGTGTAGTAAGCGAGTAGCTGTTCACACACGTTTTGAAATAAGCACAGTCAGTTCAGTTCTATTGAGACTACAATTCGGATATGATGGATCGTAAAAAGATAATTAGAAAATATACAAAGTTACTTATTCCACTATTAGTAGAAGAATTAAATGAACTGCTGGAAAAGGAGCAACGCCGCATTTGGACAAGGCCATGGATTTTGAGAAGATCTAGTTTTGGCGCCACAAACACTGTTTTTAATGAATTAGAGTTAGAAGATCCTAATGAATTCAGAATGCTTTTAAGAATGGATGTACAACATTTTGACACATTGTTAGGAAATATTACTCCATTGATACAAAGGAAAGATACAGTCATGAGAGAAGCTATAAGTGCAAAGACTAAACTACAAATAGCGTTATGCTATTTGGTAACTGGCGCGAGCTACCGTTATTTGCAGGCTTTTTACAGAGTATCTCGGGCTGCAATATCATCACTCATACCGGAAGTCATGGATGCAATATTTACTTATTTGGAAAATTATTTAAAGGTACGTACTTTTTTCTAACATACTAAAATAAAACTTGAGTGAATTTATTACTTTTTTATTAATTTCAAACAAAGGGTACAAAAAAAAAAACAAAAATAAAAATCAAACTTGTCTTCCATCTGTTTCCATAGCTGCAAACATCGCAGCTGCTACAATGTCATTAGTGCTTATAGAATCTGGCGTAGCGTTGACATTAGGCACTGGAGTGGATGATGCAGCAAAGATTCTTTGCGATGTAGAGGAAGCTGGTGTTGGTAGTTGTGGCGGAGAATCCACATAAGTTTCATCAAACTGATAATAGTCATTAGTCGTGTCTGAATATACAGAAGACTGTGTTTGGTAGCTGTGATTAGAAAAAGACGAAGTATTTCTTTGTCTAAGTTCTTTTATCCCAAATTCTGTCAGAATATTCTGGATTCTACTTTGTGCTATTAGAGCATTCTCTGCCGATAAATTCTTAAGTTGTAACGCAACACTCCTTCCAAACACATCAGATACGGTTTCACTCTCAGAATTTATCCCATCATTTAACTTTTTGAGATCAGAAACAGCTTGAAAAATTTCTTTAGTTCTCTTTTTAGCTCTCGCAGTATTTCCAGTGGCAGTCGTAGTTACAGTAAGTGGTGCTTGCTGGTCGTTGCTTGTATTAGCTAATACTTCCTGGTTGATATTTGGATGCGAAGATGTGGCAAAGCTACTGTTCTGAGAAACTGTGTCTTCATTAGTAGGACCAGGAATCTGTGAAATGAAATGAAAATAAATTATTGTTTCAGGTACCGCAGAACAATGAAGAATGGAAAGAAATAGAATTAGGCTTCAGAACAAGGTGGAATTTCCCTGGTTGCCACGGCGCTATAGACGGGAAGCATGTGATAATTCAAGCACCACCGAATTGTGGAAGTGAATATTTTAATTACAAGGGTTCCAACAGTGTGGTTTTGATGGCTGTGGTGGATCATGACTATTGTTTTCGATATGTAAATATTGGGGCTAATGGAAGAAATTCAGATGGGGGGATATTCAAAAACAGTAAATTACGTAGTGATCTTGAGAATAATTTGCTTCCAAAAGGAGGATTTTTAGTTGGAGATGATGCGTTTCCACTAAAATCATATTTATTAAAACCATACAGTGGCACAAATCTTTCAACGAAACAAAAAATATTCAATTACAGTCTCTAGAGCACGGAGAATCGTCGAAAATGCATTTGGTATTCTGGCAAGCAGGTTTAGAATTTTTCAAAAACCCATACCAACTAATGACGAAACCACCGATAAAATTATTCGCGCCTCATGTGCGCTGCACAATTGGTTACGTCTCACAAGTCCCGGCCATTACTTTCCAAGGGGTTGTGTTGATGAAGAAGATATAGATTCAGGATCCGTTTCTGAGGGGAGTTGGAGGCGAGAACTTATAGCTACTTTGCCAACTATCACTGATCATAGCACCAACAATGCAGCACGTACAGCAAGGGAGCTTCGAGATAAATATGCAGAGTTCTTCAGTGGGGCAGGTGCCGTATCGTGGCAAAACAGAATGATTTCATAATTTTATTTAAGAAATAGGGAAAACTAAGGACACTTCATTATAGATATTTTAATCGGTAATAACAGTAGAAATTTCCCAAATGTACGGTGAACTGGTATTTTTTCATGATATTTGGGCCGAAAACTACTCTCCCTGATATTATATCAGGAAGAGTTGATAATTTATTAATTTATGACCGGAAATATAAAAATAACTTGGCCTCTTTCGAATGTTTGATAAATATTGAAATTCTAAACCGGGAAGTATAATACATTAAAAAATATAAAAAAAAAACTAAAAATCTCTTGGAATTAGCGATAAAAATAAAAATAGGGAATCAAGTGTCCCCAGTCTCCCTTATCTACATCTATACTAATATAATAAAGAGGAAAGATTTGTATTTTTGGATTTTTGGATTTTGTATTTTTGTATTTTTGTTTGTAGGGGATAACCGTAAAAACTACTGGACCGATTTCGAAAATTCTTTTGCCGTTGGATAGCTACATTATCCCTGAGTAACATAGGCTAAATTTTTAACTCGAAAATATTAGAGATCCCTAGAAATCCCTAAAAACCCAACTCAAGGTATACCAAATTAGCCATAAAGTGGCTTTCATTTTCGCATGTACTGCGGAAAATAGAGATTTGAGATTTGGGATTTTGGCCTTGGGACTTCTTGGGACCTCATGAGACTTTTGGGACTTTATGGGACTTCATAGGACTTCATGGGACTTCATGGAGCTTCATGGGGCTTCATGGGACTTTATGTGACTTCTTGGGACTTCATGGAACTTTTGGGACTTCATGGGACTTTATGGGACTTCATTGGACTTCATTGGACTTTATGGGACTTCATGGGACTTCATTGGACTTTATGGGACTTTTTAGGAGTTTATGGGACGTTACGTCTCACAAGCACCAGCCATTATTTCCCAAGGGGCTGCGTTGACGAGGAAGATGTTAATTCAGGAAACATTATTGAAGGTACTTGGAGAAGAGAACTCATATCTGGTCTACCATCTATCACCGACCACAACAGCAACTATGCGTCAAGAACAGCAAGACAGTTGCGTGAGAACTATGCAGATTTTTTTAGTGGAATATGAGCTGTTTCGTGGCAAAACAGAATGATATCGTAATAATAATAAATTAATTGAATTTATACTACGTTTATTTTAGCCTTGTCCTTTATCGTAAAACAATAATATTCGTAATAAAATCTTGTCTTACAGCACTGATTTCAAAATACACATAACGATAAGTACCAAATGTTTCATTTAATTTAAACTATTTAAATAAAAAATTCTCGAAAAAACACAGTGAATGCACTTTATTTAATTTCCCAAAAAAGACAATTCTAAAATAAACGAAGTACTTATAAACTTATTTGAACAAAAATAAAGTAGGTACTCACGTTTTCATAAACTTGTTTTTTTAAATCCTTTGAAAACACCTCCTCCATCTCATGAAGCCATTTTATATTTGACACATATACATTATGTACACCCGCTCCAGATTTTTTGGATTCTTGAATTTTTTTTAATTCTTGTGAGTATGTGGATCTTAAATTCTTAATTTTATTTTTAGCTTCTTGAATGGTAAAGCCCGAAATATTCATTTCTTCTACAATAGAAATGTACGCTGCATCACGTTTCTGCTTGTTTTTATAGTCTCTTGAGGAGAAATCCCATAAACAGGGATGCAATTTATACAGTTGTATAAATTTCACTGTAGTGTCTAAATCCCATTTACCAGACATTTTTTTACGTTTTTATCACGTGGACGCAAAATTTGCGGGGTACATATACGCACCGAGTGGCGAGTGGTCGCCGAATGCACGCCGAGTGCGTGTTTAGATCCACCGAGTGACCGAGCGAGACAGTGCGGGGAAGCGGGGGGGTGGGTACTCGGCCTAGTAAATAGAACGGGGTCCGAGTGACTGTCTCGGCGTGTTTCTAGGCCGAGCGCTCGGCCGAGCACTCGGCCATGTGTTCACAAATAGCGAGCGCTCGGCCGAGGGCACTGTCTCGCCACTCTACTCGCTACGTGTGATCAATGCATATGCTGCAGTGAGCAGGAAAGTGGCGAGGAAAGTGGGCAGTGGCATAGTGTAAAGGGGTCACTCGTGCTGCTACTCGTCATGCTGGTGCCGTCACTTGTATGTCACGAGGACTGAGTGAAATAGCGTACATGTTCTCTCTCGCCCTCCCTCCTTTGACTTCCGCACGAAAAACCGACACTCGCGGGAGCGTCGGGCAGGAGCAGCGGCATGACGAGTAGCAGCACGAGTGACCCCTTTACACTATGCCACTGCCCACTTTCCTCGTCACTTTCCTGCTCACTGCAGCATAGTATAAACGAGGGGTTAGGCGAGAAACTCGCCGATAGTTCATCGCTCACTCTGGGACCGCTGATTTAATCTATGGTCGGATATATATATCTATCCCCTCGTTTATACTATGCCGCAGTGAGCAGGAAAGTGGCGAGGAAAGTGGGCAGTGGCATAGTGTAAAGGGGTCACTCGTGCTGCTACTCGTCATGCCGCTGCTCCTGCCCGACGCTCCCGCGAGTGTCGGTTTTTCGTGCGGAAGTCAAAGGAGGGAGAGCGAGAGAGAACATATACGCTATTTCACTCAGTCCTCACGTACCAAGTGACATACAAGTGACAGCACCGGCATGACGAGTAGCAGCACGAGTGACCCCTTTACACTATGCCACTGCCCACTTCACTCCTCACTTCCCTGCTCACTGCAGCATAGTGTAGATAGCGTACTGCCGCGCAAGTATTTTGGGAAATATTTGCGGCAGCGCGAGTAGCAGGAGCAGGAGCATAGTCTAAACGAGGGGATAGGTCAGCTTCACTACTGATCCGCGGTCGGGCGACACTCCTGTCTGCTGCTCGGCGACGCGAAGCTAGCTTCATGAAGCCCACTTCGAATGTTATTTCATAGAGATTCATACAAACCAGTAGTGGCGCGGCTTCGTGAGGTCGGCTTCGTGTGGTCTGCGGTCGGCCACCAATTTATACCTTTAACCTTTCGGAAAATGAATCCTCTTTACCATCAAATTCAAATTATTTGAAAAATAAAACGCCATCCTTACTCTTTACTTCAATCAATATGAAGTTAATACCTGATACCCTAGAACCCCTAGATAAAAGTCTCGAACTTAGTTAGAGGTCAATTAACATAACATAACATAATCATTCACTACATCATCTCATTATAGTAACTGACCTCTAACTAAGCTTGGAGCTTGTATCTAGGGTATCAGTAACTACGCACACACTCATTCACACACACACCCAGACCGAAACAAACATTTGTGGTTCACACAAATATTCACCCCGCACGGGAATTGAACCCGCAACCTATTACCTTACCTTATACCAATTACTATAATGAGATGATGTAGTGAATGATGTTATGTTAATAAAATTCTTAACTCAAATTTCAGGATAGATGACCTGGAAGTAATAAACAAGCCAATGTTCTGCGGCGCGCGCGGCGATGTGTTCGAAGCTAAATGCGAACAGATAGAGCACATGTTCCATGATGCACTAGATCGTGTGCGAGGGGTAGCCATTACTATACTGGATGTACAGGCGCCATCTTGGTATGATGACATCCTCCAATTCAGGACTACCATCAAGGATATTGAGGTTAGAATCTTAACCGTCACCTCTTCTTATATTGGTGTAAACATTTTTGCCCCAATATAACAATTTCAATTTTTAATAATTTTTGACATAATTCTTATTTCGTTTGTATTAATTGGATTTTCTTATTCGTATTTTTTGTATATTTTGTGAGACTATGGATTATTATCTGAAATAAACGATTATTAATATTATAACTGCGAAGGATCGGGAGGGTTGGAGATGTCTGGGGGAGACCTTTGCCCAGCAGTGGAACGATGTGGGTTGAAAAAAAATCTTCTTTTATCGTGTCAGCGTTTAAGTTCGGCAATAAATAAATGTTGTCTGCGCAGTAATTTGGTACGGCGGTTGTAGCATAGTTAACAGTTTGATTTTATTGAGTTATACGAATACAACAAAATGGAAAAACTATTTAGACCTCAGTTTTCTGTGAAGGAATGAGAATATTCTGTTCTACTAAGCGCATAATTCACAATCAACATTCATTAAAAGTTGGCCTCTAAGAAGTACATGTGAATGTCAAAATATAATTCAGAATTTACAATAGAAAATGCTAAACCTAGACGAACAACACATTAAGACCATCTTCATATTCAAATACGCTTTGATTCTGGATAAGTAGCTATACATTATTCATTGTTGATTCTTTGTTGCCAGCTATGTGTAATTCATAAGGTGACCGTGTTTCACCTTGACCTTTATTATATAAGAAAGTTTTTGTGTTTTCGGGGGCTAAAAGGGGCAAACAGGCAGACGGGTCACCTTAGTTTTTATTTTATTTAAATTTTTCTTTTTAACACATTGCACTTTTATTTTTAGGAATGATAAATATTGTTATTTTCTTGTTTTAAATTATATTATAGAAACAGTCACGTGAGCCCTCCGTAAACTGTAACCCCCGCACCACAGCTCAGGGGATGAGGGGTGACTGAAAAACAGCCGCTTCCTTTTGTTCTTTTAGTTATTTTTGTCCATTTTTTATAAGTATTCTAGTTACTTAAGTTATGCATAAGTATTATTAGTAAAAGAACAATTAACATATTTTTTATTTATTTATTTTATTTTAAGGAAAATGACTACCATCACCTATGGACCGAAAATTCGAAAGCGCGTTATCAGCCTTTGTAAAAACTAATGAATCTGATTTTCCACAGATCATTATCGAGAATTTGGTAGAAACTGTATTCGAAGGTGTAAATCATCTAGAAGAAGCTGTAGTCGCATTGTACTCCCTAAATAATTACTCGAAACGCAAAAATCTGAGACGCATATTTAAGAAAAAGACAGCTGAAGTAAGTTGAAGAATATTGTAGTAAACAAATTATCATAAACAAATGATTTGTTTTGATAAATGATTTGTTCATTAACTCCGCTTTGACGCACGTAACCTAGTACAGAGTCAACTGTTGATCTCTTATTTGTTCACATCCTGATTTTCAACAAAAGACAAAATAGATAAATCTAAACTACATTTGCCTTATTTGCGTTGCATTTTTAGTCTGGTTTAGCACTAAACCAGGTTTTACAATCAATTTTGAATACTGTCAAACTGACAGATTTGACTGACAAAGTGTCAAATGCTTACCAGGTTTTGTTAAACCAGACTAAAAATGCAACGCAAATAATGCAGCATAAGTATTATCATAAATACAATAATTACTCAACCGATTATCATGATTTGCAAACACGTTGTCAGATGGAAACTTTCTGTCCCAAAATTATTTCTATCTCACGAGAAACGGGTATACTATAACACTAAGTTACTATCTATTTCGATATTCAAATGACATAAATATATGAACGCAAGAAAAACTTCGGAATTATCCTATTACTTGCAGTGCCCCGCGGTTTCACCCGCGTTGTACCCGCACCTGTTAGAATGCAGGGATAACATTATTACTACTTGAAACACTTTATCTTTTAAAGAATCGCATCAAAATCCTTCCATTACATAGTTAAGTATACAGATATAAGCATACATAGGGACAGACAGCGGGAAGCGACTTTGTTTTACTGTATAGTGAATAGTAACAGTGATATTATTACCTGAATATCCAGGTATGGGCGATGTTCAGCGATGAGGTCCAAGAGGCTAAGAAGGACATGGTGGAGTCGAGGAGCCAACACCCGGCGGACCTGCCCTCCTTCTCCGGGAGGGCAGTCGTGCTGCGGATGAGGAAGAACAGGCTGGTTTACTTGAAGAAGGTAGGTGGTTCTTCAAGGGCATTATTAGTGTTTTGATAAAAAGAAGAAATAAGAAAAGAGAGAGTCTTCTCGTGACCACGATCGGTGTAACCCGGTCGAAACGTCGAGGTAAATAATTATTATGTTTTACGCGATTAAGACCTGTAAATTATGCAACAATGAATTGCGATCGCGATAGTTTAAAAAGTGTGGTGGAATAAGAAAAGAGATGGGGAAATCTAAGGATTTTTTTATTAGAACAAAACTATGTTATCGTAGATTGATGATATTTGGATGTGAACAGTAAAGTACCATACTCATATAGAATATGGGAGTGATAAAGTAGAGATATATTGCGTTTCATGCGATGAGAGGTCCAAAGTAGAAACCCCACCTTTTCCTCCATATAACTCTTCTGAAGCTCTTCCGAGATTCAGGTGTCCATGGGCGGCAGTAGTTACATTTAATAGGTGATTCTCGTATGCCACCTAAAGGTGCTCCTTCACCGGGAGCATTCGTAATATAACGTTACAGATTTGAGCATTACATCAGTGAAGGAGGAGAACCAAGCATTACAATGCGCACCTTGTAATTTATTAATTGTAATTTGTAATTATTACACGCGAATACTCGTTAGTCAGAGAGGTATTATTGTAATGTAATGCTCAAAGACGAATCTGTAACGTTATATTACACGCGAACGCTGCCGGTGAAGGAGCACCTTAAGAATCACCTAAATTTAAAATTGTAGATAATGACCGACGCGACAGTGTGGCTGATGCCGTGCAGCAACTCCGAAGATGTAATCGTCCACGTGAACCGTCTGATGGGAGCCATCGACGTCGCTGTCAGGGAGCTGTGGATCTCTTGGACGGTATTTTTTCACATGTTCTTTAATTTACTTGTCTATTATGTCTGTTTCCCGAGATTATTCGATCCCGTAGGAGTTATAATTTTAAATAAACCTAAGTTACTCCTTATAACATTAGCTGGAAGTCCAGACAAAATCGGTCCAGCCGTTTCAGGAACAGATAGACTTGTATTATCGACAATTATAAATCATTACTTATTTCAACTCGATTACAACAGTATCATATGGATTAAAATTTCTAATTTTGAAAAATAAAATCGAAACTTACCCTTCTCCATATATCTTCTCGAAAGGCCGGCTTATGAAATGAATCTTTCTGTTCTTCAAATTACACGGCAGATTTTAAATGATCCTACAAATCTTACTTTCTTTATTCAGCATAATTTGGACGAGAGATGTGGCGTCGGCTTGAACAGGACCCTGATGAGGAAGAGCGTCGAGAATCCAGGACTCATGGAATGCAATATAGATGTGTACGTAATCTTCTATATACTTATAAAAGATCAATTGCTGTTCGTTAGTCTCGCTAAAACTCGTGAACGGATGAACTTATCTTGGTCTTGAAATGTTCGTGGAGATCTAGGGAAGGTTTAAAAAGTGGGGAAAATTCGAATAATTGCCGGGAACACGGGAACGGGAACTACGCGGGTGAAACCGCGGAGCGCTGCTAGTACCTCATAATTATGTAATCTCATTAATTTATTTTAAATCTTGTGTGTTATTTCACATTCAAATGAACTTGTTTGTGATCCAAACTGAATAATTTATTTTGAATTTGAATATCCGTAAACACTTAGTAATGTTACCTTCGATTCTGCTGATATCTTTAAAATTTAAGACATATTTAACTCAGTATTTAGCCTGCCGTATGAACTTAACTTAGATAAATCAATATTCACAATATATGTAGTACGAGTAACTGTCTTTATTATTTTTTCTGGACTAAGGGTACTAAGTAAAAGTAAGGACCATTGGTTAGAGCTCTGCTATATGGAGCAATGGATTTCATTGGAGGATATTTATCCCATCCATAGCAACGTAGAATACCATAGCTGTGGCGAAAAGTCACCCTAATGACTTAGCCAATCTTAATTTAAAGAAGATGAAAAGATGAAGATTAGTTTTTCGAAAAGCAATGTCACTACATAGTATAAAGCAAAGTCGCTTTCTCTGTCCCTATGTCCTTATGTATGCTTAGATCTTTAAAACTACGCAACGGATTTTGATGCGGTTTGTTTTAATAGATAGAGTGATTCAGTGGGAAGGTTTTTAGCATTTTATCCCCATATTCCTACGGGAATTGGAACTACGCAGGTGAAACCGCATGGCGCCGCTAGTATTATACAAAGCAGCTTATGACGAAGTGTCAATAATATATCTTGTTGCAGTAACATTCTGGAGCTGTGTAAAGAAGCGGCGCATTTTGAAAACCTTGGGCTTGATATACCACTGCATGCGTACGCGGTAAGACTGTTTCCATGAAGTTGTAGGTAGGAGCCCACACTTAGAACAACAGTTTGAGGCAAATACCTACGTCTCTGTGGGCCGATCTCTCTTTTTAGCGTGGACTCTCTCTTTCTAGAGGTTACCTTAGTTAGAAAGAGAGAGCCTGCCCACAGAGAGCGCGATAGTGATACATATGTTATGCTTCAAGTAGGTATTCGAAGTGTGGACTCCATTCTTACCTACAACTTCATGACTATTTTGTTGTCTATAGGTAAATACAGATTTTACAGAAAATTCACCACTTAGAACCTTGGGTGGGATTTCTTAAGTTTTTTTTTATAATCATTCACTACCTACATCATAAAAATAAATAACTTAGTTGACCCCAAAGGCTCTAAAAAGTGAGCTAAAGATCCAAATCTAATAGCATACGTCACTATTGACTTTATTACTTATACCAACACCGAATCATTAATTGATCATAATCACCAAGACGAAGGGAAGCTTAAACTTTAACGTAAGCTACTTTTACTTTTAGATTTACATGAAAAGTAAGAACGTATTTTACGTGTATGAGAGCGTGTTGGCCGTTGTCAAAGGTTACAACAAGATACTGGACTCGTTATCTGATGAAGAAAGGCTTCTGTTCAAGCCTTTGATCAGCGTAAGTACCTACTTAGCTGCTTATTTAAAACAACACTAAATTGCGACGTTCGTAGAGCTACTAGCTCCACATCACGCGTTCCTGCGATATCACATCATAGATAAAGATGCGAAAAATTTGAAAGGGAGAGACCATTTTTTTAAGCGTTGCAGCAAAACTGTGATCGTGTGTGTGTTATCATAGTTCTACATACAGGAGTCTGAGTCATCGTAATAGTTTACTCCAACAATACGCCCTAACTCTAACTACTTGCTACAATGAAACAACACAATAACAAAAATTTATAAATCATAATTTATTTATCTAGTATCACAAAAATTAATCACAATTATTAATATTAACTTAATTAACTGAGACACGTGTCCAGATGAACGTTCATTTCTGTGTTTTCTACCATTTGGAGGCAGCACGGGCAAGGGGACTTTGTGCCTGTTGCGTTGAATGTTAGCGTCTCATCGAATTGATCATCGTCATCTATTACTATCGTGGTTTGATTGGAGATACTTGACGAAGGTTCTCCTTCAGACATTACGTCACTAAACGAATCGAAAAACACACCGCATTCATCCAAATGTTCCTGTATAGGTTTGTTAATCACGAGACCGCAACACGGACACTTTTGTTCATCAACCTCTTTACTAGTACCCGGTTCACTTTTAATTTTAACATCACCTACAAATTCGTTTTCTACTTTAGGAACAATGTTGACCGACTTCCTTTTATTCTCTATTTTATTAACAAGTGTACCTATATCGTCTTTATTAACGTGCTCAGTCTTATCTTTGAACCCAAATATTTCTGGTTTGGTATCAACGAGTTTTTGTAAATTATTTTCGCAGTCAATTAGTATTACTGGTATGTCTTCTTTGCTTATTTTCTCTATTACATCTTTATTGAGACATTCGTCTATGTGTGAATTTATTTTTTCACTTTCAACTTTAATATTACAGATGGGACAATCAACTAAATTACTTTTTAGGACTACAGCCTTTAGTTTCTCACCCCCTTTAGATTCAACTAGTTCAAAATCTTTCCCGTAAAGATCTTTCAATATAGAAGGTGCTGTAGTTTTGAAATAATCATCAATTTTCTTTGTTTTCTTTGGAGTTGATTCTATAGTATCTGTCGACTGTCTTTTTGTTATATTTTTACTTTTATCTAATTCCTTATTGATACTAGTATTGACTGTTCCTAGTTTCTTATTTAACCAAACATTTCTTACTGTTTCTATGACATTAGAATTAGATCTATTAATACCTTGAGTTGGGCTGCTAATAGGTTTACCACTCCCAACAAATGTAGGTTTAACAGATTTTATAGGAGTTTCTATAGATTTGGTATTAGATTTGCAACCAGCATTACAAGGAGAGTTTTGTTTGTCAATGAAATCTTTTATATCATTGAAACTTTTAACATTGTTAGTTTTTATTGCATTATTGTTATTATTTGTTATGTATTTAGTGATGTCTGCGTTTGGTTTGCTTTTGACTGGTTTCTTTGGCTTTTTGGGGTCGGGTTCTTTTATTTTAACAAATGTACCACCGCAGTGTCTCTGGTGGGCTGTCCACCAGAAATCAGCAGGGCCGGGGGCTCTGTTAGCTGACCGTCGTACAATACCAAAGTATGGACGTACCTTCTGACAGACTCCGTTGCAACGCCACCAATGTGTTTGGTATAGTTTTACCTAAAAATAACGAACTTGTATTACTTTACTGTAGTAATAACTAGAAAAACAGATTGTTGGAAAGGAATTTGATTTTTCAACAAATTAATACTCTCATGGATTACAATTCTACTTATATGTAACTAGCTGTGCCCAGCGGTTTCACCCGCGTAGTTCCCGATCCCATAGGAAATTTCGGGATAAAACCTAGCGTATGTCATTCCCCGGACCATAAGCTACCCCTGTACCAAATTTCAAGTCAATCGGTTCAGTAGTTTAGCCGTGAAAAGGTAACAGACAGACAGACAGAGTTACTTTCGCATTTATAATATTAGTAAAGTAAGGATAAAACTAAATAATTTCCCGCTGTCATTGCCACTGTAAGTTTGCCTAAATATTTTAAACCCTCTGTCTCTGTGTGTTCACCTATAACTTTTAAGCTATGCAATGAGTTTCAAAGTGCATTGTGGTTTTCGCCAGTAAATAGTGAGTTAAGAGAAAAGTTATATCACTACACAGTATAAAACAAAGTCGCTTTCTCTGTCCCTATGTATGCTTAGATCTTTAAAACTACGCAACGGATTTTGATGCTGTTTGTTTTAATAAATAGAGTGATTCAGTGGGAAAGTTTTTAGCATAATTTTATCCCTATATTCCTACGGGAACGGGAACTACGCGGGTGAAACTGCGGGGCGCCGCTAGTGAATAATAAAATGATTGCAGATGAAACTTTAAACATACAAGGACAGATATATCATGTCATCTACAGGATTGGCATTTCATGTGACATGGAACTTATTGCATAAATTAAAAATAACATTTGCAAAAGGAGCAATAAATACTCTCACAAACATCCAAGTTCTCTTATTACAATAAATATTACATGTGTCATAAATTGTGCTTGTTCTAAATGAAATAACACAGCAGTTTACTAACTCCCGAGACACAGTTAAATCTAGTTCAGGAAAGTAATTTTACTTACAAACTTACTATAAATGTATCTAAATACTTCTAGCGAGTGATTGTATTAAATTAAAAAAATTGTACTTATTAAGTTTAATTATGTATTATTGGAAATAAAACAATAAAACATTTCATTTCATTTCAGTTGATCTGTAGTAATCCAAATTACATTAAATTTTACAAAAGGTACTTCTACAAAACTTTTTACACTACAAAGGGTTGATAGTAAGATGGTACTCAGAGAAATACACCAATTAGATATTATAAAAAATATTTCCAAATCAATTGACTGTAGAACAACTTTAGGAATCCAATGAGAATGTTAATTGAATTGAAATTGTTTTAAACAATAGTATTACCTCATCATGAAAGTCGTGGTACACACTGATATTCAGTCCGGCTTGTTTGTTGATCCGGTGCATATGTGCCAAGAAATTAGGTCCGTGGCCATCCCTATTGTCATCCTGGTTGGTTATGAACAGGAAGGCGTGTATCATCTCGTGTAATAAGGTTTCAACGAGGTCCTTCCGAGGTCGCAGCTTCAGTAGAGGCTCGCTCAACGCGATATCACAAACACCATTTCTACCTTCGTAACTGCAACAAGACGACTCAATGAGACGATGTCAGATTCATTAAATATTTACATTGCAACGGTCTAAGTGGATTGGATTGTTAAGAATAAGTTATGGGTATTATATTAACCGTAAATTATAGGAATGTTAAGTAAATATGTGTCCAAAACTTACGCACAAACACCAGCACACGAATACATTCTTTTGCTCCATCTAACAAGGGACCTGCCCGCCAGTTTTGTCCAAAAAAATATCTTATCAAAATGCACAAACAACGTGTAAATGTTGGGAGTTGGGTCAATCAACTCTAACTCTGGATCACCTAAATTCATTTTATTATTAAAGATAAACAAATAATAATAAATTAATCACTATTTTCAATATTCAAATTTGCATTTCTTTCGCTCGCTCACTCTTTTGTTATGACATTGATTGATTGTGTGTGATTGATTTGATAAGTGCAATTTTGTATTTGACAGCGGAGGCACTGCCGACACTGACAACACATTCATCATTGACAATGACATTGAAGGTCAAATGGAATTTAACTGAAGACAATATTGCCATTATTTTAAGAATTCTACTATTTTATATCTTTTTTGTAGGCTTGTGAGAAAAAAGTACAGCCTGGAATCTTAAAATTAACTTGGACATCTACAATGTCCGATGCGTATATTGCCGATTGCGTGCAACAAATTGGTGAAGTATGTTTTCATTTATTTATGATAATCATCATCTCTTTAATTTGAATAAAATTGTATCTTCATTTAAATTGAACACAATGAAATTACATTATTAGTACTTACCTACTTAAATAACTTAATTATCTTTTTTCGCAGCTTCAAGATTTCTTGACTACCTATAAAAATTGTAATGTGAATTTAGTTAAAATTATGGAAAAGATTTGTGATACACCATTAATAGAATTTGATATCTACAATGTGTTTGAAATTAAAGTTCTAAGACAAGATATAAGAGTAATGGAAGCTGAAGCTGCCGCTAAAATATTGGACATGTACAAAGAAATTGTGACGTATTTAATTATTGTGTATGAAGGATTTGAAGCTTATATATCACAAGTACATAAATTTTATATGTTATTATCATGTGCTATTTACACTAACAAATTATGTCATTTATCATTTCACATTAAATTTATGATATCATATTAACTTGCACATCAACGTTTTTATATTTATTTTTTTCAAATATAGATGGCAGAATATTGGGTTAAATATGTGAGAAGATTTGATCGTTTGGTAGAAGATGCGTTAAGACTAGCAATTAAAGCAACGATGCAAAATATTTACAAATGTGTACATGGTGATGGTATGTTATATTGGATACGAAGAAACAAAATATGTGAAAACTATAAATTTTATGTTGAAACTTATTTAATATTGGTTTTAGGAACAATGGCACCTTCGCCTCTTATCAAGATGAATTTATATCTTTTTGGTAAAAATATTATTTACGAACCAAATGCCCATGAGGTCACTGAAACATTCACGTCAGTTTTTGATGAAATAGTTCACATCTTAAGTACTATTCCTAGACTGTTTGAAAAGTTTGCTCTGCCATCAGGAGGCTTAAAAAGGTTTTGGGAAGCAATTCAGGTGGATTCAGATTGTAACAAACTTCAATCTTTGATGGATAGCGGTAAGATAATTGAAACATGATAAATTCTTAACGTTATTAATGTAAATTCCAAATGTTACGACTTTCTCAATCAATAAGCTGAATTACTACAGGTAAGAGAGAATTTTCGATAATTTATTCTCTGAGTAATTCGAAATGAGTGATACTTTCATACAAATTAAAAAGTGCCAGCTATTAAAAAATATAATATTATTTTAGAAATTGAATACAACCTGAATTTAATTCATGAGCATATAAAAATGTGGGATCCATATTCGCACATATGGAAAACTGATAAAGATGAATTTATGATTAAATATCGTTCAGAAAATCACACTGCAGCTGAATTTGATGCTTTGATCATAAGTTATACAGACTTGGCTAATGCTGTTCAAATACAAGAAACTGTTAACCAGGTAGGTAGATACATTTTAAACTAAAGCTTACTGTCACAGGTTTTTTTAACATTTTATTGATTACTCAACATCATTCCAGATACACTTCATAACACTAAACTCGAGTGAATTGAAAAAATCAATAATAGCACATTGTTTGGTATGGCAAAACATGTTGGGTGAATTATTGCGAAAAATAACCGAATATGACATAGATGTGATTTACGCGTATGTTGAAAAGAGCAGTGAGGATGCTATGAAAATGCCAGCGGATTTAAAACAACTTGCATCATCTATTGCCACATACGAACGGTTGATGTCCGAAATAGAAAATATGGAGAAAACTTTTCCGCCTATAACGGATAAAATGAACACCCTTGGTAAATCATTGTTATTTACATTTTAAGCTCTGGCATATAAAACTATTGATTGATATCCTAGCTGTCATTGAATGTCTCTCCTCACATTCTTTGACATTGTTCAACTCCATAATTGTTTCATACTTTCTTTATTTTTTCACACTTTTAGCAAAGTTTGAAGTTGAAGTAAGTACTGATATGGCGGCTCGACATGAGAACATACCTGTGCTATGGGCAGATTACTTGCTTTTACTAGAAGAGGCAAAGAAAGCTTTAGAACTCAACAAAGATAAATTCAAAGCTGAACTTTTGGAACAAGCTGAAGTAAGTGTACTGACTTTTATCGATGAGAGTGGAACTGTTGATTCCTCGACCTATCCAATACCATTCCATTTCCCAGTCCTTAACCTAATCTTCATTTTTACTTTTATTAGGAATTCAAAGAAGCTGCAAAAGAATTTTGTGAAGACTTTTATAAAACAGCGCCTTGTAGTTCAGATATTAGCGGAAAAGATGCCTTGTCTCAACTTAAAGCATTCAGAGAACAACTTAATGCTCTTAGAGCACAGGAAGCAGCTATTCGTGATGGCCTTGCTGTGTTTAATTTAACGTAATGATATTTTATTGTGTATAAAAAGTATTTCATAAAAGTATTTCATAAAATATGGCATAAAATATTTTCTTTATAATCTCAGGACACCAGTGAATCTAGATCTTCAGAAAATGGAGAAGGAGTTGGAGAAGTTGGAGGAAGTATGGGGCTTGGTGTTCCAATGGGAGGAATCGTGGGAGAAATACAAGACGCAGACGTTCTGGGAGATGGAGACGGACGAGATGGAAGAAAACGTCATGTTTTTGTTTAGGTATTATACCATCTAAATCACTACATAGTTTAAAACAAAGTCGCTTTCTCTGTCCCTATGTATGCTTAGATCTTTAAAACTACGCAACGGATTTTGATGCAATTTTAATAATTTTATCCCCACATTCCCACGGGATCGGGAACTACGCGGGTAAAACCGCGGGGCACAGCTAAACTCAAAGGTGACCGACTGACTAGCATAGTGATCTATCGACGCACAGCTCAAACCACTAGACGGACCGGGCTGAAATTTGGCATGCAGGTAGATGTTATGACGTAGGCATCCGATAAGAAAGGATTCCCGCGGGGTTGTGATATATGCTGGTAAAACCGCTAGTTTAATATATTTATTTTCTTCCACTGCTAGGCAAACAAAGATCTCACCAATATTTTTTGTCCGTCTAACACGCCTTAGGGACATAGTTACTAGATAAACCAAGATAATTAATATTTATCAATCTCTGTTTTGTTGTTCCCCAAAAATAGGAATTTCAATCGTCTATCCCGTCAATTGAAGGACAAAGGATGGGATATAATTGACACGACAAGAGTGAAAGTAGATGCATTTAGACGAACTCTTCCACTAATAGGAGATTTGAAGAACCCTTGTATGAGGGAACGACACTGGGACAGAATCAAAACTTTGATGAATGTGTAAGTTTTAAATTTTATTTAAGTAGGTATCTATGTTTACAAATATCATAGTAATAAGAATAAAATGTTGTAATAGACATTAATAATAAAATTTTCGTCTTTATCGAATATAATTTTGTTTCAAATGCCTTCCAAGCTTCCAAATCATAATCCTTAAAATATGGTCATGGAACCTTCCTTCCTTAACCTTACATACTATCAAACTTAAAAGCAAGCATGAGTAAACAGCGGCAGGTTTTTGTAAGTAAACTCAAAAATATTAATTATTTTTAACATTAAAATTCAGAGAATTTGATGAAAATTCTGAAGATTTCAAATTAGAAATTATAATGCGGCTTAATTTCCAAGCTTATGCGGAGGATATAGCTGAAATATCTAATGCTGCTACTATGGAGTTGAATATTGAGAATGGTTTGAAAGCTATTAGAGAAGTGTGGAAGAATACAACGTATGAAATGCAGCATCATAAAGGGGATATGTATAAAGTTAAGAACGTTGAAGAAGTGATGCAGGTTAAGTTCGATTTTATTTGCTACTAGCTGTGCCCCGCGGTTTCACCCGCGTAGTTCCCGACTACCTCTGTACCAAATTTCAAGTCAATCGGTTCAGTAGCTTAGCCGTGAAAAGGTAACAGACAGACAGACAGAGATTTCGTGGAAAGATACATACTTATACACTAGACAATGCCTGTCCAGTGGGGACATTTTCACAAAATTCTCTCCTAAGTAATCTCTTTCAGAATAATTGATTATATATATGTATAAGGTCTAGCAATGTTTGTATTGAAATATTGACGTAGGTACTTTTTTAGTTCTTGGAAGATCATCAGGTCCAACTATCGTCTATGAAATCAACAAAGTACGTTGAGCCATTCATAAAGGAAGTTGATTACTGGGAAAAGTCTCTCGGCTATGTTGCCGAATGTATTGAGGTAAGGTAACGTAATTTAATTTCGTTGAATATTATGATTTTACTTTAAAAATCTTAATTTAATAACAGATTGCGTTACAAGTGCAAAGAAGATATTTGTATCTTGAAAGTATATTCAGCGGAGAAGATATTAGAAAACAACTTCCCGCTGAAGTTAAAATATTTGACCAATTAACAGAAGATTGGACAGATATTACATTCAAGTAAGTAATAAGGCTTTAATAATTTATTTGTTACTCGATACTGAAATTCTTACAAGGTATTTTTTATTACAGTATGTACAAAGGTACAAATGCTATAGAAGCTTGCCTGTTTAAACCAGCACCATATACTTACAATAAGCTGAATAAAATGGTTGATAACTTGGATGGTATATTGAGAGCTTTAGAAAAGTATTTGGAAACTAAGAGGCAATTGTTTCCAAGATTTTATTTCATTTCAAATGATGACATGTTAGAAATTTTGGGGAATTCAAAAAAGCCGCAATTAATTCAAGTGCATCTGAAGAAGTTGTTTGATAACGTTACGAAAATACGGATTGATAAGGTACCTATTTGAAAATTTTGAAAAGTTATTTATTATGGTGAAATGGTAGAATGTGTTTGTGTTTTGATGGCAACATTTTTTTCGCCTGTTTCTGTTTATCCCGTCACTTTCGATAGACATTGACGTTGATAAACAAAAAGTGATTATTATTGGAGATGGAGGCGGCAACGGCAAATTATAGCACTTACTATTACAAAAAACTGAATTGAATTTTATTTCTACACAGTAATTTTATTATTTTAACCATGAAATTGTGGTGTTGTGCTTTATTAATTAAGTTACTTGTGAGTTAAATTTCATAATTTATTTATTTTGTGACGATTTTTAATAACAAAATACAATAACCTCAAATATACGAAGTAAACATGGAAGTTTTAAACGAAAAACTTTTAAAAAGAACCTACTTTATACCTATGAAGACTATGGTAAGTTCTTTTTGGGATCATTTTAGCTAAATCTACTTTTTTAGGCTTCATATTGTGTCGTTGATTGAAAGAAGCATTATATCATTAAGACTTGGTGTCATATCTCGTTTTTCACGTATTTAAACAATGAACACTCATTTTAAATCATTTACCATCCTGATTTTGAAGTAATTGCTTTATTGAATTATCCAATTAAATTTACACATTAATTTTAATGTCTAAATGAATGTACTTGTTTGTTTTTTTTGGGTAAGTACACATATTAATTTCTTTTATGTTTCAGAGGACAGTAATAGACAGATTGGAATCAGGTAGTGCTCCTAAACTGAACCGGCCTGTGTGCAATGAGAACCTCGCCACTCTTCAAGGGAATCGTCTAAATAAGATTGACATTAAACGAGAGGCGCGGTCCAACATGCTACATCCGAGGTCCGTCTTCGCCCTGTCTTGTTACAAAGCCATTTACTCCCACAATTGGGACCAGCTGTTGTATCTGATGAAGAAGTTCCCCAAATGGAAGACTAAGAGTGGATGTGAATTGGAATATTTTTATCCACGGGTCAGTATTTTATATTACTACTAGCGGCGCCCCGCGGTTTCACGTTCCCGTTCCCGTAGGAATATGGGGATAAAATTATACTAAAGACCTTCCCACTGAATCACTCTAACTATTAAAAGAAACCGCATCAAAATCCGTTGCGTAGTTTTAAAGATCTAAGCATACAAAGGGACATAGGGACAGAGAAAGCGACTTTGTTTTATACTATGTAGTGAAAATGAAATACATAATTTTTGTTTGACAAGCAGAAATAAGTATAAAACTCACACCGCTGAACTTATATGTTGTTGATCGACCCACACTCGTCCTGTGTAGTTTTGACTAAGGCCTAGTCATCCTAATTCAGGATTGCCAGACCTGTTAGACATAATTATTAAATATGAGCTTATTATCTTTATAATTTTTATTTTAAATCATAGCCATATAGAATGTTGCAGTTTATGAAAATTAAAAATAGATTTTCCATTTTCAGGTCCTAGTAATGCTTCTAATGCACCACCCTGAGTCATTACCGCGCGGAGTCCTCAACGAGTACCTTCACATGGTGTGGGGCTGTCGGACTGACATTGACAAGAAGGCAGCCATCAAAGTGATGATGAGTCTGCCCAAGAAACTACACAGACACATGCATTATTCACGTATTGTCCAACAAGTTGTTAAGAATTGGTATTTGCCTATTTAAACTTAAGACATTTTCTTTATTTTTATTTATTTATTTTAAGCATAGTTTTACCTCTGACACAGAGGAACTAGTAATCAAAGAATATCTGTGGTCATTTTTTCCTAGTTTCATGTAATACTAGTATTAGTGTATATTTCAATGTCTAGCTGTGTTTGCTCCCACTAGTTCAAATGTTCAGTTGCCTATGCTAGAAATAAAACAATTAAATTAAAAATTTAAAAACCCAACACAATTACTTTCAAACCCCCATAACTTTTAAATAGTTCAACCGATTTTCATCAAACATGTCTAAGAACACTCACATGTAAGTCCCCTTTAATACAAAAAACTAAATTGAAATTGGTTCATCTGCTCGGGACCTATGATGCCACAGACAGACAGATACACACACACAGATACGTCAAACTTATAACACCTTGGTTTGCGTCGGGGGTTAAAAATAAGACAGTAAAACAATATTTTTCTGCTGGCTTCAGTTGCTTAGTTCAGTTGACTGTACAAGTGGGATTCTAAACTGTTTGATCTAGTTTCATGTCTTGTTATAAGCTTCACATGTCATTAAAATATTTAATATTTTATACTAGACATTAATTGTGAACAAAAATGTGATTTGATTATACTGTGACTATAAGTTGTTATGTTAGTTTTAAGATACCAATAAAACAATTATTAAAATAAAAACTGTGTTTTTGTCTACCTAAAGGCCTAACTAAAGTATAAGGTTGCTTGCCCATGTCAGAAAACCGTCGGAGACCGACTTTTTGTTGGAGAAAAATTGAACGTACTGAAAGCTATGCTGCAACGCACACGTCCTACAAAAAGTCTGTTATAAATTCAGTAAGTATAAAAATTTCATCTCAACAACTATCGATACAAAAAGTCGGTCACCGATTATCGGTCGTGGGCGAACCTTATCAGTGGGAGGCCTAAAATGCGTACCTACTGTTGCGTTTTAATTTTAACCTTATAACCAAGCGTACAAACATTACTATTGCTTGTATTCCATTTCCAGAACGCACTAGGTCTTCCCGTAGCTAAAGCGATGATGTCTGAAGATGGTGAATGTGTGGAATGGAAATACAATCTGGTGCTGGACGGACCAGCAGAAGTTTGGCTGTTGGGATTAGAACATACTATGAGGGTGGTTTTGAGGGATGTAAGGACACATTTTTTTTGTTTTTTTATAGCTGTAGTTTATAGATTGTAGATTGTGAATCTATGTTTCTAATCTCGTAGTTATCCTTATACAGTGGAACGCCGATTATCCGAACGCCGATTAACCGAATCGCCAAGTATCCGAATCGGTCCTATGCAGTAGCTTAGGACATAGTCATAGTACATAGTAATGTTCCTCTATTAGTGTCGAGAATTTTTATACTTAGTATTTTTAAGGCCTGATGGGGTGATCAACTTGCTCTGATCGAGTAGTGAGCGTTGTTGTAGAACCTTAATAAAGTTTATTGTATAGGTATGTGACAGTTACTTTATCTTTAAAACGAGTCTATGTTCGATTATCCGAATCGACCCTGGTCCCTATTGAGTCGTATAATCGGCTTTCTACTGTATTGTGATCATTATGGCAGTACTGAAAAGACAATAGCAACTATGATGAGTTGTTCGGGGCCGGAGAAAAAAAAATTAAAAGCCTGGCTGGCAAACGCCACCTTGTCTCTATGACCAGTCTTTCGCTCCCTAGAATATTTATAGGTCCAAATTCCCACAAGATTAGCAAACATGGTAATTACGCGAGAAATACCGTTTCCCGCGAAGTCAGTGTTTTATAAACTTTTTCCAGCAATTAATATTGACCCGTGCTGCTTTGAGAAAATGTCGTTATCAAAGAGAAGCGTGGATCAACGACTGGCCGGGACAGCTTGGGATCACTTGCAGTAAGGTTGGTGCTCCCCTCTTGTATGTAATCTATAGGCATTATACAGGGTGTCCGGTTAACGGTGACTTCAGGGGGGTAAAATATAGGTGTTCATTCTCGACATATCAAGAAACCAATTGAGGGGGGTGGAAGGAGGTATAATGGTTTTTAGTAGATGCTGGTTCTACGTCAATTCTAAAGTCACTTTTTATGGTCATTCTGATAAACATCAAGCCTTGGTCATGCCGTCACTCAGCTAAACCAGTGGTCTACTAAAATATAGGAGGCATTTAAAGTTTTAACGAAGTATATTTACTTTTTCGTAAATCAGATTCAATGGACATCAGACTGTACAAGAACTCTATGTCGATGTGAAATAATGAAGGAAAAGAAACCGATGAAGAAACTTCGCAAGAAACAGAATCAGATTTTGGCGACGTTGCAAGCGATGTCACGGAAAGAAATATCTAAGATATTGAGGTGTAAAGTGAACGCTCTGTGCGTCATAGAGATACATTCTAGGGACACTGTTGATCGGATGTACAAGCTTGGTTAGTTTAATGGCGAACTATTTGGAGGTTCATCAATTCATCATCAGCTTTATAGAAGAGAGCAAAACTGTAATTATTATATCGAACATGGGTTGGCTAGTCTAGGGAAGTGCTTCACTCTTTTGGCGTCAAGTAATAGCTTTGATTCGTATGGAGAGAGAGAGAGACAGAGAGGACAGTAGCCCTAACCTCCCCCTTTCCTTCTCTATTCAGTTCAACATTGAGTTTTAGCCTGAATTTAGCCTAAGTATATGTTTCTATTTTAGGGTAGATAGAGTAGGTACCTAAAGGTTTTCATTCGTATCAACAGGATGCATGACAGTGACTGCCTTTGAATGGTTCTCTCAGCTAAAGTTCTACTGGGATCGCGAGAGAGAAGACTGCTACATACGGCAGACAAACACCAACTCTATCTACACGTATGAGTACATAGGAAACTCTGGACGATTGGTCATCACTCCTCTAACTGATAGGTACGTTTAAGGTCTGAAAAATAATAGTACTGTTATTAGTTGAGCATTTCTAAGCAGCATATATGCGATTACGAGTTTTAACCAGTTTTTTAGACGTTCTAAAGTATACGTGAATGGGCTGATGATGATGATGATGATGGAGTAAGTGTCTTTTGTATACCTGCTTTTAATCTTAAGACCAAAAATATGGCTACTCTGGCTGTTATTCAAGCTATAAAGACGACTTTTTGTGAATACAATCACAACAAAAAAAGACAACCCCACTGAGTTTCTTGTTAGTTCTTCTCAGTAGTGGGCGCGTAGTGAACTAACAATAAAAACAATTAAGTTTAAGTTTTGACGATTATAAGTGATTGTATCAATCCTTGATAATAAAGATAATTTGAATTTTTTTAAGGCGGTAAGCTAAACACGCATCTTACATCGTCATATTTGTACCAGATGCTACATTACTCTGACGACGGCCCTGCACCTGTTCCGCGGCGGGAGCCCGCAGGGCCCGGCCGGGACCGGGAAGACCGAGACCACTAAGGACCTCGGGCGCGCGCTCGCCCGCTGGGTCGTCGTCACCAACTGCTCCGACGGACTCGACTATAAGTCCATGGCTAAATGCTATGCTGGTAAGTGGAGGAAATCTTGCTTGGTGTGTAACAAATGCGGAGTTTAAACACCCAAATGGCATCGGCCATGCTCAATTGCTGAACAAGGGTTAGATTCCCGTGATCCATAAATGTTTATCTTGGTCTGGATGTTTGTGAGTGAGTGTGTGTACGTAGTTTCTGATATTCTAGATACATTTAAGAAACCTAGCCTAGTAATTAGTCTAGGGTCAGTTGATATATGAAGATGATAGTGATTGATTATTAAAACTACGTCTTATTTCTTCGCGTCTATCAGTAAGTACTTCACTTTCATAACTAGGCATAGCCCAAAGCGGTTGCTGGGGATGTTTCGACGAGTTCAACCGGATCAACATCGAAGTGCTGTCGGTGGTCGCGCAGCAGATCTTGGCCGTGCTCCTAGCCCTCTCGCTCTTCATGAAGAGGTTCGTCTTCGAGGGATGCGATATCAAACTGGACTCCAACTGTGGGATTTTCATTACTATGAATCCTGGGTAAGAAAATTTCGGTATCGATAAGCAGAATTATGTAAGGCTTCATATGCTAATGTTTTAGGAAGATAGAAAGCCGCGATACTTATTCTAAAACGAAAGGTTAGTCTCTGAATGTACAAAAATCTTGAGAACTGTTAATTTGACCCATGGTATCCGGTTGCCGGTAGGTACCCAGACACGCTGTATAGTGGAATTAAGTAGTTGGTCTAACAATAGACTGTTGGGCCTGACTAATATAATAGTAGCCAGATAACTTCCTCAAACGATGCAAAATAAATCTAAGCAGTGTTAAAAGTACGTTGTAACTAACTAATTTTAACATACACACGTATCATCCACAATTCCCCAGTTACGCGGGCCGTACCGAGTTGCCTGACAACCTGAAGTGCATGTTCCGTCCGATCGCGATGTGTGTTCCGGACTCTCTGACTATTGCCGAGAACACGCTCTTCTCTGATGGGTTTACCGCTTACAAGATTAATGCTAAGAAGGTGATACTACTTTTATGACTTATTATTTTGAAGGCACAAATGGACAAGCCAGTCCTTAAACGAAGAACTCGCATTCGATTTCCGTGAAAGACAAAAATATATTTTATTTACTTCAGTAAATCTTCTGCTAACCACCCTAGCAGGCAAAGTCCTACTGACTCATTCATTAAATGCAAGTAGTCTATTTTTTGGTATTATTAGAATAATATAAATTGTGTCGATGAAATTGAATGAAGTTTATAAAAACACTAAAAGATTATTTTCCAGCCTTTTGTGTTCTCCAGGTGTTCACACTCTACCAACTAGCGATGCAGCAGCTATCCAAACAGGACCACTACGACTTCGGTCTGCGGTCGATGGTGGCCCTGCTGCGGTACGCCGGCGTCAAGAGGCGAGCTTACCCGAACTTACCCGAACAGGAGGTTGGAACACTTGTTTTAGGATTCTTTAACTTCCACATATTGGGTCAAGATATGAAAGAATCTAGACAACAATACGTTGATTTATTTCAATGGTTATTTGTTGTGCTTCTAAAAGGCAGGAAACAAAATAGTCCTTGATAAGCATTTTTTATACTTCAGTCAGTTCTTACAGATTTATCTAAATAATTAAGTATATGTATATAACTCAAAGGTGACTGACTGACTGACTGATCTATCAAAGCACAGCCCAAACCACTGGACGGATCGGGCTGAAATTTGGTATGCAGATGTATGTAGACGTTATGACGTAGGCATCCGCTAAGATTTTGATTAAATCTACCCCCAAGTGTATAAAAGGGAAAAAAAACCCAAATTCTGCCGGAAGTCATTATTCCAGCGGACGAAAGCTAGAGAATAAAGTTACACTTTGTGCTTCCAAAGGTAATTAATATTTTTTTTATACCACTCAGATGGTAATCCTGGCAATGCGAGATATGAACGTTGCTCGTCTGACAGCCAAAGACGTGCCTCTATTCGACGGCATCATGCAGGATATCTTCCCTGAAGTGGAGGTTCCGACCCTGGACTATGAGATGCTGGAAACGGCCATATCTGCTGAGATGAGGCTAGTGGGCTTACAGCCAACTAAAGCCGCTTTACACAAAGTTATACAGACTTTTGAGACAAAGGTAACATCGATAGGCGTAGTTCTAATTTGCAATCATCGTACATGATGCTTTTCATCGTGCGATGAATTTTAGATACTTATAAGCTCGCAACTGTCGCACGAGCACGGTGAAATTATTTTCATCGCACGATGAAAACATAACGTGCTATCTTACGATCATTGCCAATCAGGACAATGCCATCGTACCGTCAGATGCCAGGATCCTTATAAACAATACCTTCTAGAACTCTCGTCACTCGAGCATCTTACTCGGCGATACGAACACAGCTAAGACCGTATCCTGGAAGATTCTAGCAGCAACCCTCACACGCCTCAACCGCCAGGGGATGCCGGGATTCGATATTGTACAATTGCACCCAATGAACCCCAAGGCTTTGACGCTTGGGGAACTTTATGGGGAGTACAATCTGGCCACAGGGGAGTGGAAAGATGGAGTGCTCTCCTCCATCATGAGGAATACTTGCCAAGGTTTGTTCTGATACTAGTTTGAGATGATGTAAGTAGTCTTCTTCTTATATTCCGTCATAGTCAAAAAATATAATCCTTACTTCCTTATCCTTATTACTATTATCCTAATCCCAACTAATATTATAAATGCGAAAGTAACTCTGTCTGTCTGTCTGTTACCTTTTCACGGCTAAACTACTGAACCGATTGACTTAAAATTTGGTACAGGGGTAGCTTATGGTCCGGGAAAGAACATAGGCTACGTTTTATCACGAAATTCCCACGGGATCGGGAACTACGCGGTTGAAACCGCGGGGTACAGCTAGTAATAAATATACTTACCTGCCTAGCTTACCTTTGATAGTTATAAGTGGGTTTAGATATCTGCCCAAAATCTAGTAAGTTGTCAAATAAATAATTAACTCTTTCAATAATAGAATAATAGACTTTCCGTCACACATATAGAGCTCAATTTACAATGTGTATTCAGACGAGTCCCCGGACCAGAAGTGGATCATATTCGACGGTCCCGTGGACGCGATCTGGATCGAGAACCTCAACTCCGTGATGGACGACAACAAACTGCTGACGCTCGTCAACAGCGAGAGGATTTCTATGCCTCGACAGGTTTGTGTCATTAACACCCAATATTAATATTCAATCCATACGGCTGATATTGAAGATTGATTTCATTCATATTGTTTGACGTTAGGCTGTCAAAAACTACAGAAACGATTTCAAAAAATATTTTACTAATGCAAAGTTACTTTATCGGCGAGTTACATACGGTATATTTTATCTCTGTATTCTCACGAGAACGAGAACTACGCGATTGAAACCGCGGGGCAATGCTAATAGAAAAGTGTTTGACTTCTTCGGAACACTTATAGCTGTTTCCAATATTCGATCTGTGAACTGTGACTACGTAGTGATAGTGAAGTATATTAGACTAGGTTTTAAATGGCGGTGCCGTCAGGTGTCGATCCTGATCGAGACGCTGGACCTGGCGGTGGCGTCGCCCGCGACCGTCTCCCGCAACGGGATGGTGTACAACGACTACAAGGACTGGGGATGGTGGCCCTTCGTCAACTCCTGGCTCGAGACTATCGACGATTTGGAGTATAGGGAAATGGTAAGGAACCCTTTTAGCCCCCAAAATATACATATAATACAAAAATGTACTAAATTCTTAGGAAATTCTTCTCGAAAGAAGACTCATACATATTACTACTAAACCAGGCTGCACACCCTAGCAACAAAATGTTTCAGGCAACAAATATTATTATTGCGCCAATATATAGGATTCCGGCCGTTTTCGGCCACGGCGACTACTTCGACTCCGGCTACGACTGTCTGTCGTGTGCCCTCATGTGGCTTATGTAACCAATCTTCTTGGCGAAGACCCTAGAACATACCGGGCATGAGAGGCAACATTGCGCCAATACTATTACCACATACAAGACACCTTTATTTTTCGGTAAATGTGGGGGGCAAATTGTTTATTGAAAACATTAGTTGCCTGGAAAATGTTGCTCCGGTGAGCGAGTTGGTTACGAGGCTATTATGTCCTCCTGCTGTTGGCCAATCTTCTGATACCGCCTTCCCTCATCCGTAGCTCCGTCGCCACTTAGACGCTATTAAGTCCCCCTGTTCCCCTAATCCCCCCCTATCCTGTAGCTCCGGCGCCACTTCCTGAACATCCTGACGCCGGTGCTGGAGCTGAAGAGGCTGCAGCTGGCGGAGGGCGCGTCCGTGCGCGGCCAGGAGCTCACGGGCGTGCGCTCGCTGTGCCGCCTGCTCTCGCCGCTGCCGGCCCCGGAGCCGCCGCTCGCAGATCAAGAGGATAATGAAACGTTCTCCAAGATGAGATTCTTGTTTGCGTTAGTGCACAGTTTTTGTCCTCGGGAATAGCTTTTGACCTTTGAGTTATTTTTTCGGCCATACCTAAAGAATGGGGAAATGATTTCGCTTTAGTCACTTATTCAGCTCAATTCACCTTTTATTGATAAAAAAACACTGAAAGCTGAACGGACGCGTCTGCATATTAAATTTTTGTATTCTATGTACGTAAGCTGAAGATTCATATTCGACGTTCGTAAGTGCCTCAATGAGGTCATAACTGAATTTGACTTTGACTTTGAGTAAACCAGAGTCTCTCAGGTAGGCAACTAGAGATAAGTGTAAGTACTCTTATCATCTGACTTCATCTCCCACAGTATGATCTGGTCAGTATGCGCCACCCTAGAAGAGGAGCCTCGTCGCAAGCTGGACAACTGGGTGCGCGAGCATGAGGGCGTGTTCCCGCTCAAGGACACCGTGTACGACTACTTCGTGGATGAAAGGCTCCGCCAGTTCAAGGCCTGGGAGGAACGGCTGCCTGATAACTGGAGATATAATCCTAAGTGAGTACACGAGCATTGTTAAATTAATAGTGTGGTTCATTACTCATTACCCATAATGGTATTAACCACACTATTGTGCCGACTGTGGTTCCACTTGTTTCTGGTCTAGTAGCTATTATTGCACTGACCCTTGCTCCTCTCGTTCCCGCCCCCAGCCTGGGTTTCCACACGATCCTGGTGCCGACGGTGGAGCTGCTGCGCGTGCAGACGGTGGCGCTGGACATGCTGCGCGCCGGGCACGGCGTGCTCGTCGGCGGCTCCACCGGCACCGGGAAGACCTTCCTCGTGCAGGGCACGCTCGCCAGCCTCGACCTCGACAAGTACGAAAGGGGGGGGGGATAGGGACACACGCATACAGATACAGAGAGAGGGAGATATAGAGATAGAGGGAGAGATAGAGGGAGACACAGAGATAGTGGAAGAGACACATAACATAATCATTAATTACATCATCTCATTATAGTAACTGACCCCTAACTAAGTTCGTCACTTGTATCTAGGATATCAGTAACTAGGCACAGATATAGAGAGAGTGCCACATACAGACACACACAGTGATAGACAGATACACAGAGAGATACATAGACAGACAGAGACAAACAGAAATACACATAAGCACGCACAAAAACACATACACGTGACGTACATATGCACATATAGATACACATACTACGCCGCACATCCCACACACAGACTAACACATAGAGAGGGAGAGAAAGATAGAGAGACAGATACACACACAGAAAGAGACAGAGATATCAATAGGCAAACATAGACAGACAAGACACACAAAAACATACTTACGCTTCTCCTCACTGTAGCTATAGTCTCATATGATGTGTAACAGGTACAGCACGCAGGTGATCAACATGTCTGCGCAGACGACGGCCGCCAACGTGCAGGACATCATCGAGGCCAGACTCGAGAAGAGGACCAAGGGGAACTACGTGCCGGCGGGAGGTCAGTGGGGGATACGGGGATAAATTTTAAATACATGTATCTTTGATTAAAATTGAACATACGCTTGGAGCAGATGCACATGCCCTCAGACTTCAAAAGCGAAAAAATGGGGCTTTTGTCGAGTAGACAAAAAAATTAGAAGCGTTCAGTGCTAACTGAAGATTACGTTTGGCACCCTCCTCATTGTTATTGGTGGACGCTACGTTATGTTGTGAAGGGCATAGCATTCGATTGACGTATAATATTGGCATTCTGGGATCTGGTGAAACTAAAAAGTGACTCCAATCATACATCTTAAAGAACCAAAAAAAAAGGAGAAATGCCGAAAATCTTATTTGCTCCAAATCCGGTCAGAAGTGTCAGAATCGTTGAGTACATACATACAGTGGTTATTAGGTTTAGCATAGTAATCATTATTAAACTGTGGTATAGGTAAGAAGATGATAGCGTTCCTGGACGACATAAACATGCCGGTGCGCGACAACTACGGGTCGCAGCCGCCGCTCGAGCTGATCCGCCTGTGGAACGACTACGGGTACTGGTTCGACCGCGCCAAGCAGTGGAGGAAGAACGTCAGGGTGAGGACTTGTTAATATGTGACTTAGCAGTGACTTGGCAATTATCGTCAGCTTATATAATGTCCCCACTGAGGGGCTCGAGTCTACTCTGTATTAGAGCAATCATGCCATAGGTTCTAACTTTGATTCCAAAAAGCATGAGGCGAGCGAGCAAAGCGAGCGTGACGCAGTAACGGCCGTCGAAGCCCCAATAGACTTTATACCTCTCATGAAAAGTATGCCTTGTTAAATCTAATGGTATAAAGCTGATTTCTTTGGTTGAATGCGCTTATATCAGGAAGTAATGGTCCGATTTGGAAAAAAATATTATATATTTCAGTGTTAGCTCATTTATCGAGGAAGACTATAGGCTATAATATCATCACGCTATGACTAATAGAAGAAGAGTTACTGCAGGTTAAACCGTGGGGTGGGTAATGACACAACATTTTATGCCAAACAATAGAGAACCAATATAACATGTCAATATTGAGCCTGTGTCAGGGCATGGTGCTGTGCGGCGCGGCGGGCCCGCCGGGCGGCGCGCGCTCGCCGCTCCCCCCGCGGCTGTTGTCGTGCTTCCACTCGTTCTTCCTCCCCCCTCCCACGCACCAGCAGCTCATCAAGATCTTCGGCACCATGCTGTCACAGCATCTCCAGGAGTTCGACGAGGAGACTAAGTCTGTTGGTTAGTTATTAATAGTATTTTAGACCTACCATGGTCTCATAAAATACATAAATGATCCTGTGGGCATTAGACCTCGCAAACATCAAAGTTTATTTTCAATATGTCTTCCTCCTTTTGCCCCATCTTTCGGCCAATCAAAAATACTGTAGACAATTTAATTTTTTTAAATCGAGAAACACCTGTACCAAGTTTCATCAGGATCGGTTAAAAATGTGGCCATTAGCCTGGAACTGACATAAAATATTACACGAGTACATACTTAATCTACAAAGACTGCAACAAAATCGGCATATCTTTTCAACCCCCGACGCAAAAAGAGGGGTGTTTTAAGTTTGACGTATCTCTCTCTCTCTCTCTCTGTGTTTGTATCTGTCTGTCTGTAGCATCATAGCTCCCGAACGGATGAACCGATTTCAGTTTAGTTTTTTTGTATTAAAGGGGACTTACGTGCGAGTGTTCTTAGCTGTTTCGTGTAAATCGGTTGACCCGTTTAAAAGTTATGGGGGTTTGAAAGTAATTGTGTTGGGAGATTTTTAAATTTTTAATTTAATTGTCCAAATGTAGACTTTCCAATCGCTAAAGAGGTTTCTTGATGTGTAGGTAAAATTGTTCTGCTGGCAACGATAGACATGTTCAACAACACAGTCGCGAAGCTCCTTCCCACGCCCAGCAAGATGCACTATCTGTTCAACTTGAGAGATATATCCAAGATATTCCAGGTATGTGACTAACAATGACATTTTTTTAACCCCCATCGTCCCTCTGCTGGGCAAAGGTCTCCCCCAGACATCTCCAACTCTCCCGATCCTTCGCAGCCTCCCACCAGCTACTGCCGAAGGCGACGAGATCATAATGAACAATGACATAATCTTCTTTAAATATTATACATCCCCTCCCAGAACACATTTCATGACGGCTGACGAGCCGATGACAGATAAATATTAGAGAAAAAAAACCACTATAAAATACAGATCTAATAGTTCTCTTTTTTTAAAGTTGGTTAACGAAGTAGCTCACGCTATTTGTACGCTTAGATCACCAAAACTACGCAACGGATTTTAAAACAATTTTCCGCAATAAAGTGATTCAAGAAGAGGTATATATATTTCACCCGCGTAGTTCCCGATCCCGTGAGAATTTCGGGATAAAACGTAGCCTATGTTCTTTCCCGGACCATAAGCTACCCCTGTACCAAATTTCAAGTCAATCGGTTCAGTAGTTTAGCCGTGAAAAGGTAACAGACAGACAGACAGAGTTACTTTCGCATTTATAATAATACTAGCTGTGCCCCGCGGTTTTACCCGCGTGAAACCTTATCCCGTGGGAATTTTGGGATAAAAAGTATCCTATGTGTTATTCCTAGGTATGAGGAACATCTGTACTAAATTTCACTAAAATCCATTCAGTAGTTTTTGCGTGAAAGAGGAACAAACATCCATACATCCATACATACAAACTTTCGCATTTATAATATTAGTAGGATAGTAGGGATCTCAAGCTAACGCGCGTTATATGTAAAGCAGCTAGTCAAATCAATGGAATTATCTGCTCTGACTTTTGCACGCAAAAAATCAAAAACAATATCTTTTAATGGAACATTTTCCTGTTATTTTCTGGCAGGGCCTCCTTCGCAGCAACAAGGACTACACTAATACTAAAGTGCGCTTCCTCCGCCTGTGGATATGCGAGTGCTTCCGGGTGTTCTGCGACAGGCTCACTGAAGAAAAGTAAATAATTGTTTACATAGTTATGATATAAAGGTTTTTACGAAGTCTTTTCTTTTGTATAAACTACTAGCTGAGCCCTGTGGTTGTTTTACCCGCATAATTCCCGATCCCGTGGGAATTTCGGGATAAAACATAGTCTATGTCCTTCCCCAGACCATAAGCTATCCCTGTACTAAACAAGCCAATCTGTTCTGTAGTTTAGCCGTGAAAAAGGTAACAGACAGACAGAGTTACTTTCGCATTTATAATACACTGGCAGCGCCCCGCGGTTTTACCCGCGTGGAACCTTATCCCGTAGGAATTTTGGGATAAAAAGTCCTACGTGTTATTCCTAGGTATGAGGAACATCTGTACCAAATTTCATCAAAATCCATTCAGTAGTTTTTGCGTGGAAGAGGAACAAACATCCACACATCCATACACTCACAAACATTCGGCTTTATAATATTAGTAGGATATTAGTAAGGATTTGTCCAGTAACAAGTGTTGATTGTCCAGAGACCGCGACTGGTTCATGAACCAGGCGTCGGACATGCTGGGCAAGCACTTCGAGCTGACGTTCCACGCCGTGTGCCCCTCCAAGAGCCCGCCCATCTTCGGCCACTTCCTCAACCCCTTCGAGGTGTACGACGACCTTAACGACCCCGCTGCTTTGAGGAAGTGAGTACTCATTGATTATTACATACTGGCTGTGCCTCGCGGTATCTTATCCCGTGGGAATTTTGGGATAAAAAGTATCATATGTGTTATTCCTAGTTATAAGGGACATCTGTACCAAACGCTCCAGCCGTTTAGACGTGAAGAAGTAACAAACATACACACTCACAAGCTTTCGCCTTTATACTATTAGGGCCTATTTCACCATCTTCAAGTAACGTTCCGAGTAGCTACACACATGATTTGTCTTTGTCACTTGACATAAAGTAAGAAAGAGACAAAACTAGCTTTACTTGGTGAGTACTTTTACTTGAAGGTCGTAAAATAGGCCCTCATTGTCATTGATATACTGTAATATAGATAAAAATATAAAGATACTCTTCTGCCAAACAGCAGCGAGAAACCATTACTCCCTTCCAGTTAAAAAGGTAATGTAGTCAGTAATTACTGGGCCCCACGAGACTCACCAACTGATGTCTCGGGGTGATGAGCGCAGTACAGTGTGGTCATCAGATAAAAGGGTCCCCCCCTTAGCTAATGCTCACCTTGGTATGCCAACCAAAGGAGGTACATACCTATTTATCTCACGCTGACTGTACACTGTCCCCCTTATTCATAAAAATATAATAAATTTTAATTGAAATATTAAAATATGTTTTGTCACTTTCACACTTTTACAAATGATAGATGGTGTGACAGGCGCAAAACACTTTTTGAGTAAAATAAGTTTATGAAATGTTTATTAATAAGGCGGTGTCTTTAATGGGCAGGCGTGTTGCTTACCATCAGGTGACCACTTCGTTCATCTCGTGATTTGTCACACATAGGATATTTTTTTACCTAATATTTTTTTTTCTAAATTTACAATATTTTGATTATTCTTCTTACAGATACATAGCAAACCAGATGGAGGAGTACAACAGTTGTCCCGGAGTAGTGAAGATGGACTTGGTGCTGTTCAAAGACGCTATAGAGCACATCTGTCGCATCGTGCGGGTGATATCACAGCCGCGGGGCAACATGCTGTGTGTCGGGATCGGTATGCCAAACTAATATGTGTCTTATAGTGTATGTGATAAGGTGTTATATTGATTGTCTATTCAAAGACGCTATAGAGCACATCTGTCGCATCGTGCGGGTGATATCACAGCCGCGGGGCAACATGCTGTGTGTCGGGATCGGTATGCCAAACTAATATGTGTCTTATAGTGTATGTGATAAGGTGTTATATTGATTGTCTATTCAAAGACGCTATAGAGCACATCTGTCGCATCGTGCGGGTGATATCACAGCCGCGGGGCAACATGCTGTGTGTCGGGATCGGTATGCCAAACTAATATGTGTCTTATAGTGTATGTGATAAGGTGTTATATTGATTGTCTATTCAAAGACGCTATAGAGCACATCTGTCGCATCGTGCGGGTGATATCACAGCCGCGGGGCAACATGCTGTGTGTCGGGATCGGTATGCCAAAATTATCCCCATATCCTTACGATAACGGGGCTCTATAATTCTTATATAAATGTACTAGCGGCGCCCCGCGGTTTCACCCGCGTAGTTCCCATTCCCGTAGGAATATGGGGATAAATTTCACCTTGTTACTTAGGGTAATATAGCTTATCATTTGTGAAATATTTTTTATATCGGTCCAGTAGCCAGTAGCGATCAATTAATAATAAAAATAATTTAATATTTTTTTGTTTTTAAAAACTTTCCATTGAATCGCTCTATCTATTAAAACGAACCGCATCAAAATCCGTTGCGTAGTTTTAAAGATCTAAGCATACAAAGGGACATAGGGACAGAGAAAGCGACTTTGTTTTATACTATGTACTGATCTTATTGTTATGTGGCCAGGTGGGTCGGGCCGTCAGAGTCTGACGCGCGTGGCGTCCTACATCTGCGAGTGTAACTCGTTCCAAGTGGTCGTCACCAAGACCTACGGCATCAAGGAGTTTAGGGAAGATCTGAAGGTAAACCTATACTGCCTTACTTGCGTTGCATTTAGTCTGGTTTAGCACTAAACAAGGTTTTACAATATGATCTAAGTACAATTTTGAATACTGTCAAAAGGCTAAAGTGACAGATTTGACTGACAAGTGTCAAATGCTAAACCGGGTTTTGTTAAGCTAGGTTTAAAATGTGACGCAAATAAGACCGATATTGTTTTGTTTAGGTCAGGGGCACGTCTGACGGAGCGCAGCGCAGATAATTTTCTACTGTCAAACTATTATCGACATTGTTAGCGTTGAAATAAGATCGAAAATCAACATCTAGTATCTACATCTAGTCTAGTTTTAATATTATAAGTGAAGAAATTGTTGAAGTGTCTAACTAAATAAATAAATATATATTCTAAGTACATCTAGTATTAGTACAGACGAAAAGCGCTGGATTTGATTGATTTTCGACCTTATTCTCTGTGCTGCGCTCTTTGAAATAAATACTACATATATGACAGAAATTTAGGTGAAGCTGGGTTAATTATAAGTATTGCAAAAATAAATGTAAACTAAACTAAGTAAGTACTAATACTATAATATGGGTAACATTTAATTGTTTGTTATTCTCACGGGAACGGTAACTATATCTGGTGGGTGAAACCAGGTGGCACTGCAATTACTTAATACGATAAAAAACGACAACTTTCTTTCCAAACTTATAATATCACACTGGCTTAACTTTTTGTTATTTTATATTCCTACATGCATATCTAATTAAGTATTTATGATAAACCTTAGTATTTCGTGATTATAAATAGGTAATATATAAAATAAAACGTAAAATGAAAACACTACTAAATAAAATACAAACAAAATCTCTGTGAACTTCACGCATCAACTTAGTACCGCACATTTTCGCTAGATGGCGTTGATCAACCGAGCGCTATTTTCTGAATCGCGCTTACGTTTTATGCCGAGTTTGAATGACGTCGGGCGGCCGATCGAGTTTCGACAAGACCTTACTTCATAGGATCATTTCTATAGTAAGCTCTTCGCAAAACGTCCACACTATGTGAGTCGTCCTCAGCCACGATGAGGAGAAGTGGCGCGGCGCCCTGAGCGTGAGGCGGGCGAGGGTAGTCTACCCTCAGCCCTCGATGATCGTTCACTCCCCTTCGCGGGGGAGCGTGGGGTGCTGTCGCTGTCTGAGTGGTTTTTGAACACATTTTAAAATTATTACTATCACTGAACAAAGAAATTAGAGTAGGTAATCGTAATTTTAATTTAGGCCTAGCGCGCACCACGATAATTTTGTCGCAGAAATGCAACGTATGAGTTAGTATGTGCGCGCGCATATACGACAAATAAATAGTTGCTATTTTAAAATTGTGATTTGTCACATTTATCCGCGACAGCGCGCGACGCGATTGTCGCAAAATAAAATTATAGCATTTGAAGTTATATGGACACGCGCGCACTGCGATTTAAAATCGCTACCTAGCTCAGCTCCGCCGCTCAGTCGCCATTCCGCGTTGCAAGGATGAACAAGTATTATTGTATGCAATTTGAGGTCCAACAATTCTTAATAGTTTGTCAAATGTCTGAATCGTCATTCTATAATAGCCAAAGTTTTTTTTTGGATATTGTCGAAGTTCATTGTATTTCAGATAAAAGAAACCTTTAACATATCTTTCTGCTGTAAAAGGATGAGTCCAGTATTTATGTGTTCTTTTATTCCTCCTCTTCCGAAGAAGCAAAACAATACAAGCAATTTGTACGAAATCCATGTTTAGAATGAACAATTCATCGCAATTTTTCATCGCGATGCGCGCAGTATTATTTTTGCGATTTCTAATAGCACGATTTTAAAATAGTGTCGCAAAAAATACAATCGTGGTGCGCGCTAGGCCTTAGTTCGTTTTTCCATCGCCAGAAACTTCTTAGGAATAAATTGACGTTTGATTTGAGAGTTTTTGTATGAAACATGTACTGTCAAACCAGCATTGAATGAAATTCAATACATAACGCACGTATGTACGTATAAGCTCGTTTTTGGAAGCGTATGTATGTAGGCGCGCCTTCTGATTTTTAAGGGCGCATGTAAACGCGTATGTACGTTTTTTTAATGTTTCTATGCATGCATACTTAAGGATAGTAATCTAGCTTGATAATAAGTTTTTAAAACTGTAAGTGATTTAATTAATGACTGTCTGCTTTGCTTGCTTAATAAATAAAAAAATAAAATTTCCAGACGCTCTACACGAGTTGCGGTGTGGACGCGAAGTTGACGACGTTTATATTCTGCGACACTCAGATCGCGGAGGAAACCTTCACGGAGATCATCAACAACCTGCTCAGCAGCGGGGAGATCACCAACCTGTTTAAACCTGATGAGTTTGAGGATGTAAGTATCATCAATCATCAACATCATATTGTCGCCGCCGAGGGGCTCGAGAGTACTCTGAAGTTACCGATTTAGATGAAATTTGGTATAGATGTTTCTAATAGCTAAGAATAACACATAGGATACTTTTTATCCCAAATTATCACGGGATTTGAATCTACACGGGTAAAACCGCGGGCATAGCTAGTTGATCATATTGTAAGTAAGTATTATAGTAAAACTAGCAGCGCCCCGCGGCTTTACCCCGTGGGAATACGGAGAGATAAAAGATAGCCTATAGCCTTCCTCGATAACTGGGCTATCTAACACTGAAAGAATTTCAAATCGGACCAGTAGCTCCTGAGATTAGCGCATTCAACCAACAAAACAAACAAACTCTTCAGCTTTATATATACCAATATACACCCCTATTTTGAAATTACGGGACTTATTAAAATCAGGATATCTGTAGCAGTAACTGTATCCATATCATCATCATCATCATCATATCGGCCTTATCGTGCTCCATTCTTGAAGATAGGCCTCTTCCCTTCTTTTCCATTCCTGGCGGTCTTGTGCCCGTCTCATCCAGTCATGACCTCCGTGTCGTCTGATATCGTCCACCCAACGTATAGGCGGTCTTCCTCGCCCGCGGGTGTTCGCTCTGGGTCTCCACTCCAGGACTCTTCTGGTCCAGCGTGTCGCGTCCATTCGAGCTATATGACCTGCCCACGACCACTTCTTCGCTGCTATGGTATTCATCAAGTCTCTCACTTTGGTTTTACTTCGAATCCACTCATTCCGTTTCCGGTCGCGCAGTGTGATACCAAGCATCGCTCTCTCCATGCCTCTTTGCGCTACTCTAAACTTCTCAGCAGATTTCTTCGTGAGAGTCATGGTCTCTACACCATACGTGAACACGGGCATGACACATTGCTCGAATACCTTAACTTTAAGGTGTAGTGGTAGTTTACCACGAAGGAACAGTTTGTTTGCGCCGAATGCTGCCCAGGCTTGTGCGATCCTACGGTCTACTTCCGCCGTTTGGTTCTCATAGCCCAACGTAATTTTATGACCAAGGTATATGTACTCAGTTACCGTTTCCACTGGTAACTGGTGGTGTATAATGTCTGCCATGTTAGTCATAATTTTCGTTTTCCTTTGGTTCATTATGAGGCCTGCTTTCGAAGATTCGGTTTTGAGATCCTCTATCATAGACAGCATATCTTCAACATTGTCTGAAATGAGAACCAGGTCGTCCGCGAATCGCAAGTTGGAGAGTCTTTCCCCATCTACGACTATTCCTTTGCTTTCCCATTTCATCTGTCTGAATATGTATTCCAAGGCGAGTGTGAAAAGTTTTGGCGAAATTGTGTCACCTTGTCTAACTCCTCTTTCAAGTTTGAATTTGTTAGTTTTCCTGTGGAGGGCGACACAAGCTGTAGAATTCGCATGGAGGTGGCTCAGCATTTGGATATATCTTTCGTCTATTCGGCAGCTTGTCAGTGCATGTTCTACCACCCACCATTCAATGGAGTCAAAGGCTTTTTCGTAGTCGATAAAAGTTAGAATAAGTGGTTTCCTGTATTCGTTACACTTTTCGATAACAGTTTTGAGTGTCTGTAAATGATCGTTAGTGCTAAATCCTGACCGGAAACCTGCTTGTTCTCGTGGTTGGTAGAAATCTAGTTTCTTTTCCAACCTGTTGACTATGACTCTAGTGAATAGCTTGTAGAGGTGCGACAGTAGACTTATTGGCCTATAGTTATCCAATTTCTTTATGTCTCCCTTCTTGTGAATAAGAGTAATGACGGCGTTATTCCAGGTAGATGGGACCTTGGTTTCTATTAAACATTTTGTGAAAAGTATTGCAAGTGCGTCCCATAGAGATTTTATATTAATTTTCAGCATCTCTGGCAGTACTCCGTCTTCCCCTGGGGCACGTTGGTTCTTCATCTGGTGGATTGCAGAGATTATCTCTTCAGGTATTATATCGGGCATTTCTTCGGATCCCACATTTTGTACAGGTCGTCGTGTTGTACTTTGCTGGTTGGTATGCAAGAAAGGGATTTTGCTGGTGTAGAGAGTCCGATAGAAATTTTCCGTAATTGTTACGAGTTGGTCACGATCGGTGATGACTTCATTCCTGTCATTGAGAAGCTTGAAAATTTGTTTTCTTCCCTTGCCAATCTGCATCCTTAGAACTCTACGGCTATTGTTCCTTTCAATTGCTCTTTGTATAAGGTAATTGTTGTGTTCTTCCAAGTCGGTACGCACAAACTTCCTTATATCTTTTTTCAGTTCCCTGTACTCAGAAGTGTCAGATTTTCCCTGGCTTTGCATTTCTCTCCTCTGTTCCATCATTTGAAGTGTGTTTGATCTTAATATGTGTGCTTTGTTCTGGATCGCTGGCGGCTGTATATTTGTCAAACTTTCAGTAATTGCACTAACAATGTTGCTGTTGATCTCATCTACCGTCATTTCGTTGATGTTATTTGTATAAAGCTCTTTGTTCTCAACAGCACTTATATACAGGTCGGTATTCGCCCGTAATGCAGCGACTTTCATGTGATGTGGTATATGCTTTTTCTTGACCAAATTTGTTCTATGGGATCGGACGTTGAAGAAGACATCAGCTCTTACCGATCTGTGGTCACTCCCTGTACCAAATCTGTTCAATACAGTGACGTCTCTTACTGTTTCCCTTTTATCAGTGATTATGTAGTCGTATTCACTTTTGTGTATCCCGTTCGGGTGTCTCCAGGTCCATTTTCTTTGTGCCTTCTTCTGAAAGAATGAGTTCATGGCATATAGTGACTTTGATTGGAGGAAGTTGAGAAGCATTTGTCCTCTTGGATTTCTATTGTCTAAACCATGATTGCCAATGCTAGTTTCACCTTCTGCTTCCTTCTCACCAATGCGGGCATTAAAGTCTCCCATTATCACTGTGTATGAAGTTTTAATAGTATCTATCAGGCGCCCTAGGTCTTCATAGAACTCTTCTGCTGTTTCATCTGGATGGTCTGCAGTTGGAGCATAGGCTTGAATAACTTTCAGCTTATGCATCTTCGTTACTCTGAGTGTCAAGTATGCCAGTCTATCAGAGATACTGTTGATTTCAATTAATTGGTCTTTTATGTTTTTGTTGATAAGAAAGCCGATACCTCCTACACCTGGTTGTGGGCCTTCGCGGTAGTAGAAAAGGTGTTCTGAATTTAAAGTTATTAGTTCCTCGCCATTTCGTCTTATTTCATTAAGTCCTAGAACGTTCCAATTAATCTTCTCTAGTTCCGTCTCTAGCTCCACTAGTCTATCATCAGACGACAACGACTGGATGTTGTATGTCATTAATTTTAGTTTGGTATAGCAGTTAGTCAACTCCCAGGGATTACTTTTCGCACCCCTGCCCCGTATCACCCGGCCACTGCTTGGACCAGGGATTGACGTAGCGCTGGGAACTCGGGGTCGATTTGTTGTTGTTTCAGTCATGGTTTGTTAGGGAAGGGTTTTAGCTATAATCACCACGTCAGCCACGACGGGTTGGTGATCGCAGTGCTGCGGCCGGTTGTGATGGCTTCCATCGTCGCCCGCAGGTTCATTTCTGGGTGACCGTACTTCTCCCCGCGAGATCCGCTCCTCCAGATACTGACAGGCTGCTTCCCTCTGCCAGGGCAACACATATTTAATGGCGGTGTTTGTTCGCCATGTCATAAGGTCGTCATCGAGACTTTTGTGTCATTTCGAGGAAGTACCTGTGCCACCAAATACTCCAACACTCCCTGGTAACCTTACCGCCTCTGGTCCGGGACTGCTTATTCGGGTTTCCCCTTATTCGCAGCTGTCCTACATACTATAGGACGTTTCACTATCCGCCACCTGTGACCCGGTAGGTAGCTGAGGCTCGCCCCTACCATATATCCAATAAAAATATCAAAAATGATATTCAATCACTTATCTTTAAAAAATACTAAATAAATGTCGTATTACCAGACGTCATACTAGCTATCAAGTATTCTGTGACAATCACTATGACGGCTCGGGTCGATGACCTCGCTCAGCTGTTCATCGGAGCGTTCGCCTGTTGTTTGGTGTAGAATAGCAATGAAATTGGGCGGGATTTTGAAAAACTTTGACTTATCATAACTTTTTAAATAAAAGCAAAAGATAAATACTAACTTCACAATTATATTGTCACGCGTCGTTTACATTAGCTGTGTGATTAAGTATCTCGAATTCAAAATAGGGGTGTATATAGATTATTTTGTTGTATTCCAACTTGTGGTACCTGAGACGTGGGCCCACATAATGGCTCAATGGGTTCCCGAAGGAAGGCGTCGTCGGGGTCGGCTGAGAAAGCGTTGGCGGGATGATCTGGCTACCTTCGACAGTAGCTGGGACACTGCAAAGGATAGGGATGGTTGGAGGTGCTTGGGGGAGACCTTTGCCCAGCAGTGGGACACTATAAGTTAACAAAAAAAAATCAACTTGTAGATAAAAAGCGGTCTAGAGAAGCCGATGAAGAACGCGAACATAATGCAGACGGCGGAGGCGGTGTACCTGTTCCTGGTGGACCGAGTGCGCGCCAACATGCACATCGTGCTCTGCTTCAGCCCCATCGGGGACGAGTTCAGGTACCCAACACACTATTACAAAAAAAAAAACATTAATGCCTTATTTGCGTTGCATTTTTAGTCTGGTTTAGCACTAAACCAGGTTTTAAAATTAATTTTGAATACTGTCAAAGTGACAGATTTGACTGACAAAGTGTCAATTGCTTACCAGCCAGGCTAGCATGACTTCGAAAATACGATACATAAAGTAATTTATCAATATCCAATTGTCAAAATATGATGAAAATATTCGCCATATTTAATTTTACCCCGTAATAAATTTTATGACATTTGATCATGCTCGCGAAATCGATATAGCTATTTATCGATATCCTACTGTCAAAATATAATAAATATAGCCGCCATATTTAATTTTATCAAATCGTACCACGCCATAATTCATTTGGCCATGCTCGCGAAATCGATATTATTTCGTGGTGTCTATATATTTTTTCACGAACAGTCATGCTAGGCAGGCAAGTTTTGTTAAACTAGACTAAAAATGCAACTGAAATAAGGCAGAATATGTACGGTCGAATTGAGAAACGTCCTTCTTTTTGGAAGTCGGTTCTAAATTAAATATGTAGTAGTGCCGGCAGAAGTGTTTGTAAGTTCAATGCTGGTCGCAGACCGCATAAGCCACATAAGTTAGAAAAACTGCAACAATTATGCGAGAAACCACGTCAGCTATGCGAGCTTAACTAGCGCAGTTAGGGTGACAAATCAACATCGAGCTATGCTGCGCTGTGTTATGTTTGGTCAACTCGCTCATCTAATATTTGAATGAGGATACAATCAAAGCATGCTGTGCTGCGCTGTGTGAGGCTGCGCTCTGTTTAAAAACGCAGTAGTCTCGAGCGAGGCGCGCTACCCGCCGAACTGTGCTATGTTTTTTTATGGAGCTCACCCTTATCGTTAGCTTAGCTAGCTTAACATGCGGTCTGCAACTGGCACAATGTTTCTTTCTCACACAAATATACCCAACGCGTCTAAAGTAGGTTCCACTCCACAAATGTGATAATTGAAATAAAACACTTAAACAGATTTTTGTCGTGGTTATATTTTATTTTACATTTTCTGACGTTTCGGATTCTTTACAGAACCCGTGATCACAGACGACTAAGATGGAAGACGTCTGTACAAAGTAATGTAAAAAGATTACTACCTTCAATATTTTCGTCAGAAAATGTAAAATAAAATATAACCACGACAAAAATCCGTTTAAGTGTTTTATTTCAATGTGTAGTGTTCGTGTAAATCAAAGATATCAATAAATGTGATAATGTTCGTATTCTCTAGGAACCGCATCCGTCAGTACCCGGCGCTGATCAACTCGACGACCACCAATTGGTTCCTGGAGTGGCCGCGAGAGGCGCTGCTCGAGGTCGCATACAAGTTCTTGGAAGGAGTGGAGCTACTGGCTTCTATTACTGGACCTAGGGTACGGATTATATGATATAACTAGCTGTGCCCCGCGGTTTCACACGTGTAGTTCCCGTTCTCGTTCCCGTAGGAATTTCGGGATGAAAAATAAGATGGTGGCCGATTCTCAGACCTACTGTCACAAAATTTCATGAGAATCGGTCAAGCCGTTTCGGAGGAGTACGGGAACGAACATTGTGACACGAGAATTTTATATATAAGACTAGCTGCGCCCCGCGGTTTCACACGCGTAGTACCCTTTCCCGTTCCCGTGGGAATTTCGGGATGAAAAATAGATGTTGGCCGATTCTCAGACCTACTGAATATGGTCACAAAATTTCATGAGAATCGGAAATCGGAATCTCCAGGTGTCCGAAGCTTTCCGAAACCACCCTGTCCAAGTCGCGTTATTCGAACCACACTGGACCTTATACCATCAACCTTCACGTATTCTCCCATAGAGGTATTATAGAGCAGGGGAGCCAGTTGTCCCTCGGTTAGAAAGAGAGAGACGATCGCGGTACCCTATAAGTGAGAAATTGAGCGACTTGAAATATCGGATAAGAATGAAATATTAATAGTTATTTTTAGTGGTGAATAATGTTACAATGTTTTTATAAATTATTCGTTTAACGACTCAAATGTTTGTACAATAATAGGGTAACGCGATCTTCTCTCTCTTTCTAACCATCGGACGTTTCCGCTTACAGGCAGCCTTCCCTACTCTATCTATAATACCTCTATGATTTTACCCCACTGAATCATCATCCTATACCATCAGATCCGCCGCAAAGAGTCCCTCGTGGAATCTCGAGAGGACATCCTGCGCGCGAGCGTGGCGTCCATAATGTCTCTGATCCACTCGTCCGTGGGGAAGTACTCCGTCAAGATGTGGCAGGAGATGAGGAGGACCAACTACGTCACGCCCACCAACTACCTCGAACTCGTCTCCGGGTATAAAGAGTAAGTTAATATTTGTAACTGGTTTATTTTGACTACCTCGATGGCAGAGTGGTCACCATGCCGGACTGATATCCGTAAGGTTGCGGGTTTGATTCCCGTGCGGGGTGAATATATCGGTCTGGGTGTGTGCGTCAATGAGTGTGTGCGTAGTTTCTGATACAAGCTCCGAGCTTAAGTAGTTAGGGGTCCGTTACTATGATGAGATGATGTAGTGAATGCTTATGTTATGTTATGTTTATTAAGTCATAATCTCTTTGTATTGGTCATTTCTCCAAAGCTGGAGACAGCAACAGATATTTTACACACGTATAGTGTCTGTTAATGTCACTCAAAGTGATGTCGCACGTCACAGTCATCATGGCAAGTCAGTCCGTCCTTCTCGCGCGCGGTCAAGCTTTTGAGTAGGAACGGGACAGTGTAATATGTTTTTTTACCGGTAGTTAGCGCCCTCAAAAGTCTAACATTTGGTTTAACCAAAAAATACCGTATAGCCATCTGGGCTGTGAAGGTCTGATGGCAGTCGCTTCACGTAAAATACTGACATTCCGCCAAATCTGGTTAAAAAATCTGGTTAAACTGAAAACCGGCTCCAAATAAACATGGGATAAAGGTTCGGAAAAAGAAAGAATAAAAGTAATTGTAATTTCCTGTACTAGAATGTTGAGATTGAAGCGTTTCGAAGTGGCGCTGCAGGCGAACAAACTCCGCAACGGTCTGGGGAAGGTGGAGGAGACAACCAAGCTGGTGGGGCAGATGTCAGAGGAATTGGCCGTCGCTAAGGTAACGAGATCTTAACATTATCATTCACTACATCACCTCATTAAAGTAACTGACCCCTTAATTTCGAAACTTATCAGTGTCTAGAGCATCAGAAACTACGTACACACTCATTCACACACACACACCCAGACCGAGATAAACATAATCCTGTAGATGTCAGTCATATTGAAATGACGTCCATTACAAATACTCGTAATTTGATTGATTTTTTTTCATATCGACATTTAGTATAAAACAAAGTCGTTTCCCGTTGTCTGTCCCTCCCTATGTAGGTTCATATATTTATTTTAAGAGGAAGGTTTGTAGAATATATTATCATTCTCACATAAGCGGTAACTATGAGGTTAAAAAAAAGGGGGGGGGGGGTTACAGCTAGTTATTGTATACGTTGTATTGTCAGGTGCAAGTGGCCGAGTGTACGGAGGAGTGTATAGAGTACATGGGCGTTATCAACGCGCAGCAGAGGAACGCAGATGAACAACAACGCAGTGTCGCCGCTAGGAGTAAGTAAACTTAAGTTTCTTTCTTAACTCATAAGAGCATATATGGGCTGATAATGATAACATTATCAGCCCATATATGCTCCCACTGAGGGGCTTGAGCCTACCCTGAATTAGGGTGATTATGCCTTAGTCATCAACGCTGATTTGGATACATATGAATTCGAAAACTGTATGGTATGTTATAATGGTATGTTACGGGGATTTAATCAGACACCTTCCGATCGCAAGGCAAAGGCCTTAACTCCTATGCCATCGACGTTCTTTTCTTGCTCAATTATTCAAGTTATTACTAAACAGTACAATAATGAACTCTTCCTTTAGTTTGCCCCATATAATTACTCCCCAGAATTTGATCCTTATTAGCAACACTATCATAATATTTAAGTAGGTATTCGCGTTGGTAAAGACACAATCCTGTTAGCTAATGTGAAAGTGTTTGTTTCAAGGCAAGAAGACGATGGAGGAAGAGGTCCAATGTAAGAAGCTGGCCGAGGCCGCCATGAGAGATCTCGCCAGCGCCATGCCCGCGCTCGACGAGGCTGTCAAGGTAACCAGGATTTTTAATTCTAAATTATACTGCCAGATATTAATATATTAAATAAAAAAAAAAACCCAAAAAATACTACTTTTAGGGCCGATTTTTCCATCGCCAGATAACTTTTATTCGATGAATAAAATTGACGTTTGACAGATTTTGTATGGAATAACTGTCAAAAATTCAAAGTTATTTGTCGAATAAAGATATCTGGCGATAGAAAAATCGGCCCTTAGACACATTTTAACGTCTCCTAAATGTCTTACGATGAAACAGCACAGCCAAGATAATTTAAGACTAGAAATTTGTAAATTCTATTGCTGTCGCACAGTGCGCTAAGCCTCCCCCGCAAAGTGCGATAGAGACAACTGCAGTCCCGACTGCAAATCTACTATATAAAAATAAGTCGGGTTTTCCTTCCTGACACTATAACTTGAGAACGGCTAGACCGATTTGGCTATTTTTTCTTTTGTAGTTTTCTAATATTCTGTAGAAGGTTCTTATGTAAAAAAATCTGGAAAATCAACGGGAAAATTGGACCCGTGCGAAGAGGGGGCGGGCCGCTAGTACCTATTAAAATTCACAAAGTCTACGGTTCGTAGTCATCAGATACCTTCTCCAAAACGCCACCGCTTTAACTCCTGTTGTCATAAATTTTTTTAAAAACCTTTGAGTTTTTTCATATACTTCCCTCCCTACCCTCAAGGCTCTAGACGCACTCAACAAGAAGGACATTACTGAGGTGAAGTCGTACGCCAAACCGCCGCAGAAGGTCGAAATGGTGTTGGAGGCGGTGCTTATATTGCTGCAGGTCTGTTTCACAACATAGTTTAATAAAGTCACTTCCCCCTGTCTGTCCCTATGTATGCTTAGATCTTCGAAAGTATGTAAGTAGATTTTGATGCGGTTTCTTTTAGTAGAATGATTTAAGGCGAAGGATTTTGATTTTTTTTGCATAATTTTATCCCCGTATTCTTACTGGAGCGGGCAGTTCATTTTGTTAGATTAATAAGAAACTGACGATAATTTGACACGTCAGAAAGAGCCAACATGGGCGGAAGCGAAGCGGCAGTTGGGAGACCAGTACTTCTTGGATCGGCTCCGCGAATTCGACAAGGACAACATATCGGACAAAACTCTCAAGAAAATCGGCACGTACACGGCTAAACCCGATTTCGACCCCGAGATAATCGGCACCGTGTCCAATGCCGCTAAATCGCTGTGCCTCTGGGTGCGGGCCATCGAGAAATACGGGAAGGTCTACAAGTATGTATTCTGTATTATATTATTTTCACCATTTTGAAAATTTTAAAGATTCTTCTGCACAGAACTGAGAACCAAATTGTCGCCTGCGGTGTTTTTAGACTAAAAAAACCAAACCTTTAAGATTAACAAGTTGGACTTCATCGCGAGTTCAAAACAAAGACTATTCTAGGCTAAACGTCAAATATTCAAGATAAACGTAGTTATTTTAAACTTGCATGTAAACAGCGAAATCGCCCTTTAGAGTCTTTTCTTCTTCTTCAACGCATGCTGCGTTAGCCACTCTGCAGGATATATTCCTCTCTAAATTCTCTCCACACCTATAAGTCTTCCCTCTTCTTTTTTAACTTTATTTGTCACAACATAACAATAATTCACTACATCATCTCATAGTAACTGACCCGTAATTAAATTCGAATCCTATATCAGAAACTACACACACACACACACACACACACCCAGACTAAGATAAACATTTGTGATTCACACAAATATTGACGCCGCACGGGAATCGAACCCGCCCTTACGACAGTCCGGCATGGTGACCACTCTGCACATCGATGTCGTCGTCTATCGACTTCACTATCACTACATAGTATAAAACAAAGTCGCTTTCTCTGTCCCTATGTCCCTTTGTATGCTTAGATCTTTAAAACTACGCAACGGATTTTGATGCGGTTTGTTTTAATAGATAGAGATAATTTATCTCCATATTCCTACGGGAACGGGAAATACGCGGGTGAAACCGCGGGGCGCCGTTAGTGTAAGTATGACTTATTCACAAAAGTCATAATTCCTTCCAGAATAGTAAAGCCCAAGAAGGAGCGCCTGGAAGAAGCCCTGGAGTCGCTGCGCATGAAGCAGCAGATCCTGGCCGAGGCGCGCGCCAAGCTGCGCGAGCTCAGCGAGATGATCGCGCGCCTGCAGAAGGAGTACGACGAGAAGGTCGCCATGAAGGACGAGCTCGAGCGCCGCTCGCGGATGTTGCAGCTCAAGCTCGAGAGGGCCGAGGCCTTGATCACGGGGCTCTCCGGTCAGAAACACTTACTTGTTATTTGTAGACAGGCTCTTCTCCGCAATCAGACGACTCAGTTGTGTCCATTTTGCGTGAGGTGCCATTTTCAGTTGAGCAAAGTTTCCGATGCCATTTTCAGATGAGTAGCTTATTTATTGATATCTTTGATTTACACGAACAGAAAAAAATGTAAAACAAAATACAACCACGACAAAAATCTGTTTAAGTGTTTTATTTTGAATGAGTAGCTTATTTCCCATGCCGTTTCCAGGTGAGCGAGAACGCTGGGAGCTGACAGTAGAACGCTTAGACCACGAGTTCGACAACCTGCCCGGGGACTGCCTCATCGCCACCGGGTTCGTGGCCTACCTCGGGCCCTTCGTGTCGGAGTACCGGGAACAACTCATGGACGACTGGTTTAGAGAGGTAACAACAATAATGTTTACTTAATTGAGTACTTAAATCACATTCAAAGTGAAGTTCTTATTCAAAGTAAAATTCAATTTCAAAGTTAAATTTAAGTTCCAAATAAATTCCAAGTCCAATGTTCGTTGAAGTGCAATTTCAAAGTAAACTTCAAGTTTAAATTAAAATTCAACATGAAGTGAAATGTGTGGATGTTTTTTCCTTTCACGCAAAAACTACTAATTCGATTTCAATGAAATTTGGTACAGATGTTCCTCATACCTACGAATAACACATAGGATTTTTTATCCCAGTATTTCCACGGGATAAGATTCCACGCGGGTAAAACTGGGGGGCACAGCTAGTGTTAAATATAAATGAGTGTATTTAATTAAGGTATACAACGAACAAGTGCCGGTGACGATGGACCTCAGCATGAAGTCGTTCCTGTTGGACGACGCGGTCCTCCGCGACTGGAACTATATGGGACTGCCGGGTAATCGATACAAAGTGTCTCTTTGTAATTACAAATACAATAAAATATGAAATCACGGCTCGGGGGATACTTACTTAAAAAAACAATATATATTTTTTGCTGTTTGTTCCGACTTTTCTCTAAATGGGTAGACCCTATTTTGACGGAACTTTCACCCCCATATAACTTATGTTAGATAGGAGTATCTAAGGCTCTTTTTTTATCCCGAAATTCCAACGGGATCAAGCTTAACATGGGCACAGCTATAACATACATTAGTAGTGACCGTTAACTCACGTCACGACCACTGCCTTCAGACGACAACTTCAGCGCGGAGAACGGTATAATCGTGGTGCGCGCGACGCGCTGGCCGCTCGCCGTCGACCCGCAGGGGCAGGCGCTCATCTGGATCTCGCGCCTCGAGGAGGAGAACGACATACAGGTGGGCCAACTGACACTTTGCGGGTTCGATTCCCGTGCAGGGTGAATATTTGTGTGAACCACACATGTTTATCTCGGTCTGGGTGTGTGTGTGAATGAGTGTGTGCGTAGTTTCTGATACCCTAGATACAAGTTCCGAACTCAGAGGTCAGTTACTATAATGAGACGATGTAGTCTGTCCATATGTATGCTTAGATCTTTAAAACTACGCAACGGATTTTGATGCGGTTTTCCTTAATAGATAGTGATACAAGGGGAAAGTTTTTAAGTAGTATATTGCCAAGGGATTGGTATTTAACCCGGGTGAAACCGTGTGGCGCTGCTAGTATAATATATAATTGTGATTAAATCCACCAGGTTGTAGACTTTGGCCAACCGAACTACTTGAAGATAATGGAGTCCTGTCTCACTGAAGGCACGCCCGTCATAGTGCAGAACGTGGGCGAGGTTCTAGATCCTTCCATAGCTCCGATCCTGGACAAGGCCATCGTCAAGATAGGCAACTCTATGGTCATCAAGTTCAACGAGAAAATGGTGTCTTACAATTCCAAATTCAAGATGTATTTGACTACTAAACTTGGTTAGATGATCTTATCGAAAGTACGTTACATTTTTTTTGGATTGATTTATCTGAAACAAATATTTATCATCGGTTTAAATATGTTCTCGCCAAGAGGCTCGAGTCTATCCTAAATTAGGACGATCAGGCCTTAGTCAACCACAGCCCAAGTTCCCTCACGTAGTTTTAACGAATAATATACCATAATTTTTAAAGTAGGTACAGTCAACGTCACATAATAGGTAACCTCCCTTGGATTACCAAGGGGACCTTAGTACTGCTGACCAAGGGAGGAACCTTTTATATGACATACAAATCAACGTAGCCTTGCATAGCTCAGGTGGAAATTAACCCATAATCTCTATAAATATAACAGGTAACCCAGTGTACACGCCCGAAACGTTGACCAAGACGACGATGGTGAACTTCGCGGTGAAAGAGCAAGGTCTGACGTCACAGCTCCTGGGGATAGTGGTCAGAAAGGAACGGCCCCAGCTGGAGCAGATGAAGGATAACCTCGTCATGACCATCGCTAACAATAAGAAAACTCTTGTGAGTATTTCAAGATCACGAGACTATTTCATGAGACTTGCGTGCATGAATATTGATCATGTCTGTTTGTCTTGGTTTCGCGTGCTGTCGGCGTCACACTAAAATCAGCCTTAGGGACGTCACGGCTATCAGCGCTGACGGTACGCGTGCCGTCGGCGTGAGATTAAAACTTTACCTAAACAGCCTTAACTTGTACCTGACGCTGACTGTACATGTGTCTTCATTTAATACTGTGTCGAACTTACACTTGAGTAGAAAGAGTAATTGGAAGACCACATCATTGCACGCACAGTAATATATGCTCATGAATCAGGCTCTCCCCTCGATGCAGACATATACGAGCTGATGATGCTGTTTATCTCACCTCGATACGGAGCTATAGGAGCTGATGATGTTGGTTCAGGTGGACCTGGAGAACGACCTGCTGCGCATCATGTACGAGTCGCAGGTGCCGCTGCTGGAGAACGAGGAGCTGTTCGTCACGCTGCAGACCTCGCAGCGCACCTCGCTCGAGGTCAAGGAGGCGCTCATCACCAGCCAGGTCACCGAGAAGGAGATCGACACCGCCCGGCAGGTAATACTCACTTTTCAGACTCAGGCTTTTGTTTATGAGTACCAGAAATCCCACCAGACTACCATTGACTGGGAGACTTCCACTGATATACCCCTATGCGCTCTCCAAGCTGCAAAACCGATTGCTATCTTGTTGTTTTCTTGAGTAGGTACCCAAATATAATGAATGATGAAATTCCTTTGCCTTGCCCCCCCCCCCCCCCCCCATTCCAGGGCTACGTGCCGGTGGCGGTGCGCGCGTCCGTGCTGTTCTTCGCGCTGAACGACCTGTCGCGCATCGACCCCATGTACCAGTTCTCGCTGGACGCCTACATCGACCTCTTCAACTACTCCATCGACCGCAGCCCCAAGAGCGGCGAGCTCGAGGACCGCATCAACAACCTCAACGAGTTCCATACCTTCGCTGTCTACAAGTACGTATCTTTATCTTTTACTAATATTATAAATGCGAAAGTAACTCTGTCTGTCTGACTGTTACCTTTTCACGGCTAAACTACTGAACCGATTGACTTTAAATAGAGGTAGCTTATGGTCCGGGGAAGGACATAGGCTAGGTTTTATCCCGAAATTTCCACGGGATCAGGAACTACGCGGTTGAAACCGCGGGGCACAGCTGGTAATTTATAAACACTGTTGTATAGCTGCCGTTGCTCACTTTTCAATCTGAATAATTTAGAGATAGGCCTATTACATTACAGTAAAGTCACAACTCACACTAACTCGGCTCTTCAGTATTTTGGTATGTCCAATGATTGAGCACCCTCCACTCATGCGAGGTCACTAACATGTTAAGCGCCGTGTATATAATTACGCCAATTCCTCTGCCAATGTCATCGGTGAGAGAAAGCAACGAGACATTTTATAGGCCGATACTTTAATCTTTTTAAATGTATAGTTTTTGCTCATATCCTATGTGGAGGAATAAGGCTGACCCCACCATCTTGTGGGATACATAGTCGGGAAGAGAGAGGAATGATTTAGCTCATATCGTTCATTCACGGACCTCCCCTTTCCCTATCCAATCGGATGGGGGAGGGCGTATAAGCAGGTAGTTCTGTAGCGGATGGAACCCCCAGGAACACGTGCCGCGCGCTGTTCGAGCGGCACAAGCTGCTGCTGTCGTTCCACATGGTGTCGCGCATCCTGTTCCAGCAGGGCAAGCTGAGCCCGCAGGAGTACCTGTTCCTGCTCAAGGGCGGCGTCGTGCTCGACCGCTCCGAGCAGCCCGAGAACCCCACCAGTGAGAACATCTACATACAAATAAATCTTCTTCTTCTATTATTATATACCGGGTGTTTGGTAGAGGGTTGACCAAACGTGATGGGCGTGTTCCTGGGCCTATTTGGGATATACAATTTCGCTAAAAATTTCCTAGTTGTTAAAATAAAAAAAATATCGCCAAAATTGTATTTTTTATTTTTTTTCCAAAATTACGACTATTTATCCCTATAACTTTTTTTTGAGCGGGTTTCCAGTCAAATTTTTTGATTGATTATGATCTCAGATATCACCTGGTCTGCTCACAGCATTTTCAGACCCCTACAAGGTCTAAATAATTTGTTATGACCACTTAACGCTAGGGAAATGAAAAATGGAAATCTTATAGGGGATCTTTCAACTCAATTAAAAAAAAAACTAATTGTAACCGAGAATTTAAAACTCTTTTAAAAACTTCTCTGTTTATCCCTTATTTCAACGGTATACTACAAGTTTTACAAAAGTCAAAAAACTTGTTAAAAATTTAGGTGCAAAGTGGAAATGGAAGAAAAAATAATAAGATATTTTTAAAAACAAATTCCAAGTTTGGCTTAAATACGTCACAGTATGAATAAATTTGGATTTATCTGAGGTCTTTTGAAGATACTGAGATGCTGTAGTGACTTTCTTAGAAAATAATTAGTCTTAAAACAAGTAAAATGGACTATCTCAATTACAGGAAGATATTGCTTCCAAATCATTTCCGATTATTGGCATCCTACTATATTAGCATCCCACCAGACGCGTGTGCCACACCACTGGACGTATTCTAATCCCTTTAATCGGTTGCCAGAGACGGGAAATCTTGATTTGGAAGCAATATCTTCCTGTAATTGAGATAGTCCATTTTACTTGTTTTAAGACTAATTATTTTCTAAGAAAGTCACTACAGCATCTCAGTGTCTTCGCAAGACCTCAGATAAATCCTAATTTAAGCCAAACTTGGAATTTGTTTTTAAAAATATCTTATTATTTTTTTTTCCATTTCCACTTTGCACCTAAATGTGATATCTGAGATCATAATCAATTAAAAAATTTGACTGGAAACCTGCTCAAAAAAAAGTTATAGGGATAAATAGACGCAATTTGGGAAAAAAATAAAAAAAACTATTTTGCCGATATTTTTTTTATTTTAACAACTAGGAAATTTTTAGCGAAATTGTATCTCCCAAATAGGCCCAGAAACACGCCCATCAGGTTTGGTCAACCCTCTACCAAACACCCGGTATATAAAACTCTTCCGTTACTGAGTGATCTACTGACTGACAGACAACGCACAGCTGAAATATAAAACTCTTCCGTTACTTAGTGACCTACTGACTGACAGACAACGCACAGCTGAAACTACTGGTCGTGAGAGATGAAATTTGGCACGTGTGTTTGTTGGGAGAAGGCTACCACTAAGAGAGGATTTTTGGAAATTCCCTCCCTAGGGGGAGAAAAGGAGGGTAAATTGAAAACTACGCGGGTGAAACCGCGGGGCGTAATGTACGACATTATATACATATATATATATTATATAAAAATATGGGACTGAAATATGTATGTCCGTACATCCCGTTATTTTATATATACTTTTTTTAAATGTCTTTAGATTGGATGCCGGACGATTGCTGGGACAACGTGACGGAGCTGGACAAGCTGCCCGGCTTCCACGGGGTCATCGACGCGTTCGAGATCATGAGCAAGGAGTGGAAGGAGTGGTACCTGCTGCCCGAGCCCGAGATCGCGCCGCTCATAGGTCAGTCGGGGTTATAGGAATATGGTAGACTAGCGGCGCCCCGCGGTTTCACCCGCGTAGTTCCCGTTCCCGTAGGAATATGGGAATATGGGGTAAAAATATGCTAAAATCTTTCCCAACTCTATCTATTAAAACAGACCGCATCAAAATCCATTGCGTAGTTTTAAAGATCTATGCATACATAGGGACAGAGAAAGCAACTTTGTTTTATACTATGTAGTGATAATGTGACGTTAAAACTATTCGTGTACATGAGGTTCCGTTGACAGGCGAATGGAACGACGCGTGCAACGAGTTCCAGAAGATTCTGTTCGTGCGGTCGCTGCGCGCGGACCGCATCTCGGCGTGCATCACCACCTTCATCATCGCCGTGCTCGGCCCGAGATACGTCGAGCCGCCCGTGCTCGACATCAAGGTGGGGGGGAGAGGGGGGGCCGAGATACGTCAAGCCGCCCGTGCTCGACATCAAGGTGGGGGGGAGAGGGGGGGCCGAGATACGTCGAGCCGCCCGTGCTCGACATCAAGGTGGGGGGGAGAGGGGGGGCCGAGATACGTCGAGCCGCCCGTGCTCGACATCAAGGTGGGGGGAGGGGGGGGGGGGGCGCGGTACGTCGAGCGACAGATGACATTAGTAGCTTCTAATTTTGGCCGCCGGCACAGAAAAGATTGTTGATTGAAAAGATTTAGTAGGGTATATTATGGTTGTTGTATAGGAAAGAAGACAGTAATTATGATTGTAATTGTAACATTTATAATCATTTCTATAAATTAGCAGTCAACATTTGCTGACAGCTGTCAGTTTTCTAAAATGTGTTCTATATTCGTTGTCAAAAATTACTCAACACGTGTGTCAGATGGCGTGGGAGGAGTCGTACTGGAAGACGTCGCTGCTGTTCGTGCTGTCGCCGGGCGTGGACCCCACGGCGTCGCTCATCCAGCTCGCCATCGACGTCAAGATGTTCGACAAGTTCCAGTCGCTGTCGCTCGGCCAGGGCCAGGCGCCCACCGCCGCCAGGTCACCACACTAACAAACAACTGGGCCACTGTGGACACTACACCTCGCCAACAATCATGACAATTAATTTATAAATGTTCTTCCACTATCTGCTCCTTTTTTCTCTTAAAATCAATAAAGTTTCATCAGGACAGGTACAAAAATGTGGCCGCTAGTTCGGAACTGACATAAAAGTGATAGACATACATACATAGTCCGCATAAACCAAAGCAAAATGGGCCTATCCGACAATTAAGACATGTTTGCACGAGTCAAAAATGGTCTCTATTTCAGCAAAATGCCACAAACATGCTGTGGCGCTTTTCAAACAGGTCCACTGTGACTTGTACCAATGTCCTGCAGATTTTCAAATGGAAAAGCGGTGCTACGGTTCAGCACGGTTCCGGGTTCAAGTCCCGGGAAGCGAAATCTTCGAATGCATTTTCCAGAAAACTCCTGTAGAATGTTAGCGTCCAGTAGTGAATTGTGATGTTGTGTGTGGCGCAGGATGCTGGCGTCGGGCATGAAGGACGGCGGCTGGGTGTTCCTGGCCAACTGCCACCTGGCGTGCGAGTGGCTGGGCTCGCTGCGCGGGCTGGACAACCCGCGCATCCACCCGCGCTTCCGGCTCTGGCTGTCCTCCATGCCCGACGACAAGTTCCCGCTCAACGTGCTGCAGCGCAGCATCAAGATGACCACCGAGCCGCCGCAGGTACACACACCACCGACTGAAGGCCAAGCAAACCGGGATCCCTCGCCAATCCTTGATAATCCCTTGTCAATCCTTATTTGGCACCCTTGGTTGGCAATACCGTACAGAGCTTTAACAATGAAGGGGGGGGGGAGGGTACCTTTTTTATTTATCTGACGCTGACTGTACAATCACCATTACCGTACACTCATCTACATACGTATCTCAGTTTGATTCCTCGTGCGTATACTCCGCTCTGGTGCAAAATGGGAAAGTCTTATGTCCAGCAATGGTCGACTACGTCTAACGACGATGATGATATTTCGTCTTTCAAGCGTTTTGAAACCCACATAACTCTCCAGACACTGGACCAATGTGTTTTCCAATCGAAAAACTACATTTACCACAGTTTCCGATATAAGTGCTCCTTTCAGGCCCTAACTGAACATATGATTATTGTGCAGGGTCTAAAAGGCAACATGGTCCGTATATTCGCGAACCTGAACGAAGACAAGTACGACGAGGCCACTCCGATGTACCGCCGGCTGCTGTTCTGCGTCGCGTTCTTCCACTGCAGTCTCATCGCGCGCAAGCGGTTCAGGCAGCTCGGGTACAACGCTGTTTACAGCTTCAATGACGCTGATTTTGATGTGAGTATTATAATTTAAGTGCCGTTTTTTTTCATTTCTTTGTAAGTTGTAATCAAGAGGATACAACTGCATATAAAACTATACTAAAAAAGTACAACAAATACGTTCAAAATAATTAATCAGTAAAACAGATTATCGGTCATAATGAGCAAACGAAAATAGGTCTTAAGTTGTCGAACCTCTTCTTAAGCCGCGAACCCCCCACCACGCACGCTCCGCCCGCGGCCCCCGGCCCCGCAGCTCACCTACGTGGAGCTATAGGCGAGTCAGCCACGAATGTATCAATGACGTCATTTTCGTGCGTAGCGTGTGCGTGTACTTCGGTGGGTTTGAGCCTTTACCAAGACTTTAGAGCTAGCGTCAGATAAAACGTACCGACCCTTGGTTGGAAATACCAAAGTGAGCATAACTAAGGGGTACTGTCGGGATCAGATTGATTTCTGGGGCTTTTCTCTAAAATAAATAATAACAACAATTATGATAAATATTTATATTTTAAAATAATAATTTCACTTTCTTTATAAAACACAAATTAAATCTATTGTCATCCGAACATTCTGTCACAATCTCTTTTTATAATAAAAACAAATATTCAACTCACTTCTTAAAAAGGTTCCATTAGCGATACAAGAAGGTGTATATCGCTACCCCCTTAGTAATGCTCGTTTGAACAACCTTTTAAAGGCGAATCCAGATGTATCATTTATCGCCGACGAGTCTCATATCGCATAATTATGTAGACGGGTGATGAGACGCATATCATCATAATCATAGAAGATCATAGAGGTATTATAGATAGAGTAGGGAAGACATACAGCTGCCTGTAAGCGGAAACGTCCGATGGTTGGAAAGAGAGAGAAGATCGCGTTACCCTATTATTGTACAAACATTTGAGTCGTTAAACGAATAATTTATAAAAACATTGTAACATTATTCACCACTAAAAATAACTAACTTGTTATATTTCATTCTAATCCGATATTTCAAGTCGCTCAATTTCTCACTTATAGGGTACCGCGGTCGTCTTTCTCTTTCTAACCGAGGGACAACTGGAGACCTGGCTCCCCTGCTCTATGTATAATACTTCTATGTACGTGATACGGTGATCGGCTCGGGCAAATGATACGTATCTGGACTCGCCTTTATGTGACGCTGACTGTACTGTCCAGGTGTCAGACAACCTGCTGGCCAACTACCTGGAAGAGTACGAGGATGTCCCGTGGGACGCGCTGCGGTACCTGTTCGCCATCATCAACTACGGCGGGCACATCACCGACGACTGGGACAAGCGCGTGCTCATCGCCTACATCAACCAGTTCTTCAACGAAGACGCTCTCGAGACCCCATTTTATAGGTGAGGAATTTCTTATAAAATTGTGTATAGGTACTGTAGTTTAGTCCACCGACGCCTTCGTTCTCTCCTTCTCCTATTCCTCCTAATATCCTGTTAATCCTTGATTGCCAATGGACTTGTGACTCTTATAGTATTGGATGTGATGACGATATTTGGGCGACGTTACTTACCATCTGGTAACCCGTCTGCTCCTTTCTCCTTAAAAACATAGAATTACCTACTTATCTTTTGTAATAAGTATCTCGCATGATCGGGTCAGGTTGTCGACGATCCCGGCGTATCACATCCCGCGGGACGGCAGCCTGGAGTCGTACCGGGACTTCCTGGACCTGTGGCCGGGCTACGAGCGCGCCGAGTCCGTGGGACAACACGCCTCGGCTGACGTCGCCACTCTCGCGCAGGTTACTTTACACTATTTAGAGTTTTTACCCTGCGGTTTTACCCTCATAGTTCCTGATCCCGTGGGAATTTTGGGATAAAACATAGCCTATGTCCTTCCCCGGACCATAAGTTATCCCTAAAACATGAAAGTAGTTTTCACTTTAGCAATTTACTGAAACTTTTAATACATTTCGGTGGCCATATTGGATCTTAGAAGTTTATTGTGCCTCTTATTTGTACACTCCATTTGTCTTTAGTATGTATACTTGGTGATAATAAGAAAGTAATGATTATCTGATAGTAAATGTATTTGAATCAGGACGCTCTAATAATGTGTTCTACGCTGTTCGCGCTGGCTTCTACCGGGGGAGGGGGCGGCGGAGGGGGTGAAGATCAGAAGGTAAATACATAAGTAGTTACATACATAATAACAAAATTTATTACTCATCCAAAACCAAGACATTTACAGAGATCAAAGTAAGGCCTTTGATAGATAATGTTATGAACCTTTAATAACTTAGGAGCACCTGTTACACCGACAAGAGCAACAGATCTTAAGTTGATGATGATGAAATTTAGGAACAATTACTTAAGTACCTACTTTAAAAGAAGTTATGAAGGTTGTGTGTGAAGTCGACCAACCCGCACTTGGTCAGCGTGGTCGACTAAGGCTTTATCACCTCATGCAGGGCAGGAACTTCTCGGTGGGGACATATACAGGGTGTCCGGGCTTCGATGTCGAATACTTTAGGGGAGTAAAATATGGTGATTTATCGATAAATCACGGTTCCAATTTTCTCTAACCTCCATTACAAAATGGCAGCCATTTTGCCCCTAAAATATCCGATATTGAAGCCCAGATACCCTGTATATGAGCTGATGATGATGACGAAACATAGGTGGAGGAGTTAGCAGCGGAGATGTTAGTAAAGCTGCCAAACAAGATAGACGTAGAGACGACGGAGAGGATGATGGGCCCGGAGATAGTCATGCCCATGTGTGTGTCGCTACTCCAGGAGATCGGGTACTTCAACACGCTCATATCGGCGATCACGGCTGGCCTTAAGGTAAGGAGACAAAGATGTGTTGGTGAGCATTCTATATATACAAAATTCTTCCGTTATTGAGTGATGTACTGACTGACAGACAACGCACAGCCGAAACTACTGGTCGTAGAGAGCTGAAATTTGGCCCGTGTGTTTGTTGGGAGGAGTAGGCTACCATTAAGAGAGGATTTTTGGAAATTTCCCCCCTAGGGGGAACCCAAATTATGCCCGAAGTCATTATTCCACGCGGACGAAGTCGCGGGCAAAAGCTAGTCGATAATAAGATTTTATTTAAAATAAAACACCTTAGGTTATGTAGGAAGGTAAGATCAAACCTCAGATATCAGGGCCTGGAACTGCTGGAAGATGTGGAGAATTAGTTTGATACCAATTATTCCGTTTTTAAATAAGTTGTTGAGTTTTGGGTAGAATTAGGTGACATTTTTTAAGGAAAGCACTAAAGTTATTATTTAAAATATTGTTGCAGGAGCTCCGTCGTGCTATCGAGGGTCTGGTGGTGATGTCGGATATGCTGGAAGTGATGTACACCTGCATATTCGAAGGGAAAGTGCCCACCTTTTGGCAGAAGGGTTCGTTCACAGAATTCTTACTTCACAGACAATTGTTATTTAAAAAAATACCAGCCCGAGTTTCTTGCTGATTCTTCTCGGCTGATGTAATTTCAGAATCGGTGTTAGATTCATATCGTCCTTCATAAGTGCTCATTGAGCCCTTACTGAATAAATGTTTTTCTAATCGCATAAGGGCCTGCGCGGACGACGTAGTTTTCTCCGAGGCGGAAAAAAAGTATACAAGTATATTATCGCGGTAAAAAGTCCACCGCGGATTTACCTAAGTACCGCGAACTCAAATCACACGGTGTGCGATCGTTTGTTGCCCGAAAATACATATTGTACTATGGAACAAATACCTATTCAGAGGTTACGTTGTGTTGCATTGCCATTTACATGGATTTGAAGAAAAAGAGAAGACATTTTAAAAGAAAATACTGGGTCCATTCTTATATCGCGTCACTCTAGAGCGCATAGCGTCGAATTAACGCCAAATGCATTGCTTCACCTAATTACACGAGTTCTTCTATTTTGTTCTGGGATTCTCCCGTAGGTACTTCTGACCGGTCCGCTCTCGGCATGTCCTTAGTTATTTGGGGGAGTTTTTGTACGCCGTACTCTAAATCCCTCGTTTGCAATACTCGATACAGTTGTGAGCGCATCCATTTTAGTGGTCAAAACTCGATGATTTTCTCGCCCAAGAAAAGGACAGTGAATATACATTCCGTGTAAGCGAAAGAAATGCATAAATTAATAGTTACTCGCTGACTGTTCAGTTCACACTGCCGCTTAATTGGTTTTGTCGCTGAAAGACAAAAATAAACTCGCTGACTGGCTGAGCGAGTTTATTTTTTACTCGCTCAGCGATACTCATCATTTGTTTTCATGATCATTTCGAAGCCTCGAATACTTGCATCTTGCCCGGCGAGTATTTGCTTCTTGCTGATCACCAACTCGCTTACTCGCTCATCGCTGGTAGTGGGACCACTACCTATACGTGGAGCGTTGGTTTCGTGAGTAGGTAGTACAAACTGCGAGTGTATGTAGGGCGGCCGTCCATGAAGCCGCTGGGCTCGTGGTGCCGCGAGCTGTTCCTGCGCGGCGCGCACCTGTCGGCGTGGGCCAACGCGCCGCGCGCGCCGCCCACGCTGTGCTGGCTGCCCGCGCTCGTCGCGCCCACCGGCTTCCTCACCGCCGTCATGCAGGTACGCCGTCATGCGTGGGTTCTACCTTTTCAATTCAGTAAACTTTTGCCGTAGTATACTGACTGTCCCAATGTCGTGTGCAGACGACAGCCCGCGGCGAGAGCTGGCCCATCGACACGCTGTGCTGGGAGTTCACCGTGATGCCACTTGAGGAGTCCTCCTTCGTCCGCCCGCCCAGGGACGGAGGGGTCTACGTCAGGTACGTACACATACTATAATTGTGGTAAAAAAAAACTTAATAACTTACATTTTTTTCTCTTTTAGCGGATAACTAAAACCATTTAATTAAACAACTCCAAACAAACTCAACTTATTAAAAAAAACGTAATAGATATCTCTATAGGACTCGTATCTCGGCAGATCCATTGGTAATAGGTCAATAATACTGAACGTTAATTTAATGACTCATCATTAGGTTTGTTTCGTCGCAGTTTTCCTCATTAAAAACTTAAGGAAAACAGTCACTGCATTAAATGTTCCATTATAAACCTTGCTGTAACGCAATAAGGTATAAATAAATGTGAAAAATCTTGAGATATAAGTTTGCTATAATCAATATGATTTCTAGTAGTGTATGAATCACTGGTGGAAAAGCCACGAGGGGAATGATATTTCTAAAAAATATTTGTGACTATTATAGTAATAAAAAAAGTGAAAAATAAATGAAATACAATTTATTCATGATACACTTACTAAATCACTATCTGGGGGCACGGCAGTGCCCCCCGCCAAGTCGAGCGCGAAGCAAACACTGCCGTACCATCCTTTACAGGAACCCTTTCGCCGCATTTTCAGGCCCCTATTTGACAACCTCTGGATAAGCCCAGAACGCTGAAATTTTCGTCATCCAGTAAGCTATACAATCACATACTTAAAATAAAATTTCAAGTCTGTAGGTCATTTAGTTCCGAAGTTAAGCGAAAGCAAAGTTTCGCATTTTAGACAGACACTCACTCACTCACTCACTCACTCACTCACTCACTCATGATCATCAAAATAGAACTAGTACTTCCCATAAACCTAGGGAGCTGAAATTTGGTACAGAGTTAGGGTTTAATGGCCACATAAAGGGAAAACTATAAAAACTAGGATAATCGAACGGGAACGGGAATTATACGGGAACGGGAGTGGGAATTGTAACTCAAGAACGGCTGAACTGATTTGGCTGAAAATTGGTGAGGACGTAGCTTAGAACCAGGAAAAGGACATAGGATACCTGTGATCCCGAAATTCCCACGGGATTGGGATCGGGAATTTTAAAATCAAGAACGGCTGAATTGATTTGGCTGAAAATTGGTGGGGAGGTAGCTTAAAACTATTAGAAGAACATAGAATACTTTTAATCCCGAAATTCCCACGGGAATGGGAACGGGAATTTATAACTCAAGAACGACTAAACTGATTTGGCTGAAAATTGGTGAAGAGGTAGCTTAAAACCAGGAAAAGAACATAGAATACTTTTAATCCCGAAATTCCCACGGGATTGGGAACGGGAATTTATAACTCAAGAACGGCTGAATTGATTTGGCTGAAAATTGGTGTAGAGGTAGCTTAGAACCAGGAGAAGCACATAGAATACTTTTCATCCCGAAATTCCCACGGAAACGCGAACGGGAACTACGCGGTTGAAACCGCGGGGCGTTTAATAATAAAATACTACTCCTAAAAAGAAAAAAAATGTGTCAAATAAGAGAATCTAATAAAATAAATCAATATAAACACGTTTCAACAAAAATAAATGAAATCCCACCAAAAACATTCTGTAAAAAACTAGCCAAGTCTCGATGGAGCTGCTTGTTTATCTCTAAAAAGTAATGCAATCTAGACAAACTCGTGCCAAGTCTAAGGTTCCTTACTGCGATTTCTTTATTATTATAGTTAATGTTGTGTGACTTGGCCGTTGAACATTGTTTAAAACGTTAGTAGTGGGTACAAGTCAATTTTGTTTACACGTAATGTTATTACATTATTAAAATACGCAGCTTCATCAAGCCTACAATTGACTGGATATTGAATCAACGTTTTTCAAGTGGTAATTTTCTATCGTCAATGGGTAGCGGTTCTGGCGACAGATTGGTGCAATGGTGTCATGGAGCACCTAGTTTTGTACCTTTGTATACATGTGTACCCTTCAACGGCCAGGTCACACAACATTAACTATAATAATAAAGAAATCGCAGTAAGGAACCTTAGACTTGGCACGAGTTTGTCTAGATTGCATTACTTTTTAGAGATAAACAAGCAGCTCCATCGAGACTTGGCTAGTTTTTTACAGAATGTTTTTGGTGGGATTATTTTATCACTTATACACTTAAACAATATCATAAAATTATCACATATTAGGTCTATCAATAACAATGATATCATAGCAATACTATGACTAAAACAATTATTACTGTTCCCACTATACATTATTATTAATATAAAGTCTTTGGTATGTCCTCAAAAAATAATATAAAAATTTAAAATGTAATCTAAATCTTAGTGTATGTTACTTACTCTGCTTACCATTTGAGTAAATAAAAAATATAAAATTGTTGTCTATCAGTTAATTTAAAAATATGGTTTATACACACGCAGCTTACTAAGCTATAACTAGGAATAACAGTATCCTATGTGTTATTCCAAGTTATAAGGAACATCTGTACCAAATTTATCTAAATCGATACAGTAGTTTTTGCGTGAAAGAGTAACAAACATCCAAACTCACAAACACACAAACTTGCATTTATAATATTTGTAGGACTATACATACACAGCTTACTCCAATATAGTAAATAATTTAATCTTTCCAAAAAATTTTTAAAGCTTTATAAGCAATTGCAATTTTATGCAAAGCGAGTTGCAGTCAAGTGAAGGGCTTATTCTAGTTAAATGAAAATAATATGAAAGTTATTACTATAGTTACACAACAAGGACCCAGACTTCAGTTTCTTGTAATTAATCTCAGTAGAAGGCACATTGTGTTCGGATAATCAATTTAGTTTCTACAATTTAAATATTGTACTTTTTCTTTGACCAAAACATTGAATATATTAACCTAATAAAAAAATCTTGTTTGTATAACAAATCTTAAGTAATTGTATTATGATTTCACTTTATCTTCTTGCATGGCCTCCCAGTAAGAGGGCGGCGACTCTTCCAAGTCGGGCAGTTCCTCCAACTGCAGTTGGTCATGTTTTCTCTCCCCGATTACCACCGGGACCTCCACTGTGGCGTTGATGTGAGGCAGCGGCAGTCGCAGCGTCAATCGGTACCGGTATTCCCGCGACATCACCTTGGAGTGCTGTATGGAGTACAGCTCGGGCCGAGACGGTACGATACAGTTAAAAGTGGTCTTCCCTCTCTCCTTTGCTGGTGGTGTTTCTATCTCACAATTCTTTTCTACCTTACTATTCCTGTTCATCCTCCCGGAGTTAGCTGTGTAGGTAGTGTAGCTATAAAGTTCGATCCTGACCGAAGTCACTTTGACGTCGGAGTCGTTGGTGACGTAGACCTTCATCCGCGCGTTCTCGCCGGGCGTCAAGTGGCACTTCTCCATCTCCGCCTTGAGGGTGACCTTCTGTGGCGCCACAGAAAACAGTTTGAGCAGCTCCTTCTCGAGCCCAAAGATGATCGGTCCCTCGGCCTGCGGAGACACGTACCCGTACACCGGCAGCTCTATTGAGAACTTCTTGTTGAAACTGAATAACGACAACTTTTCAAATTTGATTATTATTTGGTATTTGATGGTGCATATTGAGTTTTTCAATGAAGGCGGTATGTCGTTCGGTAGGTGGAAATGGAACGGGTATTCGTAGCTGCCCACCGGAATCGTCGCAGGATGTACGTTTAAAATGTTTATGTGAATGTTGACAATATTTTCGGTACCTTCATATGAAGTGGACTTGTTATCGCTATCACTCTCCGTCCAGTAACATCGCCCTCTCCCAACCAATGAGAGGATAATATTGTTGAACTCTGTTTTCTCATCCAGAGCGTACCTAACGACGCCAGTCACAGATTGTCCGGCTTTATAAACTCCATCCTGGCTTTTGTTTAATAATATTTGGCACATCACACCCATGTTTACACCGTTAGAAAGAGAATAGAACACGATATTTTCTCAATACGTTTTCACTTGTTGTAGAAAACTAGGTTTAGTTAGTTCGCGTTTAAAAGTCTATTATTTTTATTTATTTATTCCATTTTTTGGGTAGGTACTAATGAATGAACTCTCGCAGTACGTTTTATACGACGATGTTCGACGAGACTGTGCGATAACAAATATATAACAATACAATTTGTATTGTTTTGGTTGAGATTGAGATATGGGCCCACACCAATGGCCCACACCGACCGACCGCCCGGCTGTGGCGCGCTGCTTTGTTTTGACAAATGACAACTGACTGACAGTGACAGCATTGACATGACAGCACTTCCGCCCCGCGAAGCAAACACAAATTTAAAAAAACCGAATTCGGCTTTATTAGAATATATTAGGATTTGTTATACCAATTCTTAAATATATTTTACCAATAAATTTGGTACTTACTCATAGTTAACAGGTAAGTAAGCTTTGTAATTGATTATCTTTTTATTATTTTCCTAACAACATGGTATCAATTACTTTATATTAAGTACTAGCGGCGCCCCGCGGTTTCACCCGCGTAGTTCCCGTTCCCGTAGGAATATGAGGATAAAATTATGCTAAAAACCTTCCCACTGAATCACTATCTATTAAAACAAACCGTATCAAAATCCGTTGCGTAGTTTTAAAGATCTAAGTATACATATGGACATAAGGACATAGGGACAGAGAAAGCGACCATGTTTTATAGTAGGTATGTAGTGATGATGTAGTGAAGGTAAGTACACACTTACAATAAAAACAACTTATGTAGGCACTGGACCTCAATTTAATGAGTCATCAACATCATTAATATCATGATAATATCATAATTGCTAGGTAAGTACGTTAAGTCGCAGTTTTCCTTATTAAAAACGTAAGAAAACAGTACTTTACTGTATTAAATGTTCCATCATAATATAAACTTCGCTCTCATGTATTAAGGTAAACATTAATTTAAAAAATCTTCTTCACATATTAATAAGTATAAGTAAGTACAAATCGTATGATTTCTAGTAGTGTAAGAATCACTGATGATGAATAAAGTAATAAGTACGTAAACAAGAAGCGTAGATACCAATGTCGAAACCGCGGATAACTTGAGATTTTATTTTATTTTTATTTCCATGGAAAACATACAGTTCTAATTTTATATACAGTCACAATAAACTTAGTAGACAGCTATTAACCAATTAAGGTCAACCGGGGCTATTGCGTCTTTGGGGCAAATGCGTTTTTTCGAAATTATTCAAAAACTATTCATTCTTTATTAATTACTGCCATCTCGTAGCATTTGTATAAACGAAATACAGCTACATAAAGTCCGAGCAAATAGCTCTCTACTTCACTTTTCAAGTATTTAGCCATTTTGTAAATGGAGCATTTTTGGCAAGTTGACATTGTGAGAGGTGAGTCACCAAATCCATATTCATTTTAGGTTTTCCTAAATTGGTTGATTTTTGTCAATACTGATTGTAAAGGATGGTCAATGAGTTGATTAAAAATACGGTTATTTTTAAAGAAATGGCATTATTTGGAGAAATAATTACATTTATATTTTCAAGTTTAGGAGTAATCTTTTGGGGTAAATGCGACTGCACATATGGGGCAATAGCGTCTAATGCCACGCATTTGCCCCAAAACAGATACTGTCAACCTTTTTACTGACTGCAAATTTTAAAATGAAAATGATATTTCAGTTAAATAAATAAACTATAAATTACTTGATATGGGATTGATATTAATAAACACTTAAGTAACTAAATATGATTTTCAAAACTTTATACTACAAAGACCATTCAAACCATGGCAATTGGCTGAAGAAGAACAAGGTAGCAAAACGACACTAAAGTAGAAGAGAAAGTGATCATTCTCTTCATTCGTTGACGATGATTAAATTTTATAATGTTTTGCACTCTTTTTTCACATGATAATGTAAAATTACATATAGTTTATCAAAAGCTTCGTTTCATGGAACTAAATTTACTTTATATGAAAAATCGCTTCATTATAGAATAGGGCGCAACCATTTTTGACAACCGCAGCTGCATACATTTACAGAGATAGTAAGCCCGAGCTACCCAAGTAAAAGGTTGACAACATCTGGATCTGCTACGGGGCTAATGCGTCTGTCTAAATTAGACGCATTTGCCCCATTTTTCCCAAATTTGTTCTAAATTCGTCAAATATTCTTTTTGTCAAGCTTAACCGTCAATCCTCGATACATATACTTGACCGGAATAAAATTATTTTGTTTTCCTCACGAAAAGTTTAGTAAAAAAGTATTTATTCAAGAAAGATGCATTTGTCCCAAAACGGGGTAAATGCGTCAAAAAGGGCAAATAAAAAGAAACAGTGAATTTTACATATTTTTAAAACTCCGGCAAAAAAAGCATCCCTGGTATTTTATACAGAAAAAGCCATAATATTGGACTACAGTTTCAAAAAGAGCATAATGACATAATTTAGCTCATAATATGATGTTAACTTAGAGTGATCGAAAAATGGTACGCAATAGCCCCGGTTGACCTTACATGTTTTCACATATCGAATCTATATCACACAAGCAGCTTATGCTAAAAATTAATTGAGGAACTTTAAATAACAAATTTTGAGAAATAATAATAATGATAAAAAACATGAAAAAAAAAGAACATAAAACCTGAAGTTGAATGAAATCAACGAAAATATATAGATAAAAAAAACATATTTTGAGTAATAAATTAACAAGAGATATAAGGAAAATCTAAATAAGATTTTAGTGCACGCAAAACCAATGATTTGTTAAAATTCTTCTAATACTATCCGGTTTCGAATAAAACAAGTCTATTAGTAGAAATTCATAGATCCTTTCGATTATGTTATAATACATGATTTAGAATACAACAATTATTACTGTTTCCAACAATTATTGTACATTTAATATAGTCTTTGGTATGTCCACGAATAATAATACTTAAGTAATTATATAAAGTTGAAGAGAACAGTGATCCAAATTATAACCTACGTTACAAAGGCACTCTGCTTACAGTGAATATTAGGCTTCATAAAATATCTTAACGGTTAGATATTGTATGACGCCTAAGAAAATGTATGCCCCGTAAGAGGGTGGCGACTCCTCCAAGGGTGCAGTTCTTCCAACTGCAGTTGGTCATGTGTTTCATCTCCCGATGACCACCGGGACCTCCACTGTGGCGTTGATATGCGGCAGCGGCAGTCGCAGCGTCACGCGGTACCGGTACTCTCTTGATACCATCTTGGAATGCTGTATGGAGAACAGCTCAGGCCGAGACGGTACCACAAAGCCGAAGGTGGTCACTCCTCGCTTCTTCGCTGCTGGTGTTTCTATCTCACAATTCTTTTCTCGCTGATTGTTTTTTTTCGTCCTCCCAGAGTTGGATGTGTAGGTAGTGTAGCTATAAAGTTCGATCCTAACCGAAGTCACTTTGACGTCGGAGTCGTTGGTGACGTAGACCTTCATCCGCGCGTTCTCGCCGGGCGTCAAGTGGCACTTCTCCATCTCCGCCTTGAGGGTGACCTTCTGTGGCGCCACAGAAAACAGTTTGAGCAGCTCCTTCTCGAGCCCGAAGACGATCGGCCCCTCAGCCTGCGGAGACACGTACCCGTACACCGGCAGCTCTATTGAGAACTTCTTGTTGAAACTGAATAACGACGACTTTTCAAACTTGATTATTATTTGGTATTTGATGCTGCATATTGAGTTTTTCAATGAAGGCGGAATGTCGTTCGGTAGGTGGAAATAGAACGGGTATTCGTAGCGGCCCGCGGGGATCTTCGCAGGCTGCCCTTTTAAAATGTCTATGTGGATGTTGATAATATTTTCGGTACCTTCGTGTGAAGAGGGCTTGTAATCGCCCTCGCTATCTCTCTCTGTCTCTGACCAGGAACAACTCCCTTTCCCGACCAATGAAAGGATGATGTTATTAAACTTTGTCTTCTCATTCAGGGCATATCTAACGACGCCAGTCACATATTGGCCGGCTTTATAAACTCCATCCTGGCTTTTGTATAATAATATTTGGCACATCACACCCATGTTTACACCATTAGAAAATGAATAGAACACTCGATATATATTTAAACTTCTCAATTTTTAGTCCGCGTCAAAAGTCGGATAATTTTATTTCACTTATTATAGAACCAGGTTTAGTTCGCGATCAATAGTCTAATAAGTATTTTATTTATTTCATTTTATGCTTTGAAATTTATTGCCTAGCGTACGTACGAACACAGCACACACAACTATATTATCCCGAACCGCCCGCACCCGCGCCGCACCGGTTTATTTTAATTGCTTGTCAAATGACAGTTGCCAGAGTTGCCACCACCATTGACAACGCGCCCACCACGCGAATCAAACACTACAGAATGATCATTGATCAACGATACACCATGATGATACCATCACAAAGTACCTATGTACTTGGAAGACAAGAATGTTTTTATACACCACAAATAAAAAAAATACCGGAATTCGGATAAAAAACAACACAAAAATTACCTACCTATTAGGCCGGTGTCTTGAATTTAGCGGGCAGCGGGGCGCTAGCGGAGCGGGAGCGCGAGCGGAGCGGGAGCGGGGAGATACTTTCCGTGTATTTCAATGGACCGGTTTTTGAACACAGCGGAGCGGCAGCGGGGCGGGAGCGGGCAATGAGCGCTTTGCGCAAAGAGCTCGCTTTGCGCTCATTTAGTGTTGTGAAATTTAATTTTGTGACGTGTCGACATGTCCTCCGACGTGATAGTACAAATAATTATTTTAACAATTTTTTATATATTTCTTTGTTTATCATTATTTTTTTACGAACCTATAATCTATATATAGGTATAAAAGAAAGTCGTGTTAGTTACACTATTTATAACTCAAGAACGGCTGAGCTGATTTGCTTGAAAATTATTGGGGAGGTAGCTAAAAACCAGGAGAAGGACATAGGATACTTTTTATCCCGAAATTCCCATGGGAAAGGGAACTACGCGAGAGAAACCGCGGGGCACCACTAGTTTCCATTAAATGAAACAAGGAGTACGTACCCAGTTTTATACGTTGTTGGGATTAATTGCCTTTGTTTCACATTAAAAATGTAAGAAAGAACAGCTTCATTCATTTCGCTCTTTAAAAATACTGATAGATTATAAGCGAACTGTAATATTTTATTTTTCTCATAGGCCAAATCGAGTGAACCGGATTAGTCTAGGAGCTAAAAATAAAGTTTAAATCTAATAACGTTAAGCACTCATTCTTGTATAGTCCTAGAAATTGTCGGGACATTGTCTTTGTTCTTCATAATTTCTATAAAATTCGACTTTTATTTTCCTTGCCCTATAATAGAGATTCACTTCTTCTTTCGCTCACAAGAAATCAAATAAGTTTGAATCAAAAAGATGTTGTCGCTGTTGTTCAGACATTTCGTTCATCAATAAAAACAAATTTTCTACTTCTTGTCAAGTCGAGTCGAAAATAAAGACAAATATCTGAATGTCCCAACACTACAGCGCTATAGCGCCGCGGGGGTTATTCCTGTCTGATCCACCTAATATTTTGCCATTCCGGTCTGATCCCCTGCCCTCTTTTAACAGGTAAGTACTTTCAAGAAAAAATATATTATTATGTAGTTTAATTTGATTGAAGTGTTTTATTCAATCATCACAGGAATTTCAATATGCAGTATTGATTTAGTAAATAAATATTTCGAAGAAATACTGAATCTACTGTGTTGTTTGTTACTTTTTTCCTATAGGTTCGACATCGACCATGTCAAAGATAAAAGATTTGTATATTTTCTGCCTGTGAAAGTTGATTGAAATTGATTCAGTCGTTTTAGATATTGGTCGGAACAAACAGACAGACATTTTTTATATATAATTTTTTACTTCGTACAATAATGAAGTAAGCTACAAAGATTTTGGTGGTTGGCTATAGATCTCCGGTACCTGAATTTGATGATTCTGTTTGTTTGGGGGTGTTCTAGGGGCTCACCATAACACATTTAAACTGTTTTTAGAGTAAAGAAACGCATTATTGAGTTGTCAAATCATACATGGTCAAAAAGTTTCTAAAAAATTGATTAGGTTTTATTCAAATAGGTCAACATTTTGGTTAGGTTATGTTAGAACTGCGACCACACAACGCGCCAACCGAGCGAGCGAAGCGACCGTGCCGCGGCAGCGGCTGGCGAAGCGTTGAAATATATTTGCGGAGAATTCTGTAAGAAACTTCAATTTTTTTTTAGAAAATTAGTAAATAAGTGAACGAATTGAATGACTGAACGGTGATAATCGAAAGGCTCTATATTCTGTTGTCTCTATGATTTAACGACATAATCTGTGATCTAATGCATTATCTGTCAAAATTGCTTGATTTTTCACGTATTTCCATAGGATTTTATTAATGTTGTAATTAATTTATAATGCGTTTCTTTACTCTAAAAACAGTTTATATGGGTTATAATGAGCCTTTAAAACACCCCCAAATAAACAGCATCATTAAATTCAGGTACCGAAGATCTATAGTCTTACCATTTTTAGAATATTTAATATTATACTAGCGGCGCCCCGCAGTTTCACCCGCGTTGTTCCCGTTCCCGCAGGAATATGGGGATAAAATTATGCTAAAAACCTTCCCACTGAATCACTCTATCTATTAAAAAAACCGCATCAAAATCTGTTGCGTAGTTTTAAAGATCTAAGCATACAAAGGGACATAGAGACAGAGAAAGCGACTTTGTTTTATGTTAAGTAGTGATTTAGAAATTTACGCATAAAGGATATGCTCTCCGGGTACTTCTAATCACTCTCCAAAGAAAGTCCAATTAATACGTAATTTGTGAATCAATTTAACTCAAGTTTGAAAAGTCCACTTTTACATTTCTGTTCTCCTGGTATTCAAAAACAATTATTGTATTTTTTTTAAATACATAATGTTGGTTGAATAAAAACCTCTACATTATATTTTGTTGCCGACTGTCCTAAATAATGTGGTAATACTTAGGGTATTATATAATAGGGTATCTGACCGGAATAAAATATTTAAATTTATTTCTGGACTGGGATCAGACCGGACTAGAAAAAAATATACTTATAATTAAACGGTATCCGTTACGGGGTATCAGATACGGGGGATCAGACAGGAATAACCCAGCCGCTCGATCTGCCCGCTGCTTGCCCGCTAAATTCAAGAATGGGTCTGCGCTAAGCGCTCCGCTCGCGCTAGCGCCCCGCTAGCGCCCCGCTGCCCGCTAAATTCAAGACACCGGCCTTAGGGTATTCTGAAACATCTGACAGTCATAACAGAAACTTAATGCTCTCATTATTTTTAATCTAAAAAACTTTTGATTTATAATAAACTTGTTTACAAAGAAGCAAAACATGTTTATTTACCCATGTGTAACCGGTTTTACAACAACACGTTACTATAATTTTTTGGTTACGATATCATCATAAGGTGCTATAGATTATGAAAATAAACTAATATGGTAGGTAAAGTGTCTATATCACTATCACTACATAGTATAAAACAAAGTCGCTTTCTCTGTCCCTATGACCTTAAGAGCCGTGATCTGGCGCGCGACAACTCAAATTTTCACTCACACAGACGCGCACGCGTGTCCGCATGCACACTGTCTATGTGGTGACGGCGCGCTCGCTCTGAATACTCCGGCCGAACGGTTTTGATCCATTGGAAATTATAAATTGTGTAAAAGTGATTGACAAAAGTATGAGTATATATAAAATCAAGTCTAAAGTATAAAATACATACTTATGTAAAAAAATCGTTGCGTAAGATATGATTAGATATAATTTACATTATACGTTTCGTTTCGGTATTTCATTATTGTATACAGAGTGTCCGGACTTCGATGTCGAATACTTTAGGAGGGTAAAATATGATGCATTTTTTATCGACAAATCACGATTCCAAATTTCTCTAGTCACTTCTACAAAATGGTATGGTAAAATATATATAATGGTATTAATAAAGTATTTATTTAAGAAAGATACATTTACCCCAAAACGGGGTAAATGCGTCAAAAAAGACAATTAAAAAGAAACAGTGAATTTAATATATTTTTAAAACTCCGGCAAAAAAACATCCCTGGTACTTTATACAAAAAAGCCATAGTATGGACTACAGTTTAAAAAAGTGCATAGTGTCATAATTTTGCTCATAATAGGTATGATGTTAATTTAGAGTGATTGAAAAATGGTACGCAACAGCCCCGGTTGACCTTATCTATTTTTTAACGCGGTGAAAATGCATAAAACTGCATAATAGGTAGTCATTAATTAAAATTATCTATAATGCCTCGTTACATTACACGGCTTCTCGGAGTAGGTACGTTGCCGCCCGGCCGCGCGGCCGAATCGGGGCGCCCGCGCCGCCGCCCGCGCGCCGACAAAGCGACAAAGGACCTAGGTACCTAATCTCCATTCACGTCGTATTACAAACATAGGTACAATATTTTAGCACACGCGCGCCGTTACCGCTTTTGTTTCAGGACTATATTATGATACAGTTTAGTGAACTGATATTTGCAAATGGTGTTCTGATTTGTTATAATTTTCGTGCTATATTGTTAGATTTTTTAAAAATATTTTTAAAAAATTACACGCATACAATAAAAAATTAAAACACTTATAATATTAGTCCATATATGTAGGACTAATAAGTTACTCCTACATATTATATGGACTAATATTATTAGTGTTTTAATTTTTTATTGTATTTTCATCTCCACGTTGTATAAGTAGAACTAGTAGGATAATAATAATATATATTGTAAAAACTTAAAAATTAAGATAATTAATGATATGATAATTATTAGTTACAAGATTAAGAAGAATATTGAAAAATATTTGTTACGTATGAGTATAATATAAATTTTCGGTACCATACCAACCTTTTAGCTCTTGCTAAAGCCAGACTTTCTAAATTACATCCTTTCCTTTTTTTGTTTAAAAATAATTTTGTTTTTCTACCCATTCTGTCTGAAATATTTACAATCATCAATGTTAATATTAAAAAAAAAAACAACAAATAATATAACAAAAAAAAAATACGTACCAAGTATCAAAATGTGTTTATGAGTTACTTGCATAAAATTCGTACGCGCCGCGAAGGTGAAACGCTGAGTACAAGCGATACGTCCTCTCTCTAAAAAGCCTCGCGGCAGACTGATTTGAATTGTTTCGTGCGTCCGATTTTATAGTAGTTTTATGATGATTTTAAAATATTTATAGAAAAAAAGACAAATTGATTTAGAGATTTTTTTTTAGTATAATCGTTGTAGAAAATGTTCTTTTATTACATGAGGTAATTTTAATAACGTTTTGAGCATCATTTATCAACGTAAATTACGATTTTCTTGAGTGTGATTTTTACAAATTCTAACTTTATATTTTTTTCGATTTCAATAATAATTATAATAACAATTAAATTTTCCTCAGAGTATTTCCTTAATAAGGATCAGGACTTTAAGTTTGTTTAATTTTTAGTGCTAAATTGGTCGAATTACTAGAATTGGAAGGCATGGAAGTTAATGCTAAACGTGAAATTCAGAAAACATATGTTCAGTTTTCTTGATATATTTTTTAAGTTTTCTGTATAATATTGTTTTTCTCAGAGTATTTCTTAGATGACAATATTTCCTTTAATTATTACCTAAAAGCATGTTTATAAAATACGCTTTTCATATAATATGACTAGATCAAAAAGTACAAAAACCGTCAATTATCGAGTGTAAAGTCTTAAGTAATAGTTTCCTATGTATGCTTAGATCTTTAAAACTAAGTACGCAACGGATTATGATAGATAGAATGATTCAGTGGGAAGGTTTGTAGCATAATTTTATCCCCATATTTTACGGGAACGGGAACTACGCGGGTGAAACCGCGGGGCGCCGCTAGTTAGGTCAATAAAAGCCAAAACGACAGTTTTTTGAATATCTGCCTGTCTGTATGCTTGTGGGCATAATGCAAAAAATACTGCACTGATTTAACCGAAATAAAGTACGTTTAGTAACTTTTAACCAAAAATAGTAAGTAATTGGGATACTTTTTATCCCGAAATTCCCACGGAAAATGGTTATCGGTCAATTGAAGTATCTCAAAATCTCCGGGATTTGGAGAACATATAGTAAAATAAGCACAGGTTAAGCGAGGTTAACATTGTTACTATATTATGTAAATGTGGACTGAAAAAGACATCTTTTTTTTCTTTTAAATTAAAATATTCATAACACCTATGGATGGTTACGTCTTCGTACTTATTCCAAAAAAGATTTTGCAAAAACCGTTAACTTACTAATTGATATGAGGAAAAATAACGTTAAAATCCCCCACGGAAATTACGCGTTTCTTATTTTTTAATCCAGTTTAAAATCAACGTCACTTATTTATTTATAAAGGTAAGTATATTATTTCCTTACACTAAGGTGAGCCAATTACATGTAATAAAGAAATAACGCGGGTAAAACCACAATGCACAATCACTATCACTACATAGTACAAAACAAATTCGCTTTCTTTGTCCCTATGTCCCTATGTATGCTTAGATCTTTAAAACTACGCAACGGATTTTGATGCGGTTTGTTTGAATAGATAGAGTAATTCAATGGAAAGGTTTTTAGCATAATTTCATCCCGATATTCCTACGGGAACGGGAACTACGCGGGTGAAACCGATGGGCGCCGGTAGTCTGTAATATACAATTATACAAAACCCAACCGCCACTGACTGACTGATCTATCCACACAGCTCGAACCACTCGACGGATTGCACTGAAATTCGGCACGCAGATCAAGATTAAGTGATTGTGCTTTTAGGTCGATCGATGACTGCGAAGGCTGAAGACCGTGGAACCTAAGCGTATAGGTACTTAAACATAATGTGATCCAGCAATCAATAGTATAAAACGACGTTTGGTCGCCCAGGAACTTAGGAACTTAGTACTATGCACTATAAATAGATATTCCATTTCATAACCAACATATTATATGATCAGTGAGAGAGTATTGCAGTGCTAAACTATAGGACGATCGTCGTATAGTTTAGCACTGCAAACAAAAAAGATCTTTACAATAAAAATATTTTTTTCATTCTAGAATCAACTTATCAAACATAACATGAACGCGTGACTTGTTTATTAGCTAGTTATAATTAAAATTAAACATTTTCCCCAAATTGTTGGCCATTTTAAGGAAAAATGTTTAGGCCGACTGCGATAACGGTTGATTAGTAGCAACTATCGTTCCTGTGCAGTATTTAGTTTAACCTCAGTTGATATAGGCGTAATCGCTAATCCGGTAATATAGGACAAGTAAAACGTAAAATAAGAAAGACAGAAAGGTGTGGAGAGAAACTGGAGAGGCATATGCCATGCAGTGGGCACACATGCTGTTGAAGAAAAGGAAAACGAAAAACAATAACATTTACAACAACGCAAATATGACCATACACTGTAAAATAATAGTGGATACACCGGCAAGTGGTTTCTTCAGGCCTGGAGATCTCGTTACAGGAGTCGTCAAGTTCACCCTCACCAAGGAAATCAAGTTCAATGCTATCAAACTCTCCTTGATCGGTAAAGGAAAGTGCTCTTGGACCAAACAAAATACGTTTCGTAGGGGGTACAGCACTTATACTGGTTCCGAAAAATATGCTGGACATAGCATACATTTTCATAATAAAGACGTGACGATCCAACCCGACATCGAAAATCAGCACCCATTCCGATGCCCACTACCGCAAGACATACCGTCATCGTTCCAAAATGGTACTTGTTCAATAGTATACAAGTTAATATTAGAATTTGAAAAAAGTGCCCTGTTCAGTTTCAATAAGAAAGTAACCGAAATTATACCAGTTCTCGGGTATGTGAATTCGCCGCGTCCAGGGCCGTGGGGCTGCCAGATACAGAAGAAGTTGTGCAAGTTATTTAACGATGAAAAACCCACAGTGATCGTAGATATCACGTTATATGATTCTCATGTAAGGTTCAATGAACGGGCGCTGTTCAGAATCGTAGTTAACAATCAGACAGACGTTAAAGTGACTGCAGTTAGGATCGAGCTTTTCTGTAAATACACCTACACATCTAATTCTGGACGACAAAAGAAAAATATTAGTAAAGTTTCCGGTATAGATCAGGAAACGACTGCTATTTTAGCACGAGCCGTGGAATCGTTCGACTGCTCAGTGCCAATGAAACCCAAACTCTACTCCGTGCAGTATTCAAAGATATTTTCCAGAACATACACGTTCAGAGTGACGCTGAGACTGCCGTTCCCTCACTGCAACAGCGAGGTGAACATACCGGTTACCATCGGGGAAACGAAGGAATACCAACGACAAATACGATTGCAACTTGAAGAAATACAGAATCCACCACCATACAATAAAACAGATAATTCTTGAATGATTTTGAAATAAATTAATGTTTCTCATACAAGGTGCTTTTCATTCTTTGTTAAAATTGACTTTGAAAAAGTATATGTTCTACGTAACGTAGCCCTTAAAGTACCTATTCCTGAAACGTCTGGACCCACTTTCATTTTAATAGGTTCAGTAGTTTTTACGTCAAGAGTAAGTAGGTACTAAAAATCAATACCTACGAGTACCTATAGGTCTAAAAACTAACGCTATTATCGCAATTTCCTGTCAGTTTCCCAAAAAATGTGATGATAAGGGGATTGTGGGACACGACAACGAAGCCAAGAACTAATTAATGTATACTTAATTAAACAAAACATTTATCAAAAGCGAATGAACAGTCGTATTTATTGGTATAAATAATTAATCTAGAAAAATAATTAGGTAAGATAATAAATTATTAATAACAGTCTCAAGTGTTTTATACAATCAAACTTTTAAGTTGTTGTAATATGATGTTATATCATTTCTCCTTCTCTTTGTCTTCTTGCATGGCCTCCCAGTAAGAGGGCGGCGACTCTTCCAAGTCGGGTAGTTCCTCCAAGTGTAGTTGGGCGTGTTTTCTCTCCCCTATGACCACCGGGACCTCCACTGTGGCGTTGATGTGCGGCAGCGGCAGTCGCAGCGTCACGCGGTACCGGTACTCCCGCGACATCACCTTGGAGTGCTGTATAGAGTACAGCTCGGGCCGAGACGGTACGATACAATTGAAGGTCCTAACCGCCCGCTTATTCACTGCTAGAGTTTCTATCAAACAATTCTTTTCTCGCTTATTGCTTTTATTCGTCCTCCCGGAGTTGGATGTGTAGGTAGTATAGCTATAAAGTTCGATCTTAACCGAAGTCACTTTGACGTCGGAGTCGTTGGTGACGTAGACCTTCATCCGCGCGTTCTCGCCGGGCGTCAAGTGGCACTTCTCCATCTCCGCCTTGAGGGTGACCTTCTGTGGCGCCACAGAAAACAGTTTGAGCAGCTCCTTCTCGAGCCCGAAGATGATCGGCCCCTCGGCCTGCGGGGACACGTACCCGTACACCGGCAGCTCTATTGAGAACTTCTTGTTGAAACTGAATAACGACGACTTTTCAAATTTGATTATTATTTGGTACTTGATGGTGCATATTGAGTTTTTCAAAGAAGGCGGTATGTCGTTCGGTAGGTGGAAATAGAACGGGTATTCGTAGCGGCCCGCGGGGATCTTCGCAGGCTGCCCTTTTAAAATGTCTATGTGGATGTTGATAATATTTTCGGTACCTTCGTGTGAAGAGGGCTTGTAATCGCCCTCGCTATCTCTCTCTGTCTCTGACCAGGAACAACTCCCTTTCACGACCAATGAAAGGATGATGTTATTAAACTTTGTCTTCTCATTCAGGGCATATCTAACGACGCCAGTCACATATTGGCCGGCTTTATAAACTCCATCCTGGCTTTTGTATAATAATATTTGGCACATCACACCCATGTTTACACCATTAGAAAATGAATAGAACACTCGATATATATTTAAACTTCTCAATTTTTAGTCCGCGTCAAAAGTCGGATAATTTTATTTCACTTATTATAGAACCAGGTTTAGTTCGCGATCAATAGTCTAATAAGTATTTTATTTATTTCATTTTATGCTTTGAAATTTATTGCCTAGCGTACGTACGAACACAGCACACACAACTATATTATCCCGAACAGCCCGCACCCGCGCCGCACCGGTTTATTTTAATTGCTTGTCAAATGACAGTTGCCAGAGTTGCCACCACCATTGACAACGCGCCCACCACGCGAATCAAACACTACAGAATGATCATTGATCAACGATACACCATGATGATACCATCACAAAGTACCTATGTACTTGGAAGACAAGAATGTTTTTATACACCACAAATAAAAAAAATACCGGAATTCGGATAAAAAACAACACAAAAATTACCTACCTATTAGGGTATTCTGAAACATCTGACAGTCATAACAGAAACTTAATGCTCTCATTATTTTTAATCTAAAAAACTTTTGATTTATAATAAACTTGTTTTCAAAGAAGCAAAACATGTTTATTTACCCATGTGTAACCGGTTTTACAACAACACGTTACTATAATTTTTTGGTTACGATATCATCATAAGGTGCTATAGATTATGAAAATAAACTAATATGGTAGGTAAAGTGTCTATATCACTATCACTACATAGTATAAAACAAAGTCGCTTTCTCTGTCCCTATGACCTTAAGTAATAGTTTCCTATGTATGCTTAGATCTTTAAAACTAAGTTCGCAACGGATTATGATAGATAGAATAATTCAGTGGGAAGGTTTGTAGCATAATTTTATCCCCATATTTTACGGGAACGGGAACGCCGCTAGTTAGGTCAATAAAAGCCAAAACGACTGTTTTTTGAATATCTGCCTGTCTGTATGCTTGTGGGCATAATGCAAAAAATACTGCACTATAAATAAAGTACGTTTAGTAACTTTTAACCAAAAATAGTAAGTAATTGGGATACTTTTTATCCCGAAATTCCCACGGAAATTGGTTATCGGTCAATTGAAGTATCTCAAAATCTCCGGGATTTGGAGAACATATAGTAAAATAAGCACAGGTTAAGCGAGGTTAACATTGTTACTACACACATCAAAAGTGTCTAGGGATCAAGCATTTTTATGCGGATTTCTTGAGATTGAGATGTGGCTTTGTAATAAATTTATGATTTTATAAATTTATATGGATCCTTTTTGGTGCATTTCATAATTTGAATCAGGAACTGTGAATCAAATTCGAGTAAAAGATGAAAATCAGCTGTCAATATTTTCCCTATAAAAACATACAACGCATTGAAGACATTATTAGTGCTACTGTTTCCCTACTACTGATTAAAACCAACGTTATTATGGAGCGGCGACGTCATTTAAGCAGGGAAGAAATGCTCAGAGCCGTGGGAATGATAGAAGCTGGTTCCCGGCAACGTACTGTGGCTTTAGCTCTGAATACAAGTCAGAGTGTTATCAGTCGACTTTGGACACGTTACCGAAGCACTGGTACCGTGGCTGAGCGCCATGGAGGACGGTATCGCTGCACCACACGGAGACAAGACCGATACATTCAAATCTTAACTCGAAGAGCTCCAACAATAACCGCCATGATGTTAGCCGTGCGGCTTCATCACTCTTCAGGGAACTTAATTAGCGACCAAACAGTCAGAAACCGCTTGCATGAAGTGAACCTTCATTCCCGAAGACCGCTACGGGTACCACCTATAGCAATGCACAATCGTAGGATTCGATATCAATGAGCTCTTGAACACAGAAATTGGGCAGAAGAACAATGGCGTTTCGTGTGCTTTTCTGATGAGTCTCGTTTTGGTATGAGACCGGATACTGGAGAACCCCTGGACGCCAACAGCGATTAAAATCCTGCCAGGAAGTCCATCCTTATAGTGGTGGAACCATCATGGTATGGGCGGGTATTTGGATCGGCGGAAGAACTGAGTTGATTTGGATCAGAGGCAACCTCAACGCTCAAATTTATGCTGAGACGATTGTATCAGACGTCATCGTTCCTCTACAAGTGCAAATCGGTCCCTTATTTCAGTTAATGCATGATAATGCACGACCGCACACCGCAAGAGTTGTAAGACAGACTCTCGCCGCAGCTAACATCAATGTCCTGCCCTGGCCTGCTCAGTCGCCAGACTTGAACCCGATTGAGCATGCATGGGATATGCTACAGAGAAGAGCTCTGCCGAATATGGAGGGTATCCAGTCGCAAGAAGACCTTTTTTTGTTGTTGCAACGAACATGGGCGGCCATTCCACAGCGTGATTTGGATGAACTCATTTTGAGTATGCCAAACCGATGTTCTTGTGTTGTTAGTGTTCGCGGTAGAAACACGGATTATTAATTGTTTAAGTTACCCAATAAAATTTTAAAGAAAACTGTTATTTCAGTCTTTTTTTCGAACTTTAAGGTTAGTGGTTCAAATGTCAAAAATCCCTTTATTAGGAAAATGGCAAATTTCTTTATTAATGCAAAGGTGACTTGGTTTATCGTTACTGTGACAAACGAAAACACTTTATTTGATGAATCCTTAAAGAAAATTTTAATTAATATCAATCAGGAGAAAAGTTATTGCAAAAATATATGTTGATCCCTAGACACTTTTGATGTGTGTATATTATGTAAATGTGGACTGAAAAAGATATCTTTTTTTTCTTTTAAATTAAAATATTCATAACACCTATGGATGGTTACGTCTTCGTACTTATTCCAAAAAAGATTTTGCAATAACCGTTAACTTACTAATTGATACATACGTATGAGGAAAAATAACGTTAAAAACCCCCACGGAAATTACGCGTTTCTTATTTTTTAACCAGTTTAAAATCAACGTCACTTATTTATTTATAAAGGTAAGTATATTATTTCCTTACACTAAGGTGAGCCAATTACATGTAATAAAGAAATAACGCGGGTAAAACCACAATGCACAATCACTATCACTACATAGTACAAAACAAATTCGCTTTCTTTGTCCCTATGTCCCTATGTATGCTTAGATCTTTAAAACTACGCAACGGATTTTGATGCGGTTTGTTTGAATAGATAGAGTAATTCAATGGAAAGGTTTTTAGCATAATTTCATCCCGATATTCTTACGGGAACGGGAACTACGCGGGTGAAACCGATGGGCGCCGGTAGTCTGTAATATACAATTATACAAAACCCAACCGCCACTGACTGACTGATCTATCCACACAGCTCGAACCACTCGACGGATTGCACTGAAATTCGGCACGCAGATCAAGATTAAGTGATAGTGCTTTTAGGTCGATCGATGACTGCGAAGGCTGAACACCGTGGAACCTAGGCGTATAGGTACTTAAACATAATGTGATCCAGCAATCAATAGTATAAAACGACGTTTGGTCGCCCAGGAACTTAGGAACTTAGTACTATGCACTATAAATAGATATTCCATTTCATAACCAACATATTATATGATCAGTGAGAGAGTATTGCAGTGCTAAACTATAGGACGATCGTCGTATAGTTTAGCACTGCAAACAAAAAAGATCTTTACAATAAAAATATTTTTTTCATTCTAGAATCAACTTATCAAATATAACATGAACGCGTGACTTGTTTATTAGCTAGTTATAATTAAAATTAAACATTTTCCCCAAATTGTTGGCCATTTTAAGGAAAAATGTTTAGGCCGACTGTGATAACGGTTGATTAGTAGCAACTAACGTTCCTGTGCAGTATTTAGTTTAACCTCAGTTGATATAGGCGTAATCGCTAATCCGGTAATATAGGACAAGTAAAACGTAAAATAAGAAAGACAGAAAGGTGTGGAGAGAAACTGGAGAGGCATATGCCATGCAGTGGGCACACATGCTGTTGAAGAAAAGGAAAACGAAAAACAATAACATTTACATCAACGCAAATATGACCATACACTGTAAAATAATAGTGGATACACCGGCAAGTGGTTTCTTCAGGCCTGGAGATCTCGTTACAGGAGTCGTCAAGTTCACCCTCACCAAGGAAATCAAGTTCAATGCTATCAAACTCTCCTTGATCGGTAAGGGAAAGTGCTCTTGGACCAAACAAAATACGTTTCGTAGGGGGTACAGCACTTATACTGGTTCCGAAAAATATGCTGGACATAGCATACATTTTCATAATAAAGACGTGACGATCCAACCCGACATCGAAAACCAGCACCCATTCCGATGCCCACTACCGCAAGACATACCGTCATCGTTCCAAAATGGTACTTGTTCAATAGTATACAAGTTAATATTAGAATTTGAAAAAAGTGCCCTGTTCAGTTTCAATAAGAAAGTAACCGAAATTATACCAGTTCTCGGGTATGTGAATTCGCCGCGTCCAGGGCCGTGGGGCTGCCAGATACAGAAGAAGTTGTGCAAGTTATTTACCGATGAAAAACCCACAGTGATCGTAGATATCACGTTATATGATTCTCATGTAAGGTTCAATGAACGGGCGCTGTTCAGAATCGTAGTTAACAATCAGACAGACGTTAAAGTGACTGCAGTTAGGATCGAGCTTTTCTGTAAATACACCTACACATCTAATTCTGGACGACAAAAGAAAAATATTAGTAAAGTTTCCGGTATAGATCAGGAAACGACTGCTATTTTAGCACGAGCCGTGGAATCGTTCGACTGCTCAGTGCCAATGAAACCCAAACTCTACTCCGTGCAGTATTCAAAGATATTTTCCAGAACATACACGTTCAGAGTGACGCTGAGACTGCCGTTCCCTCACTGCAACAGCGAGGTGAACATACCGGTTACCATCGGGGAAACGAAGGAATACCAACGACAAATACGATTGCAACTTGAAGAAATACAGAATCCACCACCATACAATAAAACAGATAATTCTTGAATGATTTTGAAATAAATTAATGTTTCTCATACAAGGTGCTTTTCATTCTTTGTTAAAATTGACTTTGAAAAAGTATATGTTCTACGTAACGTAGCCCTTAAAGTACCTATTCCTGAAACGTCTGGACCCACTTTCATTTTAATAGGTTCAGTAGTTTTTACGTCAAGAGTAAGTAGGTACTAAAAATCAATACAAATTTTGCACCTACGAGTACCTATAGGTAAAAGCTAACGCTATTATCGCAATTCCCTGTCAGTTTCCCAAAAAATGTGATGATAAGGGGATTGTGGTACACGACAACGAAGCCAAGAACTTATTAATGTATACTTAATTAAACAAAACATTTATCAAAAGCGAATCAACAGTCGTATTTATTGGTATAAATAATTAATCTAGAAAAATAATTAGGTAAGATAATAAATTATTAATAACAGTCTCAAGTGTTTTATACAATCAACCTTTTTAAGTTGTTGTAATATGATGTTATCATTTCTCCTTCTCTTTATCTTCTTGCATGGCCTCCCAGTAAGAGGGCGGTGACTCTTCCAAGTCGGGCAGTTCCTCCAAGTGTAGTTGGGCGTGTTTCCTCTCCCCGATGACCACCGGGACCTCCACTGTGGCGTTGATGTGTGGCAGCGGCAGTCGCAGCGTCACGCGGTACCGGTACTCTCGCGACATCACCTTAGAGTGCTGTATGGAGTACAGCTCGGGCCGAGACGGTACGATACAATCGAAGGTCCTAACCGCCCGCTTATTCACTGCTAGAGTTTCTATCAAACAATTCTTTTCTCGCTTATTGCTTTTATTCGTCCTCCCAGAGTTGGATGTGTAGGTAGTATAGCTATAAAGTTCGATCTTAACCGAAGTCACTTTGACGTCAGAGTCGTTGGTGACGTAGACCTTCATCCGCGCGTTCTCGCCGGGCGTCAAGTGGCACTTCTCTATCTCCGCCTTGAGGGTGACCTTCTGTGGCGCCACAGAAAACAGTTTGAGCAGCTCCTTCTCGAGCCCGAAGATGATCGGCCCCTCAGCCTGCGGAGACACGTACCCGTACACCGGCAGCTCTATTGAGAACTTCTTGTTGAAACTGAATAACGACGACTTTTCAAATTTGATTATTATTTGGTACTTGATGGTGCATATTGAGTTTTTCAAAGAAGGCGGTATGTCGTTCGGTAGGTGGAAATGGAACGGGTATTCGTAGCTGCCCGGTGGGATGGTGACACGCTGCCTGTTGAGAACGTTTATTTGTATATTGACAATGTCCTCAGTACCTACTAATGTGGTAGACCTTTTGCCATGGTTCTCTGTCCAGGCGCATCTCCCTTTCCCGACCAATGAGAGTGTGATGTTGTTGAACTCTGTCTTCTCATCCAGGGCGTACTTGACGACGCCAGTCACAGATCGGTCGGGCCTATAAGCCCCTTCTTTGTATCTATTAACAAATATTTGGCACATCACACCCATGTTTAATTTATAATAAGTTTCAATCACAATATATTCAATGTTTTCTCGAAACTTGTTTTGTACAAATCTTGTAAAGAAAAATATTATTTACATATAATTTATTCCGTATTTTTTGCTTTGAAATATTATAAAAGTGATTGCGTCAGTGTCTCGTACGTTTTGACAGCACGGAGCAACCGACACGACTGGGCCTGCGTACAATTCGAACAGACGAAATATAAACTCGTTTTGAATCAGAGAATTGTGATATTTTGTCATATTTACGTCTTTGACCAAATGCATAGCATACTATGATTCCGCCTACTCTGTGATCCTACTAATTTATAATAATAAAATAATACATAATAATTATTTAGTAGGTGGCTAAAAGTGTGAGTTTGTGGGGCTCGAGCGGCTCCCAAGATTTTTAAACACTACTTTTTGCCCGCAGCATAAATATTTCCCTTTTTTATTTACATTACCAAATAATAATATTTCAACTATGTCTGCACATCTAGACATAAATTGAGTATTTGAAAAAAAATATTTTTGTGTTAAATTGAAAGATCATATAAAAGTTTTATAACAAACTATGTTTGTTTTTTGATTCTTTGCAATAATTAAAAAGTTACATTAAATTAAAAAAATGAATTAAAATCCAGTACCGAGAACACGCCGATAGCTGTCTGTGACGTCATAATGTTAGTTTTGATTATTGTCGCGAACGCTGTACCATAGATTACTAAATAGTTACTACGCTGTACTATAACATTATGACGTCACAAACATGACAACCAATTGTGGCGCGTTTACAGTCACGTGATTTTTATTTATATTTTATCAATTTTTAATTGATTCTAATTAGTTTAAAAAAACCTTATTAAAGTTTTTAACATTGAATATCGATATAATTAAATATAAAGTATAAAAATTCATTAAAAAAACAGTAGTTATTTTTTTTTCAAATACTCAATTGAGTTTGGTTCACAGATAATTTATTTATTACCAGGATTAGCACGTAGCCACTTTTTGTTTCGTATAACAATGAAATTCTGTGTGGATTCTTAAGCAATAGGTTTCAGAGTATGTTCACAGACTGCAGACCTTAATTCATGCCTATTTTTTAAGTTCCTATACGGTCTCCAGACCTCTCACTCATTGTCCTAAAAGCAGTAAGAGCGTGGTCCTTGACTAGACCATCCGGACTGCCAAGTAAAGGACCGCGGGTTCGATTCCCGTGTGAGACATATATTTATGTGATCCACGATTGTTTGTCTCGGTATGGGTGTGTATGTATGAACGTCTGTATTTCTGAGTTTCTAAAGGATGATAGAGTGATAGATTATGTAACTTCTCCAGTGGAGCCAGCCTGAAATGTTCAAATTGTGATTATCACTGTTTTGCCACTATTATCATCATCAGCTCAGTGCCCAACGAGGGGCTCGAGCCCCTGAATTAGGGCGATATATTGTCTAGTTTAATTCTAACTAGCAGCGCCCCGCAGTTTGACCCGCGTAGTACCCGCTCCCGTGAGAATGCAGGAATAAAATTACACTAAAAACCTTCCCCTTGAATCATTCTATCTATTAAAGAAAACTGCATCAAAATCCGTTGCGTAGTTTTAAGGGAAGGTTCATATCTGACGGAACATGCGTCGCGTAATATCGGTCGCGTAACGCCAGAACAGACAAATGTATAGAAAAACACTTGACCGTTCACACTCAACCGATTATACGTTAGTGCGTTGAGAAGTACGGTTCCGACAGATATGAACCTTCCCTAAAGATCTAAGCAGCATACATAGGGACAAACAGCGGGAAGCGGCTTTGTTTTATACAATGTAGTGAAGTGATAATATTTGTTGCAGAGGCCAGTACTTGGAAGGAGCCAGCTGGTTCAGGAAGGAAGGGTACCTGCAAGAGCCGCTGCCGATGCAGCTTGTGTTCCCCATGACCCCCATACACTTCAAGCCGATACGCGCCACTGGCAGGCGGCTTAAGAGTAAGATCAATATATCCTACTAATAATAAAAACGAGAAAGTTAGTGAAAATGTATGTATGGATAAATGAATGTAGGCCTATGTTTGTTAGTGATATTCTATCACGCAAAAATTCCTAAATCGAGTAAGATGAAATTTAGTACAGATATTTCTTACAACCAGCAATAACAGAGGATAATTTTATCCTTACAATTGGGGGGTGTCGCGGCTGGTGAAACGGAACGGCGAGCAGCGGTCGTCGCGGATTGGTCCGCGACCAGCGAATGCGAGGGCGTAAATTCAAAAATTAAAAATTGTTACATTACTCATCAGAAAGCGCTACGACACAATATATATTTCATTGTAATTATTTTAATTCGGATTAAAACCTAAATTTTCTTATTCGCAATCGTCGTTGTTATTCAAGAACATCCCCAGAAGTCACCCTATACGAAACAGTCAACAACGCGACAGGGGGTATAGATGGTTATAAATTATAACTATCTGTACCCCCAAAGTTTCACCGTATTATAACTTATAATACATCCGGACACAATCGCTATTTAATGCCAAACTAAGCAAAGCTTGCAATATTGATGCTAGACAACGGATAAGTTAAAAAAAACTTACCTACTAATAAGAATATATTTTAATATTACAATATTTTGTTCAGATCGCTACATCTGTCCGTGCTACTACTATCCGGCTAGAAAGGGCGCTTTCGTAGTCGCCGTCGACCTGCCTTCCGGCAAAGAAAATTCAGACTTCTGGGTGAAGCGAGGCACGGCATTACTCTGTACGCTAGCCACATAATAAATTATATTTTAATTGTTATTGGCTCTTTTATTTACTTTTGTACGAAATGACAACAATATTATAAGCCTATTCCACAGTATCTCGCTTTTTTTCTTAAAGAATAATTGAACATAACATGGTAATTTTGATGTTGCAACGTGGCAAACACACCGATGTTATTCTTAGTCTATTTGTAAGAGAATTCAAAGAATGGGTACTTATGTTTATTATAAAACTCTTTATTACCATACACAATTGAAACACTCACATACAAATATAAAAGTAAATTAAATAACAGTCAGTTGTAAACTAGGTAATGAATATTGAAGACTTAAAAGGTTACCGAGGAAAACGGTTTCTTTGTATTTCATGATAATTCGTGTTAAATGTGACATTATTTTGACTGCCATGGCACTTATTGTCCCTTTGTATTAGAAACTACACATTTAAAATGATTTATTATGTCCTTAGGTTCGATTCCCGCGCGGGGTGAATATTTGTGTGAACCACAAATGTTTGTCTCGGTCTGGGTGTGTGTGTGTGTGAATGAGTGTGTGCGTGATATCCTAGATACAAGTTTTGAACTTAGTTATGAGTCAGTTACTGTAATAAGATGATGTAGTGAATGATTTTATGCTTATGCTTTGTTCTGAAAACTTCACATTTTGGCATGACTAAAATATCTTCTCTAGACTTTGTTCAAGTTTAAACTCATTCCAAGTATGTTACCCCTTTACCCTTATATCTATTTAAAACTGTAATAACTGATTAATCACATTTAGATTCGTTTGAATCTTTTTCTGATGAACAACTGTCTTCACATGACTGATGATGTTTCTTCTTTCCCTTATCATGTTCATCAGAGCAACTTTCATCTGATTCACAAGATTCTTCACTTGAATGTTTCTTGTGTTTTTTATGGTGTGATTTCTTACCTTTAGAATGTTTGTCTTTGTGATCTTTATCAGAAATTGTTTCTGTTTTAGCCACAGCTACGCTCTCAGTCTTCGTTTTATCTCCGTCTTTAACCGTTTCTGTATAAGCTTCAGCTTCTGCTATCTCTTTATCGGTGTGTCCATGCCCAGATTTCTTATCTTCATGTACGACAGACGCGGATGCTTCATCGACCTTAGTTTTACCATCGTCATAATGAGTTGCTTCGCTTTCAGCTATATCTTTAGACTTATGATCTTTCTTTTTGCCATCAACGTCTTTACAATCTTTTACTTCTTTTTCAACGCCGGCTGCAGCGTGTGAATATTCGCCAGTTTTCTTCTTGATATCACCTTTTTCATTGCATTCATCTTCGAAGTTCTCGGTCTCTGCTAACGCGTACGCTTTTTCTATCTTCTCGTGGTGACCCGAGGAGGTTTCGTGTGGTTCATGTGAGTGATGTTTGTGCTCATTAGTCTTGTGTTTATCCTCTATATTCTTCTCAAAAGGCATGTAACCTGGCAAAAGAAGCAACGATGTATAAGTACCTACTTATAGTTTTAAATAAATACTTATAGTATTATTAAAATATTTATTTATAAAGTAACTTACTTTTATCGAAGAATGTATTAGCATTGACAACAGTTACCTGAAAATGAAAAGGGGGATTAGCCTAAAGCTCATGTCAAAGAATTTAAATATAGGTTGTCATGTAAAAACGTTGAACACCAATCAATAACTTAAATTCACCTTTTGAACACAATCCTACAGAACTCATGGCTCAAACTATCTAACAGGTTTTTTTAAATTTGAATTTAAGAAATCTCTCTCATTTTGTTTAAACTTACTTACGAGTATATTACCTGTAATGTATTTTCCTTTCACGGCACACTATTAAGGACTCCCGGTCTTTTGGAAGGCTAGTAACTAGTATTATATATTATATTATTATTAATATAGATAAATGTACTTACTAATACAACGAAGTATATCCATAACCCCTTCGCCATGTTGGTTTAGTTCGTACTACACTTGTATGTAAAGTTACAGTCTCGAAGTGAACTTATACTTATTTGTTATTTGCACAGTACCTGCACATTGCATTTATAGCATAACTCACTTCACTATGATGTTGTGTATTTTGAAAACTGTCTTTTGGCAAACTTACTAATGTTATTATGAAAATATTAGTAAATTTGCAAAAAGACATTTGGAGAAGACAAGATTTTTTTACAAGAATCGGAAAAAAATATGTAAGTAAATTAGTTGTTGTAGAAATTTACAAAACTGCAGGACTGTCAAATGAGGGGCTTCGAGACACGCGGACCCCAAATAAAATCTGCACAAATTTAAAAAACATTAATGTTTTTTAAAAATAGTTTACATACTTTGGTTTTTTACTTAAAATACAGTGGCAAGAAGGGGACGAAGCAAAAAAGTTTAAATTATAAAACAATTGAAATAAAACACTTAAACGGATTTTTGTCGTGGTTGTATTTTGTTTTACATTTTCTGACGTTTAATCCGTTTAAGTATTTTATTTCAATGTGTAGTGTTCATGTAAATCAAAGATATCAATAAATAAATTAAAGTTTTTAAGTTAAATTTTCAGGTACCTAGGTATAATAGTAAAACTACAGCATTACAATAACACCTGTTCAAACTAACGATCTACTAGTTCGAAAGTAAATAAGGTACTTTTAATATGACTTATGAATAAAACAATTTAGATAAGTAAGTACTTAATAATTATGAAATTTCGAAAAAAAATAATACTTAGTTTTCCTTGCCTTGGCTGTATTTGTAATTTCTCTTGGTTACAACACCACGTGAGAACGGCAGGAACAAATTCGGTAATACTTTTTCGTTTTCAATCCTTGTTATCGGCGTGAGAAGATTCTTAGGAAATGAAACGGAACGTTGCATGAAAAATTATCAACTACATATTTGGTTGTCTGGAAGAGATCGCTTCTAGCGATAAGGACGCCTTTGCCCATGTACCTTTTGTTTTTGTTTTTTCCTATTTTCTGTATCCTTGTGTGTGTGTATTATGAGCAATATAGTATTTTCTATCTATCTATCTATATGCCAAATATGTGTCTAGACTGGTAATAGAACCTTAACTTCTGCCACAATTATAGATAGGGTCTCTCTTCAGAAGCGCTCATGGCCCAGTGCTACCCACGGATCACTTGTGATCCGTGCAACGTCGTAAGCAACGTAGCAACGTCTGGCACCGTCATGACTGATGGGTCATTACTTACTAAAAATGGCTTTAATTTCATGAGCGTTTCCGTGCTTCGGAGAGCATGTAAAACCGTCGGTCCCGGTTGTCGTACTAAAATCATCGACAATTGTTACGGGTAGTTAGAGCTCTTAAAAGTCTAACATTTGGTTTAACCATAAAAAAATTACGTATAGCCTGGGTTGTGAAGTCAAGATGGCAGTCGCTTCACGTAATACTCGTACTGTCATTCCACCAAATCCGATTAAACTAAAACCCGACCCCAAATAGGCATGGGATAAAGGTTCGGAAGAAGAGAAGATAGGCAGGGTCTCTTCCAACCTACCCCACTTGGTCGTAGTTTTATTTGCTTTATGTTTTTCGTGATACATGGATTAGCAGAGGGCGTCGTCGGGGTCGGCCGAGAAAGCGTTGGCGTGATGATCTCGTCACCTTCGACAGTAGCTGGTGGGAGGCTGCGTAGGATAGACAGAGGAGGAGAGGCTGTTGGAGATGTTTGGGGGAGACCTTTGCCCAACAGTGGGACGATAAAGGTTGACACAAAGATGGACTGGCAGACTAGCAATTCCACACTTCCACTTCCTTTCATTTGTTTAAAGTTTTTTGTTCTTTAGGTACTTATATGTATATTGGCATCAGTACCTTTTGTGTGGTAATTAGTAGGTTATAAGAGAAACAAAAATTAAAAATAAAATTAATTTATTTACATTATATAATTAATTGTAGGTATCTTACATATCGTTTTAATTAAATAATATTAAAATTATTAAGTAATTAACATATTAAGTAGGTCGTTTTATTTAACCTTCATCTTCTACGTTATTGTAAGTATATTTGTTATTTATTGAAATTAGTAATTTATCATTAATTGACATTTGTGTAGGTACACTTTTTACTAATTGCATTTATTTAACTATATGTACGTAGCTTTATTCATTATATTTTTGCTGATAAAAATTAATAAGCTGGTCTACGTTGCATTTTAAAGGGGGAAAAATATTAGCACAAATTTTATTCGCCAGTCCAGTTTTTATTTGATTAGTGTCTAATTTAAGAAGAAAACATTAAGAACAATCACTTACTAAAAGTATTTTTAATTGTTTTATACAGGTATAATACGTAGGTAGCTGGTGCCTATTTCCATTCAAGAAGTTTTATAATTAAGTATGTAATTCCTCCTTGTTGCACTCGGGCAAAAGTAGAAATGATTGAGAGAAGTACCCTTCATGGTGTTATTCTTTATTCATCAGTGTTCTTCAGGCAGATGGTGTGTTTTATACCTTAAAAAGATTAAAAAATAATGTTCGTACGTCCTTAATCCCAATTCAAATCAAATCAAATTTATTTATATAAGTAGCTTTTTGTTACAATAATGATACATATGACGCAATTATCGACACATTACCTCCCGTGCTAGTTAAACTGTGTTATGGCAAGGTAAGGCCTCTCAAATTACGTGAACATATAAAATATTATAACAAACACATTTATATTATTAATTTATTGATTAATTATTATATTATTAATGATCAAGCTTTAACAATGAGTGTTTTCTATCCGTCTTTTCTTTATATTACTGTGACTTAGGTACGTGCAAATTTTGTAAATGAAAGAGAGACACAAAATGCATTGAGATAAATAGATAAAATATGTATAAAGCACCACTTAGTATATATTACCTATAGTTAAATTTGTTCGTAATCATCTTATACTAAAATAATTGTACATATTTTCATGCGACAAACATGCGGATTTATAGTGGATTTATCTTTAATCTTTACATATGTATTTGATATTTGTTAATGAGGCTGCGAAGACGTCTAATTAAAATTAAATCTTAAGATAATCCTAAAGGTATAAGTTGGTAGCCGACTGCAGACAGCAGCAGCAGACCACACGTCGCCGCCTAACGTCATCATGACACTTCGCCGTCTGTTGCTCGGCGACGCGAAGCTAGCTTCATTAAAAACTAATTATGCTAATAAATAAATATGTACTTATTATGTATCGATGACATTATTATATTCTACAATCAGCTTACATTTACTAAGAATTGATAAGATTATTAGAAGTACTAAGAGGAAAACATGAATCATAATATTTATTGGTAATTGTTGCTCTAATTATTTATATATACTATTTATTATGCCTACACAACCACGGTACCTAGGTATAGCTATAATATTACAGTAGGTAGTATAATATTACCGTGACATTACTCGATAAAATTATGTCTGTATTCATAACTTAATTGATGGCCTTAATGAATTTAAAAACCTAGTTTAATACGCACCTCATATCAAAATAGATTCCCATACATATTTTAACCGTGCAATTAATACCCTTAAATAGTACAATTTTACTAAACACCTCTTAATCGATGATCTGACAATGGTCCTACCCTGCTAGGCTAGCATGACTTCGAAAACGCGATAGATACAGCGATTTATTGACATCCAACTGTCAAAATTTGATAAAAATGCCCGCCATATTTAATTTTACCACATGATTAATTTTATGACATTTGGTCATGCTCTATAGCTATTTATTGACATCCAACTGTTAAAATATAATAAATATATCCGCCATATTTAATTTTATCAAATCGTACTACGCCATATTCATTTGGTCATGCTCGCGAAATCGATATTATTTCGTGGTGTCTATATCATTTATCACGCACAGTCATGCTAGGCAGGCAGGGACAGAAACGGTTTATCATTCATGTCATACCTAAATCATATCATATGTAACTGTACCCCAATAACAATCATGCCTTAGGCTGTGCTTATACCGAGGTAGAACAAAGCAGAGACAGAGAAATGAAATGATAATTGTTGTGAATTGATGAAAAAAAGTTGATTGTTTTCATGAAAATAATGGAATAATCTGACGGTTAAAGCATCTGGAGTTGCTCTACCTAAACAAAAACACAGGTTTATCATTAGTCATTCTCTGTCCATTTTTGAGAATGCATTCATCCAAAACATGTGTGATTTATGTGACTTACAAGCAGATTAAGATATCGAATATTGTAACTTGTAATAAATACAAATAAATTACAAACTTCTTAACTAATGTGTCTCATGTTGTCCTTTTCACACCGGAAAAGATTTATGATCGGTATTATTCAGCCATTGTTCTGAATTAGGTAGGTAAGTCAAAATCTGTCCATGGTTTAACTATAGCGACTTACGTATACTGTCTTCATACTAGACCAAAAAACCGCTTCTGGGCAGATTTTGGTTAACAATATACAAATAAAATAATCAATTGGCATTAATATCAATTCCCAAAGTATAAAAGTGACAACATGCAACACATTATAAACGTGCGTACCCTTTTTGTGATCGTTTACGCAAATTAAAAACTACGTAAAAACTAATAGCCGGTACATTTAGGTAAAGACGAATTTACACCGCTAATATAATGTTCATAGCGTAATCCGCGACCCCACAGCTCACAAAGCGTGCATGATATCTATTACGTCAGCGGCCACACAGAATGCGCCACGTCTAGCCTTACATGCTCTATGACTCTGCGTAACTTTACAAAGAACTAGAACGTTTTAATATTGCGTAGTCAATCGGATGCAGCATGATGTTGATGATATCTCGGTCTTGAATGATACCGTATCCTTCTGTATTTTCTTACTGGACATCTTCCTAGCGCTGAGTTGTAGGCGCCATACTCGCAAGATGGCGGCGTGCAGCTACCGTCGGCGATACAGACGCGGTCCCGAAGCCCGAAGTGCTCGCGACCTCTGGCGAGCGACTGACAGCCGTGACGCCGCACGTCATCGTCGCTCCATTCACATGCGCACACGCATCTGTTGTTTTGTATCGACGCCAGGAATAGAGTCGGGCATGTGCATCTGTAAGTTTATGTTTGTGTTGGTGAGTTTGCGTTGTAACTATTATCCTAACGAATGATGTAAAGGGATTATTTTTTCAAAATCAATGGGTTCGAGTCAATCTAGGAATATAGATTTGACTAAAATTAGAATAATCCTGTTTTATTTTTCTTCAAACCTAGGAGACTCCTATTGAGTTATTCATAGTATCAGATTGGTACTACTCTTGAAAAGCTTACCCTGATCCATGAGATTCCCACTTTCACTCATACGATGCTGTAAATTGTCGACAGATGATAATTTAAATGTCGTACTTACCTCCGTAACTGCGGCGGTGACGTAGCATCATCGTCATTATATATATTTGGGGTGACAGTGGGAGGGCGCCAGTCGTTCTGTGCGCGCGGCGATGGCTCCACGGTAGCAGCTTGCAGGGTGGAACTGGAGACGCACGCGCACTTCGTATGGTTGTAGAACAACATCCGCACCACGCTGATATTGCCGTCCGCTTTGTGTAGCTAAAGATAATGTAATTGGCAATATTTTAGAACTATAAAGTAATAGTTTAGGGTATGAATGTGGATGGCTCTATCTCACAGAATATTAGAGTCAAGTAGTAGTAAGAGTCGTCTCGCATGGTGGCTGAGAGGTTCGGAGCCCCTTCCACCCCGTCCTTCTCATCTCTTTTCTCCTTTGTGACTCTTCAAAGTTGCACGGTGTCATTCATCTTTGTCTACATCTTCAAAGCATCAATGCCTGGACAAAATCAAATGTAACTCCATCCAGATATCGAAACAGGAGGTTCCACAACTACCACTACCACTACCCCAGGAGAGGTTGTGGGCCAATTATGAAAACACAGCATTTTTATTTGCCACTGCCACTAAAATTGCTGTCTACCGTCATCATCTTAGTCTACAGCTGTTCACCCCTGAACATAGGCTTCTCCGACTAGCCTCCAGCTCTTCAGTAGGAGGACTTTAAAAACTAACAATTCTTACTTTCTCCTCGAAAGTACGGGAATTAGGACTAACTAGTATATTAATACAAATACTCACATAAAACGGCAGGGCGACATGTTCTCCCCGTATGGGCGCGCACACTTCCCCCTCGCTGTTACAGCACCCGGAGTCGGGTGCACACCGGTGTAGCTCAACACACGGCGGCATGTAGCTGGAAATATATGCAACTAATAAATATCTACGTTTGGAGCTCATTACTCTGGATTTATTAATCCGCTATTGTGAAACACTAGTCAAAATCTGGAGCAATTACCAACAGAACTGAATAAACCAGATAACTTTACACCAATTTCACGTTTCTACGCAAAAACTCTTTACAATAATTTGGATATATATAAAAGGGCGGATTGAAAGTTTGTAAGAAAAAAAAAACTAAACTTGATATTTAAATTTGAAGTTAAAAACTTTTGCCTAAAACCCTGGATACCAACTTATATCTTAAATTAATACGGGTTCGGAATTTACACAGATAAAAACCCTGGAGCACAGCTAGTTTTGAAAATAGAGATTGACTGATAAAAAATACTTATTACGTAGCTTAATACAGATATAGTAAAACCCTTTGAAACATACACAATATCGGCGGCAGGTGCCAAGTCCTTCACAGTGAGCCAGCGGCGCTGCGGCTGGAGACACTTCCCGGCGTGCACCATGCGCTTCATGCTGAGGAGCGCCGCCTGGCGGATGGCTGACCGGTCTACCGCTGTCAGGGACGCTGGGGACAGATTGAATTTATGTTACTTTTTGTTTGACAGTACGTACAATATTACAGTAAATCATCAGACTGCAAGATAATGCAGGTCAAAGGTCTTTCTCACTGAAGTAGAATATCGATCGGTACAATCATCAGCCTTTAAGACCTTACTGCAAGGCAAAAGACTTTCAATCAAGATCAAAAAGCTAAGTCATAACTCATGCTTTTTGGTGATCTCAAACACGAGCTCAGATTGGATAATATAGTACATACGTACAGGATTGGTAAGGTGTGCTACGCAGTTTTAAATAGGTACTACACGCGATGGTCGATAGGGCCCGGACGTGTCATGGATCATGCACGGTTTATTATAAACTGCTTCATAGAAAATGTATGTAGGTAGGCATGTAACGTGTCCGGGCCGGGATAAATAAATAAATAATATTCTACTCACAATCATCCAATATCGTCGGTCTTTCATTAGTGGCTGCGATAGGGCTCACCGCCGAGATGCCAGTGGCCAGTCTGTACTGGGTCTCGTCCTTCGTGAAGGCGGAGGGGGTCACGGGGGGCGCGGGGGACGGAGGCCGAGGTGACGCATCCGTGTCTTCCTCCTCTTCATAGTCTTTGGCATCGTTGTGGTAGTCTGGTTCTATGTATTCCTGGAATTTATAATTTATATAATTCATTAGTTAGTTCATAAGTAGGTAGGTACTTGAGACTTCATAGTTACTCTTTGACGCCTTGGCTAATACATTGTTGTTGTTTACTCTGTTAAATAAAGTAGTGAAATTAATGTCTAAACCAGTTTATTAGTGAAATAAATAGTTTATGAACACTTAATAATAAATAAAAAACAATTTAATCGTATTTGCTGGGTATGTAAATGCGTATTTAAAGCCAAAATACAGTGATTAACTTGTGAATACATAAAACACCAAATCATTGTCGGACATCTTGCCGGCGAGGGCTACAAGCGAGTTTCGCCTTTAACACGACGTCATCCGGGTCACTATTGAACTCTGACTACCTGATTACGTACGTTCGTGTCTTCGGTCATAGAGTAAGCAACGCAGGAACTGGACACTTCATTGATTTGTACTGAGAATATTTATTATAATTAAACATTAAATATGAAATGCTCGGGATGTTTAAAAGCGTCGAAGGACTGCATAAAATGTACATCTTCAATGTGTGAAAAATATTTCTGTTTTTTGTGCATTAATATAACAGCCTTATCCATAGAAAAAAAGAAAACTTGGAAATGCCCTGACTGCAATGCTTCTTTGAAGAAAGGTGGGGATAACTCCTCTACCCCTGTACGTATTCACTCCGATGTCCAAAATGTTACTATTAGAAAAAAAACTGATCTACCCCCGGAAAGCAATCCGTCAGAGGTGAAAGAGCTCACAGCAGAGTTACGTGTCCTCACACAGGAAATAAGTTCTCTAAAACAAAGGCTGGAAGAAGCCACAGCTTCTCTCACTCGTTGTCATACACGTCTGGATGAGCTTTCAACTGCAGTTGCCTCAAATGAATCGCGTATACAAGCTATTGAGAAGAAAGAAAGTGAAGTGGATACTCTTAAGATGACGGTAGTTCAACTTCAACGCGATATAAATTCTCAAGCTCAATCACATTTGAGAAACGAAATCGAGATTGCCGGAGTTCCTGAGAACCAAAATGAAAATCTACACCATGTCGTTCTCTTACTGGCTCGAAAAATTGGTGCTGAGATTGTGGACAGTGACATTGACTGGATCGACAGAGCTGGGCCAAGGCAATCATTGGCTAATCATGGTGAAAATAATCGTAAACAACTACCACGTCCAATAGTTGTTAGATTTTTACGTAAATCGAAACGAGATCACATTCTTAAGGCCTCAAAGACGAGAAAAAATCTAACCAACAACGATCTGGAGGTTGAGGGACCACCAATAAAGGTGTATCTAAATGAACGGCTCACAAAAGAAAACCGTATATTATTTCGAGACACTAGAAGCAGATCAAAGGCACATGGTTACAATTTTTGTTGGTGCACCAACGGTATTATATACGTGCGGCAGCGGGAAGGGAAAAATGCTATTAAAGTGGCATCACGTAACGACCTGGACAACATATTCGGGACCTCCGTTAATTCCTCAGGAAATTAAAAATAATATATTTTTGTATTCTCTCCAAATAGAATCTTTGTTAGCTTTAAGTTTTATGTTCTATAAATTAACAAATTACTGTTTAATATTCACTTTAGCTAAACTCATTGTATCTGGAAAACATTTATGTATATGCAAACCGATATGTTATTTAAAGGGTTTTGTCAATGTATTTTATATTATATCATTGTGTTTTATATATTCATATATATTTATTATCTATTATCATATACTCATTAATTATAACATTCAATTATCCAAGATGCGGTCACACTATACAAAAAAAAATATTCATTTGAAATTATCTACAACTGTATTACAAACATTAATTAAATTTAAACTTTCTTACGAGGGCGATCTAAAATCGTTTTATGTAATCATGAATACTTGCAATGGATTTAGATGATATAACATCTGATTTAGATTCACTTAGTATACCGTGTCATTACCTATCTGAACCGGAACAAGTACATTCAATTTTTTCGCCCATCTTTAATTTTACCCTTGTTACATTTAATATTAGAAGCCTCAATAAAAACTTTAACCATTTTCTAGTAACTTTAAAACGTCTAAACATAGATTATGATATAATCGTCCTGACAGAGTGTTGGCTGAGTGAACTTTCTTTGATACCTCAGATTCCTAACTACGTATCGTATCATACAAAGAAAACTAATAATCAAAACGGTGGCATTGTGGTCTATGTGTGAGACGTTTGGAGACCTAATGTTATTGAGCCAAGCATCATGGACGCGGAATGTTTGTGTGTTGAAATTCCGAGTGTCATTACTCTAGTAGGCATTTATCGCTCGCCATCTTTTAGAAATGTAGATAATTTCCTTACGTCGTTGGACACAATGCTCCGTGATCATCCTGGTAATCCCAACCTAATTCTAACCGGCGATATTAACATTGACATAATTTCTACTACAGACTTAAACTCTAACACAGAATATCTATGTCTCCTAGCTGAACACGGATTGATTCCAGCTATTACAAAACCCACAAGAAACAGAACGTGTCTCGATCATATATTTGTTAAACACAATAGTGACACAATAGGTATTATTTGTGAATCGGACTTGACGGATCATGATCTAGTTATGGCTGGTATTAAAACCAATACTACAACTCACAAAAGCAAAAGTATTCGGAAATGGAAATTGACTAGAGATATTGATTGTATAGTGCGTGATCTTAAACTTATAAACTGGAATAAATTATTTGAGAATTCTGAAGTCGATAACATGGCACAGACATTTAATGAAACAGTACTAAACATCGTTAATAAATATACTCGTAAGACAGTGGTAAACAAATCAAACCGTGTTCTAAAACCATGGATAACTCCGGGTCTAGTGCGATGTATGCGTCACCGTGATCGTCTACATGCTCGTTCTAAACGTAATCCTTCAGATGATATTCTACGTACTACTTACACTCGATATCGCAATTTTTGTAATAATCTCTTACGGAAACTTAAACGTAACCACGAAAATAGGGAGCTGGCTTCTAATGCGAAAGATCCAAAGCAGTTGTGGAAAACCATAAAAAGTATCTGTAACATGACGACGTCTAAACGAGAACCATTCGAGCTTTTTCAAATAAACGGAGAGGCAGACCCTAAACTGGGCCTCAACTCCTGCAATAATCATTTTTCGACAGTGGGCAAGAAATTGGCGTCAAAAATTTTGGAAGAACTGGGCACCTCACAGGAAACACTAGCTAAATCAGTACCACAAATAAACCAGTTCTCTAATTCCTTCTTTATGAACCCCACAGACGAGTTAGAAATAAATAAATTAATATCGAAACTAAAAACTGATAAAGCAACGGGTTTCGATGGGATCACAAATCTGCTCGTCAAGCAAATTAAAGACGCTATAGTCCCACCGTTAACCTTAATTTTTAATAAAAGTCTGTTAACTGGCATATTTCCTGATATCTGGAAGACAGCGATAGTGATTCCTGTGTATAAATCTGGTCCCAGAAACATTCCCGACAATTATCGGCCCATTTCTTTGCTAGGGGTATTTTCAAAACTTCTGGAAAAAGTAGTAAATCAAAGACTTATTTCTTACTTTGAATCTCAAAATATCATTTCAGATCGTCAATTTGGATTCAGACAAGGCAAATCTACTGACGGAGCACTATCTCTTCTTCTATCTAAAGTTGTACCCAATCTTGACAAAAACAGGAAATGCTTGGGTGTTTTTCTTGACTTGGCAAAAGCTTTCAGCAACTGTTTCTGTCCCAATCTTGCTGAAAAAGCTGGAAAGCATTGGGGTTCGTGGCATTCCATTACTATGGTTCCAAAGTTATCTTACTGGGCGGAAACAGTGTCTTAGAGTTGATAGTCTACTAAGCGACCCTAATCTTATTGAGTTTGGGGTCCCGCAGGGAAGCATTTTAGGTCCGTCACTTTTTATATTATATATTAATAGTATACACAACATTACACTTGAAAATGCTGATGTAATTTGTTACGCAGACGATACTGCAATAATCTTCCATGGTTCAGATTGGGAGGAGGTACAAGCCCTTGCCGTAAATGGATTGAATTTTATAAACAACTGGCTCAAAAGAAATCTCCTGACACTTAACGCAAAAAAATCTAATTTTATTTGCTTTCACAAAACCAAATCTTCCGCTCCATTGCCTTCTCTAATCTAATCTAAAGCTCCATATATGCAGTAACGTCACTGCTTCAAATTGCAATTGCGATGTAATAGACCGAACCAACTCTATAAAATATTTGGGAATTTTCATTGACGAACACTTAAATTTTAAAGACCAAATAAGTTACCTATCTACTCGGACCCGTAAACTAATTTATATAATAAAACAGTTAAGAAACGCAGCAGACCCCAAAACGTTAAGAACAACCTATACTGCTCTTTGTCAATCCTTGTTAACGTATGGAATTTGTTGCTGGGGTAGTGCCCATAAATCTAATATTATACAGCTCGAACGTGCACAAAGATCTGTACTGAAGACAATGCTCAGAAAACCTTTCCGATATCCAACTGTAGACGTATACCGAGATAGTGAAGTTCTTACGGTGCGTCAACTCTTTATTCTAAAATGCTCTTTGATGGTACATAAATCTGTTTTAAATTGTAATATGTACCAAGACATGCTGGCACATAGAGTTTTTAAAGTGCAGAATGTATCGGTCAGGTCCGCATTTGCTAAACGGTTTAATCCTTTTATTTCAACTTTTATATACAATAAAGTCGTCAAATTTTGTGATATAAAAAACTGCACATCATCAAAGGCAGCAGCCATTATAACAAAATGGCTGTTGACTTTGTGTTACGACCGCACTGAAACTTTACTTGCGTATTTATCTTAGATTATTTATATTATGTATTATAAATCTATATAATATCTACTTATGTTATTTTGTTTAATTTGTGTATCTCATTATTGAGGTATGTATATGATGACTTAGATTACTTGCATGTTAAAAACGTACATCAATGTAAAATAGTCGAGGCTCAAATCCTATATTGTTAACCGTATAAGGTATCCACGATACAGATTATTTCTAGTGTGGATACCACTGATAAAGCTACTTGATATATCCTCACAGCAAAACACATTCTCTGTTTACTGATAATTTATTATAATAAGTTTTCTTGTATTGGTAATATTAGTTTTAAGCTGCATTTTTAATTAGTAGGTATGTAATTGTTTTGCTGAAATAAATACATTTTTAATTTTTTTTCATTTTCACTTAGGGCCTATTTCATTTCATCTTCAAGTAACTTACTCACCAAGTACAGTTAGTTTAGTATCTTTCTTACTTTATATCAATTGATAAAGACAAAATTTGTGAGTGTTTACTCGGAACTTTACTTGAAGATCGTGAAATAGGCCCCTATTCTGTGATAATTCTTACGAGTTATGTGATACTTGTTTGTCAAGGTAGAGGTGCCGAATTTTAATTTTGGTCAAGCTATAGCCCCGGATTAAAATTGGAGCAAACCGGGGCACATGGCCGGGTTGATAGATATAGGACGTGCCAAAATAATCATCATATTTGGTTTGAGAAAATACCGGTATATAAAATGCCTTCCAGTTCCAGTGCAAAAAACATTGAGGTTTTGAAACATCTCGGTAATTTTGGAACTAGGTTGTTTATTTATGAATGAATGTAGTATCTTAGAAAATGTATGATAAACGTAATGCTTGGCACGGGAAATCCCATCCCATTAAAAAACGACATTAAGTAACTAGTGATTAATTGTCAGTTTTTATCAATTTACTTATATCTTACGCTGGAAGCAGCGCTATCAATGTTTTGACCTTTTCGAAACTATCATAGACCAAGGGATAACATTGCTTGAGTTTGAGATCACCAACATATACAAAATATCGTACATAAGTATATAATGGGTGTACGTTTATCCGTCGTCGCTGTAGGTACTAAACACATTTTCTGACGTTTCAGATTCTTTACAGAACCCGTGATCACAGAAGATCATGGAAGACAGAAACGTCAGAAAATGTAAAACAAAATACAACCACGACAAAAATCCGTTTAAGTGTTTTATTTCAAAGTGTGTCTTATTTGATTTTTTAATATTTCATTAAATTTTCATCAATTTAACTAAAAAATATCGTAACACCCAAATTAGAGATGTCAATTTTGTAAAACTCCGAAGGGACATTATTCATTCAACTTTATGTTTTTTTTGTAACCTCTTTGACGCCCCTAAGTTCTTTTTAAAAGCTTTAACTATGTACTAAGTTAATTAAATCAAAGATCATAATTATAACTCATTTAGAGACAGCCGTATTTACATATTATTTGTATGTATAAAACTACTTAGTTTACTTATAAGCTTGATACAACTCGGTGCCGATAACCTATCGACTTTACTTTGAATCGCGGCTTGGTTAATCATTGTTGTACAAATCATTAACTTATCTCCGTTATAATGTATGAACAGTTGCAAGGTTCTGTTAATTATTCATTACATTTATTGCATAGGAGCGGTTATATTTATTTACTTTTCCCTCAAAAATACATAATAGTAGAGGAGACAACGCGGGGATTTTCAGATTTGCTCGAACCCGGCAGAATATCTTAAGAGGGAGAAGTACACCTTATGAACTTACTCCCACCATAACTAAGCCCCCTCTATGTAGGTATTAGTAAGAAAAATTAAAATAATAAAATGTTTTCAAAGGTATACATCAATAGGACATGTGTTGTTCCAGTGTGAATTGGCCACATCACAAAATGCAAGAGGTTTTCTTGAAGTACATGTATGTAGGTTAATGAATGAATGTCGAAATATCGTTTGTTTGTGGTTTCATTGAACATTATAAAGATTTTTACATAAAAAAGATTATTAGGACTAAGCATTCACTACGGTTTAGTTACATTACTTAACTTAAACTTTTAACATAACCTTCATAATTAATCAATATAATTCTAATTATGTACTTATAAAAAACCTCTGATAACCCACAAGTGTACTATCGTCAGCTAAAACTCATAAATGACTCATAATCGTAAACTCGAGTTACTCGAATAGATCAATCGAATAAAGAGCATCACTGATTGGAGTTCAATCGATACTTTTTATTCGAATCGATTAAGCAGTAAAACATCGAAATGAAACAGATGTAACTGGACCGTTTAAGCTGCACTTACATTTTAATATTCTATTTGGAGCGCATTCCTAATTGGTGAGTCATATTGGGGTGCCTACTTACTTAAGAATAATGTATACTATAATGTAATAAACCAGCTAGATAATGAAGTTTAGGGTTTTAATAGTTTGTATTTTGATTAAGCGTTGGTTTGAATTGAAAGAAAAATCAGCTTAAAGTTGTATAATGAACATTAATTTCCATTTAAACTGAAACTAAGTATCTAGTAGGTATAAGTATATAGTATAAAGCTGAAGACTTTGTTTAGTTGAGCGCACTTGTGTCAGGAGCTTAACATTAACAAATATTTTAGTGTCGGATAGCCCACTTATCCAGCCGGGCTAGCATGACTTCGAAAACCCGATATGTTATAACGATTTATCGACATCCAACTGTCAAAATATAATAAATATAGCAGCCATATTTAATTTTATCATATCGTAGCACACCATAATTCATTTGGTCATGTGAAATCGATATTATATCGTGGTGTCGATATAATTTTATCACTTACAGTCATGCTAGGGGGGCTGGAAGGCTATGCTAGAAATCGAATTGCTTAATACTAATGAACTAATTACTTATTGTGGTAGCCGGTACAATTATAAGCTGATAAGGTGGGAATTTCATACACCGGATAGTTGTCGGATAATTATACCGATAATCTTGACAAGTTTCATGAACAAGTTTTTGTTTTCAAACATGTAAACGCGTTTGTATTACGTAAGTAATTAATATAATTAGATAAATTGAGACATTAAACAAATAACTTCAAGTCAAATGAAACTACAACCACTATCATATCATAACAGTAACTGACCCCCAACTAGGTTTATTGTCGGCATCTGAAACTACTCATACACTCATTCATACATACACAAACTTGTGATGTACATTTTGTATCACACAAATAAGCTTCCATTTTTGCGAATTCCTGTATCTGACTATCTGAAGGCTTGCTTAATTAGTTTATTAAATCGATTGAGTCGAACATTAGTATATTAGCTTTTGGCAGTGGTCCCGCCGCGGGCGATGAGCGAGCAGCGAGTACTCGCCGGTGCGGTGTGAACAGGTGAGTAACTATAAATAATATGTACATCTCTTTCGTTCACACGGAATGTATGTTCACTGTCCTTTTCTTGGGCGAGAAAATCGCCGATAGTTCATCGCTTACTCGCCCGCGGTGGGACCCCTGTCTTTATAAGTATAAAAGCTAATACCTATTCTACATTTCTTACTTAGTATTTTAAAAAATAACTACAGTCTCTATATTTCAAGCTTTGTTTTGTTTGCTGACGATATAACAATTATGATGCATTGCATGCATGCATATTTGCGAGCCAACCCCAACACAAGTATTTTATATAACTTACTGGGGTTGACTCATTTAAATTTTAAGGAGAATTTGTGATAAGAAATAATCAATTTTTAACTTTTTTTTTTAATGATGTAGGTATCCGGATATATTTATTATTTAGTCAACCTAAAAATAACTCGTAAAATCATACATGCATTCTTTATACATGTCTTTAAACTTTCAGCATTTACTAATAGCAGAATTAGCTAATAGGTTACAAGTTTCCAATGTGTTTCTATGTATTAGACATACCACAGACGATGTTTAGTTATATAAACATCAGGAAACAAGTTCATGTAAATACATCAACTCATTTGTGGCTTAAATACTTATCATTATGTAGGTATTTAAGCCACGTTAAACTTGCCTTCTCTTCGTTCTTTTCGATGGGGTTGTACCTATGTACTTAGCTACTAATCTGCATTTATATTAGGTTACTCATATTACAAAGACGCAAAGTTAGTTTTTTTAAACAAGCTTGTCTTAAAAAATACCTATCCGATTTGAAAATATATTTCTAAATTTAAAATAAATAGTTATTTATGGTACAAGCGAGGTAAGTTGGTGATTACTTCCAAGGCGCTATTGAGGCCCGAGCCGTCAGGCGAGGGTCAGAAGATAGCCGAGGTAGTAATCATCAATACACGCGTGTACCATACAACGTTTTTCAACACACTTGCGAAGAAATTAATAATAAAATATAATTTTTCGCTAATAAATAAACAGTTTTTCTATTCGCGCGCATCCTACACAACAATGGTGATCGGCCAAAGACTAAAAAAATATACTTATTAAAAAAAAACGAATGAATGAATGAATGGAATCGACCATAGACCTACCAAAAGTAAGGCAACATAGTTGAAGTTTGTTTTTAAAATGTATCGACACAATTTTTTTGGTATCGAAACTTTTTAAAACCAAAGCAATTTAAAAAAAAAACCTTAACTCACTCGTGAATAAAACATGTCATTATTCAACTGTTTTTGCACAAATAAGAGCCCCTTTATGAGCAAGTGTGTTGAAAATTTTATTTAAGTATTATAAGTTTTTGTTACAATTATAATATACTAAATGCAATTATCGAGACATTACCTCCCGTGCTAGTTAGAAACTGTGTTACGGCAAGGTAAGGCCTCTCTTTTTGCATTTCTGAATTGGATACGCCATAGGTATATTGAATAAATCCAGATGAAAAATAATGCTAGGTTTTGACATATTCTATTAATTATGTAGAGACTAGCTGTGCCCCGCGGTTTCACCCGCGTAGTTCCCGAGCCCGTGAGAATTTCGGGATAAAACATAGCCTATGTCCTTCCCCGGACCATAAGCTACCTCTATTTCAAGTCAATCGGTTCAGTAGTTTAGCCGTGAAAAGGTAACAGACAGACAGAGTTACTTTCGCATTTATAATATTAGTTAGGATTAGGATAAATTAAAGTAAAGTAATAGCAAGGAAGGATAATAAGATGACGTTATTTAGTTGTAACTTTAAGTTCCACAATACTTAGTTTTCATATACATACGAGTACATACTACGTATGTAATGCACCTAAGTAGTGCTAACTAATATCTAGTATTACTCAAGTAATAAACATCTATGAAAGTATTGGTATTTCCGAAAGGGCACGATGCAATGACATCACTAGCACTAAGAGACTCGTATGTGACCTATTAGAGTCAATATGATAAAGATTTTTACGTACGTAAAATCCTACTAATATCATGTATTAAGCCGAATGTTTATAAGTATGGATGTTTGGATGTATGGATGTTTGTTCATCTTTCACGCAAAAACTACTGATTTGATTTAATGGAACTTTACAATAATTTAGCTTATACCTACATCAAAATAACACATAGGATACTTTTTATCCCGAAATTCGGAAAATTTTAAATCGGTCCAGTACTTTTTGAGTTTATTCGTTACATACAAAAATACAAATCTTTCCTCTTTATAATATTAGTGTAGAAAAGTAATTTAGAATCAAATATTTTCACAAACGTAAGTAAAAACACACATTGTTAAGTTTCACCCCAGCTGGGGCTGATTATAAAAAGGAATCTAACTATTTTTACACGCTTTTTATTACCAGTTTTTTTTTCTTTTCACCTGTATTTTTGTAACCGACTTCTTTGGGCGCGATTTTTATTCAAAATAACTCAAAAGTAACATAATTTAGCTTTATTTAGTAAACTAGCTGTCAACTTTAATAACATCAAAAACACCAAGTATTAGCTAATATCTCTGTACAGTGATCGACATTTATAATAATCATGCAATAGGTCAACACATAATAGGTATTTAATTTAATTATTTTACAAGGTTTTGCTCGTATTTGTTATGTTATTACTCGTACTTTATTTGTTTTTTAATTAGTGCAAAACGTTATCAGTTTCGTCTGTCTTTTACTGGTTAAGTTTGATATGTAAGTAAGTAGGTACCTATAAGAAGACGTTGTTATCTATCAACTTTGTTTTTATTTAACCTTTTCTTATTATAGTTAAGTCAATTGTTAACTGTTGTATACCTAAGTACTTGATTATTTTTAAATAATAATCTCTATTTTATTGTTTAGAAAACTTTAACACTTGCTATATTAAATTGCTATTATTAAAGAAAGTTCGATAAAATCGCTCTTATTTTGAAGCAAAAAGCTCTCTAATAAAGTTCAATACAATCGCTTTTGTTTTACAACTACAAAAACGTCTGAAAATTCATAAAAATCTACAAAACAATCATACTAAAACCAAATTACAGACACCCTATTAATAGCAAATATATACAAACATCTTGCAAAAATAAGCCCCAAACTAACCTCATCATTATCCTCCCCGTCTCCATAATAAGGGTCCGTAATCCTCTCACTCCTGTCCTCCTCCCGGTCCCTCATCCTCTGCAGCTCCTTGGCGACCCCATCGAGCTGGTCCTCACTCAGGCCCCACGACTGCATCGCCGACAGCACGTCATTGTCATCATCATCACTCGCCAACAGGTTCTCCGGAGCCAGAGCGTTCAGCTTCTCCAACTTCAAAGACCAGTGCCTTGTAAACTCAGATAGATCAGTCTTCTTTACTTTTGGTGGAGCTACAGTTAATCGCTCGAGTTTTTCGAAGTATTTATCAAGTTTCGCCACAAAAGGGGTGTTAGTGACGTGAGATGGTCGGATAGGGTGTGTTAGGAACACGAGTAACAGCGAGAGACGCAACATAGTGCGCGGGCGCCGGCGTGCCGCGTGAGACTGGCTGCTGTGCGCCTGGCCTGCGCGTGCGCAGCGCGCACCCGCCGCGCGCGCTCCCGTACTCTATCCCAACAATATTATAAAACCGAATGTTTGTTTATTTGTTTCTCAATCGTGCTAAACTTGACTGGTTTGCATTGAGGAAAGCTGACCACTGGCTCAATATTGAGCTTTAAAACTTGCCATTATTATTGCCATATTGTCAAAATAGATTTTTAAGTCTGCCTGTCGAAAGCTGTAGTTTATAATAAATTACGTGTAACGAAACCAGTTGTTCTGGTTCCCGAGGGATGTCTCTGGTCGCGTCTCGCGGCTCGTTGTGTCAATGAATCATTGCTATATTTACGACGTTACTTACACTAGGTATCTCAATTGAATTCCGTATGCACATGTAACAATTTTCGTTGATGTCTTTCTTCGTTTAAGCTTTTCCTTTTGAAGTTTATGTTGATAGCCAACAACAATTTAATTTATGCAATAGATTTTTTATGGCGCGTTAAAAAGATAAAATATGTGTTGTCTTTGAGGGAAATTTATGTTAATTGGCAGTTAAAAATAACTTTATTTTGATAATCCTAACTAATATTATAAATGCGAAAGTAACTCTGTCTGTCTGTCTGTCTGTCTGTCTGTTACCTTTTCACGGCTAAACTACTGGACCGATTGACTTGAAATTTGGTACAGGGGTAGCTTATGGTCCGGGAAAGAACATAGGATACTTTTTATCCCGAAATTCCCACGGGAACGGGTACTACGCGGGTGAAACCGCGGGGCGCTGCTAGTGTTAAATATAGACAGATAGCGGCGCGGCGGCACTCGCTTAGAACTTTATGTAGATAAGTACTAGACACATTTTAATAAACAAAATACTTATTTTAATCTTATTGACCTAATAGTATAGTAACATAATTAATCACTCGTACGTCGTGGGAATGTTCTAGAATATTCTATTTATTTGTACCAATAATTAATGTTTTAGAATAATGTATCTAGTAAACTTATGTAGTGGCTGTGGTGTTTATCTCAGTTAGTCGCAAATAGACCTTTGAAATAAAACTTAGGTATACTCTTCTGAAGAAACCTACTCGTAGCTTCATTACTTAGGTATCTAAGTATAAGTAACAGGTATAGGATATAGGTAAGTGACACGGTTACCTCTTCTAATTTTGAGTTATTCCGGTCTGATCCCCCGTATCCCGCCACTGATCCCCCTGATCCCCCCCAAGGTATGACCCTGGGGTATTTTTATAATATGAATATTTTCTTGTCTCACAGCTTTTTTCAGTATTCTGAGTTACGTTTTTCACTTCCTTATAAGAGAAGAGGTAATCATTTCGTCATCGATAAAGATTCAGAGTCGTAAGTTTTTTTGTGAGTCCCGGCTCGCTCTTGACCGGTTTATTTAAAGAATGGCCATCTTCCGCATACCTGGGGCTTTAAGTAACAGAGCTTTTAGTGTTATGTGCTCAGTTCGATGGAATACTCAGAAATAGTCTATTTTGGACTCGGCTATAGACAAACCAAATGTCGATAAAATTATAGAGCTTATTATATCGAGGTAGGTATAGATAGCTTATTATATCAAGACTAGCTGTGCCCCGCGGTTTCACACGCTTAGTTCCCGTTCCCGTTCCCGTGGGAATTTCGGGATGAAAAATAGATGTTGGCCGATTCTCAGACCTACTGAATATGCTCACAAAATTTCATGAGAATCGGTCAAGCCGTTTCTGAGGAGTATGGCAACGAAAACTGTGACACGAGAATTTTATACCAAGATGAAGAGTTTGTCTGATTGGACGCGCTTATCTCAGGTTTGAATTATAAAATTATTTAAGAAGTGGGATAGCCTATTTATCGAAGAAGGTTGTAGTCTATTTAACATGACGCTTCTATTCATTTTACGCGCATGAAACCCCCGCGGATTAAAGCGTAAAATTATTACAGCCACGTATAGCTCAGCTGTAGCTGTACTATTTGACGCTGGTAAAATAATATATAGTATCTTTCAAAGGGTTGAAACTAAATGAAACTTCTGAAATCCTAATCCTAACTTCCTAACTAATATTATAAATGCGAAAGTAACTCTGTCTGTCTGTTACCTTTTCACGGCTAAACTACTGAACCGATTGACTTGAAATTTGGTACAGGTGTAGCTTATGGTCCGGGAAAGGAAATAGGCTATGTTTTATCCCGAAATTCCCTCGGGATCGGGAACTACGCGGGTGAAACCGTGGGGCACAGCTAGTGTTTTATGAAGACCAAACCCAGCTGAGAGATGACAAGGGCGGGAAACCAGCCCTGTTTAAAGTGTTCTACGTAATTCACAATCATTTTCCTTTATATTTGTTTTTAACCCCCGACGCAAAAAGAGGGGTGTTATAAGTTTGACGTGTCTATGTGTGAGTGTGTGTGTGTGTGTGTGTGTGTGTATGTGTGTGTGTATCTGTCTGTCTGTGGCATCATAACTCCCGAACGGATGAACCGATTTCAATTTAGTTTTTTTTTGTATTAAAGGGGACTTACGTGCGAGTGTTCTTAGACATGATGAAAATCGGTTGACCCGTTTAAAAGTTATGGGGGAATGAAAGTAATTGTGTTGGGGGTTTTTTAAATTTTTAATTTAATGTTTTTTTTTCAAAGTAATGTCGAATCCAATTCCTTAACCGATCCCAATTAAGAGTAAGTAAGTACTTATCGTTGTACTTGAACGTTCTAGTTGTTTATGTAAAGAGAAGTGACCTGGATGCGGTGATCGCAGATTAGATTAGTTTACGTAACACATTACGACGTAATCACTGCCCTATATTGTCTTCCTGCTTTATTGATAGTAATTAATATCGAGATGGCACCATTGATCAATTAAATGATAGATAATTAACGTAATCCTACTAATATTATAAAGCCGAATGTTTGTGAGTGCGGATGTATGGATGTTTGTTCCTTTTTGACGCAAAAACTACTGAATGGATTTTTATGAAATTTGGTACAGATGTTCCTCATACCTAGGAATAACACATAGGATTTTATCCCAAAATTCCCACGGGATAAGGTTCCACGTGGGTAAAACCGCGGGGCACAGCTAGTTAAATATAAATCAAATGATAATGTTGATTAACTTAACGTAACATATACCTAATCAATCATTATCATGTTCAAGTTAGGGGTCAGTCATAACAATAACAAAAGTGACTCTAGGTATCTTACCTGTATAAATTTTAACTACTAGCTGTACCCCACGGCTTAGCCCGCATTATTTCCATTCCTCTTGGTCGTCACTTGGTCGTTAGGGACAACAAACAATAGATAAGTTCTTTTTTATTGATTTTTAAAATATTGCATATAACTACTTACTTATACTTAGTTATTTCTAAAGCACCAAGCCCGCCCAATGGACAATTTAGCTTAAAAAAAATACAAGCTGTTGATGATGATGATGTACAACTTTTCCATTTGAACTTTAGGTCGGTAACCAGAAATAACACGTAGGATACTAGGAATAACATATAATATTTTGTTTATCCAAAAATTCCCAAGGGATTTATGTGGACAAAACCGTAGAACACTGCTAGTTAGTAGTTAGAGACTATACGAGTATAAGCCAAGACATCTTGTTGATAATCTACTAGCAGCGCCCCGCGGCTTCACCCGCGTAGTTTTTATTTAACCCCCCTTTTCTCCACCTAAGGGGGGAATTCCCATAAATCCTTATTGGTAGCCTACTCCCCCCAACAAACACACGTGTCAAATTTCAGCTCTCTACGACCAGTAGTTTCGGCTGTGCGTTGTCTGTCAGTCAGTCAGTACATCACTCAGTAACAGAAGAGTAACAGAAGAGAAACAGAACTCGTATAGGTAATATGTATATAATCTTATCATGTTCAATATTCCCCAGTTCCCATTTACAAAGAACTCTAGAAATAAGAACAGTAGAGACGTTATATTTTAATATCTCAGTAGAAATGTATTTCAAATGAACATTATTGACAACATTGTACGAATATTGGAAACAGTTAAAGATATTCTCAGTAACTGTTTTAATTCTTATTTATTAGTAGGTATTAGAGCCTATTTCACCATCTTCAAGTAACGTTCCGAGTACCTACTCACATGTTTTGTCTTTATCACTTGATATAAAGTAAGAATGAGACAAAACTAACTTTACTTGGTGAATAACTTTACTTGAAGGTCGTGAAATAGGCCCATATTATTATGTATTTCAAATTCTAAAATCTATATCTATTAATTATAATTTTTGAATAAATGTAAGGTAAACCTTTCCATTCCACGCAAAAACTTCTGGCTGAATTAATAAAAAAAAAGATGTGACAGATTTTGTTTCTTTTTCCCTTCGCTACAGAGTTTTGCTTTACCTATGTTGTAAGTTTTGAATTTCGAACCAATTAGTTGAACCTCTTCCATCCAATATTTAAAAATAATTATTAGTGGCCTGTACTTTTAAGTTTTTACAAATAAGCTCAAGAAGTTTGCTTGTTCCTGAATCCATAGACTTTGTTGCTTTTTATAACGTAGTTTAATTTAGGTTATATGTAATTATGATAAATCAAATTGTTTATTGACATTTTTAGTTTGAAAGTAAAAGTTTAAAAGGAAACATTATTTCATTTATAAGCTGAAAGCATAAAATAAGCTTATATATAATACCTATATCGCATTTATATTTATATTTAAAATAGCTCAAAGTAAAGTCGACTCACCACATTTATTAAAATAAATATAAAAGTACCTAATCGGTCGCTCAGACAACCTGTCTGTTTATCAGTCCCACATAGCTCTTCATATTATAGGCAGAATTCTTTCCTTATCAGAGCTGCTTGCGAAGTTAATAGTGCAATGATTGATTTTTCCCAGCTAGACCTTTTTAACACTAGCTCAGAAAGAACTAAAACAATATTAACTAACCACTGGTTCTCCTCGCGATCTCAAACCTAATTAACAATATTATTATGTCATGTCTTTTCCATTCACGGGACTATTAAAGAGTCCCGGTCTTTTGGAAGGCTAGTATGGGGCCGAAGCCAACACACGGAAGCCCTTTGACATATTTAATCTTGTGTAAAGGATGCACAATCCGGCGACTATCCCTGTATAACACTATAAAATGCATCCAAGGACAGTCCCCGGTTCTGCTGGGACTATTGCAAATATATGGAAAACTACGACTGGGTTATGGGAATGGGATGTTTAATGGACTGGATATTGGGGAACTATGGGGACTATGACACCCGCCGATACAATGCTATAAACATGTACGAAGTGGCGGATGGAGACTTGCCAGCTCTATAACTGGGCCCCCCAAACAAGTCGCTCGAATCGCAACAAGGGGGCAACATGAAACGAGCGGCTTTGAGAGTGGAGTAGACGCCCTGGGTTTTAAACCGCGATCCACTGAGCCCGAGGGTCCAGCTTCATGCTAAGCCAACTCACCACTTACGTAACGCCTCTCACTCTCCGAGCACCAAAGTGCTCTCGCGGGCTCCACTCCGGCCGGCCAATGAAGGCAAGCACGGAGGTGGGGGACCTGTTCCCCGTCAGTGCTCACTCCGCCGGCCAGTGAAGGCAAGCGGAGGTGAGGAATGGTGACCTCCCCCGGGAGCGCGTCAGGTCCGCGGGGTCGCTACTCCCCGACACCCCGCCTCAAAGGTGCCCTGCGGCCATATTATTATTATTATTATTTTTTTCTCACTTTTTTAATGTCCCTTTTTCTGTAAATCTCCCCCTTTTATTTGTTAAAACTTTGTATTGTTCGTGTGTATTCTGTTACTATATGTGAAAGCATGTAATTGGTTTATAGTTATTAATTTTTTCCTACTTATTTTTGTTAAGACAACTGTTTGCTTTCCTAGTAAATAAAAAAAAAAAAAAAAAAAAAATGCTTAATACCTATAAATGCTTAAGTAATTGCTTATATTTGAGCTTATTACAAGCTTTTATTTAGTGTCACCTGTCCCGTTGTAATCAAATCTTGCAAGCCATTTTTCGACCACTTCTGGTTATCCGATTGAGCTGAAATTTGGCATACTTATGAAAGTTCCATGACAATGCAAAAAAGAACTAAAATAGTGTGTTTTTAAAAAGGTTTTTTTTATAACATTCTTGTTTTTTGTTTTCTAATTTTGATTAAATTTATTTTCCGTACACTATTTCCCAACCAGTCTTTGCGAGATTTCGTCACATTTCTGTAGTTCTGAGTATGCAATTATTTCCCGGTACGTCTAGACAAACAAACTAATTATGTTTGATGGACGCGCTCCAGTATGAGACGGGACAATAAATTAAACAGACGGAGCGTCTCATGAAACTTCACACAAGAATGTAAATTGTGCAATTGGCCTGATTTTCAACTAATAATTGTGAACGCGAAAGTTTGTATTTTTTTTATTGATTTCTTTTTAAAAGATATTATTTTTTTAGAAGATACAGCACCACGCCCACTTAATGGACAAGTTGAATAGAATTGAGAAAAAAATCCGAATGGGATCATAAAAGTACTTACTAACATATTTTAAAAGAAAATATGGAAAAGAGGATAATTTTCTGTAGAATCTGCTATAAGTCTTATTTAGATAAGAAGCAAGAACATTAGCTGGGTTAGATTACATTTACGTACTAATCCTTACTTATCTCAGGATAATCTCAAGCTTTTCTAACCTTATCTTAGGTAAAAGATTAGACTTTATTTCAAACACAATTAAGCACAATTTATCATTAATTAAACAAATGATAAATTCGCTAAAACGCGTATTTTCTATGAATTCTAAATCATAGTTTACGTTAGTTCGTCATTGTTTGTTCAAATGTCGCTCGTAATCAGCGGTCTCGACCTGGATAGTTTAGGGCTTGTACACAAAACTGCGATGAGACATCGATACGTGAAAATCTACAAGCTTGCATTACGCATCGAATAGATTAAGTTTTTACAGTGTTTCGCACACTTATTATCTGAAAAATTGAGAAAACTGAAATATTTCTTCTTTACATTTCTACTCTACACTATTATAAAGAGCAAATATTTGATTGTTTATTGTTTGTAACGAATAAGCTCCGAAACTACTGAACCGATTTCAAAAAATATTTCACAAATAAAAAGCTATATATTCAATGCGTGACATAGGCTATATTTTAATCGCCGTATTCCCACGAGAACGGGAACTACACGGGTGAATCCGCGGGGCGCTACTAGTTATTAAAATAAAGTGCGCGACTCCTGTATGATCCAGGAAACAACTGTCTGCTGTCTGACAAACAGTAAGACACGTTCACAGTAAGATTAGGTACAGATATGAGAAACTGTAGTTGAAGGTCACTCATACCGTGGAAAGAAGACTCTTAACCGCACATAATCGCATCCTCCATCCATCTTGCTGTTGCGGTCGAAAATCGCATCGCACCGACAAGCAATTTTGTTGTGCTTTTGTGTTCTAGCCCTAATCTGGTGGCCACTGAACTGACCCCTCGCGCGAGGGCATGGATAATTGATTACATCATCACTGGAAGACTGATGGATGTGTTAATTTAATGCAGTTTCATCTTCATCTAATTAAGAAAACAATAGTTTTCAGTAACATTTTTGATCTTTGATCATTGAAACATTGACTGACGACATATTATCGACCAGTCCCCCTCTGCGACTAGGTCCGTAAAATATTGCATACATGTCTTTGTTATACAGTAGGGAAGGATTTGGAAAATTCAACTCCTTCCTTAAAATGAAATGATTTGAATTATTTAGAAATAATGAGTTGCAACTAAAAAGATGTTATTCCTAAATTGTATGTAAATATACAGGGTGGCCCAAGACTTCCGAGACTTTCAGATTTGTTGTTGGACTTGACTGTTTGTATTTTATTTATTTAAAAAAAAATACCAGCACGAGTTTCTTGCCGATTCTTCTCGGCTGATGTAATTTCCGAATCGGTGGTAGAATCAATTTTGACGTTCATAAGTGCCCCATTGAGGCCTTAACTGAATAAATGATTTTTGACTGATCGTTCCATTTGGGCCACCCTGTAGATACATATCCCACCAAAAACATTCTGTAAAAAACTAGCCAAGTCTCGATGGAGCTGCTTGTTTAACTCTAAAAAGTAATGAAATCTAGACAGACTCGTGCCAAGTCTAAGGTTCCTTACTGCGATTTCTTTATTATTATAGTTAATGTTGTGTGACTTAGCCGTTGAACATTGTTTAAAAGGTTAGTAGTGGGTACATGTCAATTTTGTTTACACGTAATGTTATAACATTATTAAAATACGCAGCTTTATCAAGCCTACAATTGACTGGATATTGAATCAACATTTTTCAAGTGGCTATAATTAAGCAAATTTTCTATCGTCAATGGATAGGTTCTGGATTTTTTAAGATTGGTGCAATAGCGTCATGGAGCACCTAGTTTTGTACCCTTGTGTACATACATGTGTACCCTTCAACGGCCAAGTCACACAACATTAACTATAATAATAAAGAAATCGCAGTAAGGAACCTTAGACTTGGCACGAGTCTGTCTAGATTTCATTACTTTTTAGAGTTAAACAAGCAGCTCCATCGAGACTTGGCTAGTTTTTTACAGAATGTTTTTGGTGGGATTTCATTTCTTTTTGTTAAAACTTGTTTATATTGATTTATTTTATTAGATTTTCTTATTTGACACACTTATTTTTTAGGAGTAGTATTATATTATTAAGCGCCCCGCGGTTTCACCCGCGTAGTTCCCGTTCGCGTTTCCGTGGGAATTTCGGGATAAAAAGTATCTATACATAAATAGTTTTTAAGCTACCTCCCCACAAATTGTCAGCCAAATCAGTTCAGCTGTTCTAGAATTATAATTCCCGTTCCCATTCCCGTGGGAATTTCGGGATTAAAAGTTTTCTATGTGCTACTCCTGGTTCTAAGCTACCTCCCCACCAATTTTCAGCCAAATCAATTCAGCCGTTCTTGAGTAATAAATTCCCGTTCCCAATCCCGTGGGATTTTCGGAATTAAAGTGTTCTATGTTCTTGTCCTGGTTCTAAGCTACCTCCCCACCAATTTTCAGCCAAATCAATTCAGCCGTTCTTGATTTTTAAATTCCCGTTCCCAATCCCGTGGGAATTTCGGGATTAAAAGTATCGTATGTCCTTTTCCTGGTTCTAAGCTACCTCCCCACCAATTTTCAGCCAAATCAATTCAGCCGTTCTTGATTTTTAAATTCCCGTTCCCAATCCCGTGGGAATTTCGGGATTAAAAGTATCCTATGTCCTTTTCCTGGTTCTAAGCTACCTCCCCACCAATTTTCAGCCAAATCAATTCAGCCGTTCTTGATTTTTAAATTCCCGTTCCCAATCCCGTGGGAATTTCGGGATTAAAAGTATCGTATGTCCTTTTCCTGGTTCTAAGCTACCTCCCCACCAATTTTCAGCCAAATCAATTCAGCCGTTCTTGATTTTTAAATTCCCGTTCCCAATCCCGTGGGAATTTCGGGATTAAAAGTATCCTATGTCCTTTTCCTGGTTCTAAGCTACCTCCCCACCAATTTTCAGCCAAATCAGTTCAGCCGTTCTTGATTTTTAAATTCCCGTTCCAAATCCCGTGGGAATTTCGGGATTAAAAGTATCCTATGTCCTTTTCCTGGTTCTAAGCTACCTCCCCACCAATTTTCAGCCAAATCAGTTCAGCCGTTCTTGAGTTACAATTCCCGTTCCCATTCCCGTATAATTCCCGTTCCCGTTCGATTATCCTTGTTTTTATAGTTTTCCCTTTATGTGGCCATTAAACCCTAACTCTGTACCAAATTTCAGCTCTCTAGGTTTATGGGAAGTACTAGTTCTATTTTGATGATCATGAGTGAGTGAGTGAGTGAGTGAGTGAGTGAGTGAGTGAGTGAGTGAGTGTCTAAAATGCGAAACTTTGCTTTCGCTTAACTTGGGAACTAAATGACCTACAGACTTGAAATTTTATTTTAAGTATGTGATTGTATAGATTACTGGATGACGAAAATTTCAGCGTTCTAGTCTTATCCAGAGGTTCTCAAATAGGGGCCTGAAAATGCGGCGAAATGGTTCCTGTAAAGGATGGTACGGCAGTGTTTGCTTCGCGCTCGACTTGGCGGGGGGCACTGCCATGCCCCCAGATTCATCACAAGAGACAACGGAATACTACAAGTTCGAAGCTGCAGGCGGAAAGCTAGCTAGTCACGTACTCGTATGTATGTTTAAAGGTAAGGGGTGTGTCTGTAGGTTGTGATACCGGCAATATATCTAGTTAGGAGCAGTTGGCATTTCAAGATGTTAGAGGTCTTGATTATGTTATGATAATATTTTAGTAAGTTTGTAAGCAATGTGCCACATATCTCTCATATTTTATAGAATACCAGCGGCGCCCCGCGGTTTCACCCGCGTAGTTCCCGTAGGAATATGGGGATAAAATTATGCTAAAAACCTTCCCACTGAATCACTCTATCTATTAAAACAAACCGTTTCAAAATCCGTTGCGTAGTTTTAAAGATCTAAGCATACATAGGGACATAAGGACAGAGAAAGCGACTTTGTTTTATACTATGTAGTGATGATTGCCTTATTTATACTAATCAATTAGCAATGTGATAAGCTTTGTTTTAATAGGGAAATGAACATAAACACTTTATTTAACAAGATGAGGCTACAACTCGCTTGATGGAAAACGATGATACAGCCGAAGGTGAAGCGTGCCTGCCTAGACGGTACCTATTTACTATGTATTAGTCAAGCAAAGAACATCTCTCTATTATAAGTATGAATATGAATTCTGAAAGTCTGTCTGCGAGTTCATCATCAAGCTTTACGTGTACTTACAAAACGATTACACCGTAAAGAAAAACAACTGACATACCTACCTACAAAACAAACGAAGATAGAACAAAAACAAAAAACATTATAACTCGTAATATCTATGGTCTCTCTATATGACGATATTGTCAGATAAAATAATGTCAAATAGCAGACTTTTCTCTGCAAAACTTTTCATGCACATATTTCGTCTATCTATCATATCACAATTGATTCAAAGTCACGTATAACTTCACGTAACAATATACATCATAACATGACGACTCTTTATAATTCAATCAGAAAACCAACTCCCATTTGGACTACTAGCGACGCCCCGCGGTTTTACCCGTGTAGTTCCCGTTCCCGTAGGAATATGGGGATAAAATTATGCTAAAAACCTTCCCACTGAATCACCATATCTATTAAAACAAACCGCATTAAAATCCGTTGCGTAGTTTTAAAGATCTAAGCATACCTACATAGGGACAGAGAAAGCGACTTTGTTTTATACTATGTAGTGAAGACAATAACTGATTATAATTCCTTCACGAAACCCCGCCTTTCATTGAGAACTTAATAAATTATACACAAACAGCGAACCTATTTAAATTCTCAATGTAGGAACATGCCTTTCTGTCTGCCATGCCCAGAATACTTCCTAGTTTCGTTGTATTTTGAACTCTACATAATTGTAATAAGGGTGAAGGGTTCTGAAGTTTGTTTGGAGTAAGGCTGTCGACCCTAACATGTGTTGTCCATATGAGCCGCATATCCCGTACTTTGTCATTCATACCATAATTGTTAACGTTTGGTGGTATTTTGTAGTAGATTCCTTTCAATACATTCATTAGAAATTACTAGATAGTAATAGGAGTTTCTAGAAAGCTTTAAAACCTGTAGTTATGTAAATATAGAAACAATAAAATTGAAATGACATTTGTTCAAATTAACTGCAGTCTGGGACTACAAGTCTGACTCGAAAAATTCTTGTTTACAAGCTGTGTCTTGTGGTTTAACCCGCGTAACTTGCAAATAATTTTTGATACTAAAGGCCTATTTCACGACCTTCAAGTAAAGTTACTCACCAAATAAAGTTAGTTTTGTCTCTATCTTACTTTATATGAAATGACAAAGACAAAACATGTGAGTGTTACTCGGAACGTTACTCGAAGATGGTGAAATAGGGCCTAAGTATTGATTTCTTTTATTTACTTACATAAACACTACTTACATATCGAAATCAAACAGATGTGTAAAAGAAGAAATTAAAATTACGACAAAAAGCTTTTTTTACACAACTAAGGGCCGATTTTTCCATCGCCAGATAACTTTTATACGATGAATAAAATTGACGTTTGTCAGATTTTGTATGAAATAACTGCCAAAATTTCAAAGTTATTCCTCGAATAAAGTTATCTGGCGATGGAAAAATCGGCCCTAACATAAATAACATTCTTAATTATCTTTTAAAGGGTATATTTAGTTAACAAGCCTCTCTATCTCTTTAGTGATGATTTATGTCTGAACAATAAAACGTCTACCGTATACCAACACGCGATCCAGGTCACCAGATTACAAAACTGAAGTTGGCCCATCGCCAGCCGTCTGTCCCGGCTATTTCACGCGGGTCCTGAGAAACCAGACTATTTGGCACCTTTTTGTTTGTTTTAAAAACTATGAAAACTATTTATCATGGCATCCATCATTAATTGATTTTTGAAATGGGGTCTACTGTTGTTTATTTTATTTAAATTTGAATAGATCAAAAGAAATTGACTGAAAGTCTAAACGTTAGGTTTTATACTCATACTAGCTGCGCCCCGCGGTTTCACACGCGTAGTTCCCGTTCCCGTTCCCGTAGGAATTTCAGGATGAGAAATAGATGTTGGCCGATTCTCAGACCTACTGAATATGCTCACAAAATTTCATGAGAATCGGTCAAGCCGTTTCGGAGGAGTATGGCAACGAAAACTGTGACATGAGAATTTTATATATTAGAAGATACTGATGTGTGACTATTGTAACTCGTTATGGTAATTCTATATTATACATATACTTACATATAACAAGGACGGGTCATGGAATAAAATAAAACAAATTAATAATTTCAAATTTGATATAATTTCACCATGTTCAATTACAAAAATGACCTAATTTAAATAATATTTCAAAAGTACAAAGCTTGATTTTGACAATACAACAAATTAATCGAAATATTCATAAATCCAATAAGTGTAAAAATCTTAACTTTATGATAATTAAAATAAATATTGTAATAAACATGAATTAACATTTAACCATTGAATCAATAACTTAGATCAACTATAAAGTTAAAACCAGTGAAACTGCTTTAAATCATAAAATAAACGAGTTTATTATGCACTAATAACATTTAAACTATTCACTGCTAGCTATGCATTTAATCTATCATAAAACTTGGCTATAAAACTCAAAAAAGTTAATTTAATTTACTCTTAAGATTACTCAATAAATATGGTATAATAATGCTTGCATTGGCAGAAGAAACTATACGGATATTTCTAGAAAGGTTCAATAATACTTTCATGGATATCTCTAGAAAGGACTACAATAATTATGGATCTTTCTAGAAAGGTTCGGTAAAACTTCACGGATGTTTCTAGAAACTTAAACGGTTGCAGGTGATGGAAGTCGTAGATCCACTGCCAGGTCATGTGGCACGTCCAGGTATGTCCTCTCGAGGCCCACGGTGAGGATGAGGGCGCGGAGACGGTCTACCGTGACGGGGTCACCCTCGCTGGACCAGACCGTCAGTGTGGAGTTGAGGGAGGAAGTCTCACGGAGCAGGTCGAGGAGGACTGGCTGGCTGTTGGACGCTAGACCGGCTCGCACCTGGAATAGAAGATGATTAAAACGTTATAAGCAAAAGGCAACGGTGGCTGATTGATTGATCTATCAACAAACCGCTAAATGAACTGCGCTGTGTGACAAGCAGCTAGTCATTATGACGTAGACATTCGCTAAGAAACAAAAAAATCGGGAGTAAAATCGCGGGAAAGGAATTCAAAGAATTTCAATGTGTTTTATCAGACTTTTCTGTCCTCATAGGAAAATTAAGAACCTCCTTTTTGTAAACCTCTTTATCGGAACAATAACCTACCAAAATCTAATATCGTTTCGGTTTACGCGTTGGTTTCGGGTGACATTTTATGCAATCTCTGGTATGTCTCTTGATCTTCATTGATACAGTTGCCTTAGGGACAAAAACGCCAAAATATGACTACAATTTTTCGCTTTTTTGTAGGGATACTGACTTTTTGCATTTTGCATACCATAGCCATAACACCACTATTTTTAACCTTCGACACAAAGGTCTTGTAAGTTGACCGTTAGTTAGTGTGTTTCTGTACCACCGTAGTTGTTAAAAGCCTAAAAACCTAGTTGGACTCGGTTTGATTTGAAAGCAAGTCATTGACAGTGGTTAAACAAAAAACAGTTTACTTACAGGGAACGTAATATTCTGGTCGACATGATTCTCATTGACAGTCCTCAGCATAGTCCCGATCTGTTCGCCGCTGTACTCTCCTTCTGTGGAGTTGGCTCCGTAGCTGGTGGTCCACCCGATGGAGAGCACCGCGCGGGGGTGCTTCGCAGAGAGGGCGAGGAATTTCTTAGCGTCCACTGGCTTGGTGGTCGCGTCCACTGGCCCGGGCAGGATATCCGCGTTGAACCAGAGGGGGAATGTTACCTGGAGATTGGGGTTTAGTAAGATGTTATTTTTGGAGATATTGACTTGTAGATTCTGTTGATACCTTAGATACAGGTTATAAACTTAGTGGCTTTTATGAAGATATATGATACCCTTTGATATTCTTACTAATATTATAAATGCGAAAGTAACTCTGTCTGTCTATCTGTCTGTCTGTCACCTTTTCAAGGCTAAACTACTGAACCGATTGACTTGAAATTTGGTACAGGGGTAGCTTATGGTCCGGGAAAGAACATAGACGTTTTATCCCGAAATTCCCACGGGAACGGGAACTACGCGGGTGAAACCGCGGGGCGCTGCTAGTAAGTAATAAATGTAGTTAGTAGCTTTATGAAGATGAAAGAGAGATTGGAGTGAATTTCAACAAGTCCCCAAAAATCTTCATTTCCGTGGATTTTTTTGTTTTTAAGTTTTTTTCAAAAATATTTAGCGTTTATTATACTTCTTGTTAATGTATGTATTCTTGCTTATTATCAAGCTGATTACTTAAAAAACTAACGAATAACACAAGTTTAAAAATTTCATGCCTTGGCGATGAAACATGCGTGCACGGCAATGAAACAAGCGTCCACGGCAATGAAAGAACTGTCCCACGGTAATGAAAGAATTACCACGGAAATGAAAATCCATACATTGATTAGTTGATTAAATAGTACCAAACCTTTCTTGAGATATTTATTAAATCCTGTATGAAATCATAATACACGTACAGATATAAATAGGTAAGTACTTATATTTGGAAACATTACACATCACCTTTGTAGAGTTCCCATGGCTACTAGTTAACGGAAATGTACGTCTATTTAAAATACATTGCCCTTAGAAGAGACATAAAACACACAGACTAAGACAAATAAACACGTTGTTGCTGTCATGCAGAAACCTTTATCTAGAAGAATCAAAGAGCGAGAATCGAACCCGTATCCTTATAGAGTACCAAGTACATTGATCTACAGACAGAATCTTGATCGTGATCCTTCTTCTATGACCAAGTACCAACTCCACCATACATTTTAAATCTCCAGTCAATCAACTCTTGACTCATATCCTGTTAATCACCCTTCTCGAGTATAAATACAGTACAACAATAAAATTACTTTCAAATAAAATGACGTCAAAATTGGTTCGCGAAATGAAGTCGCTTTGTCGGCGAAATGTCAAAGGATCGCATTCAGATTGTTATTGATACAGCGACGTCTGGATTTCCGAGTATTATCGTTATTGGTGCAATGAATGCGCGTACGCATCGACAGAAAAATGGCGCGAACACTTGTCCCTTTGTTCGTGGGGGGTCGGGGACATTGATTTGTTATTATTTCAATGTTTTATTTTGCTATAAATATTTTCTTTTTCATAAACATTGATCGATTGTTGACACTTTTTTTTTTATTTAATCTATTTGCGTGTCGCGGTTATGCTTAGTCAAAACCCAACTACAAAGAACTTTTGCTTTTATGTTTGTTCCTGTTAATCTGAAATTTCGACGGGACTTGATCATTGATGGTTGATATTATAAGGATATCATTTTTATTCCAAAGTTTCCAAAATACCTCGAAATGGGAGCCAACGCAAGTAAAACCGGAGAGCATAGTTAGTCAATAATAAGTATTTCTTTGTGTGTACATCCCTAAAATAAGATGTGTGCGTGATAATAAACAATTAAAGCTGAAGGGCCCTTGATTGAATCCCTCCAAATATAACCTTCTCCGATTACTTTCAATTAGTTCAAGTTTTAAATTTGAGTGTGGCGCACGTGACTTCTCTCGCGTATATCATACATCGCAAGTAAAAAATAATAGGTAATAGAAGAATCAATGATGAATTTCAATGATATAGTTGAGTATTAAAATAATTAACAGAGCCTAGCTTCCGGAAAAAACTAGAAACTGTGTGTTACTCGACTTCACAAAAAGCTCTACATTTTAGTGAAGTCCAGTAACACACATATACATAACTAGCAGCGCCCCGCGGTTACACCTGCGTAGTTCCCGTTCCCATGGGAATTTCGGGATAAAACATAGCCTATGTCTATGATGTGTATGATCATAATCTACCCCTGTTCCAAATTTCAAGTCAATCGGTTCAGAAGTTTAGCCGTGAAAAGGTAACAGACAGACAGACAGACAGAGTTACTTTCGCATGTATAATATTAGTAGGAAGTAGGATAGTTAGGATTATTTTCTATGTTGACTTAAATATTAAGAAGGCTTTACTTGCCGATTGGTCCCATAGATAGAAACAAATGCAGTTCCTGAAATTTGCGTTCAACTAACCAAACTCTATAACCTCATAAATGTATAGATTAGATTGATCAAAACCTCGTAGTTACCTCAGGTTTGCTATAAGGAGCAATCAAGTCCTGGCTCTTCTCAAATGCCTCCAAACTCTTAAAGTCCAGTTTGACTCCCTTTTGCCTCGGGTTGTGGTTATTGTACTGAGCCACTGTGGAGAGGAAGTCGGCGAGGCTGAGGTCGGAGGTCGTGGCTGGTGGGTGCGCCATGATGGGGATCGGAGGGCCTTGCTTGCCGACGATCTGACCGAGGACTATGTCAGCTTCTAGCATGGTTACGTTGCCTGTAAATAAGATGATGTTTGTAGTATAGGATTAAGTGTGCTTTCTCTTAATCCTAATAACAAGAATCTCTATTATATAAAACTCTTCCATTACTGAGTGACGTACTGACTGACTGACTGACAGACAGACAACGCACATCCGAAACTACTGGTCGTAGAGAGCTGAAATTTGGCATTTGTGTTTGTTGTGGGGAGTTTGATAACCAATAAGAGGATTTTTGAAAATCCCCCCCCCCCCTAGGAGGAGAAAAGGGGGTAAATTGTGCAGGCAAAACTATGCAGGTGAAACCGTGCGGCGCTGCTAGTGATACATAAGTACATATAAACTTACTTTGCGTAGTTTAAAATATCTAAGAGTACTAACAGAGAGAGCAATTCGTTTTATATGGTCAAAAAGCTGTACCTTTTGGCTTCACCCGCGTTCCAATGTAGACAGATACTAGTGATACTACATATTCAAGTCTGTCTTTTCTTAAACTCTTATCTAGTCTACCAAATCTAGTCAAAATCAATTCGGTGGTTGAGACGTGAAAGCAAGCAGACAGTCACTTTCGCATTTATTACATTAATAGGGATATTAACACGCTTATTAGCCTATAAATCCCTTAAAAGTCATATCATATCATTCCATAGGTATTTACATGAAGGTCTTAACCCCGGTAGGGCACAACAATAATTCTATGAAGTCTCCAAATCTATTTTACCCAATAGCTTCTAAAACCACGAACACATTCCATACATAAACAGAGCCAGTAGCGAGGAAGTTGAACCGCTCCATTAAACCGTCCGTTGTTTGTATTAATAAAACGCAAATGATGTAGTGTAAACTAATTGTTATTAATTGGTGGCCCTTCTAGGAATGAGGGTAGGATGCTTGCACCACTACGGGAGCTCTATTTCTGGTCGTGGGACGGTACAAGTTAAGAGCGATAGCTTTAAAGTTATTTCTGAATTGGGGAGAGGTTGAGCTGTTTTAAAAGTCTGAAGTAAATAGCACTTATCTACTTATGTAGTTAGAAAATATACTTAGTTAAAATACTTATAAAAATGGGCATATGGCCGTTTTGGCGCCCTAGTACACCTGTCTTTTGACCCCGATATTCCATGCATGATAACTATTTTGCTGTTCGAATATGTCTCGAATTTTAGATCACCAACTCTTATTGGACCGGAGCGTTGTGATTACGGCTATTTTTCCTCAATGTACTAGTAACAGTAAGATAGAGACTTGCTCTGAACTAGGAACTTAAAGGTGCTCCTTCACCGGGAGCATTCGCGTGTAATGTAACGTTACAGATTCGTCTTTGAGCATTACGTTACAATAATACCTCTCTGACTAACGAGCATTCATCGTGTCATCATCATCATCGTCAGCCCGTTACCATCCACTGCTGGATATAAGCCTTCCCCATGCCGCGCCACCACACCATTCGCGTGTAATAATTACAAATTACAATTAATAAATTACAAGGTCCGCATTGTAATGCACCTTTACGGGCCGATTTAAAAAAATAAGATGTAGAGTATAAATTATATCGAATAAAGGTAGGGGACGTTATTGTTTACAATTAATATTTTTACGGGATATTAATACGTACCTATAAGTCTATTCCCTCGACTAGTTTCAGCCACGTCCGGTGGCCATCATCAGGAGGATGAGTGCGATACAATAGTCGAGGGACTCGACTTATAGGTACGTATTAATATCCCGTAAAAATATTAATTGTAAAGTATTTTCATTAACCAAACCGCTCATAACTTGTACCAAACAAAACAATCCTGAATGGTAACCACAAAATAACAACTAAACGATCCTTTCTTGTACTCTCTCCCTCCTTGTCTTACACATGCAATAAGAACGAGACAAACTATTGGACCACAGCTGCGAGGCGGTGTCGATGAAATTATGAGAAATTTGCAATAGCTCCTGCATTACTCATATGAACTGTTTAGTAAACTGTGGCCGTACTTCGAAGTTTATTAATGGTGTTACTAGAAATGAAATTTTAATGTTTGGATATTAAATTTTAGTGTTTTGGGCTGTATTATTGGTGTTATTATTCTATAGGAAATTCGGGATAAAAGTAGCCCATGTTCTTTTCCAAGCTATAGCTCTTTATCTAATATATAAAATTCTCGTGTCACAGTTTTCGTTGCCATACTCCTCCGAAACGGCTTGACCGATTCTCATGAAATTTTGTGAGCATATTCAGTAGGTCTGAGAATCGGCCAACATCTATTTTTCACCCCGAAATTCCTACGGGAACGGGAACGGGAACAACGCGTGAGAAACCGCGGGACGCAGCTAGTATATATATATTTTTTTATTATTATTTTTTATCTTTTAGTTCTGCATGCTCACCGTATCTACAATGTAATTAATTAATTTAAGTTTTGTCTAATAAGTGAAATTCTGTAATTTCTTTAGACAACAATAAAGATTCTTTAAACCGATATATATATATATATATATATACACCCTTATTTTGAAATTGCGATACCTTATCTCACAGCTAATGTAAACGATGGGTGACAATATAATAGTGAAGTTAGTTTTTTTCTTTTGCTTTTATTTAAAAAGTTATGATAAGTCAAAGATTTTCAAAATCCCGCCGAATTTTATTGTTATTCTACACCGAACGCTGCGATACACAGCTGAGCGCGGTCATCGACCCGAGCCGTCACAGAATACTTGATAGCTAGTGTGCCGTCTGGTAATACGACATTTATTTGGTATTTTTTAAAGATAAGTAATCGACTATAATTTTTGATATTTTTATTGGATATATGGATTCAGTTACTGCTACAGATATTCTGATTTTAATAAGTCCCATATTTTCAAAATAGGGGTGTATATCTCTGCGCCAAATTTCATCAAAATCGGTTCAGTGGCTAAAGTGAGAAATAATTGTACTTATAAATTGTATAAAATAAATAACTATGAAAATCAACACTCAAACCATAACTCAAAAAGTTTTTTTTTATTAAGTATAAGTAAAACAACAATAGACATTGTTTGTTGCTTAATTAATAAATAGAGATCAAATACTCGTATTTGTAGTCTATTATTAATTACGTACGACATAAACTAAGAAAACCATCTCAAAATATTTAAAAAAAAATAAGTTCAGAAACAACCAATATAAATAACATAATCATTCACTACATCATCTTATTATAGTAACTGACCCCTAACGTAGTTTGTAACTTGTATCTATAAATGCAGAAATATTGCTACTAAATATGTAATTTCAATCTTTAATTTAAGCGCCATCTATTGAGAACGTTTGTGTACCAAAATAATGTTTAATTTAGCGCCATCTATTAGTATACCCATGAACTTACTTGCCAAACATGCCTCAAGGTACGTTTTGTTGTTGACAGCGTGGGCCCATTTCACTATTGTGAGATTCCTCATAGCTTCTTCGTCACAAATGACTATTGTGGCTAGAACAAGAAGAAAAATATTAATTGTATTATTAAAATCCGTTTGGCATCGACCTGTAAGATTTTATTGCATGGTAAAGGCCGGTTCCTCGTTGATTAAGTATATTCAGCACAGTGAGACAGACTATGTAGAGACAATTATACTACATTTACCATGTTTGTTGGTTATTTCAAACCTGAGTCTTGTTTGGATACACACATGTGGGTCATGTCTGTAGAAAATATAATTATTATACTTAAGTACCTACTTCTACTAATAGTTTCCAATAAAGTTCATTTAAAAAATATTTTCATTAAAAAATATCAAGTTAATTAGAATTATGTTTGATCGAAGATAAGATAATAATTAAAAAATTACAATAATTATAAAGAAAGAATTTAATCAATAACTCAATTACCGAATAAAAGTAATTTCAAATTACACTGGCAACACTTAAAGTTAAATGTCATAACAATTACAATCATTTTCAAAATGGAAATTATTTTATTTCTCTTTTGTTTATACCTATAATATTATTAAGTATACTTACATACCTAGAGAAATATAAAAAAAAACCTATAAGTCACTAAAACACTAATAAAATTAACAAATAATAAACTTAGGAAATATCTTCACAGCCTACGTTTCACCGACTACAATGTATACTAATGAAAGCAAACAAAAAAAAGAAATCAATTATCGCGTTCGGTTCGCAATTTGTGAATTCTTTATCACATACCATTTTATCTTTGTTAAACCGTAAAACGTAAGTTACGTTATTTTAATACATCGAACTACCGCTAGATGGCGCTGTTATTAAAGATACTTTTTTCTTTACTAAATTCTTCAGCGTTGCCAAAATAAAAGTAAGTGGGAATTTAGTTAGTTATAATAAGAAACAAGTGGGATAATATTTAAATTAGTAATTAATTTAGGTCATTATTAACGACCATTTTTTTCATTTAAAACCATATAAAATAAATGTCTGAGCTAAGTTTGAGCTGTTTTAAACTTCTCCGAGTATTCAATAGTAATCTTTGAGTGCTAGCTAGTCGACCTCCCTCTTAATAAATCGCTAATAGCTGTTCACGTAAGCGGAGTGAAGAGGTTTAACTGTCCCCTCGTTACAGGAGACAGATTAAACATCTTATTCCGGTATCTCCACAAGGGGACAATCGGGATGACATTGGAATAAATGCGGTACGGTTACTATACGCGCGAAACTGGGGGATAGCCTTCAGAGGTTTCTTTTATGATAAATCTTGACCTCCTAACACTATAGTAGATGTAATTTTGGAGAGTCATCTATACTGCTACAACTATATTAACAATATAATATAGGTACTTAATGTTATAAAGAGAATTTGTTTGTTTGTAACGAATAAATTAAAAAGCTTTTTATCTCGAAACTAGCAGCGCCCCGCGGCTTCACCCGCGTAGTTCCCGTTCCCGTGGGAATTTTGGGATAAAAAGTATCCTATGTGTTATTCTGATGTATAATCAAGATTATTGTAAAGTTTCATTAAAATCCATTCAGTAGTTTTTGCGTGAAAGAGTAACAAACATCCATACATCCATACTTACAAACTTTCGCCTTTATAATATTAGTAGGATTGACACGGGACAGGGATTTGCGCGGGTAAAACCGCAAGGCGCTGCTGACATCAGAATAAGATAATACTACGCGTAGTACCTACATCATATTTTTTACGCAATTACGAAATAATGTAGTAAGTACCAATATCATAATTATTTATTAAGTAATCACCTACTGAGTTACTGTAACCGTTGGCGGGATGATCTTATCATCCCCAATTGACAGAAGGCTGAGGATAGGGATAATCGGAGATCTTTCGGGGAGTACTTTGCCCATCATTGGACTATATAAACAAAATGGTTGCTCTACTGACACTATCCTGGTAGTAAATAGTCTACTCCGTTTGTATGAAGAGGTGCGCATCGATTTCCTCCTAAAATAAAACCCTATCATTTAGTACTTACCGATTGCACAAGAACAACAAATTATTACAATACAAATTATTTATAAATAGAAAATTACAGTCAATGAAATGCACAGATTTTTTTTATAAGTACTTACTTGAAAGCTAAAATACCTCGACGATGGTGTAGTGGCATGTATGACTACCCAGTACATGCCACTACAAGGGATGCATGGTTGTTGTTTTTAAAACATGGCTTGGATTTAAAATTACCAACAGTTGTATGTGTGAGAGGTCTATAGTATCTCACTTACAAGCGGATACTTTCTCCTACCTGGATGCAAAAACTTCGTTCGGATTTTCTTACAAATTCAAAATGTTATCCTAATTCAATTCCATCATACCTACCAAATAAAATAAACAAAACTGTTCGCTTAAAGTTTCACCAATAGGCTCAATAGAATTGGTTTTTTTTCTCAATCTCAATGGAAAAATTCTCAATTATTATTACTTTCAGACATTTCGAAACTACAGGCCGAATGAGAAAGCAAACTAAAAAGCTTGGCGATTTCAAAATGGTATTTCGCATTTATAATTATAAAAGCATTTATACTCTTTCATTGAATATTCCCTTTCCATAACTGCCTTCAGATCCACCAGCATTTTTGCACCATATTTCATCATTGGCTATTTTTTTTTGAGAACTCCCGTTCAGTAATTTACTATAATTAATTTCGCTTGTATATTTAAACTATATAAACATTAATAAACCTTTAAATTATTTATGATATCCTTACCTACAACAGCCAAAGCCAGAAGCACGGTAACACCTTTGAGTACTTCCATAATGTCGCCAGTTCTCGTCGCTGTTCGCCCCGACTAACTGTCAGTACGCCAGCGAGGCACCCTCCGCACTCCACACCTGATTGTTAAATTGACCAATCTGCCTGATTGATGGGTAAAGTGACGCACAGACGGACAAGGACTTAGGTACGGACGGACGGTTTAGCTAGGTAGGCGAGGGTTCACTTGGAGCGAACAGATTTATTACAATATTTATCGTCCAAAAACTATCAGATAGACTTCGAGATAGATTTCTTCCAATAAAGGCCTTAAGTATATTTGATATTTATTTACGACAAATGTAATTAAAATGAACTCTTGTTGGACAGAAACACTATTATCTAAACCTTTACCAAATTGCACGTTTTCAAACTATGTAACATCTTTATGATGCGTAAAATCACTCTGAATTTTCATTTGGACGGTTTATCTGGGCAGGCGAGGTTTTAGTGTGAGCGATAGGATTTCAATTATCAGGTATTCGGTTTCGCTATTCAATATCCTTGCAGTCCTAAAATTATAAAGTTCACTTGTGGGTCATGTTATGAGGATGGAAAAACTACTGTTATATGATGATAAAGTAAGCAGTGGTTTATAATGATTTTATTTATACTTTTACATGTAGTATAAGTTGCGATATCCTCCCGTTACAAGTAATATATAATTTTCAAATTCACTTAAATCTTTTGCAATCACTTTTTCTGTTAAAACTAAGAACTTGAAATGTTTAGTCCAATACAATTTGCTTCACAAAACACGCCTAAAATCTTTACTAATTTTTTTTTTTAAATATCTATGTTTACAATTTTGTAGGCGAAGTTCCCGCAGAAATTCATTTAGACGTAAAGTCATTTTAATCAAAAGACATTGATTGATTGTGTTCTGTGTCAATAAGAAAGAAGTTTCTTTTAAATAGTACCTAATATCTCTTCCGGTATCTGCACGAATTTCCCGGGGTTTTCTGAAATAGAGAAATACTATAAAAACTAATAGTGAAAACTAATATGTTAATAGATTCTTTTTCTTCTCCCGAACCTTTATCCCGGCACAGAATGGGTCAGTTTTTCAATTTCTTTCTAGTGGTGAAACACAAATTAAAAAATTCAGTTCGTGTTTAAAGAAAACAATAATTAAGGTGTATTCAAGGCATTGATCATGATTTTCAGCTTTCTTAAGTCAGCTTATCAAACTATGTCCCATTTACTGGAGTGCCCAATCTGTCTGAACTCCTGCACTCTTGAGGACCTCATATCCTGCTAACCCAACGTCATTGAGGTGGCCTCCCAGTGGAAATTCATAATTTTACTTTTAAAGTCTTTTCCAACTAAGAAGAAGATGCCAGCTTTAGGTGACATCTTCGTTGTTTCCCGCTCCCCGCTCCGCTACCATCTCCGCTCCCCGCTACATGTCCGACCCATTACGAACACGTGAGCAAGATATCATCGGAATTGATAAGTTTAGAGCAGTTACAAGGAAAAGTAACCATTTATATCTTTATTTTTATCAGACCGTTAAATCCATTAGAGTAGGGATATATATCTCTATATCTATATAGCACTTCATATTTTCAGTTAAATATATGTGTAATGGCATGAAGACCTGCTCGGTATTCCTGAGGTCCCGGATTCATTTAACATGGCTCAGAGGCTTGACCATCATACACCGGGAAACGGATGAATAAGCCTATTTCTCCTCATTAAAATAAAACACTAAAACGGATTTTTGTCGTGGTTGTATTTTGTTTTGAAAAAAATCCGTTTAAGTGTTTTATTTCAATGTGTAGTGTTCATGTAAATCAAAGATCAAAGGTTTCTCCTCGCTGTTCAAATGACATCGGTGAGGAAGAGGCTTTTGTACTTCTGTGGGATCCTACTTTCATTGTGGCGGTTCATTTTTTTTCCAGCATTACTTTTTATAGTGATAGAACCAAACTGGGATTGATAAATAAATCTAATCTGTTCGAACATAGGAGACACAACCGGGAAATTACCACACTCACAGAATATGGCGTCAATTATTAGCTCAAGTTACTGCGTTTCTCATCCCTGTTCAGTGAGAGGTAGGGAGCCCAAACGGGAGGGGTTTGGGCCATTCTCCTCTTCTTCTGCTCCTAATGTCATTTTATCTCTTAAAGGCTACAACGCAATTGTGACTTTCTTTTGAATACGACAAAGCGAATAAGTTGCAACTGAAAATTTTGAGTCGATATAGTTAATCAAATTAAGTACTTATATACAGCTTCGAATATATATGTAAAACTGACCATGCGATTGTTGTCATAAAAAGGTGCCATAAAATATCCAGCTATCAGGCAGAACAATTCTGGTCAGAATCGGTCCAGCGGTTTCGGAGAATAGACGTAATAAATAAGCGAAAATAAAAGGATAAATCCTAATCCTAACTTCCTAACTACTATTATAAATGCGAAAGTAACTCTGTCTGTCTGTCTGTTACCTTTTCACGGCTAAACTACTGAACCGATTGACTTGAAATTTGGTACAGGGGTAGCTTATGGTCCGGGAAAGAACATAGGGTACTTTTTATCCAGAAATTCCCACGGGATCGGGAACTACGCGGGTAAAACCGCGGGGCACAGCTAGTAAATTATAAAATGGGTTTTTGTACTCTTTGTGTGTGGTATCTTTTTTCTTAACAGAAGACGAAATTGTCCTGCGCAATAAAAAACAATATAAATGTAGAAAAAATCTTTATTAAAGTTATTTACATGTCCATCTTCGGCAAAAACTTATATGCTATTTAATATTATATGTAAAAAAATATCTTTAAATAAATATGTCGCCATATGTTTTGCTAAGAGCTAACTTGGCAACTTGGGTTTTTGATAGATTTGGCTATACATATTTCCATGAATCTGTGTACTTATTTAAAAATAAAGGAAGGTCAAAGTCATCCATTTTCTAATGCTGCAATTATATTTTTGGAAATACAAACATTTACTTATATGGGGATGAAAATTTACATGAAAATCTGTTATTTCTTAAAATTTACCTATGAAAAATTGTATTTACTTAATATGTATAAGTAATCATTTTTAAAGAAAATTTTTATTATTTAATTTTTATTAAAAAAATTATAATAAGTAATTTTAAAGTAAAAAACGTCTCATTTTGTTTTAAATTTCTAGACGTGGTTCCTAATTATTAAAGCTGAGAGTTTAAACAAAACAAAATAAAACCATTAGAAAATAACATTTAAAAACTTATCAATTCAATCTGACATTCATTAAAATACACAAATATCAAATAATCAATATCAAAAGACATGTTTTTGATACATTTGTAACTGGTTTTATATTTATTTTAATATAAATTAACTTATTGGTATTCCAATATGTTTTCTTGCTATCGACACGTGATTTTTTTGTCACAATAAAATTATTAATTTCTCTTTTATAGAGATAACACAAACATATTCATTCTACAACATTCTTAAAATTAAAATACAAAATGTATCTTATATTTAAATATATTTTTGTGTACTTAAAACGCAACTCCTCACAGCCTTTCTAACAATTAAAAAAATATCTGATCAAAAGATTGAAATTATTACGAAATATTCGCGTTTTTTCATAATTTTGATAAAATGACCAAATGTCATGATATTATTATCCTTTGATCAGCGGGGCTAAAAAGGTAATATTTGGCAATCATCAAATTACTCATTGTATGAACAATTTTTAAAATATAAGGATGATTTTGAATTTACTACTTATACTCGTAGACTTGCTACGATTCCGTTGACTCACTATAAAAGTGGCCATTGACGAGTCAGTTTAACTGATCAGTTGAACTGGCGTCAATCGAAAAGTGGTCATTCACCGGGGCAATTCCGGATTCGAGCGGGGAAATCTAGTTGGCCTAAAACTGTGGCGTCACTGCCACAGTTTTATGTCTGGACTGATCTGTTCGACTGACTCGATCGTCAATGGCCACCTTAAGATTTCAGGTGACTTCAGCAACTGAATGTTAATGTGCCCCTTTTAGCCCCGACTACTAAAAAGTAAAAGAGAGATTACCTTTTATTAAAATTAAAACTAAATTATCTAATATTGAGCCGATATTTACCATCGTTTTCTCGCTCACATATCACATACAGGTTTTTTATGTAAATAGTATATATAATTTAATGTCATTTTATTACAAAATATTACAAATTTTTAATCTTTTTGTTAATTGATTGATATGTTTGATTTATGTGAATAGGTACTTCTACTTCTGACGTATTTTTGTTGTACATCACAAATGCAACAAAAACCGTTGTACGTAAGTATTATTAGTATTTGTTTATTCACTTAGAAAACGTATTTAAATCTCCAAAAAACAATTGTTTCATCAAACATACACCTTAAAAACCTTAATTTTAATAACAAACTTCCCAATTTGTCTTAAATTTAATAATACAATAATATCTTACACAATTTAATTTACTCTAACATTATACTAGCCGCTGTCGGCGAGTTTATACTTCATTTATAATTTATAAAAACTCGTTAATTTAGAGATGTCACGGCAAGAGTTAAAGTTATCTCTAACGTTAACTAAGATAATTATCAAAATCTGTCAAGTAGTTTCAGAGATTTTCTCTTACAAACTGACAAGCGAACTTTATAAATTTAACTTAGGTACCTACTTATGAATAAATTGTATGGCAATCGAGCAATATCTAAAAATATTTATCACAATATCAAATAAACTAATTTATAAAACGTATTCTGAAAACGAACATTCAATTATTTTTATCTCAGAATTTGAACCCAGGGCCCTACCAAACCTTTTTTATGCTCTACTGAGACACCGAGGGCCCCCATCAAATCTTGATTGCTAGATTTTTGGCAGTTAATTTTCAAAATACCTTTATGTGTTTGAAACACTATAAAAATATAACCTAATTGTGTTTATTTTTTAATTAATACTCGTCTATGACTAACAGTTTTCACTATTTGCACAGATGAGTCCAATTATTTGTATTTCAAATGCTTATTAATATTTATTAAATTATCTAATTAAAGGAATGTATGTACAATTATTCTAATATTTATTCATTCTCCATTCAAAAATTTTTGAATCATTCATAATAACTTACTATTATTAGTTTTTTATGTGTATTAAAGACAAGGGACCCAGGGCCCCTAACCAGTTATGGCCCTTAAAACCTTGAAATTACCCTTTAAATTGATATTTTTAATATAGATTGGAAACCTGGTCTAGGGCTTTCTCTAAGGACCCAAGGGTCCCTACACTTATCCGCGTTGCATAACAGCACAAAACAAGAAACGTCAATGGCCCATACGGGTGGAGAATCAGACCGCGATGAAAGATGCTCTATGAACTTACTATCATTACTTAACACCGATTCAATTATCAATTATTCACCGTCCACATAGAAAAATGGACCTTAACACCAATAGGGATGAGTCCTATTTTTTATACAGTCACCAAACAAAAAATAAACTTAACCCAACTACTTAGGGTTCAGTTTCATTTCAGCTTCGTCCCTCGGTTTCTCGGTCAGCAGATCGACTGGTTTCGTGTACTGACTCCTGGAGTAGCAGCAGGTGGCCATCAGGGCGAGGGTGGTGAAGGCGAGGCAGAAACACGCACACACCATCCCGCCCCAGTCGGATAGCAGACGGACCATACGGATCTCAGATATGACGTCATCGCTTACTTGCACTTTCTGCTGCACCCAGAATATTGGGAATAACAGGTTGGGAACTTTCTCGTACATTCTGGAAGAGAGATGTAATTGGTATAGAGATTTGTTGTGTACGGTCTCTTTAACCCCTGTCTTTAAATGAATTGGACCACGGAACTCTCAAATGGTGCTGTGGTCCAACTATTTTTAAAGTTGGACAACTGCCCCCATGAACCATGGTCCAGATAGTTGGGCAGAACAGTTGGACCACTGCCTCGGACTGGTCTGTGTGAATAGTTTTGTATTTTTTATTTTTGGACTTGAATATTATTACTATTAAGTACTTGTATTTTTAAAATATTAATTAGTTATCGACAGAACATGATAAAACAAATGACTTACGGGATATACGGATGTGGTTCAATAAACACATTGAACTGGAATCGGGCAGCCACGTCCAGAGGAACTCCCAGTTTCTGGAAACAAACGTATATGATGAGTCTTTAGATCATATATCATCACCAGCCCGAATACATCACTGTTGATTTAAGGCCTCCCCCTAAACGGCAATTGAATTTTGTACTACAACATGGATTTAATTTGGATTCAACTTTGTAATTTGGATTAATTACACACAAATATAGGGGTAGGTATGATGAAAAAGGAGGTTTTGGAAACTTGAATAAGTATTGGTAATATACAAACAAAGGATTCTAAAATGAACTCTTGTAGAAGTACTTATAAGCTTTGAAGTATCTCTTTATTAATAAAAAGTTGCACAACATTATGAAAAACTTATCGTAAGTTATGTATTACAATAAATTCATTATAATTACAATGTTTCTTTCCGGAATGATCTTTTAACATATATTTTATCGGCCGCGAATAAAACTAAAAGATCTCCTTTGACATGGGGTCAATATTGCAATAATAAACATATAAATTGCCTACTACAATTTACAATGTATATCACAAGTTATTGTTGAATTATTGTCTGTATATTTATAACTACAGATAGCTGAGGAAGGATTTCAAGTAATCGAAAGTTCGAGTTACACGTAAACAGGTAGTAACGAATAGCAAGATAAGTAAATAAATAAAAAATAAGTAAGTACTTAAAGTTTCTAGAGTAAATAAAAAATGAATTTAAAATACCTATATATTTTTCTTTTATGTATTTAAGTACATACATTTGTATGTATGTACAATGACTATTCAGAACTTTTGCCCAATAATAACATCATACATACGTAGATATTTTGCATAGTGATTAGCTAACGTACCTAAATCTACTTCTCCTCACTGTACTAATAACATCAGAGAAAGAACGAGGCCTTTATTTCTGCGTTAGGATCTCGGATACTATCCTTTTTACTTTTATGTACTATGATAATTTGCCAAAATTCATCCCCTGATAGCCTCTAAAAATCTAAAGAAAATTCCATTATCCACACACTCATTCACAAAGAAAAAAAACATAATACTCACAGGTTCAACAGCAAAATAGAAGGAATGCTTCTCCGGGTCTGGATCCATTCCATCGACCAGGTCCCGGAGCTCGGGGTCCGCGTGGAGGAAGTGGGGCAGCGAGAGGAAGGAGGGCGAGCCGAACCGACACGCAGACACGTTCATCACGCCGCCCCACCGGCACTCGCCGTGACAGAAACACGTGTTCTCTGATGATAGAGAGGCTGGAAGCGAAGGTTAGAAGGTTAGATGTGTTATGACATTGATAAAGTCTTTTTTTGCTCTGGGGTTGGAATTAAATACTGTTTCTTTACTAAGCTATTGAAAAAGTTCAATTTGCTCTTGTATTACATTGGTAAAGAAGCTAACTTTTCAGCCTTTCTCTTATTTCTTTGCAATAGGCGTTAGGTTGTAGTAATTGGCAATAATTGCCAAACTGCTAAGCTCAATTATTGAGCTTAGCAGTTTCCACGACCATTAATCGTGCTTTTTTGCCTTCTTAACAAACACAAACACGCTGTATGTACTCGTATAGTTTTAAATAATAACATAATTTCTTAAAGCTATACCTTTAAAAGCTTTAAAGAATAACACATGGTTTCCGCAAAACTAATTGACTGTTTCGTATACTTACAATTATCAAAAGTGCGTTCAGTCATGGCGTACTTGAGGTAGGTGAGTCCCTCCAGGGTGCCCTCGTGCTGGAACTCCATGTCCACGGTGCGGCACAGGTCCGGCACGAACATCGTCAGGATCGACTCCTCCGTCAGGTCCCGCGGGAGGAACTCGCCCGCGCTGCCGGTTAGCTGAGGGAAAATGGATGTTTAGAGACTTGGAGTTCGTACATTCTTAGCACCAGGTATAACGATCAGAACTGATAAGAACTTAAATTAAAGTTATTAATAGTATAGTGTTTATAAATATCCAAGTGGTGTAGTTGGTAGTGTAGTGACCCTACCAGCTATGCCGAAGGTTACGGGTTGAAAATAAGCATTTGTGTGCATGAACATTTAGCATGTTTTACAAAAAAAAGAAAGTACTATTAGGGCCCATTTCACGACCATCAAGTAAAGTTAGTTTTATCTCTTTCTTACTTTATATCAAGTGACAAAGACAAAACATGTGAATACGTACTCGGAACGTTACTTGAAGATGGTGAAATAGGCCCTAAGTATGTTTATCCGTTGACTAGTATCTATAGAACAAGCTATACTAGGATTTTAACTTCTCAAAATAATCTTAACTTACCTTGGAACACTTTCCTTCATAGAATGGCAGCGAATCCTGGTAGTTCCACTTCAGGATCTGTCCGGGGAGTCCAGAACCAACTCCTGACGACACCTCCATGTACCCATCTATGTCCATCGAGTTGTTCCTCTGTGGATATAGAAATATGATAGAGATTTTTTACGACAGTTAAAGAAGGGCTAGGAAGTCTGAAGGCAGACCAACTAAACCCTCTTCTGGTGGTGAGAGTGCTACATAGTCCCATCTTTAACCCCCGACGCATAAAAGAGGGGTGTTATAAGTTTGACGTGTCTATGTGTGTGTGTGTGTGTGTGTATCTGTCTATCTGTGGCATCATAGCTCCCGAACGGATGAACCGATTTCAATTTAGTTCTTTTTTTGTATTAAAGGGGAGTTACATGCGAGTGTTCTTAGACATGTTTGATGAAAATCGGTTGACCCGTTTAAAGTTATGGGGGTTTGAAAGTAACTGTATTGGGGGTTTTTTACATTTTAATTTAATGTTATTAGCACGGAGTATGCTGTTTACCTAATGCATTTTCTCAGCACAAAAGTGAGCAGTTAAGAACTAACAATAAAAGTATTACAGCACGGTCACCATTAGAAGACCATAAAAATAATCTACTTCTACTCACCCCATAAAACCATCCAAATCTATCCACTATGGGCGCTCCCCCAGTGGTACTAGCCGGCAGGACCTTCGCCATGTCCAGGAGTGGGTCGGAGTACCCTTCGAACAGCATCTCTCCCGCGGTCTTGGTGACCGATATCTTGTGGTTGTACATCGACAGACCCATATACAGGACCTTCTGTTGGAAGTAGCTCCAGTATCTACCGCGGAATATTGCTGACTGGAAAAAAAATATGGCGTTTTATATTAGTGCAGATGTTATTGGTAATAGCAGTAGTGGTCTAAGATTTCTTTTCAATGCAAAGGTTTTTCATTAATGATAGGGATTTATTTACAAAACAAGTATTTACATGGAAAACGGTTTCTATAGTAAGATTACATTTCAAAGAGTTTGTTTGTTTGGTTGGGCGCCTTTATCTCAAAAGGTACTGGCCCAAGGCTAAAAACATCACGCTATCACCACTAAGAGTCAATCTAGATACCGCTTGATAAATCACGGCACAGCTAGTAATTCATATATTTCATCATCAGCTCATATAATGTCCCCACCAAGAGGCTTGAGCCTATCCTGTATGAGGTCGATAAGACCTATAGTTAATTAAACTAAATAGAACTCACAGCAGCGATAACATTGAGCGTGGTGATGACATCCGAGAGGCTCCCATTGCTGGTCTCGTCAAAGTGCCAGCTGGTCTGCGTGCGGTACGCCACCGTCGAGTTGTGGGGGTGGAACGTCACGTTCACGTGCTTCCGCACCTCGCGGAACCGGTACGGACCTGGTAATACACACATCATTATATGTAGATACCATGAAAAAGTGTATCGGAGACTTTTGGGAGGTATAATATGGGCTGCCATTTCGTTATGGAGAGGGACTTCGAACAAACACCATATTTTACCGTGGTATTGTTAGAAACCGCGGGGTATTGCTAGTATTACTGTCGTAAAAACAATGTTTAGAATATAATTTTGTCAAAGGTGTGACAAAAAAATTATTAATAAAATAATAAGATTTATTAAGTTTGTTTCATCACGCTTTACCTTTTATAGACACAATTGAATAGATTTGTATAATTTTTGTCGCATGGACCATGACCTGGTTCAACACCACACCTTTCTTGATGATATCCTTGCCGAATATACATACATATGAATACAATCAACATTGGTAAGTTATTTCTATTAATGTCATTCATGAGATTTAGATGAAGATTTGATGCATTTTGGAAAAAGAAATGGATTTTGAAAACTACTGGATCGTCATAGGAATTTAAGAGGATATAATACAATAGTTCTAAATATGATACGATATTGCTATTTATTTGACTTAAATCGGTCCAGTATTTTTGCTTGAAGAGCTTCACAAACTTTCACATAATAAAAACCACTTGCCGAATAAAAAACACTTCGAAGGTAATTATTTTACTTATACGTAATTAGACAAAGTTCAAAGAAACTTTGAAAAATCGGCATCCAAATTTTACCCATACGAAACCTTGCTAATTTCTAAATTATAAAGACTCACCCAGCTCTTCAAAGCTCGGTTTCTCCTCCGGGAACTTATCCACATTGGTCCAGTTGAACATGAATATCTCCAGGTATATAGGGACGGAGGGCTCCACCCATTTTCGGTAAGAGAGCGACGTCGGAGTCAGGGCCATTTGCTGAAAAGAAACATTTATTTGATTAAAATCTTCTATAAGTATAAAATTCTTCCGTTACTGAGTGATGTACTGACTGACTGACAGACAACGCACAACTCAAACCACTGGACGGATCGGGCTGAAAGACATGTAGGTAGAAGTTATAACGTAGCAACCGCTAATAGAGGATTTTTGGAAATTCCCCCCTAGGGGGAGAAAAGGGGGAAAACTCAAATTGTGCCGGAAGTCATTATTCCACGCGGATGAAGTCGCGGGGCGCTGCTAGTTACAAATACAATAGAGCGTACCGTTATACTTAAATAACCTGACAAATGTAAAAGGAAACAAAAACAATATTAAAATAATGAAGTTCTTTAGGTATCATCTCTATTATAGTAACCTATTTGACTTATTGTATCCAATGGTCTGCGGACGGCAAAACGGTAACGCAAACTAGCCGATCCTTCCACCACGACTCACCGGTCAATAACTTGCCGTGCGAGTCCCTACACCTGCACACGCGAGGACCTTGATAGCGCTATATTGGTGGCCGAGTTTTGGTCCTGAAAAATATGAGTTGACACGCGAAGAAGAAGACTGACAACTGACAATTTGAAGATTGAAAATCCCGAAACTACCGAAAATTCTGGTCCTCAAAAGTTTCCGGTTTTCGATATTTTATTTGCGTGACCATGAACGTTACCATCTACTTACGAAACAAATTAATTAGAATATTATGTTTTATTTAACATCTGTTTCAATATGTTAATAATCCATTATTTTTTTGCAAATACATAATATGATTACTTATAAACATGTTAGTTTAGTGAAATTATATCGTGTATAATCGGGACTCTTATTATGAGTCGGAAACTGACATACAAGCATAATAATAAATCATTCACTCCATCATCTCATTATAGTAACTGACCCCTAACTAAGTACTATTGTTAATATAAGAACATAGGTATGTTTTTTATTTTATTTTGCGCTTAATGAGCCCTGCTGTGATTGTACCCACATTATAAAATAACTTATAAATATGACACTAAAAGAATATTACAATACTTTAAAAACTTCCTAAGATTTTCGTTCAAAAACAAACAAACTCTGCCCCTTTATGTACATCGGCGTTTATGTAAATTAGATATACCTTTGACATTATAGTTACTTGAAAAACGAGTAAAATTAAATTAAAACGAAACCAATATTTTGGCAAGTGTTGGCAGAATATAATCATTAATTCAGGTTGTAATTAATCACACGGGATATTGACCCCAGAATTTTTTGGATTACTGAAGTTGGTAACTATTTAAAAAGATATAAGTATAAAACTTAATATCAATCTGTTGACCAGGAATAATTGAAACTTTTGCTTTATCTACACCCCAGTTTAAGAAAGGAGAGAAACGCCGTAAGTTAAAGAACGGCTGGGTTCGGCTTTGCGAAGGTACTGACTGTCTACCATAAAAGGCCATTGATAGTGCTAAATCGGTAGCTGAATTCTAGTCCTCAAAAATACAAGTCGACAAGCAAAGAACATAACATAAATCATTCACTACATCATCTCATTATAGTAACTGACCCTTAAGTTCGAAACTTGTATCTAGGGTATCACGCACACACTCATTCACACACACACCCAGACCGAGACAACATTTGTGGTTCACGCAAATATTCACCCCGTACGGGAATCGAACCCGCAACCTTACAGACAGCAGACCGGCATGGTGACCACTCTGCCATCGAGGTCGAAGACAAAGAAGAAGGCAGGTGCTTCAACCCATAGCACCGACGTCATATCTATTAAGCAGTTCAAATGTCAATGGATGGAACTGATAAATATTTAAGATTAATCAATCAATTTTCGTAGAAGTACGCCTTGACGTTGGCTGGGTTCAATTGGCGATGGATTAGCGATGAGGTCGTAATGATTGCGTCAATATTGTATCCTAATTTCGATCAATTGGCCGCTAGTTGTATTGTTTAGCACGTGTATGAGTATATGAATATATTAAACTAGCTGTGTCCCGTGGTTTGGATCATGTAGTTACGGGTTCTCACGGCGGGCAACAGCTTGTTTTGAACAGTTTGTTTGTTTGAACTTCAAACAAACAAACTTAGCTTTATAATATTAGTAATGTTATGGGTCAGTTAGTTAGGGGTCAGTTACTATAATGAGATGATGTAGTGAATGATTAAGTTATGTTATAATTTCCAAGTAACCCTATTTACTTGAGTAAGTTATGATAAGAGGCTCTGGTAATTAGGTCCTTGCTAATGAAGTCAAACGGCCAATGCCGCCGCCGTCTGCCCTGGGCATTGCATCAGGTTGCACTTGTGTGGGTTTGAACTGACCTACAACGGTTTATCTTACTTACATATGAATGAAATCAGATTTGCCACTGTATTATAGTTGGTTGATTTTATATCATTTATAATTAGTGCCTACGATTTTCTAGAGTTAGACGTGAATGATTATGTTTACTTTTTCTATATCTCAAGGTCTCTGAATTGTATGTTGCAGAACATAGAAAAATACATTTTCAATTCCGGTTTAATTTTGAACATAATTATAGTTTCACGCGCTTGTGTCCTGTAAAATTGAGTCACAATAAAGAATAACATAGTGAGGAAACCTGCGAATTCTAAGGTGAAGTGGATCAACCCGCACTTGGCCAGCGCAGTTGACATTAGCCTGACTGACCACTCTAATTCAGGGAAACTGTATGAACTGATGATGTACATACCGAAGCCAACATAGAATCGAAGATGGAGGTCCATGCGAGCGCGCAGGCGAGTGCTACTGCCGCCAGCACGCCGCCCCCGCCAGCCGCTACCCACCGCCACCGGGGCCTGCGCCCGCGCATGCTGCCCACGCAGTGCTTTGCCGCCACACTGTGCAACAATAATAAAAGGTTTAGGTGAAGAAAGGTAATAAAATAAGTAATAAGTACCCATATTAATGCACAATTAAAATTATTATTTTTTACTTGCCGTACGACCCACGGTTTTGCTCGCGTTAGTTCCGTACGAAGGTTTCACTCACCAATAGGAGTGGAACTAACGCGGGTAAAAAGGCAACGTGATGTTCGCCTTGCGCGATAAATGGGCCAAGTATTCAACACTGAAATATTTTTACAATTCAGGGATTAGTCCTGAGTTTAGCGTGTGCATACAAACGAATTCTTCAACTTTGTAATATAGATTAGAGTACTAGCTTTACTCTAATTCCAACCCCTTAGTAACTTTGTGATTTACTTGGGTAACGGCGTGTCGTAACATTCCTTATAACCACATAAAATGCATTTTAAACCCAATATTCGTACGGGATCGGATAAAACGGGAATTACGTTATACTCACAGGATATTTAGTAGACTTATAAGTGGATAGTTTCCCACAATAGGACCGCTGTGCAATGTGCATGATACGTTACTTTTTAAAAGTTTTCAGATCTCGTGCAAATACACGCGCGGCCCAGCAAACATTACTATAAATTACTAGCTGTGCCCCGCGGTTTCACACGCGTAGTTCCCGTTCCCGTGGGAATTTCAGGATGAAAAATAGATGTTGGCCGATTCTCAGACCTACTGAATATGCTCACATTCCATGAGAATCGGTCAAGCCGTTTCGGAGGAGTAAGGGAACGAACATTGTGACACGAGAATTTTATATAAGTGTAAGATTATTATTACATAAACATAATGATATTCCGTGATAATCAATACGATACACATTATCAGTTATCGCCGACACGCTGCGAGCACGACAGGTCGCGTCGTGACCCCACATTCGTGACATGTCGAGATAACGACACAAATAAAAGTTTTGTTACTTAATTAAGTTAAGTTTGATTATGTTGGGTAATGTGTGGTATACGAGTATAATATTGATTGTAAACATCCGTGTTTTTGTAGTATTATTTATCTGTCATAGACGGGAATTGAATTTGGTACAAGAATGGTAGGAATGATAATTCTTTTGATTGTAATGTCTGTCTTTTAATCAACTTCCAATCCAAGCCCACTTCAAAATCAAAAATCATTTGTGCAGTTTGAGTAGTCTTAAAAAAGTACAATCCTACTAATATAAAGCCGAATGTATGTGAGTGTGGATGTATGGATGTTTGTTCCTCTTTCACGCAAAAATTACTGAATGGATTTTAATGAAATTTTGTACAGATGTTCCTTATACCTAGGAATAACACATAGGATACTTTTTATCCCAAAAATCCCACGGGATTCGATTCCACGCGGGTTAACCACGGGGCACAGGCCACAGCTATGTATTATAAACGCGGGAGTTTGATGTATGGGGATATTTGTCTATGGTGCAACTACTCTTTCACGTAAAAACTATTAAAACGATTTAGATGAAATTTTGGAAGATCTTTTTTTATACCCCGAAATTCCCACGGGATTGGGTTCAACTCAATAAGGAGAGCTTCGAGAGATTTTATTTATCTGATATTGTTTACAAAACGATGACCTAGAGTAGTTGGTCCTGTCTGCCTACTATGTCATAGGTCACTAGTTCGATTCCCGTTCGAGACAAAATATTTATGTGCATGAACAATATGAACATGTATGTTTGTCGTGATCTCAGTATTTTATAAATATAGTATTTAAATATATGACTCAAAGGTGACTGACTGACATAGTGATCTATCAACGCACAACCCAAACCACTGGACGGATCGGGCTGAAATTTGGCATGCAGGTAGATGTTGTCACATAGGCATCCGCTAAGAGGATTTTGATTAATTCTACCCCGAAGGGAATAAAAGGGGAAAACCCCAAATTCTGCCGGAAGTCATTATTCCACGCGGACGAAGTCGCAGGCAAAAGATAGTAAGTCTATAATTACAAAAAAATACGACGTGTGATGTGTCCGGATATATAATGAATATTATTTATTAATTATTATCGATAAGTTATGTACTTATTATGTATTAGCAGCGCCCCGCGGCATCACCCGCGTAGTTCCCGTTCCCGTGGGAATTTTGGGATAAAAAGTATCCTATGTGTTATTCTGATGTATAAGCAAGGTTATTGTAAAGTTTCATTAAAATCCATTCAGTAGTTTTTGCGTGAAAGAGTAACAAACATCCATACATACAAACTTTCGCCTTTATAATATTAGTAGGATCTACTTGACCGATTGATAACATTATCAGTCAACTACTTAATTGTATAATGGTAAACAATTATTTGAGGAATGCTTCCTTTGTATTAAAATATATTTAATGCACCTTTAGAACCACTTTGGAAGTAATCTGTGTCTTTAGTTTGAGTTTTAACAGCGGTGCAATTCCTGTGCGAAGCACATATTTGTGTTAACCAACAATATTTATCAAACTAACAGCCGCACTCAGAGACGTTTAACGAATACTTAAACTAATGTGCCAAAATAGTTCTGTGCCGGTGACAGCGTCGCTTTAATCACATCTTATGGTTGTCAGTTTATTGAAAATGTATCCAAATGACATTAAAGTCTAAATGACAACAGTAGCTTCCAATTTTGGCCGCCGGCACAAAAATATTGTGGCACATTAGTTTAAGTATTCGTTAAACGTCTCTGAGTGCGGCTGTAAGTTGTGTATTAATGTGATCGTATTTTACAAAACTTAAAAATCGGATATAGCGAATTGAATTATATCGTTTTAAAATGCTATTTGAATCGGCTAATATTGAATTAAATATAAGTGTCTAGTCGTCCGCTAATCGGATTAATAAGATTATTTAATCGTCCGCTATAGCGACGACTAGCATCGACCTTAATAAACTATTATAAACATACGATCTAGTTTCATTGATTCTATAGATATTGTAATTACTACAAAACATTCAAATTTATTTATTTCTATTGTTTATTTATATCGATTTATTAACATGCCTTAACCGACTGACCGCAGAGAGATACTGATACGTAATACTATCAGATTACAAGTTCCCTCAGAACCTACTTACATAATATAGGTTAAATACTTATAGGTTACTGGTAGCGCCCCGCGGTTTCACCCGCGTAGTTCCCGTTCCCGTAAGAATATGGGGATAAAATTATGCTAAAAACCTTCCTCTTGAATCACTCTATCTATTAAAACAAACCACATCAAAATCCGTTGCGTAGTTTTAAAGATCTATGCATACATAGGAACAGACAGCGGGAAGCGACTTTGTTTTATACTATGTAGCGAATACGTAAGAGATATATACTTACAACTAGGGGAAGGTCAGTATAGGGGTCGTCTAGAACCCTCCAGGGGAATTAATATCATAATGTGAAACTATGTTACATGATATGAGACTAGGCTGCTTAGTTTGAATTTTGAAGTAGATGGGTAAGCGAAATTAATAGCGTGTGAGATACCTATGTTTTGGTTAAGTAACTTAAATACATAGGTACCTACTTAGTCTGGGACCGTTAGGGATAATAGGGTAGTGTCCTGGGTAATAAAAATGAAATTCCAATTAGTCCGTCAGATAGATTTCGAAAAAAGATTAGACACGTATTTTTTTGTTACATCAAATTAATAAAACTGACTTAGTTATAACACATTAATGTTTAGGAATGGGAGCTTGTGACGTCAACTGTTGCCGAAAATTGCAGCAACCTATGACGTTTCACGAGTTTTCGATGCACTGTATCGTCTTAAAGGCTGAAACCAACCGAAGTACACGCACACGCTACGCACGAAATGGTTGGGGGCTACGCTATGTTGAGCTGTATCCCATATCCCCCGTGTGTTGACACACGAATATGTTCAGTCATGGTAAGAAATGGTTCGTCACCTTAAGATCTATTTTCGTTTGCTCAGTATAAGGCCTCACGTATCATCCTGGTTAGATGTCTGTATTCTTTGGCAAGGATTTGGGGATTATCAAACCTTAGGTAATGGTTGGGTTTGTCTGGACAAACCCACCCAGTGTGCTCAATTTTATAAACACTTGACAGGTCTTAGAAATTGGTTTATTTTCCTCGGCGGTTTGAAGTATGTCTTGATGGACGCTCGCCTCAGAATGTTTCCAATTTTGTTAGTGACTCCTTTTAGGTATAAGGTAAGACAGCAGGTTGTCGCTCGACCGTCGCGTCGCTGGCTTGATGCGACATCTGTGACGGGACTGCGGTACTGGTAGTTTGATGTCCCTCAGTACTCTCTTGACATGTTGAAGTTTGTCTCGCAAGTGTTATTTTTATTTGTTACATTTTATAGTGTTATACAGGGATAGTCCCCGGATTGTGCATCCTTTACACAAGATTAAATACTTATGTCAAAGGGCTTCCGTGTGTTGGCTTTGGCCCCATACTAGCCTTCCAAAAGACCGAGACTCCTTTTAGTCCCGTGAAAGGAAAATACATTAATAACATTAATCTAATTAAGAAGGAAACATATTGTAACACGTATATTTAAGCAAGTGTAAATTTTGCTAACTATATGCGAAAGCATGTAGTAAATATTTATAATTTGTATTTTAAATAGTTGTTATAATTTGTATTTTATATGCACAAACAGTTGTGTTCCGAATAAAATTAAATAAAAAAGAAACCAAAATATACAAGTCGAATAAAGAACCTCTTCCTATTTTTTGGAAGTCGGTTTAAAAGGCAATTAAAATCTCTTTCCTAAAATGAACTTTAATGTCATTGTGATTAAATAGACCACGAAGGTTCGTGTCCGTCTCCATGGCACAAAGAATAAATAGAAACAGAGAGGCAGCTTTTTACAAGGGCGTGAATCGAATGCACTATTACTACTATTTTTTATATTTATCATTTAAATATACAGATTTACAATAATGTTACGTAGTATCAAACAGGGTCATAGTTTTTCTTGTAAATACATAATTTGTTTTATTTTATTTTCAAGATATACTCATTAATTTTACGTTTTTGTTTACTGGTCTCTATGACAACCTGTATTGGTTTGACTGATTGTCATAGAATACTTTTATAATATAATAGAACAATTTTGCACGTTCTTACGAAGCTGTCTATCTGTTTCTTTCTCTCTGATCTGTGGTGATACACGCGTGTACTTCGGTGGAAACGGCAACACACACGCAACTGAGCTACGCGTAGCTGAGCGGCGTAGCCGTGGACATAGCGCAGCGGTGGGTTCGCGGCTTAATTATTTGTTTACATGGAAAATAAAAAATACGTGTCCAATATTATTTTGGAAATCTATAAGACAGACTAATAAAAATTTTAGTCAACTACCCTATTGTGTTATCTGGTCGGTAACAAAACGGGTTTTTATTATAAGAACATTTATAAGTAAGTAACTAAGATAAATTTTGAGCAGAGAGGTAGACCTAATTAATTAACTTATATGATGTCTTTGTTAAAACCACGTTTACTAACAACCTCCAAACGTACTCCCAAGACATAGAAACCTCAAAACGGTTTAAACCTTTTCATATTACTATAACACGCGACTCCAATCGTGTAGAAACCGAAACGTGAATACAAAGTAATTTTACACAAATCCGTAACCCTCTAGATCACGTGCCCTATTCAATTCTCTACGTCATCCACTTTTGACAATCCGATACGGCTTCTAACTTCATAAGGATTCTTCAAAGTTTGCGTTTTATAACTGTTTTTTGAAGATATAAATATATTCTTGTGATTTTGAATGTTTTGCGGGTGCTTTTTGAGTTCGTATTACAAATTTAATATTACGGTAGCTGTCATTTGGTTTCATTATCCTTCCGAAACAAATAAACTCTTCAGATTTATAACATTAGTATAAAAACAATGTTTTCACGCCTGCTGAACGTACGTTATTTATATAATTGACTAGCTGTATCATCATCAGCTCATATAATGCCCCCACCGAGGGGCACGAGCCTTCCCTGAATTAGGGTGATTAGGCCTTAGTCAACCACGCTGGCCAAGTGCGGGTTGGTCGACTTCACACACAACCTTAGAATTTCTTCCCAGGTGTGTGCAGGTTTCCTCACGATGTTTTCCTTCACCGTAAGGGTGACAAATCTACATCGAGCTGTGCTGCGCTCTTGCTGCGCTGTACTGGGTTGAGCTGTGCTATGTTTCTGATGCTAGGTTTTTTTAACAATCAACATCGAGCTATGCTGCGCTGTGCGTGCTGTGCTGTGTTTCTGAAGCTACGTTTCTGTATAAACGTCAACCTCTTTTTTCTTTTTTATTTTGACTTTGTTTAATTTCTATAAAAATCTTATACCTTTGTGGTTGTAAAGAAGTTTTGTAATAAATTATAGATTAAATAAAGTTAATTTAAAAAAAATAAGAAACCGACTTCTGCACTAAAAAGTAAAAAATAATTTACAATAAACGAAATCTTCAATACATATTTACAATTTATAATTATATTTTTTTATCTATCATTTTAGAACAAAACTTTTTTATAACCACAAAGGTATAAGAACTTTTTAGAAAATTAACTAAGTCAAAATAAATCTGTAAAAACGAGAAAAGAGACTGACGTTTATACTGTCTATAAAATATCTATACAAACTAATCTGGTGCAGTTTGTTTGTAATATCTAAATAACAAGTTTTTACTAAAAATTTATGGAAACGCACTGAAGATTATGTACAATAAGTATAATATAATAAGCACCAAAAATGATGTTAAATTTTTTGTTGGTACAGGTTTATTTCTGTGTGTCTTGACAAATTAAAAAACTGGACCTTTTTATACTCTGAAACCCATGAATTGTGAACAGAATTCGATTTAAATACGAAGGTATACAGCCAAAAATTTTCATCCAGAAATTCTTATGGTATCAAGAATATAGCGAGCAAAATCGCGGGTCACGAGTAAGTTTTACTTTTAATAATGTCAATTGACATCCTAGTGCGAGCGAGATGGGAGTACGAGAGTGAAAGAGACGTGAGGGCGAGCTCCATATTTGTAAAACCTAGCACTAGCACAGCTCGACCCAGCGCAGCATAGCAGAGCTCTATAAAAAACATAGCACAGCGCGCCTCGCTCGAGACAACTGCGTTTTTAAACAGAGCGCAGCTTCACCCAGCGCAGCACAGCATGCTTTGATTGTATCCTCATTCAAATATATGGCGAGCGAGTTAACCAAACATAGCACAGCTCGACCCAGCGCAGCACAGCTCGATGTAGATTTGTCACCCTAAGAGCGTCGAAATTAACGTACATATGAATTCGTAAATTGAAAATACATTGGTACGTGGCGGGACTGGTGGGGTTCGAACCAAGCACCTTCCGATCGGAAGTCAACGGCCTTATCCCCTGCGCCACCGACGCTCTTTACTAGCTCTTGACTAGCTGCGCCCCGCGGTTTTTCCCGTGTAGAACCTTATCCCGTGGGAATTTTGGGATAAAAATGTGTTATTCCTAGGAATGTCTGTACCAAATTTCATCAAAATCCATTCAGTAGTTTTTGCGTGAAAGAGGAACAAACATCCATATATCTAAGCATCAACACTCACAAACATTCATTATAATATTAGTAGGATGATTTTATTATAGGAGCCCTAGGACGGAACTCTGAAACTGACCGGTACTTACGTGAAAAAATTCTTTCACGCCAGCGAAGGTTAACCTTAATCCGTAACGTTGATCCAGGTTACCGCACTAATATTATCGGTAGTTAGAACTTCAGTAAAAATATGACAGCACGCACATTGCACCCAAAGTAAGAAGGAAACTGACCGCTTACTATAGCATAAGTACTTCAACTGAAGCATAAATACTCACACTCATTAATTTATCTTAAATCCTCATTTTCTTGTAAATAAGGTAACTACAATAAAATTTTAAACGCTTTTATACCGGTATTCGGAAATTCATACCGTCGATAAATTGAAAAATTGGTAAAAGAATAAATAAATAAATAATAATAACTGATTATTTAACAATAAAACAATTCAATATCAAAATACTTCGTTACATACCAAAGGATTACAAATAATACAAAAATGTCATTATCAATAATTATACAAAAGATCGTATTTTCGATATAAATACAATTTAATTTCATTTGATATAAAAGTCAATAGCCGAGCATTACTTTCGTGAATAATCTAAAATTACATATTTTTTGTTATTGGTTTGTTCACCTTATCACTGCAATATTTAAGATAAACGAAAAATTTATTAAAACCATAAGGGATTACAATGGGATTCGCGGTTAACGGATTCCTTGAATAACAGTTGGTAGAGCAATCGGTTCAGAGTGGTTTGAAATGTGCGTGTGTTTATGGTTAGTCAGTCAGCGAAACGGTTTTTTTTATATAATACTAGCGGCGCCCCGCGGTTTCACCCGCGTAGTTCTCGTAGGAATATGGGGATAAAATTATGCTAAAATTTTTCCCACTGAATCACTCTATCTATTAAAACAAACCGCATCAAAATCCGTTGCGTAGTTTTAAAGATCTAAGTATACATAGGGACATGGGGACAGAGAAAGCGACTTTGTTTTAGGTATACTACGAGTATGTAGTGAAGTATAATTAGAATCAATTGTTAATTGTTATAAATTAAAAGTATAAGCTTTACATTAAAAAAAAAACGATAAAAAAACCGAAAAAATCGGGAAAATGAATTAAATAAACGTGCTGTTCAAATGTCGTTAAAAAAGTGTCATTATAACTTTGGTCGTCTGGCCCCCTTTCGTGCGATGCGAACTTCGTTCCAAAAAAAAATATATAGATTAAAGCATCTTCCTTCGACAGCTCGCTCTCACAGAATAGACAAATACTATCTATTGTTAATCATCAATACTCGTTGAATGAATCAGGTGTGACGTCACAAGGCCGATGTTACTCCGCATTTGGCGAGACACGTGTCTGCGACTCACTTGTTTACATCGGTCACACTTATGTTACACATGTCACACTGTGACCACTATGTACATAATTAGCAAGATATTATTGTGAATTAAAGTATTGTCATAGCCTAACTGTATCTACTATAGTTTGGTAAATAATTACTAACAGCGCCCCGCGGTTTCACCCACGTAATTCCCATTCCCGTAGGAATATGAACGTAAACCTTCTTACTGAATCACTCTATCTATAAAAAAAACCGCATACGTTGGCGCGGTATGGGTAAGGCTTATGTCCAGCAGTGGACGGGCAGACGGGCATACGGGCAGACGATGATGATGAAATAGGAAAGAACGCTTTACTTATAGTTTAAGAGTGTACTGTACCGATTTCTATGAGATAAAGTAAAGCTTGGGTAAGGACATAGATATAAGCCTGCCTGCAAGGCTAGCATGGCTTCAAAAACGCGATAGATACAGCGATTTATTGACATCCAACTGTCAAAATTTGATAAAAATGCCCGCCAAATTTTATTTTACCACATGATTAAGTTTATGACATTTAGTCATGCTCGCTAAATCGATATAGCTATTTATTGACATCCAACTGTCAAAATATAATAAATATAGCCGCCATATTTAATTTTATCCAATCGTACTACGCCATATTCATTTGGTCATGCTCGCGAAATCGATATTATTTCGTGGTGTCTATATCATTTATCACGCACAGTCATGCTAGGCAGGCTGTATGACACTGCGGTATGACGCCGCTAGAGCATTTAATAGTATGTATAAGTATAACTGTATACCATATATTAAATCTTCCTTCCATTCATTAACGAGATTAAATAACTGTCCAATTGATTCAAGTATATTTTTTTGTAATTAATTAATATTTTTTTTTATAACTAACTGTGCCCCGCGGTTTCTTCCGCGTAGTTCCCGATCTCGTGGGAATTTCGGGATAAAACGTAGCCTTTGTTCTTTCCCGGACCATAAGCTACCCCTGTACCAAATTTCAAGTCAATCGGTTCAGTAGTTTAGCCGTGAAAAGGTAACAGACAGACAGACAGAGTTACTTTCGCATTTATAATATTAGTTAGGATTAGGATTTTCTCTTAAAAAAACGAAGCATAATATAAACAAAAAAATCAACGTTTATTTACTCTAGCATCATTATTATTAGTGACATAAAGAGTTAGTAATAATATGTACATTTAAAAGCAGTAAAACTAATATTGACTAAAATAATTAACTGGTTTTTATTTTACACTCGTAATTTATTAACTAACATTGAAATGAACGAATGATTCGCAGTTTGGTCTGTTCCTATTTTCCCCTGGATTTTCTTTACACAAACATTCCCCTGTCGTTCTTTTATGTGCGACCCTATGTTTTAATTGTATGGAGCTACTTCTTAAACAATTTCAGGATTTAAAATTTAAGTAAATTGTAAAGCTAGATTGTTTTGCTGCCTATAAATGGAGCTATATTAAATAGATGAAAAGATAAAAATAAAAAGTAAGTAAAAATGTTGAGCCCACCATTTTATTTTTTATTAAATTAAACACGCGTTCGATATTCTATATATCGAACGCAAGTTAACAGGAAACTACTAGTACAGACATAAAAAATATTAAACTAGATAAGATATATTCAAGGGCCCTTATGGCAAAAATAACTAAATAAATTACAAATAAAAAATATATTTGAATTTAAATGCTTAATTTATTTAAATTTTATTCAAAATACCTTTAAAAACGTGCGCCAAAACGTGACGGCAAGAAAACATCGAAAATCAGAGTTACGCGGAACGAAAATTAATAACAATGAAAAGAATTTTAAATTTATATACTTAAGTAATTTAAATATTTGTTTTTCTAAATAGTCAATTTTCATTCAAATAAATCTCTCTTCTTGTAAAATCTGGCCAACTATCAGGTTCCTTATAGATATTATGGTACAAGCGAGGTAAGTTGGTGATTACTTCCGAGGCGCTATTGAGGCCCGAGCCGTCAGGCGAGGGTCTGAAGATAGCCGAGGATAGTAATCATCAATACACGCGTGTACCATACAACGTTTTTCAACACATTTGCGAAGAAATTATCATTTTTCGCTAATAAATAAACAGTTTTTCTATTCGCGCGCATCCAACACAACAATGGTGATCAGCCAAAGACTAAAAGAATATACTTATTAAAAAAAAATGGAATGAATGAATGAATATAATCGATCATAGACCTACCAAAAGTAAGGCAACATAGTTGAAGTTTGTTTTTAAAATGTATGGACACGATTTTTTTTGGTATCGAAACTTTTTTAAAACTAAACAATTTAAAAAAAAAACTATGACTCACTAGTGAATCAAGCGTGTCATTATTCAACTGTTTTTGCACAAATAAGAGCCCCTTTATGAGCAAGTGTGTTGAAAAATATATTTTTTCCTATTGATTTCGATCCCCATTCATTCATTCATTCATCGTGTCCGGTTTACATCTCCTCATATTTTATCTCTCCAAAAAGTAGCCTAATAGTAGTAAGTAGCAAAAAGTATACATGTATGTACTTACATACATATTGTAAATAAAGCTAGTACACAGCCGTAATAAGTTTCCATAAGAATTGAAAATCATTAGTAATAAATTATCAAAAACTTCTTTAGGCGTTGCGTAATTTTGTATGGGAAAGAAAATGTTGGTATGAGAGAAACGATTGAACTCGCTACGCTGTACTGTTAACGTTACCGACATGCTTGTTGACTTTCATCAATTCAAAAATACACACGTTTTTAAACTCCTGACTACTGTTTTTATTTTTTAATCTTCAAACCAGCCTAGTACATACTATTAATTATTCTGTGACCTGGCTTATAAAATCTTTGATCTACTTTAACAGACTTAATATCTCAATGTAGGGCAAAAATAAACATGTTACTTTTACAAAAATTGACAAACCTTCACACATAAAAGTACTTATGTAATTTGTAATTGTTTTTTTTAAGCAAGTAAAAGTAGATCCCTTAACTTGACCACAGTTAAGGACGAAATAAACAGAGCAGGGTCATTTAGTTTCATAATTAACTCAATTACTTTAGTTATTGATAATATGGAGCACAACTTTAAAAACGTGAAAGTCAAAAATTAAATTAAAACCGCTTTGCGTGAAAGTGTAATTTGATGATCAAGTTGTATAGTTGGTCTGCTACCTGTCTGCTATACCAAAGGCTTTCGGGTTTAATTCCCGTCTAAGATCAACTTTTATGTGCTTGAACATGTGTGTTTGTTTTGTTCTATCAAATCTTTAATGATTTATTGGGCGTGCTGTAATATTTTTCGATTGAACTGTAAGAATTTTATTTGTGTGCCAAGATTTACTGTCAATTATTGTTTAGCCCTTTTTGAGTGTTTGAGTAACAAACATCACAAATTACATAATATCACTTACATTATTAGAAAAATATTTGTGCATTTTGTAATTAAAAACCTATAATATACTTATGAATAAGTACTAACCGACAAGTCTTGATATGTACTTATCTATATTTTTATGACTTTTTAAATGTTTAAACACGTGGTAGGTACGATATTAATTAAAAAAATATAAGTATTTATTTAATGCTATTTACTTAATTATTATAAGTATCACGTTTTCGAGACATTTATTTATGCAATGCATACATAAAAAATAATTCGTTATTTTATTAAAAACTTACATTAAAAATTGTACCTTACGTGCCTTTCGGCTTTTCCTAGACTTAATTTTATTTAAATACTTATTAAAATATTCCATCTTAGGTCATCATTTTTAACAAACATAAATTGAAATTAATTTTTTTCCTTGCAATGACATAAAATAATGCTTTATTATAACATAAGGGACAATCATTATCATTGCGTATGGCAGTTATCATGCGTGGATCAGATTAAGGGACAATAAGGGTACACACAGAAAAGTTCCCATGAAAAGCTTAAATGTTCGATCTGTGATAATCTCAGGAGTGATAAATGTTTTATTACTATAACATAACATAATCATTCACACCATCATCTCATTTTAACTGACTCATAACTAAATTCGTAACCTGTATCTAGAGTATCAGAAACTACGCACACACTCATTCACACTCATACCCAGACCCAGACAAACAGTTGTTCAAAATTCAAAAAATATTTATTCAATTAAGGCCTCAATGAGGCACTTATGAAGGTCACTGAATCTACCACCGATTCGGAATTACATCAGCCGAGAAGAATCTGCAAGAAACTCAATGAAATACAAATGTCACTTATAACTAATGTCAACAATAAAAAACATGTCAAAAGGTATATAAAAAAAATCTATAGTTGTGGTTCACGTAAAGTTTAAATGTCCTAATATTAGACTTTTATTGTTACTTGTAATGCGTTAATAGATAAATGAACGAGCCGGTCAATAGTCCACCCTGCGGATCAAAACAATGACGCATACCTTATGTAAAGGAATTCGTTGTTGTGTTACTGATAGAGTGTGGAATTTAGTCATTGTAATAAATGGCTATTATTTTGTGTCAAAAATGTGTATGTAAATTAAATTTTCTTAATATAGAATTATCTTATGGAGCACGGAACAGCAGCCGCGGTGTACCGTGTGTCTGCAAGGTGAGATTCCTACTCTAAGAATACGCAGTTCAATTCAGCTTGGTAAAGCGTAAAGCTTTGAACAGATGCGTACCGTATGCATAGAAAGCTAGTGTTTTCTATGGACAAAACCTGAATTGAGCTGAATAATTGTAGTAAACAGTATATAAACTTTTGGGCAGCCCTGATGGCGGTTAGTTAAACCGGTATAGGAACATATGTAGTTAGCGATGTTCTAAATATCAAAACAATAACAGAATCATTGATGAATCATGGTTTAGCCTTGTTTGTCATGATCTACCTTGATTCAAGGCTGAGCTTCTAACCCATTGAGATATCGAGGGACACAGCCTTTGTTTAAAAAAAGGGTGGGTCCATATGTGTTTGAAATTCTACAAAACAACTAGATATTCTATAAAATACCGGATCTTACAGATTGTCGATAACATCTACATAATGTATATTTTTATTAGCACCAAATTATAATCAGTAGTATTGCATAATAGTTGAAAAACATGTAAGTACCAATTCTATCTGCTTTGTGACCTTGGTGGATTTGAGCTGGTTGCATTCTTATTGCAAGGTTGGGCTTGACGTTTTATGCATCATTTGCATGCTTGCTGAACCTCTTTAAGCTTCGACATATGGAGTCACCAAGACTCCCCCTCGAACTTCTACATATGGAGTCACCAAGTTTTCTGTGCCGGTGACAGCGTCGCTGCAATCGTATCTTTTGGTTGTCAGTTTATTGAAAATGTACCGAAATGACATTAGAATCAAGATAACAATAGTAGCTTCCACTTTTGGCCGCCGGCACAGAAAACTTGGTGACTCTTTATATACTTCTTTTAAATATTTAGTATTTTCAAAACATGTGCACGTCTTATTTCTTTTGATTATTGATTAATTAACACTGTAGTCTTCATGCCAGGTTGTCAAACTAAAGGGTTCGATGACCGTGCAAGGTAAGTATTTTAATGATGCACGAAAGTTTATCTAATTTTGCGTGATAATATAATTGCCTATATAGTCTCCCTAGACTAGACAAATGTGTCGATGCCGGCTACATTATTAACAGTCGTTACAGGCAGAATCCTAAAAGCTCCTAAAAGGTCCAACAATTACATTTAAATCAATCAATCGCATCATTCACAAAGATCCCAAACTGTCACATTCATTGCAAAAAACTGCCTTACGAGTACCTAAAAATAAATATACTTATATTAGAGGTGATTAGGTACCTATGTTAATTACCTTTGTTAATATTGTTTTCAAATGACAATAAGTACCTAAACAAATACTGATTGTTTCCTATAATCGTTACAAGTGTTTCGGTGCGGTTATCAATTGATTACGAGTGATTCGAGTACACTTATCATTCGCATCGATAATACCCGCCAATTGACTTGACCTGTCAATTGTCAATGTCATACTGAAACATGCGCCATTTTTGTTTTTAATTTGTTTTCATACATACCAAACACTGTTTTTTTTTTAATTTTAGAAGCAGCAATCCGCGGTTTTACCCTACAAATTACGTGATATTAATAATCTGTGGTTTCACTAGTAGTTATAAGGGGTTATATTGGATTTACTATTATTATTAATATAGCTAGTGTAGGACATATACATAGGTGTAAAGTCCAAAGTCTAGCATTCAATTACGCTATCATTTGATTATCTACTGATCTTTTTACAAGATAATAATCGTACAATAATGTTTCGCATTTGCATAGACATTTAAAGTATTGACTGTTTCTATTATATCAGCTATTAGCACCCATTACTGACTGGCTGATTGACTTGAAATATATCACTCGGAAAGTTATAATGACGTAGAAAGATAAAACATGCGGGAATATCTATTTTTATATTAAGTAAGTAAGTAGTTTTCAATCCAGCCTTGCTTTTAATGCAAAATTCCGTGGAATTTCTAAAATTTTCCTTTACCAAACAATAATTAATAGAAACAGTAGCTTTGAAGTAACAAGTGAACAAACAGACGACAAAAAACTAGGTATTAAGTAGATGTGGAAAAAATAAATAAACATTGGTTATATTTTGAGATAAAAACAAAATCGTGTATTATTCAATATGTTGCAATACTTTAATGTAAAAACAACTACATAACACTTGGTATTTAAAAACTAGCTGTCGGTAATCTCTACTTATAACCCAAACTACTTATAATAGTAGATTTTAGACCACACTACGGTTTTAAATGCTATTTTCACAGTGGAAAATTCGTAAAACAAAGTGATTCAATAGGAAAATTTAGGTAATGAAGCAGCCCTGATGTAACCGCGGGACACCTCTGCAATATTATAAAACTAGTCGAATAAAAAATCATGAATTACGAGTATACAAGTGTAGTAAATTCAGTTTTTATACTTATCATGGTTTATTAGCACTCAAATTATTATAATTAACGGGATATTTACCATGAATATTATTTGTTTCGAGTTTCCGATATTTCGACGCTGTTGCAAGCGATCACGGCGCTTGCAACAGCGTCGAAATATCCCGTTAATTATAATAATTTGTAGTGAATACGCCTATTTGTCTTACAAAAAATGCTTTATGAGGAATTACGAATTACGTTTGTTTGGAACTGATTCCGAGATTATATCACAATCGAATTGCGACCCAATTTCAGATACCTACTGATAATGACAATTTGTGAGTCGTCACAACAATGTATTCCGACTCATAACTAAATACTAAAGTACGTTAGCGTTTCCGTGCTATGGAGGGAAATTCATCCCCTCTCTTCTACAATAAATGCAAAAATGACTAGATTTGAATGAATTTTATCATACCTACTTCTTCCTTTGTGTTCTCTACCTAAAAAAATTACAGGCTTTAATGCAAATTTTCATCTCCATTTTCGCCAATGTAGTTTAAAATGCGAATTTCCTCCATAACTACACCTACTTACAATCTATCTACAAGACACTCTTCACATAAAAATTTCATCAGCTTACATAACAGTCTGTTCATTTATCAGTCAATCAGTTATCCTTTTATATAACAACGTTGTCTATGTAACCGCAAGGTCAAGTTAATCCGTTAGTTGTCGCCGTATCAGTCACCAAGGTGCTGTTGAGAAATACAATAAAACAAATACAGTCAGAGCCCCAACGATGACAGATGGACAAGGAACGGTTGATTGGACAGGGACTCACTCAGGACTCTACTGGGAATAGATTAGGAATGTGTATAGTTATAGTATCATGTATTAGATGATAATGTACCTACATAGTGCCACAGTAAAGTCACAGTATTTACATAGGTAAACTATTATTTTTCTATTTTTAGTGTTTCATGAAAATAGAGAAAGAAAATAAAAAAGCAAAAAATATAAGTAAGTAAGTACCTACTTAGTTAATTTCAAAACATAATTAGTTGGTAGGTATTGTATAGTAGAAATGTTTACTCGAATTTCATGGGTTTATACATATAAAGATTTTATTAAGATGATTGTATGTGTTACAGTATTATGTAAGTATTTTAATTGTGAGTTCTTTGTACCCTATTCGTTAGTGAGTAGTTTTCCGCAACTAGACCTTTCCAGTTTCAGTGTGTTCTGCGTTTTTTTTATTTTTTTTCTATCATAAGAGACCACAAAAGTCTAACAGTTATACTTACATAACGACTATTGATGTTGTTAGTACGACAGCCAGCCCCCCTAGAACTTACCTAGACTTTGCGTGATAAAATATATAGAAACCACGAAATAATATCGATTTCGCGAGCATGACCATATGAATTATGGCGTGGTACGCTGATAAAATTAAATATGGCGGCTATATTTATTATATACTAGCTGATGCCAGCGACTTCGTCCGCGTGGAAATTGGTTTATTTATTTTACGTACCTAGTTGATTTTTTCAAAGTTATCAAACAAATTCTATACCGGATGTTGAAATAATTTTAGTCATATGTAATCATTACAAAAAAACAATTATTTTTCTATAATAAAAAATATCAGAACAATACTTGGTTATGTAAAAGGTCTGTTTTAACTCCTCGAAATGATCAAGCATGTGCAATAAATAATGAAATACTGTCGCGTATTCAAGGAGGAAGTCGAGAGTATATCGCTATCAATATAATGATGGATCAAGAAGAATCCACAAATTATCCGATGGAATTTCTGAATTCATTAAATGTTCCTGGACACCCGTCACATGCAATAAATTTAAAAATTGGTGTTTCTATAATTCTTATTCGTAATTTAAGTCCTAAACTGTGCAATGGTTCTCGATTAAAGGTCATAAATCTACAACGTAACATAATTGAAGCAGAAATTTTAACCGGTTGTGGTGTCGAAGAAACCGTCTTGATACCAAGAATACCACTCATCCCTAACAATTTTCCATTTCAATTCAAGCGCAACCAATTCCCAGTCGTGGCGTGTTTTGCTATGACGATAAATAAATCCCAGGGTCAGACACTAAAGGCCGCTGGTGTCGACCTAAGGTCTTATTGTTTTTAGCATGGCCAACTATATGTGGCCTGCTCACGGGTCAGTAATTTATTTATTTATGTTAGCCCCAGAAGGCAAAACCATCAATGTAGTTTATAGAGAAATTCTTTGAATATGAACTATCATATAACAAAGTTTTGTACATGATGCAAGCACACAAAGACAGTGAACAATAATTTAAAAGCATTTTTTTTTGTCCTAAAGTATTTATAGATGGATATCACAATTTTTGCTTGATTTAACAAAAAGAAGGTTGAATGCACCTATATATTTAAAACTCAATACTACCAACCTTTGTGTAAAGAATATCATACATTTTAGGACCTTTGCACACTGCCTATATTTCACTCTCACGTAGATTCCGTGACGGATTATACTCGATAAAAAAAATTAATGACCAATCTCCATCGTGTTGTTTTACGTTTACCTACTTTGACATTAGCAGAATTGCGTAGTTATGGCAGCAGTAGCCAAAAACTATTTTGTTTATTGAATTGATACCTCGACGATGCTGTAGATATTTTTTTTATGTCTGATGCATCATTTTGAGAACTTCAGTATATTACGATCTAATCTCCTCGGTAGCTCAATTGGATAGAGCGGTGCTACGATTCAGCATGGTTCCGGGTTCAAGTCCTGGCTGAGGCGAAAATTTTGAATGCATTTTCTAAAAGGCTTAATTTGATTTAAACTATTTAATAAAATATTTATGTTAATAATGTATCCATCAGCAGTTTTCTTATTATTTTTTATTAAGGGAAAGACACTCAGTTGATGTTTCTTTAACATAGTACGTACGTACACTGCACTTCACTTCAATATTACGTCTATATACTATTTTCGTGCTTGTTCACAAAAGTTTCGATTGCGTGAATATCCGCTATGTGCATATGCCCTTTAAGCATTCAAAATTGAAGTATTCTATATTCTGTCAAATTTGATATCTATGAAATATTATTATACAAAATCCAAAATTTTGTATTTTTGTCAGCAATGATTTCTCGTCGAAAGGAAGCGTTGGTAAATATATTTTTTTATTGAAATCAGAGGACCGAAGAACAACAAAGACTACGATTCCTCCTAAATTTTAAAGAATATCTCAATAACTTAGAACTAACTAAGGTGGTAAGTTGCGCGATATAAACGGATATTACCCAAGCGATGTCGTGGGCGGAATATTGTTTATTAAATTCAAAACAACAAAATAGATTTTTATTGATAACTTTTCTTTTCGTTATCCAATTGAGATGAAACAAAGCCTATATATTGCGCCAAATTAAGCTTAATCCATATGTGGAAACGCCATGAAAATCCGTTCAGTACTTTCTGAGATTATCGTGAACAGACAGACAGACAGACAGATAGACAGACAGACAGGAAAGAAAGTCGAAAATGGTATTTTTGTGTTCCTTTGACCTTCTTTTATCCCCCCCTATCAGTTTTAGGTAAATTTATTTAATGTACAGACACGGTGGTTCTACTGTTTTATTATTAGTATAGATTGACAGTTAGATATCGATAAATAGCTATATCGATTTCGCGAGCATGACCAAATGTCATAAAATTTATTACGTGGTAAAATTAAATATGGCGGGTATTTTTATCATATTTTGACAGTTGGATGTCAATAAATCGCTTTATCTATCGCGTTTTCGAAGTCATGAACCTCATACTCACGATATCGTAGCACGGAACATTTCATGAAATTAAAAAGCCACTTCTGAGGGATTTAATACTTACACAAATAATTATTATCAAATATCTTTTATTTAATCCAATTTTGATTAATATGCTTTAATGTATGGGTTTTCCCAAAAAAAAATGCGCAATAAGTACCTTATTACTTAAACGTAAGTAGTTACTTAGCAAAAATATGAACTGTTATATGGTGTACGATAAATTGTCTGGGTTACGGAGATTAAGGTTGATATAACGAAGATAACATAAAACAATAATATTGTATTATCTCAGGATTACGAGTATAACGTTAATTAAACAACAACATGTTTCAAATACGATGAACGAACTTCTCTTTAGTCTTCTAAAGGGTAGATACATTTACATTGTAGTTCATTTATACTAATATTATAAAGAAGTAAAGTTTGTGTGTTTTTTAAATTGTAAGGGGTAATCTCGGGGTCTACTGAACCGATTTAAAAAAATCTTTCACTAATGGAAAGCGAATTTATCAGTGCGTGACATAGGCTATAGTTTATCCCTGTATTCTAACGGGAATGGGAACTACGTGAGTAAAACCGCGGGGCGCTGCTAGTGTTATATAATGTTACTCGTAGCTAGCTTTACTTATATTAAATTCATAGTGGTACCCGACAAGGGTTATTGGCCTTGAATCCTTGATCTAAAGGTTATAAATATGTGGTTATGTAATGTCAGTAGGTAGGTATAATATATACATTTTAAGCCAAATTAGTCGAATTTTACACGATCGCTAAGTACTAGTAGGTATAATCTATACATTTTAAGCCTCATTTTTAGTCAATTTTTTCACGATCGCTGCTTATTTTTTAAAACATTTTAAACACGGGTTTGGCGAACTATTAAAATTAGTAAGTAATCGATCTTCTACGAGTATACTAGAAACTAAACGTGCTCCTTCACCGGGAGCATTCGCGTGTAATGTAACGTTACAGATTTAAGCATTACATCAGTGAAGGAGGAGAACCGAGCATTACAATGCGCACCTTGTAATTTATTAATTGTAATTTGTAATTATTACGAACGCTCGTTAGTCAGGGAGGTATTATGGTAATGTAATGCTCAAAGACGAATCTATAATGTTACATTACATGCGAATGCTCCCGGTGAAGGAGCACGTTTAGCTTTCATAAGTATAAAAGCTAATATACTACATTTCTTACTAAGTATTAAAGTAAGTAATAGCTATTTTTTACTAATCTAGCAATAACTATTTTTTATAATGTTATTGAGTCTATTTTTAACTAAGTACTCAGCAATGACCTATTCTTATTTTATCTTTAATAGCGATAAGTTAAGTGACATAAATTAAATAGTTTCAATGAAAATGAGAACTTTGAGGTTCAATGAGAACCTTGTATTAAACGTAGGTAAGTAGAATAACTATCACAAATTCTAAATACAAAATTATTATTTAATTTAAAATAAACATCGATCATTAATTTATACAAAACATAAAAAACAAGTTATAGGTTATTACCGTTTATAATCTGTTTACTCCAACGAAAATAATTTTGAATACAGAACAAAAATATCATTCATTCAATCACTATTGCCAACATTAGAATGTATTCTCATTTTAAACGTTAATATTTAAGCCGAGGAAGTTCCGCAAAATTCAGAATCGACCTCGCTTAGATTCAATAGTAAATAATCAAATATTATTAATTTTGTATAAATAAAAATATATGTTATAGTTTAATAATCCAGCTTTTTGATAAAACGGCTGGAAACACGAATTAAACAACTTCGCTCGATCATAAAATATTTTGAAATAGTCCAATTTTTCAAATTTTGCGATCGTAATTTCCATTTCATCTGGATAATATTAAACTTATATTCCTAAAAATTGCGTCAAATTATAGACAATGACATTTAGAATATAAAAAAACCGAAAAAATATCTAAAATTAATAATATAATCTAACAATAACACAATATTTCAATTTATATAACCACGCGGCGAGTGAGTTCCTCCGCAGTCCGCCGTTTGGCGTCAAGAAGGTAGGACCTGTGTGATTTTTGCCGGCTCGCTGCGTAAAAATACGCGTGTTTCGTGTTTATTAGTTAGGTTTGTACTTTCAGTGTAAATATTTTTGTTATTATTGTTTAATAAGTGGATTGTGTTGTAAAATAATTATTGGACATGGCAAATAAAACAAATAGAGTGAAAAGAAAATCAAAATTAAAAATTCGACGTAACACAAAAAGAATAAGGTAAGTTTATTTATTTCTTGTTATATTAGCAACAATGTAAGATAAAGTTGGTCCCGCCATTATGATTTTTCATTATGAATTCAATATTACAAACTGACACTCCAATTTTATTTATATATATAGATAATATATATAATGGACTAGGTCGAGATGACAATTGACAAAGAGATACAGTATATCGTGTGCGAGGTATGAGTGTAGTAGGTAAAAAACGACCTAATATCATCCAGTAGCGTAAAGGTCGCTATGCCGGACTGCACATGAGAGGGTCCCGGGTTCAATTCCCGGTACAGTCAACATTTGTGAGATGAGCATATTGGTTGGCTGTAGTCGTTGTATTACAACATGTAAGTATATAAATAAAATATGTTATGTATGTCAATGTCTATATATTGATATATATAATTATGTCAATATTTCAATATCTGTATGTGTTAGTACCCATAAGCTTTTTGGGGATAACTAATGGTGGTTAAATATGTCCTGATATTTATTTTTTATTATCACTTACTATGCTAGAAAGGTATACAAAGATACGATACCTAATAAATATTTTTTTATAGTTCTTCAATACCAAGATCTGAAAATGGTCGCTATAAGAAAACATACGCAAATGGAAGGTATGTATGTGATTTCTATTATACAACAGTGCCTTGTGGTTTCACACAAATAGTTCCCGTAGGAATTCCGGGATAATATGTAGCCTATGTCAAGTTAAGTCTATAATGGAAAACGAAATTGTTCCATTAGTTTCGAAGCCTATTCATTACCATCAAACAAAAAATCCTTCCTCTTTGACAAAAAAGTTGCACCAGTTAGATCATCTGTGTATATATTTTTTTATTTGATCGAGCGGTGTAGTTGGTAGTGGCCCTGGCTGCTATGCCGAAGGTTACGGGTTCGATTCCCGCTCAAGACAAACAGATGTGCCCCAATATTATTTATTTAATTTAATTGTGTAAAATAGTGCAAATCTCCGTTGCTGAGTGCAGTTGTATGTCGTAGATAACGGACCTACCTGGAAGCCATAACGAATGTAAAAAAAGACGAAACTGTACAAATAAACACAAAATTAATTCAATTGACAATCACCTAACTAAAACTATCTCTTTTTACAGCGAAGCTGTACAAACTGTCGAGGGACCACAGGCTAAAATAAACACAAGTGAAGACCGTATTGTAACTCCTGCGAATTTAAATAATACTAAGTAAGTAATAATAACTTTGAGGGTATTTCATTTAAAATCCCGTAAAAATCAGTCACGCCATTTCAGAAATTAGCCGAAACAAACAAACAGACAGACAGACAAAAAATATTTTGGTGTGTCTACCGTATCCTACTACACTCGCGAGCAGCTAAATCGACTCAAGCGTACAAAATGCACAAAGTATCCTATTCTTCGTAAATGGCTGGAATTAAGTATATAAAGGTATATATTTTCTAAAAGCCTGTTTTTTCAGCTTTAAAATAGTGCTTCTACTTTTTAAAACTGACAATTAATGTTTAAAATATTCTTATATTTGTGCACCCATCGAAAATTTGCTCTTTGACGTAGTCGGTAGTTGAGCGTCGCAACCCCCTATAAAACCCCTAGGTAACAGAGCACCCTTATCAGTCGCTAATCAAACGTTGACCTGATAACACCTCTGCAAGTTGCGATCTCCGAATAGAAAAAATAATGGATACTACACCAGAAGAAGCCGCTCAAGTTGTAGCATTGCTGCAAGAGGGCCTGAGCCAGCGAGAAGTCGCTCGCCGACTAAACCTCAGCCAGTCCGCGGTATCCAGAGTGTACAGAAGATTTCTGGCGACTGGCTCCTTCACCAGAAGGCCAAATACCAGTCGGCGTCGGTCATACTTCCGAAACAGATGACCGATATATTGTATCGACGAGTCTCCGAAATCGACACTTAACTGGCGTTGCTGTCCAGCAGCAGCTAAGGGAAGTACGAGGAGTGGCTGTTAGTCAGTGGACAGTAAGAAGACGGTTAAGAGAAGCAAACCTGGTACCAAGGAGGCCTGCCAGAGGTCCTAAATTATCAGCATCTCACCGACAAGCGCGTCTTCAATTTGCTCGCGAACATTTGAATTGGAGTGTGGAGCAATGGCGGTCAGTGCTGTTCACTGACGAGTGCAGAGCTTGTCTCCATGGAAGTGACAGAAGAGCTCGAGTTTACAGGCGTCCAGGAGAGCGTTTTGCACAGTGCTGTTTTGCTAAAACAGTTGCATACGGCGGTGGTTCTTGTATGATATGGGCGGGCATATCGATAGAGGGAAAGACGGAGCTCATTTTCATCCCTGGTGGAGGGCGAGGCGGCGGACTAACAGCCAACAGATACATTGAGGACATACTCCTAGGTCATGTCTTGCCTTACGGAGGCTCCATTGGGGATGATTTTATTTTAATGCACGATAATGCCCGCTGTCATACAGCAAGAGTCACTCGCCAGTACATGACGGACGTGGAAATCCAGACGATGGACTGGCCGGTGCTGAGTCCTGACCTCAACCCGATTGAGCACGTGTGGGACGAACTCAAACGAAGAGTTCGAGCACGAAATCCGGCGCCTGCGAACGTCACCGAACTGAAGACAGCGTTGGAAGAGGAGTGGGAGGGGCTTCCTCAAGAATTTATAAAAAAAACTCATCAAATCGATGAAAAACCGTCTCCGAGACGTCATTAAGGCAAGAGGAGGAAACACAAAGTATTGATTTGTTAAATTTAATTTTTGTAATCTTTTATTTTTCATTTTAATTTCATTTTTGTTACTCCTAATTTTTTCCCGGTTTTGTATTTTTTCATTCAATGTAAAATAATTTGTAAACTAATAGTCAGATTAAAAAAATAAAAACACTTTTTTAAAGCTGAAAAAACAGGCTTTTAGGAAATATATACTTTTATATACTTAATTCTAGCCATTTACGAAAAATAGGATACTTTGTGCATTTTGTACGCTTGAGTCGATTTAGCTGCTCGCGAGTGTATAATATTATAAATGTGAAAGTTTGTGAGTTTGGATGTTTGTTACTCTTTCATGCAAAAACTACTGATCGATTTTGATTAAATTTGGTACAAATATTCCTTACAACTAGGAACAACACTTTGTATCCCAAAATTCCCATGGGATTGTGTATATGTAATCGTATGTTTTATTGTAACTTTTTGTAGTCGCAAATCGTACCAATAGATGGCGCTGTTACTTAATTTTTAACACACGATGGTGAATTGTGCCGAGATTGTATGATATTGATACTACGAGCTACGCATCCTCGCGGGAGCGGGTACTACGCGGGTAAAACCGCGGGGCGCTGCTAGTATACTACATTCCTAAGCATTTAGTAAGCAGCGGTTATTTCAATATTACAAACTGACACTCCAATTTTATTTATATATATAGATTTTTTTTTGTATTATTAAGAAAACAAACAGACTTTTATTTGAACCACATTTTGCCTGAAATTGTGGATTCAAGGCAAATTCGTTTTCCTCTTGCCTTCCTTGCCTCTAAGGGACATTACATTATCGCAAAATAAATAAATAGCTAATTGGCATTATTGGTTTTATTTTATTCCTTTATTAAATATTTTCAGAATGTTATTGTTGTATGTTATTATCGTATATGGGAATGGGAACTACGTGAGTGAGGCGCAGGTAATAATATTTATTATTTAGATTTAAAGATTTACTTATAAGAATAAGATTTTAATATATTGAATTTCCGACTGAATGGGCCCAGCCTTAGCAGTAACTAAAGTAGGTAGGAGTTTCACTATATAACATAAACAGAGTAATAAATAACAACATTATTATTCTCTCCATCATCTTATAACATTAACTGACCCCTAACTAAGTTTGTGACTTGTATCTAGGGTATCAGAAACTACCCATACACTCATTCACACACACACCCACACGTTCACACAAATATTCACCCCGCGCGGGAATCGAACCCGCAACCTTACGGATGGCAGTCCGGCACGGTGACCATTCTGCCATCGAGGTCGTCAATAGAAGTAGCGAAAAATAAATTAAATAAATAAATAAAATATAGTACCTACTAATAATATAGGTAGATAATATATTTGTACATATTTTATGTTTTTACTATATAAGTAGGTAGATACTAATGTGCACGAAAGGTTTTAATAAGGTAGTAGTGTTTTTTTATTTAGGTCACGATTCTAATACATATTGATATCTTTCAATATTAATAGTCCTACTGCGTGATCGGCTCTACTGTGGCTTTACTGAGCCGCGAGGTCGTCGGCCGGACCGCGCGAGTTACGTATTTGCGCGCGCTATCTGTGTCGTAAATGAATACGCTACATGCAGCTAGCGCGGGGTCTGAGGTAGCTTAAAATACCTAAAGTTGTGGAAGTTAGTCGCCTTAAAGTTTTTTGTTTAATTTTTTCTACGACATTTACAGCTGTTGATTGATCGATTATAGCGGTAGACTTACTATAGCGGAGTAGGTACTTATTCGTTAGTTTTTTTTCGACTTTCCTATCCGTAAGTGGGGATTATAGGTATTTATATTTGGACAAGACTTTCAGAAATCGTAAAGATTAATTTTCGATTTACTGATTGATCTTTTTGGAATATTTGGAGTATACTTACATGCGTACCTATTGGAGAATTTTGTATACCTATATAAGATGTACTTAAATAACATGGACACATTTTTTTTTTTAATTTGCACTTTACCGGTTTTCAAACAAATGTTTGTCACATGATCGTTGACATTTCTTTAGATTTAAGATTAGAACATGTTTTGGTCATTCATTGGTACCTACTTCCTGGACTTAGAAAGAAATAACAAAAATTTTAATTAATTAATACATATAAATACTTTGAATATACTTTTGTATAAGTAATTATAAAGCGAATGAACGTAGTATTATAAATACAATACTACGCTAAAGGCGTGTCATATAAATATTTATTTACCTAACTAATTTAAAATTAAGATGCGTAATTCCGATACTATGTAAGTATTTGATACGTCACTTGAAATGTTATTTATAAATACACACGCGTGTGTAAATGGAGCTCGTTATTTACTTGTGAAGTTATAAAATATACGCGGTTGTTTGTAACTCTACCTTTTTTTAAAAACACAGCGACTTCCGTCCGCTTTACATTGGGGTACCGTAGGATCCCGAGGGGGATTACTACCACGGCACCCCAACGCCGGGCCCGCACTAAAGGCGGCGCCCCCCTCCCTGAAAGGACGTCTCCGGAAGTGAAGACGTCCCCACGACCGGTACCGAGGGCGAGCGTCCTCCCCGACGCTCGCCCTTCGTACTAGGGCTCGGGAGATTTGGGTCGATAATGGCGCCTGTAGCGCCTCTTCCCGCATCTCCCAGCCCCCCTCACTGACCCCCTCCCTGACCCCCGCACATTAACGGGCACAGCCAACTGCGTCCGAAATGTGGGGGGCCGCGCGCGCCAACGGGACGATCCAGAGTCCCGGGACCCCGGGTCGTCCGGCGGACGCGCGCAGTCAGGGGCAGCGACCCCCCTCGGCTGATTCGCCAATGAGGGCCGCCGCCTCCCTTCAGGTCCCCACCGGCGGGTTAGGGACGGTTATCACCGCCCTATACCGGCCGGCGGGAGACCTCGGACCGGGGTATGCCCAATTGTTGTAACTCTACCTACCACTTTGCTATTATTTTGGTTTATGTACTCTGAAGGTTCATATCTGACGGAACATGCGTCGCGTATTATCGGTCGCGTAACGCCAGAACAGACAAATGTATAGAAAAACACTTGACCGTTCACACTCAACCGATTATACGTTAGTGCGTTGAGTGTGAACGGTCAAGTGTTTTTCTATACATTACAAAACAAGACATAAGTACATCTATCAATTAATTAACAAATAAATAAACACAAAATCACTATCACTACATAGTATAAAACAAAGTCGCTTTCTCTGTCCCTATGTCCCTATGTATGCTTAGATCATTAAAAGTACGCAACGGATTTTGATGCGGATTGTTTTAATAGATAAGAGTGATTCAGTGGAAAAATTTAATACCCATATTCCTACGGGAACGGGAACTACGCGGGTGAAACCGCGGGGCGCCCGCTAGTTATTAAATAAAATAAAAATATAAAGGGTGCTTTCTTTCCTTCCTTATCCTTAATCACTTTGAATCTACGTCATTTGTAGTACCCACAATTATTAACGTTGCAGGGAAATAAAAAAAACCACTAAGACATAGTGGCCACTCGGCCATCGCCGTAGGTCATCAACAGTGATCCCATTCTCACTCAAGTTCTTTTTATTACGGCAATGACCTCGGAAATTAAAATTTTGAAATGCTAAATTGTCATTTAAAGCAAATATTTAAATACAAAATTTAAAGCTGTGAATTTTTAATTAAATAAAAAAAAAACAGAAAATACGATTATACTTAGGTACACAAATACTACCTATGCTTGGAAATTGCAAACACATTTGTCCCTAGAAACCAACTCAGGTCTTCTTAGTAGCATGGTTCAAGAATCCCATTACATTATAGGAAAGATCCCATTACAGTGTAAAGATTTGACTATCAATGATGATTATCACTTGCCCGATACAGTTATGGAAAATCTCTTAGTTTTCCAGAGTAAATGGGAAATTAATGTGTTATATGTTTAACATAACATAACATAATCATTCACTACAGTATCTCATTATACTCGTAGTAACTGACTAAGCTCGAAGCTTGTATCTAGGGTATCAGAAACTACGCACACACTCATTCACACACACACCCAGACCGAGACAAACATTTGTGGTTCACACAAATATTCACCCCGCACGGGAATCGAACCTGCAACCTTAATTATAAAAATAACCCGTTTTTCACGTAAGTATGTTATATTTCCACGATACAATTTACTCAAATCAAGAGGCAAGTTCATAAAGCAGTAGTTTTAAGATAAAGATAAAGTAAATATGCGCGGGGAACAAGTTTTTAATGTTGACCTATAACACGGACAAGAAAACACTTATTGTATAAAATAATTTGTGTTGTTATAGCTTTATTATGATAATAAACAATTATTTTAATAATATGAAACAAAGTATTTAATCTTATTAACAATAATGGTGCTCTTTTTCAGTTTATTTTGTAATATAATAGCGACCTGCCACGGCTTCAGAAACTTTTCCGTGATATTTTCTCGACATTTTCATTGGAACAAATCAATTCAAATTTTGATAAGTATATAGCTTGTCCTACAGATTACGAATACAACAAAAACAATGATACTAAGGTAAATAGTTCAATTATTGAATATGTAAGAGCTGGTGAATAGTTTTAAGGTAGTTAGGACTATATATTTTTTGTAGACATGGAAGGGCCTCTGAATAAGAAAGAAAATAACTTTGGTTAATGCCATTAAGTTAAAATTAATGAAATACGTACTACTATTAATGATTTAAAGAAATTTATAAAATCAAAACTCCATATCATCGCAACGGGATTATCAATTGCAATGTTATACAATATTGACTCCGAAATTATTACAAAATATTATCAAAATAAATATTTGAATAAGCCAATAACCTCATATCAGAAGTCGGAGATAGCTCAACGTAAGTATAAGTAAAGTTTCATAATAATTTTACAGCTATATGACTTATATGAATATACTCGTAAGTGAAATTAGGGACGGACGGTGAGAGCTTACTTTAATGCAGGTCATATTTGATTTTAAAAAAACATATCCACGGCGAAGTGTTAGCAAAAGCTAGTGTGATATACTTTATACAAGACTGTCTTGTATAAGTACGAGTTTAACACACTAGTGTATACTAGAGCAATTTCAACTTTCATACCTACGTATGAAAGTTGAAATTTGACACGTAAATAGTAAATACAGTTGTCATAATTAGGGCCTATTTCACAATCTTCAAGTAACTTTCCAAGTACCTACACACACATCACATGTTTTGTTTTTGTCACTTGATATAAAGAAAGAGACAAAACTAACTTTACTTGGTGAGTAATTTTACTTGAAGGTCGTGAAATAGGCCCTTAAGGTTTTTATATTATAGTACCTAAATACTAAGTTGACTCTTTTCCCCAATCCCCTAAGACCGTTCGGTGGATTCATTATGAGCCGATGATGATAATATAAAAAACTAGCGGCACCCCGCGGTTTCACCCGCGTAGTTCCAGTTCCCACAGGAATATGGGGATAAAATGCTAAAAACCTTCCCACTGAATCACTCTATCTATTACAACAAACCGCATCAAAATCCGTTGCGTAGTTTTAAAGATCTAAGCATACATAGGGACATAGGGACTGAGAAAGCGACTTTGTTTTATACTATGTAGGGATATCTGTCAAATAACGTGTCATGTAGAGTCTGACTCCCTCCCTGTCTATCTGTCCGTCCTCAGGAGGATGCGGTCATTACCTACTTGCGGCTCTCCAACTAATAAAGAACTCTCTTCCGGTACACATGTCCTTTAAACATATTGTTTAATCAACTCACAAAAAACTGTATTGGTATCTGCAGATCCAAATGGCAGAGTTGTCACCAGGGCTCGATTCCCATGCGGGGTTAATATTGATTGGTCCACAAATGTTTATTTCGCTCTGGCTGTATGTGCGTAGTTTCTAATACATACCCTTGATACAGATAATAAGCCTAACTAGGGGCTAGCTGTTGCTATATGAAGATGATTAACTGACTAATTTCATGTTTGGTGGCGATAATGTTTATCCCTCCCTTTGTACTAATATTACCAGGGAGTTAGAGACTAGTAATGATAAGTGGAGTAAGAAAGTGAAGAATTGGTATCCCAGGGAAGGTAAAAGAAAAAGAGGTAGACCACAGAAAAGATGGGCTGATGATATTAAAGAAGTAGCGGGAGTAACGTGGAGTAGAGTGGCCCAAGAGAGACGAGAATGGAAACGGTTGGGGGAGGCAAACAGATCTGCAGTTAGCAAGAAGCAATTACTTAGTTAATTTTTAAATACTTGTTTTGTTTTTATTTTTATTTTCTTTAAATATAACTGTAACTAGGCTAAGTTGATCTGAATAAAGTCTTTATTATTATTTATTATTAAAAACTAGTGTAAGTAAGTATATTCTCTTTTTCCCCGACAAATCTGGCTTGATGGTGTTTGAGTTCCCGTCCACTGGTGAGGCAGATTTGGTGACAACGGGGATACACTCAGAAATGTTTGTCTGGATTAGGATCTTAACATGAATTAGAAAAACAAGAGAGAGAGATAGTTATTTCTTCCGTGGATCTTATTGATTTATATTATGTTATATTGAACGTTCTGGAGTCCGTCTCAAACAGCATTAAGGAGTACGTGAGAATTGATGTAATTGAAGCTATTTTCCAATGACCGGCACGCTCGACGCTCGTTCAATTGATGTTTCCGCTCACAACGTCTCGTGGGGACACTTTCTTTGGGAATGCATGACATCTTAACGATTTTAGTGCCTATACTATGTGCCTATACTTATTATAAAGCTGAAGGTATGTTAAAAGAAAGAAATTATGAAAGCTTTTCTTCGTACATCGCATCTTAACTAATTGCATAATTTAAGAAAGAGTATGCTTTTCGTGCTAGACACTGTGGTTTCAGTAATTTTCTCAATATTCTTTTAGTATTTTATGTTTGGTTGGACGTGATATCTCTGAAACTATTTTCGGTTTTAATTGAAAAACATATTTTTTATTGAGGAGGTTTATGGGCTAGATACAAAAGGATCGGAGCAGCACTAATTAACGGGACTACTCGTAATGCCTCGAGGCATAACTAGCTCTATCGTCTTCATAAATAATTTTGAGTTTCAAGGCTGATTTTCAAGAATACTAAAACTAGAATATCATTTTGATTTACCTACCTAGACCAAAGAATATGTAGGTAATAAATATACGCAGCGTGTAATAAATATACCTACACGCTGTATCTTATCAGTTATCATCCGATATTGCCACTAATGAGAATCATAAATACTAGCCAAATAAAACGTGGTCTTTTATTTTTTGAATACTAATTAATTGTCTAGTTATTAATGTCTTCACCAAATCAATTCAGCTTATAAATATTCTAGTATCTAATCAATGACGTACCTATTACGAGTATAATGTAGACGCGTCTGTATTTTTTTGTTTTGATGCGTATCGAAGATTGTTAGTGAATTGACATTGGTGCGTAGCAAAGCAGAATCGTCTTTTAAAGTGTGCAACGCATTGATTTATTTAAATATTGATTTATTAAATATTGATTGCATTGATTTATTTAATTGGCAATACGAATTATTCTAATTTTATAATAAGTACATAATGAGGCCGTGGGAAAGTTAGTACATACTTATTTGTTATGCAATTATCGCAAAGTTTTAAAATTTGGAAAATCGTAACGAATAAACTATTTATCATTACTTTTGCATCACACATCTTCTTCTTTGCGTGTCGACTCATATTTTTGAGGACCAAAACTCGGCCAACGATATGGTATATAGGTAGGCACATCTAGAGTGCCAAGTCGTTACCTTGCTCTATGGAACTTCTGTCTAACATAAACGTATCTATAGTTAATTTTATATCATCTATTAACAGATATTATTTAATAAGTATAATTCGATCGATTCACAAGTTACGCCGTACGTGTGAGATAACACTCCGACCTGTCCCTGTTACAGTATCCACAATTATCATAAAGTATTTAGTTACCACAGATTATACAGTTATCGCATTGATAACTATCGTTCGAACGCCTCAATATGTGACACAATTTTCTTCGTAATTTTGGTCGAGAAATAAATCCTACTAATGTAGGATTTATTTCTCGACCAAAATTACGAAGAAAATCGAAGAAAACATCCAAACATACAAACTTTCGCATTTGTAATATTAATTACAAATGCGAAAGTTTGTATGTTTGGATGTTTGTTCCACTTTTACGCAAAAACTACTGTATCGATTTTGATTAAATTTGGTACAGATGTTCCTTACAACTTTTTATCCCGAAATTCCCATGGGATATGGTTAGATATAGATCTATGGTTAGACCTTTAAAACTACGCAACGGATTTTGATGCGGTTTGTTTTAATAGATACTTAGAGTAATTCAGTGGAAAGGTTTTTAGCATATTTTTTTCCCCATATTCCTACGGGAACGGGAACTACGCGGGTGAAACCGCGGGGCGCCGCTAGTATATCTATATAATGATTCAAGCTAATGTTTATATCACTTTTTTGCTATGTACCTTGTGTCATTTATCATTTTGTTGTGGTAAATAGTTTACTGTTTCTTTTTTGCGGAAATTAAGTATATAAACCTCTGAGGTTTTGTTATATCTACACGATTTCCTTAACTATGATCGTGTACGTATCTAGGCGTACATATATTAAAACTAGCAGCGCCCCGCGGCTTCACCTGCGTAGTTCCCGTTCCCGTGGGAATTTTGGGATAAAAAGTATCCTATGTGTTATTCTGATGTATAAGCAAGATTATTGTAAAGTTTCATTAAAATCCATTCAGTAGTTTTTGCGTGAAAGAGTAACAAACATCCATACATACAAACTTTCGCCTTTATAATATTAGTAGGATAACTTACAATTATAGGTACCTACCTATTTGTCGTACTAACATCATCGACAGTCGTTACGGGTAGTAAGAGCCCTCAAAAGTCTAACATTTGGTTTAACCAAAAAATGTCGTATAGCCCTCTGGGTTGTGAAGGTCTGATGGCAGTCGCTACACGTAAAATACTGTGACATTTTGCCAAATCTGGTTAAACTGAAAACCGACCCTAAGGCCGGTGTCTTGAATTTAGCGGGCAGCGGGGCGCTAGCGGGGCGCTAGCGCGAGCGGAGCGCTTAGCGCAGACCCATTCTTGAATTTAGCGGGCAAGCAGCGGGCAGATCGAGCGGCTGGGTTAATCCTGTCTGATCCCCCGTATCTGATACCCCGTAACGGATACCGTTTAATTATAAGTATATTTTTTTCTAGTCCGGTCTGATCCCAGTCCAGAAATAAATTTAAATATTTTATTCCGGTCAGATACCCTATTATATAATACCCTAAGTATTACCACATTATTTAGGACAGTCGGCAACAAAATATAATGTAGAGGTTTTTATTCAACCAACATTATGTATTTAAAAAAATTACAATAATTGTTTTTGAATACCAGGAGAACAGAAATGTAAAAGTGGACTTTTCAAACTTGAGTTAAATTGATTCACAAATTACGTATTAATTGGACTTTCTTTGGAGAGTGATTATAAGTACCAGGAGAGCATAACCTATAAAGGTTATGCGTAAATTTTTAAATCACTACTTAATATAAAACAAAGTCGCTTTCTCTGTCGCTATGTCCCTTTGTATGCTTAGATCTTTAAAACTACGCAACAGATTTTGATGCGGTTTTTTTAATAGATAGAGTGATTCAGTAGGAAGGTTTTTAGCATAATTTTATCCCCATATTCCTGCGGGAACGGGAACTACGCGGGAGAAACTGCGGGGCGCCGCTAATATAATATTAAATATTCTAAAAATAAATTTTAGCATAAGAAATTCTAAGTATATCTCCTTTAGCTTGATGGTACCGTGGTACTTTATTTCCAATATCGGTAAGACTATAGATCTTCGGTACCTGAATTTAATGATGCTGTTTATTTGGGGGTGTTTTAAAGGCTCATTATAACCCATATAAACTGTTTTTAGAGTAAAGAAACGCATTATAAATTAATTACAAAATTAATAAAATCCTATGGAAATACGTGAAAAATCAAGCAATTTTGACAGATATTGCATTAGATCACAGATTATGTCGTTAAATCATAGAGACCACAGAATATAGAGCCTTTCGATTATCACCGTTCAGTCATTCTATTCGTTCACTTATTCACTAATTTTCTAAAAAAAAATTGAAGTTTCATACAGAATTCTCCGCAAATATATTTTAACGCTTCGCCGGCCGCTGCCGCGGCACGGTCGCTTCGCTCGCTCGGTTCGCGCGTTGTGTGGTCGCAGTTCTAACATAACCTAACCAAAATGTTGACCTATTTGAATAAAACCTAATCAATTTTTTTGAAACTTTTTGTCTATGTATGATTTGACAACTCAATAATGCGTTTCTTTACTCTAAAAACAGTTTAAATGTGTTATGGTGAGCCCCTAGAACACCCCCAAACAAACAGCATCATCAAATTCAGGTACCGGAGATCTATAGCCAACCCCCAAAATCTTTATAGCTTACTTCATTATTGTACGAAGTAAAAAATTATATAGAAAAAATGTCTGTCTGTTTGTTCCGACCAATATCTAAAACGACTGAATCAATTTCAATCAACTTTCACAGGCAGAAAATATACAAATCTTTTATCTTTGACATGGTCGATGTCGAACCTATAGGAAAAAAGTAACAAACAACACAGTAGATTCAGTATTTCTTCCAAATATTTATTTACTAAATCAAAACTGCATATTGAAATTCCTGTGATGATTGAATAAAACACTTCAATCGAATTAAACTACATAATAATATGTTTTTTCTTGAAAGTACTTACCTGTCAAAGAGGGCAGGGGATCAGACCGGAATGGCAAAATATTAGGTGGATCAGACAGGAATAACCCCCGCGGCGCTATAGCGCTGTAGTGTTGGGACATTCAGATATTTGTCTTTATTTTCGACTAGACTTGACAAGAAGTAGAAAATTTGTTTTTATTGATGAATGAAATGTCTGAACAACAGCGACAACATCTTTTTGATTCAAACTTATTTGATTTCTTGTGAGCGAAAGAAGAAGTGAATCTCTATTATAGGGCAAGGAAAATAAAAGTCGAATTTTATAGAAATTATGAAGAACAAAGACAATGTCCCGACAATTTCTAGGACTATACAAGAATGAGTGTTTAACTTTATTAGATTTAAACTTTTTAGCTCCTAGACTAATCCGGATGATAGGTTCACTCGGTTTGGCCTATGAGAAAAATAAAATATGACAGTTCGCTTATAATCTATCAGTATTTTTAAAGAGCGAAATGAATGAAGCTGTTCTTTCTTACATTTTTAATGCGAAACAAAGGCAATTAAGCCCAACAACGTATAAAACTGGGTACGTACTCCTTGTTTCATTTAATGGAAACTAGTTGTGCCCCGCGGTTTCTCTCGCGTAGTTCCCGTTCCCATGGGAATTTCGGGATAAAAAGTATCCTATGTCCTTCTCCTGGTTCTTAGCTACCTCCCCACCAATTTTCTTTTATACCTATACACCCCTATTTTGAAAATATGGGACTTATTAAAATCAGAATATCTGTAGCAGTAACTGAATCCATATATCCAATAAAAATATCAAAAATGATAGTCGATTACTTATCTTTAAAAAATACAAAATAAATGTCGTATTACCAGACGGCACACTAGCTATCAAGTATTCTGTGACGGCTCGGGTCGATGACCGCGCTCAGCTGTGTATCGCAGCGTTCGGTGTAGAATAACAATAAAATTCGGCGGGATTTTGAAAATCTTTGACTTATCATAACTTTTTAAATAAAAGCAAAAGAAAAAAACTAACTTCACTATTATATTGTTAACCCTAATTTACATTAGCTGTGAGATAAGGTATCGCAATTTCAAAATAAGGGTGTATATAGATTATAGGTTCGTAAAAAATTAATGATAAACAAAAAAATATATATAAAAAATTGTTAAAATAATTATTTGTACTATCACGTCGGAGGACATGTCGACACGTCACAAAATTAAATTTCATAACACTAAATGAGCGCAAAGCGAGCTCTTTGCGCAAAGCGCTCATTGCCCGCTCCCGCTCCGCTGTGTTCAAAAACCGGTCCATTGAAATACACGGAAAGTATCTCCCCGCTCCCGCTCCGCTCGCGCTCCCGCTCCGCTAGCGCCCCGCTGCCCGCTAAATTCAAGACACCGGCCTAAAATAGACATGGGATAAAGGTTCGGAAAAGAGGGACATTTACAGGTAAGTAGGTACTTTCTACTAGTTCTTGTACCCTATGGTTTCATCTGCGTCAAATTTTATATAAGTATAGTCACGGAATGAAAAGGTTCGTCACCTTAGAGTTGGTTTTCACTTGCACTAGTATTGCAAGAAACCATTATGCCAACATACAAGTGTAAGAAACAGTGATGCTAAAATTTAAATTAATAGAATGACGTTTGCTATCGAATAAGGTTTTGCTTGATTTTTCTATCCTTTTTTAAACACTGCCTTGTGCGCGCGGCATATAAAAACCTCTTTGATATTTTTGCAATGACGACATTGACCGATTGACAATAGTTTAACAGAAATAATAATGGCAGGTTGAACCTACCAGAAGGTTTTAGTTTATCAAAAATCTTGTTGACAAGATATTTATCCTGTCAAACAACACTGATCTGAATAATTTTGAACGTTATTATCGAGCAGTTGAACATTATTTTCCCTAACCCGAGTCTATTCTGTAACATAGTTTCAAAAGGTAATTTATGTTTTCGCGACACATTCTACGAATCAATTTGAAAATTGACGAACCTTTTCATTCCGAGACTGTACTTACTTCACCCGCGAAGTTTCCGTTCCGGTAGGAATATGGGGATAAAGTTGAATCACTCTATCTTTTAAAACAAACCGCATCAAAATCCGTTGCGTAGTTTTAAAGATCTAAGCATACATAGGGATAAAGAAAGCGACTTTGTTTTATACTATGTAGTGAAGTACATTTAATACTTCCATGAATCACTCTATCTATAAGTGTGTTGATGAAAACCGCATATCCGTTGCGTAGTTTAAAAGATCTTAACGTAGGTACTTAGCACATAGTGGACAGCGGGAAAACTTTGTTGTACTTATATGTACCTACTACGAGTATGGTAAAATGATTCATCTATTCTTATAGTAATCCTTACTAATATAATTAATGCGAAAGTAACTCTGCCTGTCTGTTACTTTTTCACGGCTAAACTACTGAACCGATTGACTTGAAATTTGGTACAGGGGTAGCTTATGGTCCGGGGAAGAACATAGGCTATGTTTTATCCCGAAATTCTCATGGGATCGGGATCTACGCGGGTGAAACCGCGGGGCGCCGCTAGTATTTTATAAAGAGGAATTATTTGATTGTTTGTTTGTAACGAATAGGCTCCGAAACTACTGAACCGATGTCAAAAATTATTTCACTAATGGAAAGCTAATTTATCAGCGAATAGGAATAGGTAGGAATAGCGATAGGAATAGTTTTTATCCCTGTATTCCTACGGGAATGGGAACCATGTGGATGAAATCGCGGGGAGCAGCTAGATTTTAGTAAATAGATGTGTCTAAATTAAAATAATGACCACAGGTCACACAATGCTAATAATTTGATCACTTAGTTTCGAAAATCTACTTTTGTATTCAATGTCGCTCCAAGATAATTAATTTTTATTTACACAATTGTGGTTTTTGTTTGTAAGATTAAGTTCTAAGTTAGTTTGTATCTAATATTTGTTTTGTTTGTTTGTTTTATGGCCTATTTTATTTATTTAAACTTTAAGTACATTATCGTTACTTAATCTGACGTTTCTAAATAAGAACCACTAGGTATGTCGAGGATCAAAGGGTTTCGAGTTCGATTTCCGTGCGAGGTAAACTCGTATGTTGGCAAATTGGCATGAGCAGATTCTAGGTTGAGTTTGATAAAAACTACAACTGCAACGTTTGGTTTTGAATAATTAATATTCCTAGTCAGGAATCGAACCAGTAAATTATGTATTGTCAGTCCATATCCCTACTAATCCCTACTAATATTATAAATGCGAAAGTAACTCTGTCTGTCTATCTGTCTGTCTGTTACCTTTTCAAGGCTAAACTTTGACGATTGACTTGAATGGAACAGGGGTAGCTTATGGTCCGGGAAAGAACATAGGATACTTTTTATACCAAAATTCCCACGGGAACGGGAACTACGCGGGTAAAACCGCGGGGCACAGCTAGTCAGTCCATAAGTATTGGGGATTAAGGTCCCTAGCTTCTCTCTCACTGATGATATTAGTAGTTTAGTTATGAAAAATTCTAGAGTTACACCTTAGGGCTTTCCGCCCCTTAGATAAGGGTTGAAATTTGATAATTTCGCTGGGAAAACCCATCTTGCAAACCCATATTAAATATTATACTAAATTGTGGTAAACTTAATAAGCAAATGAAGGCGAAATGATTATATAATCATGTTTTGTATTGCTTGAACTTGAATTCGTTATTTTTATGTCAAAAATTGCGAAATGTTGTTCTGTTGTTTAGCCTTGTGGTTGATACAAAATAGGTCAATAAAATATTTACTTAATTACCTACTAACTTAATATATTTTTTAATAATTGTTTCGTTTTCTTATCACAAAAGTATTTTCAGATACCCTTTGACTAATAATTAATTAGTTTTACTTATTTAAATTCGCAAGTCATATTTTGTATATTATACCAAAGAAAATATCGAACTACTTTCCTTTCCATCTTCCGAGAATATAATGTAGGTAACTACAGTAGTCTATGTCTGGGATCTAGCTCCTGAGCCAAAATTAATTACTAACTAATTATGCTCCATTAAAAAAAACAAGAAACGTTTTTTTAATAAATACATCCAATATAAACAATAACAATAAAATATCTGAATAATCAAAATACCTAAACATTAATTACGGCAATCAAATCAAAATGGAAAATATTGAATTTTCTCCATCTTGAAACACAACACAGTTACTTATCGACGAGTGTTGGCTATAGAGCATTATCGGTTTGTTATCGCCCGATCATGGAAATCATAACAATACGTAGATAAATTATAAATTACTCACAAACAGGTGTTTACTTACATAACTTATATACCTATGGTTGGATATAGGTATTCATAAATACTTATGTCTGTCAGTCTTACTGTTGGGCGAATGTCTTCCCCGTTACCACTTATCTCTATTTTCTGCCACTATTATTATTCTTAAATCATTTATAATAAATATGTGTAATATACACCCTTATTTTGAAATTGCGATACCTTATCTCACAGCTAATGTAAATTAGGGTTAACAATATAATAGTGAAGTTAGTTTTTTTCTTTTGCTTTTATTTAAAAAGTTATGATAAGTCAAAGTTTTTCAAAATCCCGCCGAATTGTATTGTTATTCTACACCGAACAACCGGCGAACGCTGCGATACACAGCTGAGCGCGGTCATCGACCCGAGCCGTCACAGAATACTTGATAGCTAGTGTGCCGTCTGGTAATACGGCATTTATTTAGTATTTTTTAAAGATAAGCAATCGACTATCATTTTTGATATTTTTATTGGATATATGGATTCAGTTACTGCTACAGATATTCTGATTTTAATAAGTCCCATCATTTCAAAATAAGGGTGTATATAAAAGGTAAATACTGTAAGACTATTAATACATAGCTCAAACCACCGATCGGATTGCGCGAATGTTTTCGTTCGCGCATTTTTCTTTTCTTTGAAAGAAAAAAGAAAAATCGTGGGTAAAACTGCTGGGCACTCCTCCTATACTTACCTACCTAATTTTACGAATGTCAAACTTTGTGTCTATAACTTAAAGACTTTAACGAGGATTATCAACGGTGGTTAGCTACAATAAGTTAATACTTAGATACTCGTAGTTAATCCACATTTTCGTAGTGTAGAGTAAATTGTATACTCTGCGTGATACCTATTATGATCCGTGGTTGTACTTAGTTCAAGACTTTTTGTAAGTACGTTTCCTGTGTCTTTGCGACCACAGAACTCGGAATACTCTATGGTAAGTATAGAAATATTATCTACTCTCTGGTTATATCGGAACGCATAGAACAAGGATCACGACCAGGATTCTCTCTAGATCCTTGTCGGAACGCGTGTCGCCAGTTGACGGTGACCAACACATTGACATACTATAACAAAAAATTGAACAATACTGGTGAATGGTGTCCTATGGGACTCACGTTTGCGGCGACAATATCACGCTCACACGTCTGTCAGACTTCTTTACTTACCATAAAGTATTCCGAGTTCTGTGTTTGCGACCCTAGTTTTTTGGCAGGATGATTACGGCTATTCCTTCTCACTGTATACTTATCTTCAGTGAGATAGAAGCCTTTGGTTTACAGTAAGATCTTACATAAATAATTATTTTTATATTCTTAAATTATTTATATACTTTTTTTATATACTTTTCAGTAGATATGTAAGTAAGTACATTACTGTGTAAGTATATTTTATCAGATTCCACGTAAACTAAATTAAGCCAAGCTTATAGCGTTGATAAACGTAATAAGATTAGTCCGTTACTTGTACTTTGATCGATTTTAATAAGTATTTTATGTCAGTTTTTTATAATAGAGTAGTCCTTTAAATGTAGTTTGGAACCTATCATGGTTATTAGCACTCAATTTGAGTTCTTTAAATGCTTTTAATAAATAATTGTTTTGTTATATTCATTGTGTCATAATGAGTAGACAAGTCGTTGTTTATTATCTAATAGTATTTAGTTTAAATTGTCCTTAATTATTTAACGACATTAAGATTTTTGTCTTAATTATGTGTAAGTAGGTAGGTGCGAAGGTATTCATTGAACTTTTTAAAATCTAATAAATTCGTTAGAAGTAATTATTTAAAGTAAGTAAGTATATTTTGAGAAACTCACTCGTCAACCTTGTGCGTAGAATTAAGTTATGCTTATCAGTTATCATTAAGTAAGTATTTTGCATAGTCTAGCTTAAATATTTATAGATCCAAGTAGGTATGCTAAATTACAGCTTTATTAGATAGGCAAGTGGTTACAAATAATGCAAATAAAAACATTGCAATCTATACATACTAATTTTATAAAAACTCACTGTTTGTTTGCACACGCTATTCTCACGATCTAAGAACTAATCTGAGTAAAAAATGCACTGGATAGCGTTCATTACGAAAGCTATTTTCGTGAATTATCCAAAGGACAAAAATACGCGGAAAAATATTACAACTAATCTTTACTAGTGAGTAGGTATAATAAGTACTTATATCTTTTATAATATAGAGCTTATAAAACCAACAGAAAATTAAAACCGGAAGAACACCATTAGATAAATACAAAAATCCCTAAAGATAACAAAATAAACACACATACCTTGCTAATTTAGCACCAGATACACATAAAAGTCACAAACAATTACACTTTAGCCAAACAATCGCTTTTAAATTAAAAAAATTGATACAAAAACAAGTTATTTCGTTTCAAAAATCACGCACTCATTATTGTTTCGTAAATTCGCGCCAAAACACGAGCAACGTGCTACCGCTCCGGTGGTATATCATTAACTGTGTTATCGTTAAACACAGTGTCCGAATGAAGTGATAAATAAAATAAATAAATTGTATATGATCATGAATAGTCAATTGGAATCATGGGCACCAGGTTACATCTTCAATGCTTTAGTTTATGTTACGTATTATATCTAAATCGAGACCATTATCCAATTGAGAACTGCCTGAGATCGTAGGATTGGATTTAGGCAGATGTTCAGACGATTCTTTAGTAAATTAATCCTGATTTGATCTGTATTTTATCCTTGCAGAGGCTTCGTTAGGTAATGCTAATAAACTAGGACCGTGACTAATATGTTTACCAAGTCTAAATCTATAGGAACCTAAACCACTCATTATTATAGTGTCTAAACTATACGAGAAAAAAAATCTCATGTCACAGTGTTTGTAACCAAACGCCTCCGAAACAGCTTGACGGATGTAGAGTAGAAAGTCTGAAGATCATAATTATTTATATAGGGTGGCTCACCCTAAAAATATTAATATGGGAAATAATGTTTAAATATATATACTAACGAAGCTTCGCACCTTTTAAGGTCTATGGGTGCTATTGCTATATCATCAGTTCTGCACTGCTCTCTCACGGAACCCGGCACCATCTAATTCCTCTGTAGAACACCTAGTACTCCATGAAGAAAGAGTTCCCAAGTAGAGAATCGCTATGAATATCCTATAGAATGAGTTAAACCATAGCATATGTTATTATGGCTTACTAAGTATATTTTGTGTCCTCTAAGCCTTTGTTTCATAGACCTGCACAATCTATAGAGCGTTACGATATTTTTATATATCCTACTGTTAGAGTTATAATGGTTCTATTCTCACTACCAGTACCTACCTACCTATTTATAGATGTTGTTAATACGACAACCGAGACTGACGGCATAACTTGCCCTCCGGAACATGGAAACTCATAACATAACATAAATACATGCAACCTAACTAAGTTCGAAACTTGTATCTAGGGTATCAGAAACTACGCACACACTCATTCACACACACACCCAGACCGAGATAAACATTTGTGGTTCACACAAATATTCACCCCACACGGGAATCGAACCCGCAACCTTACAGGCAGTCCGGCATGGTGAACACTCGTCGTTTCTCAGTAGAAATAGGTAGGTAATTTTAGGCGTTGTCCATTGTTGGGTAAAGCGTAAATTGTACACATAATGAGTCATTCGTCGTCACCATTACAAAGCACATAAATTACCTATACAAAACAACATATTTAAGAGGTCAACCTAAAGCTATCACGTCCCATTAGATGGTGAGGTGACTTGTTAGTACCATAATTAGGTTTTATAGTGTTTACGCAGTGAGGTCACTGAAAAATACATTCCATAGATGATTGCTCAGGTTTGAAAAAATATGTTTGTTCATAATGAGCATAAATGAAACACTTAAACGGATTTTTGTCGTGGTTGTATTTTATTTTACATTCTCTGACGTTTCAGATTCTTTACAGAACCCGTGATCACAGAAGACTATAATGGAAGACGTCTGTACAAAGTTCCTTTAGTTTGCCATATGTCAAAACTTCGCAGAATTTTATCCTTATTATCAATTCTTTCAGATTGCATGATAATACAGGGTGTGACAATTTTTGGCATAGTCAGCTGGTTCCATTCATGGCTAGTGATATACCCCTGGCTCAAAACTATTGGTTTTTCAAAAATGCAATGATGTAGTTTTAGTTTCTATCAAAATCGGCCTCGAGACTCCTTCAGCATTTTTTCGATATCTACACTACTATTATAAAGAGGAAAGATTTGATTGTTTGTTTGTAACGAATAGGCTCCGAAACTACTGAACCGATTTCAAAAATTCTTTCACTAATGGAGAGCTAATTTATCAGTGCGTGACATAGGCTGTATTTTATCCCCGTATTCCGACGGGAACGGGAAGTACGCGGGTGAAAACGGGGTGCGCTACTATTTCCTTAGATTTTCGGATATTGTCTACCACGCCTACTTGCTTGCTATACCCTGTATGTGACATTAACCTAACGTCTGGTAAATATTTAGGAATAGGAAAACTTATAGAAATAAAACACTAACGTCAATTAAACTTTTTTTTAATAAAAATATAAATGTAACAATGTCTCATATATTATTTGAAATTTCAAATTATATTTATTAAAATGTATATTCGTACAATAATATCATTAACACTGATTCTGTTAAATACATCTTTAGGTCAATTTATTTAATTATTTATTAATTTCGTCATAGTTGCCAATTTGCAGCTATAAATATTTATATTGCTTTTTCAATTCGTAGATTAGTAAGTAATTAAAATCGTAAGGAAGCACGATTTAGCTATAGGTGTATGCTTGAACTTAAATTTATTTTCCAAGACAAAATAATCATAAACTTTATTATTAAAAAAATGTGGTGGGTCGCTAATGGAACTAATGTACTTTAGTGACAAGAATAATTATTCTATTCTAAATATGACAGAGAAACTAAACACATAATTTAACATAAAGATATCTTAACGAAACATGAACGAAAATATATCTTACGCAAAATGAAATGAACACAGTCAGTCGAAATTCACTCTTAAAGCTAAGTACATATGAAACATAATAGTTCTTACAGAGTAACAGTTTGCAAACAGACCTTAGATTGCATTTTTTCTAGAGATCGTATGATTAAATGATACAATTTTACAATAGGATAGTGTCCTGGGTAAACAAAATGAAATTCTAATTAGTCCGTCAGATAGATTTCGAAAAAATATTAAACACGTATTTTTTTGTTTCATCAAATTAATAAAACTGACTTAGTTATGACACATTAATGTTTAGGAGTGGGGACTTGTGACGTCAACTGTTGCTTTAAATTTTCGACGCCCTGTATTGTCTTAATTATTTGTTTACATGAAAAATAAAAAAATACGTGTCCAATATTTTTTGAAATTAATATTCAATATTAATAAAAATCCAATATTTTAATCTATAACACGGACTAATAAACCTTTTTTAGCCAACTACCCTATTGTCCATGTCCATATTATATTCATAGATGAGAGATAGATATATCTTTAGAAGAATTGCTTTCAATTCTTGATGATAATTAAGAGTGTCATTTTTATTTTTGATTTTATTTGTCCAGAAATATTTTTTTTAATTTTTTTTCATGCTTTCTCCAAAGTTAGCATTTATGTATATTTAGTATGTGGCTTGATACAACTGACAGTCTAAAATCTGTCAACTGTTACTCTATATGGTCATTTAAACTAGTTTTTTAAATGCGAAGTGATTGTTAGGTATAACTTAAGGTTTATAAGTAGCAGAATTACAGTTTTTTCCGTAGACTCAACAATTCCACGAGATATTTAAAGTATATTTGACCTGCAAATAAATTTTGAGATCCCAAAATATGATATGTGCGCGTAATTTGAGAGGCATTACCTTGCCATGATACAGTTTAAACTAGTATGGGAGGTAAAGTCTCGATAATTGCGCTTAATATATTTTTATTGTAACAAAATGTTTATTAAATAAATTGAATTGAATGGATACTTTCAATCTCCGATTTTGAGGCGAAAGTTTCGCAATGTCTCAATTAGTTGAAATAACATGAACAAATTCAGATATAGTCAATTTCAAAATAAATTTTGAGGTCAAAATCTCGCAATAATTCATTCACAACATTATGTACTTTTAAATATTAACGCGAGCTACAAAACGTTTAGCTACTGGTAACACTATAATTAAAGTGATGTCAAAAATATGGCAATAGGATAAACATAAAATAAGTATCATATACAGGGTGTAATAATAATAGGTTAAGGTTAGGCTTTGGCCCCATACTAGCCTTCCAAAAGACCGGGACTCCTTAATAGTCTCGTGAATGGAAAATACATAATAATAGGTTTTGTAACACACTGTATATAATACTAATTTAATTTAACTAAGAATTGAATTAGTATTATATACATGGTGTTACAAAACTAACAAATGGTGGCCAACGTAATTATTATTTTTATAACGCGATGATTAAACCCTGATAACCGTGGAAGGCTTTATTATATACATAAGAAATAATTATTAAACAACGAATAATTTAAATCAGACACGAACTCAAATTTTATTCACACTACATTTAAAGTATGGTTTAACTTAGAATGTTAAGTAAAGATGATTAAGTTTAAGTACCTGATGTCATCAAAAAGTTAACTAAGATTTTAAGCATTGACTTCATCTTTCGTAAGTAACAGTATTAAAGTCAAAATCAACTATATTTACAAACTTCTGAATTTTAAAATATATAAATAGATCTTTTAGAAATCTACCCCTTTAAGGGTCAAATTGATTATGTACATATTTATATACATTCCATGTATATGTATTTCAAAATACATAATTAAAATTTTAAAAGATCACCGTAATTTTCGTTGCAGTCAGCTAACTATATACATATAATTTAGAACCATATGTCAGTCAGTCCATCACGATTCTTGGCCTGTTTCGCCTATGATGGGAGTGGTGTCGGGTGATTTTAATAGTTTTCTTATAATATGTGTCACTCCGAACATTAGAAGAACAACGCCTATCACCTGGAAAGAATAAACATAATTATTAATAAATGTTTTATTTTTGTACCCCCCTGTATCAATTTATATTTACAAACTAGGTGCGATTCGTGGTCTTATATCTATAAATTTCATTCTGGATAAAATGAGAAAAAAAAATATTTATCGTAAGGTTAAATTTCACAAATTGCGGGCGATTTTTCTCTAATTTTGAAGACAAACTTATTGTAGAACGTTTGCACTGTGGATTCTAGCGATAATTACGTTCTGTTTTGTTACACATAATATCGGTCACTGATTTATCGTATTTTTAACATATACTGCCTTATTTGCGTTGCATTTTTAGTCTGGTTTAAGACTAAACCAGGTTTTACAATCAATTTTGAATACTGTCAAAGTGACAGATTTGACTAACATGGTGTTTGTGTGTGCTTGCGTATGTGTATGCATGCCTGTTCGCACGCATGTGTGAGTGCGTACGTGCGTCCAATTCGTATGTATCTGCCTGTATATGTATACGTACCGTGAGTCCATAGAACCCGTACGGCGTCCAATATCTGAGGCGGAGCGCGACGCGCGCCTGGCGCGCGTACTGCGGGGTGGTGCTCATCTCCTGCCGGAACCAGAACATCGGCACCATCGTGTTGTTAGCGGGCAGCACGTTGTTTATACTGGGGAATAGACGGGTAGACAATGACGATTAATTAAATACTACAGATAGCGATAATAACACAATTTGGGCATGAAGAAGCGCTTGTAGGTATTGGTCATTTCTCTAAAGCTGGCGCGGGCAACACATAGATATTTTACACACGTATAGTGTCTGTGAATGTCACTCAAAGTGATGTCGCACGTCACAGTCATCATGACAAGTCAGTCCGTCCCTCTCGCGCGCGGTCAAGCTTTTGAGTAGGAATGGGACAGTGTAGTAGTTTTTGATTTTGGAACTTAAAAATACAGGGTGATTTCATTTCATTCAATCAACTTCAAAACTGGTTATTCGTATAAAACAAATAACATTAGTGTGAGTATTTTGATGGCGTCAGGTCTGGAGAAATGACGATGAACGATCCAATGAGACCTATCTAGGTTTGCGCGCGCATCCACCTTACTTCATGTCTTGATTGCAAATGTGCGGTTTTGATTAGACTCCAACTTTGATTAGACTACGAAAGTCCTGTTAGTAATTTAGCTTTGAATTTGCGCCCATTTCGAAAATTCACCCTGTATACTATAACAAAATAATAGAGTGATTGATATTATGTTAAGGCTAGCTTTTGCCCACGACTTCGTCTGCGTGGAATAATGACTTCCGGCAGAATTTGGGTTTTTTCCCCTAGAGTAATTTCCAAAAATCCTCTCTTAGTGGTAGCCTACTCCCCCCAACAAACACACTTGCCAAATATCAGCTCTCTACGACCAGTAATTTCGCCTGTGCGTTGTCATTCAGTACATAACGGAAGAGCTTTATATAAATACACACATCAAAAGTGTCTAGGGATCAAGCATTTTTATGCGGATTTCTTGAGATTGAGATGTGGCTTTGTAATAAATTTATGATTTTATAAATTTATATGGATCCTTTTTGGTGCATTTCATAATTTGAATCAGGAACTGTGAATCAAATTCGAGTAAAAGATGAAAATCAGCTGTCAATATTTTCCCTATAAAAACATACAACGCATTGAAGACATTATTAGTGCTACTGTTTCCCTACTACTGATTAAAACCAACGTTATTATGGAGCGGCGACGTCATTTAAGCAGGGAAGAAATGCTCAGAGCCGTGGGAATGATAGAAGCTGGTTCCCGGCAACGTACTGTGGCTTTAGCTCTGAATACAAGTCAGAGTGTTATCAGTCGACTTTGGACACGTTACCGAAGCACTGGTACCGTGGCTGAGCGCCATGGAGGACGGTATCGCTGCACCACACGGAGACAAGACCGATACATAGAAAAGTTATTGCAAAAATATATGTTGATCCCTAGACACTTTTGATGTGTGTAGATAGATGGATAAAAAGATTCTGACGAATTAAGAACCTCCTTGTTTTTCGAAGACGGTTGATAACTTTAATTCGTAAAAGTGAGTACTCACGTGATCCCTCCGATGTGTTTGATGAGCAGGTTGATCTGTAACTGCGCGGCGACCGCCAGCGGCATGCCCGTGAACATCTCCAGCGTCAGGCGGAAGTTCATGTCCCTGGAATGGACATTATAGGGGTTAGGTATGTTTCTTTGTCCTGTGAACCTCATGTCTTGGTAAAATAATTTTCAAAATCGGTTCATTAGATCCACAGATTGTGCTAGGTTATGTTATTAGTGTAGTCGACGTTGTATCTGATGATAGTTAAGGTCTTAAGTGAGGTTAGTCGACATCGTAAGTAATGTAATCGGCGTCTTATATGATGTCGGGAAACGTAAGTTATGTCAGTTAACTTAACTAACGTTTAGTTTTAGTTTATTTATATCAATTAGAACAGTAAAACCAACTAGACACAGTCGGCCAGGGATCATCGCACATGGCACGTCTTTGTGGAAGAGGCCAAGACCCACAAAGGGTTTGAAGCTCTGAATAAACTAGAGTGACTAAAACGGTAAAAACATTACTTACGGCGTAGGATTCAGTCCGTCTACATGGTCCATATATCTTGGATCCGCGTGCAAAAAGTGCGGTAACGAGACGAAGGCGGGCGCGCCCAGCCGGCACGCCGACACGTTCAGCGCGCCCGACCACGCGCACGACGCACGGTCTTCGGAGCAGTAGCACGCCTGTGGAGGGAGAGAGATGATGTTACTTTTTAAGTCAAAACCTTCAGTTCTTCTAATACCTTATAATCGCCAACCTTAAAACTAAATAGGGATGCCGATAGGACATCCCTATTGTCTATCATTTCATAATGCTCCCTACATAGAAGAACTGACAACAAACTTAGTGAGGTTTTTTTTGCGATTGTGTTTACGATATATAGATTATTTCATCGAGGAGTTACCAAACCATCTTCAGACAGAAATAAATGGACGTCATAACGACGTAACTTGTAATTGTTTTATGCCAGTTATGCTCTGCAGTTTTATGCCAGGAACATCTGTACCAAACTTTTTCGTACAGTAGTTTTTTGTTTTCTATTTATTTCTATTGCGATAGAGTAACGCTATAAAAACTTTGTTATAATCGGCCCGATCCTATTAAAAGTCTGAAGTGAATAGGCAACCAACCAGACATTATAATAAACTAAATTTTTTTGCCACTTATCATAGTCTAAAACCATCCAGTCCAAGTGTACATACAGTGTGGGGGTAATGGTGTCCGTTGTCGAACACGGAGGTGTTGGCGGCGTACTGAACTCCGTCGATACCCTCGACGCGCACGTCCTTGTCCTTAGCCAGGATCATGTACCTGGCAATAATACGGTTTTGGTTTGAAAAGAGATCCGAAATAGCTCGAAAAGTCCGTGAATTTTCTGCCTTGGTTAGTCACGTAAGTTTGACGTAGAAAGATTTCGTTTTTAGAAGGATCTACACATTATTATTTGTGACCTCCTTGACAAGTCACCAGTTTTACTATTGTAGACTTTATTTGAATCACAATAAAACGAAAAAGCAACTGGTGGCTTCGGGAAACAGCAAACAAGGGATACGAAAGAGGACATATTATTGACGTAGGGAAAACAATCCCACAGCGCTCAACTTCTAGGCAGGCAAGCTCTATCTTAGGCTGTATCATCGCTTTTTATCAGGCGAGTTACAGTCAAGGGCAAGCCTATTCCGGGTGTAAAAAAAAAAGTTGTGATGAGGGGTGAACACTACATAGATATTTTACCATTGTTTAAGTCATTTTATAAGAGAGCTATCTAATAAATAAAAGAGTACCTAAGAGTTCATAATTTTCCACAACTTACGTGCAAATATCCGGCGCAAAGATAGTGACCTCTGGCTGCCCGAACTCAGGAGCCCACAGCTCCCCCGTGGACCCTTTGACCTCCCCACATTCATCCCTATACAGGGTCCTGTTGGAGAACTTCCACTTCTCAACGTTGCCGATGCTGGAGAAGTCCTCAGCTCCTGTATTCATGAGGAACACGCCGTCGAATTCGAGGGAGCCGTTACGCTGGAACAATGTAAGTAAGTTATAGGTAGTGTTGTAAATGTGAAAGTGGTATTTGATGATAGATTTTGTGCTGATAATTGGTGTAGTCAAGAGGGATTAAAGGTATTTTTATGCCAACATTCAATAGTAGAAAAGTGACATTTTATCCCTATATTCAAAGCGTTGCGTTGGCTGTGATCTCGTCACCTTTGAAAGAGGCTGCGTGCCTTGAATAGCAGTGGGATGGTATTTACAAAGAAATACAGCGGAACTGGTAGGTATATCAAAATAAAACATTAAGAAATATATTTAACTACAGACACCATATTTCAACAATTTGAACAGTCCTGAACCTAAAATCAAGGTTTGAAAGATTTTTATTTGACAGATTGACTTAAATATAAAGCAAGCACTTTGCTATGTAACTAAGAATTGACGAAGAATTTTAGAAACTTAAGTAGTACTGTAGTGCATGTGTAATGCAACGCTTCGGCAGTTTAGTGGTATGCGCACGTGTCTGCCAGACCGGAGGTGTCAGGTTCATTACCTGGGTCAAGCGGTGTTATAATTGTTTTTCCAAATATGGATCGGTTTTCACCAATTAGGTAAAAGTAAGTACGTCCATTCCTCCTAATTTTCATGTACTTAATGATATCTCTCACTGATGATATTAGTATTAGGTATATCAGATCAATGTACAGCAGAGAGGTATTTGCACTGCAGTGAGTTCTTTACAGAGCGATTTATATATCCCTGAACTCACTTTGTCTTAATAAATAAGACATGTATAGTAAATATAAACCTACTAGCTGTGCCCCGCGGTTTCACCCGCGTAGTTCCCGATCCAGTGGGAATTTCGGGATAAAACGTAGCCTATGTTCTTTCCCGGACCATAAGCTACCCCTGTACAAAGATCAAGTCAATCTGTTCAGTAGTTTAGCCGTGAAAAGGTAACAGACAGACAGACAGAGTTACTTTCGCATTTATAATATTAGTTAGGATTTCTTGTAGTAAAACCAAAAATCTATGTCTACAATAAAATTTACTAGCTCTTTTTATATCAAACCAGTTTTTACAGTTATTACCTAGGAAACTAAAAACATGAAAACAAGTAAAAACAGCTGTTTTGATATTACATTGCGCAATATTTAATCGATGTACACGATAATTACCTGTCATTATAAACACCAAATTACTAGATCATTCTTTATAAGTAGTAATTAAGAGATAACTCAAAAATATCTACTGTATTAATATTTTTTGTTTTTGGATTATATTCTATGTGGAATAATAATATATTCTAATAGTAAAGTTATTTTCAATCACAAAATCCTAACTAATCCTAATCCTAACTAATATTATAAATGCGAAAGTAACTCTGTCTGTCTGTCTGTTACCTTTTCACGGCCAAACTACTAAACCGATTTACTTGAAATTTGATACAGGGATAGCTTATGGTCCGGAAAAGAACATATAGGCTATGTTTTATACCGAAATTTCCACGGGATCGGCAACTACGCGGGTGAAACCGCGGAGCGCAGCTAGTACATTACATGCCAGGCCAGACTTTGGATCGCATTGTCGCTCACGCATCTCACTCATCCTCCTGATGAAGGCCACCGAATGTGACTGAAACTTGTCCCACGGGATACAGTTTTGCGCGGGTAAAACCTAGTATACACATAATCCGTAAAATAATTAAAATATGTAGATCATACGTTTCGTTTCATAATAAATTATTTTTATTTGATTCAGCATGTTTCAATGTACTGGTCACAAACCTAACTATTTCTATACAAATAACCAATGAGTGTATAAATTATACAAGAGTGAAAGTAACACACGTAACGTAAACGTAACGTATCGCGTCGGCTCCGATAATTAAGTAACGATGCACTGTACATGCGCGAACGCAGCTTAGATACTCCAAATGATGTACTTACAAATAATTTTCTAAATTATCCCTACTTCCCTACTAATATTACAAATGCGAAAGTAACTCTGTCTGTCTGTTTGTTTTCACGGCTAAAGTACTGAACCGATTGACTTGAAATTTGGTATAGGGGTAGCTTATCGTCCGGGATAGAATATAGGCTGCGGTTTATCCCGAAATTCCCACGGGAACGGGAACTACTCGGGTGAAACCGCGGGGGACAGCTAGTTTATAATAATTTTCTAAATTATTTGTAGATGTACTATTGTTTTTTATTGGTTTTATTTTGTTGATAAATCTTATTTAATGAGTCACAGCAAACCAAACGGATTATGCACATAATATTTTTATTAGTATGCTGGTTTGGAAAGAAATATAACACCCTGTATCATTCACCATTTAATAGTGTTCCTGACATAACGTACTTACTATTCTACTCAAATTATGAACCAAACCAGCTGGTTTGATTCCTAAATCTACATTTTTTGATGCCGTTTTAGTTTTTATAAATCAAGATTTTCCTTTTTCCTATAAATTCGAATTTGGTCTACCACGCTCACTTTTAAAATTCATACTATATCATCATCATGAGCCTTTTATTCAATGACTAGCGGCGCCCCGCGGTTTCACCCGCGTAGTTCCCGTTCCCATAGGAATATAGGGATAAAATTATGCTAAAAACCTTCCCACTGAATCACTCTATCTATTAAAACAAACCGTATCAAAATCCTTTGCGTAGTTTTAAAGATCTAAGCATACATAGGGACATAAGGACAGATAAAGCGACTTTGTTTTATACTATGTAGTGATTTCCAGCGGGGACTGCTGATTGCGGCCTGTATCCAACAATTTCCGGCCACCTTCACCAACTTGTGTAAAGTATTGAAATTAAAATAACTAAACAAACAACTATATTGCTGCAGTAAAAGAAGTACTAAAACAAGATATTAAAACGTCATGCATAATAAACATTAAATTAAAATGACTAAGTAAATGCCATTAATCAAAATTAATTATATCTATAATCTAAATACCTATCTAATATTTATCTATTTAGTATCTACGAATATCTATTTACGATAGTTTGGTTGTATGTTTTTTAATTTATTTAGTTAGACACTTCAACAATATCTTCACTTATAATACTAATAATAAAACTTATTCTATTTTACATTCCCATGTGAGATATCTTTACAGAAGTGTACATTCTTAATCACGCATAAATGATATTGATTTCTTTTAAGACATGCTTATTGGCTCTCATGCAAAGAAATACTAATATTAGAAAAGAGGCATAAGTTTTTATGGAAAAATCTCTGGATCTACTGTATCGTTTTTTTTTTACAAAATGAAAGCTCGTATTCTCACAGGTATGGGAACTAGGCGGATGAAACCACGGGACGCTGCTAGTATGTACATTGATATAGTTATAACAGTATACTATAACTAATTAAATAAGAAACAATATGGGTAAAACCAAGTCTTAATCTTTTTGGAAGACCGGTTGTTTAGTGTTTTCCTCGAGCAAAAACATTCATAAATACTAGCTATTCATACGACCACAGACGGTATTTACCTAATAATTACCCAAATAATTCAAGGTTAGATGACAATAAGACGATTTAGTGGAAAATATAATTATGATGTACGTACATAGACTAATGCTTGAGCTGTATTACCCTAAATTGTGTCTTGGCGGATTCACCCACTCAGTCAACTTTATTAGACACTATCTGCCTTATTTGCGTTGCATTTTTAGTCCGGTTTAACAAAACCTGGTAAGCATTTGACACTTTGTCAGTCAAATCTGTCACTTTGACAGTATTCAAAATCGATTGTAAAACCTGGGTTAGTGCTAAACCAGACTAAAAATGCGACGCAAATAAGGCAGTATATGTACCCCGCGGTTTTACCCGTAGTCAATAAGATTTTGTACAGAAAATGATCAGTTTCAAAGGTCTCATGAGGGTAGGGTTCACTTAGTCATTGAATATTTTATGAACACAACATGTATGTATTTTTGCTCTCAATTTAAATCTAGAATTACATTTAAATCGATTGTAGCAAACTTCCACCCCCATTTTCACCCCCTTAGGCGGTGATTTCTGGGAATAAAACTATATCATATCGTTGAGAACGTATCCAGACTAAGTGACCCATTAAACTGTATCAAGCAAAACGTCGGATTAGGATAATTAACATAATATAACATAATCATTCACTACATCATCACATTATAGTAACTGACCCCTAACTAAGCTTGGAGCTTGTATCTAGGGTATCAGAAAATACGCACACACTCATTCACACACACACCCAGACTGAGACAAACATTTGTGGTTCACACAAATATTCACCCCGCACGGGAATCGAACTCGCAACCTTACGGATGGCAGTCCGGCATGGTGACTACTCTGCCGTCAATTATTTAACACACAAAATAAATGAGTCATTATAAATTACGGGAAGAAAGATGTAAACATAAATAATGAGTAAATAATGCAATACATAAACATAATGTTGTAAGGAAGTGATGTACAGTGAACTTCCATATCTTACCGGACAATGATAATGGATGTGTAATACAATTAATAAATAGTAAAATGATTGTGTTGAAATGTGTTGTTTTATAAAGGACAGTAATTCCTAAAATTAGATGCAGTATCGTCCTGTAGAATAAAGTCCTGACTGACTGATAATATTAGTATAGTGTTCTTGTAATATGCTACCACTGATATTAGTACAACGTAATAGCTATAATTATAAATACCATGCGAACCTATTGTGTGTCGTATTGCAGAAATGGTGGAAGCGTTGCTCAAAACAGGAATCGAACCCGGAATCTCTGACAAGGAAGGCATCTGTTCTTCTTCTTTCTAACCACATCTAATTAGGGTCGGTTTGACGAAATGACAGTATATTAAGTGAAGTGACTGCATTTTATAAATCTTTCGGTTCTATATCCCTGAGTTTAATTTAAGTAGAATATATTACGAAAAAAATAATTTTCTTTCTTTCTGAATGACAAAAAATGGCAAAAATGTAGAAAAAATTCGGAAAAGAAATAGCGTAATATTAGAACGCTATTCTGCATGTATTGACTACAAAATATAACATTGAAAACTACAAAAAAATACGTTATTTTTGCTGTCACTCCTGAGTCCTAACTAGTCCGGCAGTAGACGGCAAAAAAACAAAATTGAGTAAAAAAGTAGATATTATAATACTAATCTGCGTGGAATAACTGCATAAACATTAAAAAATAAAATGTTACTCACATCATAAAACCATCCAAACTTGTCATAAGGTATATCAATAGGCAGGTCGGGGAAGTGGCTGGCGATGTCCAGCACTGGGTCATCAATGCCGTCGAACAGCCACGAGGACACGTTGGCCTTGAGGAACAGGTTTGGGTGTGACGCGCGAAGGAACAGCTCCACTGACAGCTTGAGGAGCAGCCTCTCGTCGCGGACTAGGTACGCTATTGTCTGGTGGAGGATAAATATGGAAAAATGATTTAAAATATCAAAATGTTCAGTTCAGCTGGGATTTCAACTCAGGACCATGTTGTATCGCTCTAAAGTTTAAACCAACCGAGCAACTAATATCGCGTCACATCTTCTGTTAAAAATCTTGAACCCTAGAATTGGCTTTCCGGCAGCCATATGTCTAACCGATACTTTTGGTAATGAGCGTTACAGCTCCTTAGAGTAATTCCACGTCTTCTCTTTATTTTATTCTTAAGAATGATGATATTGTAAGATAGATATAGGAAACGTGCATTAACTAAACTACTATTATTATTCATTTATTTATAAGATGGCAAATATATTTTCAGTGTCCTATAAAATATGACTATAATGTTCAACTCACCGCTATAATAGGGTTAACAGATACGATTTCGTCGGAGAGGCTCCCGTTGGACATCTCGGGCACGTAATGCCAGTACCGCTGGTTGTAGAATGTCACGGTGCCGTTGTCGTTCCACGTTAGATTCACCTGAGAACAACGAAATAATCTAATATATAAAATTCTCGTGTCACAGTTTTCGTTAACATACTCCTCCGAAACGGCTTGACCGATTGATATCTTTGATTTACACGAACACTACACATTGAAATAAAACACTTAAACGGATTTTTTGTCGTGGTTATATTTTATTTTACATACAGAAGGTCTTCTGTGATCACGGGTTCTGTAAAGAATCCGAAACGTCAGAAAATGTAAAACAAAATATAACCACGACAAAAATCCGTTTAAGTGTTTTATTTCAATGGCTTGACCGATTCTCATGAAATTTTGTGACCAAATTCAGTAGGTCTGAGAATCGGCCAACATCTATTTTTCATCCCGAAATTCCTACGGGAACGGGAACGGGAACTACGCGTGTGAAACCGCGGGGCGCAGCTAGTACTTATATATAATTAAGTATAAACTAAAAGTTTCCAAGTTTTTCCTTTATTTCAAACAAATTTTAGGTGATAGATTTGTGAGATTTTTTTATTGAAACAAGAACAAATAAATTAAATGTAATGAATTACGTTACGTAACGAGGCTACGTCATAGTTTTTTGTTGTTTACAACAACTATGACGTAGTTGTAACCCTTTTTAATAAACGGGGAATAACAATGGTATAGTTAATCCGCGTTTACACTCAGATAACGCGGATTATCTATATCAGATTTGTTATTTCCTCGTTGTTTTTGCGTAGCAATGTCTGGCTAAATTGATAGGTATAGTTTTTCTAGACCCCGTTATGCAATAGGTTAGTAGTAGGTTAATAGTAAGTAGTTTCAAAGTCATACAGGACCTCATATGTTATTTTTATATCAGTCTTGTAGTATCAATAATACAAGATTAGTTGAGTTAGCAACTAGATGACGATGTGTGATATGATAAATTGTAATTACTGATAGGAGTCCAGATTTTTGGAATCGCGGAAATAATGAACTTGATTTTCAGTGTGACGTATCATTTAATAAACGGATAAATGTCCCTACACCTGCACACGAGAGGATCTTTACAAGACCACTAAAAGTGCTACACACATCAAAAGTGTCTAGGGATCAAGCATTTTTATGCGGATTTCTTGAGATTGAGATGTGGCTTTGTAATAAATTTATGATTTTATAAATTTATATGGATCCTTTTTGGTGCATTTCATAATTTGAATCAGGAACTGTGAATCAAATTCGAGTAAAAGATGAAAATCAGCTGTCAATATTTTCCCTATAAAAACATACAACGCATTGAAGACATTATTAGTGCTACTGTTTCCCTACTACTGATTAAAACCAACGTTATTATGGAGCGGCGACGTCATTTAAGCAGGGAAGAAATGCTCAGAGCCGTGGGAATGATAGAAGCTGGTTCCCGGCAACGTACTGTGGCTTTAGCTCTGAATACAAGTCAGAGTGTTATCAGTCGACTTTGGACACGTTACCGAAGCACTGGTACCGTGGCTGAGCGCCATGGAGGACGGTATCGCTGCACCACACGGAGACAAGACCGATACATTCAAATCTTAACTCGAAGAGCTCCAACAATAACCGCCATGATGTTAGCCGTGCGGCTTCATCACTCTTCAGGGAACTTAATTAGCGACCAAACAGTCAGAAACCGCTTGCATGAAGTGAACCTTCATTCCCGAAGACCGCTACGGGTACCACCTATAGCAATGCACAATCGTAGGATTCGATATCAATGGGCTCTTGAACACAGAAATTGGGCAGAAGAACAATGGCGTTTCGTGTGCTTTTCTGATGAGTCTCGTTTTGGTATGAGACCGGATACAAGACGTATACGACACTGGAGAACCCCTGGACGCCAACAGCGATTAAAATCCTGCCAGGAAGTCCATCCTTATAGTGGTGGAACCATCATGGTATGGGCGGGTATTTGGATCGGCGGAAGAACTGAGTTGATTTGGATCAGAGGCAACCTCAACGCTCAAATTTATGCTGAGACGATTGTATCAGACGTCATCGTTCCTCTACAAGTGCAAATCGGTCCCTTATTTCAGTTAATGCATGATAATGCACGACCGCACACCGCAAGAGTTGTAAGACAGACTCTCGCCGCAGCTAACATCAATGTCCTGCCCTGGCCTGCTCAGTCGCCAGACTTGAACCCGATTGAGCATGCATGGGATATGCTACAGAGAAGAGCTCTGCCGAATATGGAGGGTATCCAGTCGCAAGAAGACCTTTTTTTGTTGTTGCAACGAACATGGGCGGCCATTCCACAGCGTGATTTGGATGAACTCATTTTGAGTATGCCAAACCGATGTTCTTGTGTTGTTAGTGTTCGCGGTAGAAACACGGATTATTAATTGTTTAAGTTACCCAATAAAATTTTAAAGAAAACTGTTATTTCAGTCTTTTTTTCGAACTTTAATGTTAGTGGTTCAAATGTCAAAAATCCCTTTATTAGGAAAATGGCAAATTTCTTTATTAATGCAAAGGTGACTTGGTTTATCGTTACTGTGACAAACGAAAACACTTTATTTGATGAATCCTTAAAGAAAATTTTAATTAATATCAATCAGGAGAAAAGTTATTGCAAAAATATATGTTGATCCCTAGACACTTTTGATGTGTGTATATCGGTGGCTGTGTTCTGGTCCTCACAAATAATGAGTCGACACGCAAAGAAGATGTCCAAATTACTTGAATCATTGAAATTAAAAGCTTGATTTTTTAGTATTTTTTTTAGTAAGTATAAATACTAAAAAAATCTTTTAATGAATAAACTCCATATCAGAAGTATTTAATGATTTTCAAATATTTAGGTATATTGCCTACGATGACTTGCATTTTTTTGCTTCGAAAACTTGTGTTAATTGGTGTTTTATTGATATATTTTTTTGTGATTCGCCATTATTCATACAGAAAGTAGAACGTAATGTTTGTTTCAAATAGTTCTATAAACATTCTCCAATACATAGTTTATGTAAACACAGCGCAAATAGATTATTTTCCATTAATCTTATAAATCTGTAGCAGACGCTCATGGGCGTACAATAATAAACTAATCGATCTGTATTTTGATAGTTTTCATTGAAGAAAGCAACTGAAAGTGGTCGGAGGATTCGCATTGTTAGGAAATCACCAATGAATGTAAGTCCAATAAACTGACATTAATCAGTGCTAACCTACGCACTCCTAGGTACTCCTTCCCAGGTATTAATTACGGGGATAATTTATATCTAGGGGACATTCTACAAACGGCTTTAAAAGGGGACTCATATAAATGTGAAGGTTTGTGTGAATGGGTATTTATTAATCGCAACATAACGAAATTCAGATAAAAAAGAGCTAAAATGTAGGTCATTTTATCTTGAATTCTCAAAGCATAGAAAACAAGATTGTTGAGTGGAATCGCGAGGCACAGACAGTGAAAATATATTGTGAAATCATCACGTTATTTACACGACGGATCCAATCTTATCTATTGACCGACGATTTTGTGTAATACACATAATTTATAATCCGTATTGATCTGTGATAATTAATACTAATTCTTAGATAAATGCCAACTAACGAAGAACTAGTGATTTGGCAAATATTTTACTATATACGTCATCGAAAGGATGTTTCTTTACAAAAGAAAAGAGAAGTGAAAATCATCAGTCACTGTTTGGGGACGCATTTCGTCGATACTACACGAAACTTTTGTCTTTAGCAGATACGCGTACTCTTAATTCAATCTCACACTTGTGTATGTTCAGGATTTTTCTTAAAACTAACTATTATAATGGTTTTAGATAAGCTTTTTGTGTTTTAATTATAAGGAACTAAAGTCATGGAATATCAAACATGAATCGCCAAATTCGCCAACCTGGACATCGAACGTAGTTCCTCAGACTTAGCATACAGATAATATACATGCCACAAAACCGCTGACATATTAAGCTAAAGTACCTAAATCATATTTCAAATACATTAAGAATTAAATTCATCTTTTGCTAAAATTGTCAGCTACTATTTATAGTCCAGTAAACAAGTCATCGAACAAGAAAAAAAACAGTTTATTTTTGTTAGAATAACAAAGCACAGATAACAAATAGTTGATCGCTTTATCTGATAACAAACATATTTGGATTGGTGAACATGCAATAAATGTACTAATATGGACTTATATTTTTACAACGACTAATGAAAACAGATTGAAATCGCTCTATCATTTACAATAAAACTACATAGATAACGAGTATTAGAACTTTATCTAGGGTTTCGGAAACTACGCACATATTCATATATACGATATTTGTAAGTAGTTCATAAAATCTATTATTGGTTTTTGCATTTAGTTTTTAAATGCATTTTCTTTTACTTATTGTACTTGTACAATGTCCCAAGTGAGAATAAGTAGTTATGTATGAAAAATATCGTTATAATAGATCGAGCTCATAAAAATCGGCAAGAAAGTTTGTCATTTATTGTTTGTATGTTATATTATCTTCTAGGTAGTCTCCGATTAGTCAGACCCTACATATGTATGTACATATTTAGGTACGTATGCAACAAAATAATCACAGCAAAGTCTAAAAGTAAAAGGGCAGACAGTGTCACCTTAGACTCAGATTAGTCATTCTGAATCATCGTCTAATGTAAATACTACAGTTCGGGTCTCAAATTATTTGATAAGTAAATAAATATTCAGAGAAATACTCGTGTCATCCATCTATTAGGTCTGAGTTTTTAGTGGGTAGGCTCAGCCCTTCTGGCTGGGAGAGCCCTACATGCCCCGGGGGTCCTCACAATATCGGTGGTATGCAGTTGTATGCATTTTCACTGCATTACAAAAAAAGGTATTGTATACAAGAAATAAACAAGATCCCGTAACCTTTGGCATAACAAGCCGACTCATCAGCGTTAACTACATACATCACTTGGTCGTCGAAGATATAAGTACTTATCGCAAAGAATATAATTTATCAATGAAATACAGTCTGAATTATTTTTGACCTCAATCATCAATTGTGGCCAAAACCGCGATACAGAACTAGCGATATATAAACAAAGTTATCTATAAGGACCAATCGCGACAACGTTGAGTCACGCAGCGGTTGTAATGTAGGACATCACTCGGCCGGTCAAAGGGTCAATGATTAGACGATACCTAATAATGTACGTAATACTGTTTTATACAACAAAATTGAACTTTACTTCTTCTTTGTATATCCGTTTACCAAGCCGAAAATCTCCTAGATCGAGCAACGTATGTTACTTTCCAAACTTTAGTTTAAACACCCCAACACTCATTAGTTAGGAGCAAAGGGGCCAAAAGTGCAGACGGGCCATGGAAAGTGATTGCCGTCGCCCATCAGCAACTTGGAAGTTACAAGTGCATTGACAGACTTTAAACGATAGCAGGAATAGAAGAGAAGCGAGATGAGAGCATCAGGAACAAAGAGCAAGGGGAGAGGTCTGAGACTGATCATGCGAAACAAAGTAGCTTGAGCTACAACTTTTTGTTGACATTCTGTTAGAGTGTGGTAAGTACTCACGAGCAAGTCCATGTACTAAGTGTGCTATTCACATTTTCTCTACCACACACTGCACATATCATTAATGATAGACAGGTTTTTAAAGATCTATAATATTCACAAAGAAAACGTATCATATCATAATACAGCGGTGAATGACCGAAATAGTCACGAAAAGAAAGAAAGGTCACTATTTCGTTTTTAAAGATAATTCTAAAGATATTCGTTTCGGTTATTCGGAGCAATAGAGTAAAATATAAGTACAAATGAAATCTCGTTCGTTGTTGAGTGCAAAGATAATATGAACACTGGCTGAGTGCTTAACTTGAAAACGGCTGGACCGATTGGGTTAATTCAATTCAATTTAGGAGTTAAATTGAAAAATTTGTCTGGAAATTTGGATTAACTGACAGTCATGCGTTCATGGGATTGTGCGAAAATTCAGAGTCGTTTTGAGGAAAACGTAAAGCATTTTACATAAGATTTCGTATGACCTTTTAAACATAATATCAGATACCTAGGCAGTATTATCTATTATCATTACAAGGAAAACATTATGACAAGATTTTATACATATACATACTCATCGTTAAAATTGTATTATTTTATTTATACTCTCACGGGCGACACAATGCTTTACTAGATTAGAAACTAATTATTACAAAAAAATACAATTCCGTGTGAAATTACAACATCTGTTCTTAAAATTTTTGACAAAATATTTTATAGTAAAATATATTATTTGCGTATTTTGTTAGGCTCTCTATCATTGATGCTTTGTTTTATTATGATTTTGCTATGGAAGAAAACCGTAAAAGTCCGTTAAAATTTACGATTTATAATACCCGTGGCTATAATAATGTGACATTACTGCTTCGATTCCAGTGTAAAGAAAATACAAATTTATGGATAGATCTCACATTGGTCGATCTTCCGAAGATAACATAACATAATCATTCACTACATCATCTCATTATAGTAACTGACCCCTAAGCTCGAAACTTGTATCTTTATCAGAAACTACGCACACACTCATTTCAGATCCACAAACATTTAACTCAGTTTGAATGTGTGTTTCAATTAATGAGTGGTTTGTAAATATTAATTGCCTACGTAGTACGTACTTTTGCGAAGCTATATAGCTACCAAAGGATTAGCCATATGTTCAATTTTCTCGTGATATGAGGTATCTAATCTACACTAATAAGTATTATGATGAGGAAAGATTTAATTTTTGTTTATGACAAATGTGCTCCGTCATTTTTGGACAGATTTAGGTAAAATTTGGTACAAATGTTGCTGATAAATAGGAACAGTACATCTGGTTATTTATCTGTCATCTTCTAAATAGGATTATCCAAGGTATTTACGCTTATAGGAAAAAACTATTCATCACTTTAATAGGGATGTCAACTAAAAAATCTAATTACTCCGTCAGATAGATTTCGCAAAAATATTGGACACGTATTTTCTCTTATTTGATACAAACAAATATTTAAGACGATATAGTGCATAGAAAACTCATGTGACGTCACAGCTACATAATTTTTTTACCAAGAATTATCGTCACAAGCCCCCACTCCTGAACTTTATAAGTCAGTTTTTTTAATTTGATAAAACAAAAAAATTAGTGTCTAATATTTTCTCGAAATCTACGGACTAATTACGACATCCCTATTGTTAAATATAGTTACTTAAGTATTTTTAAAGTCGTTAGTTTTGTTACTATGCATAAATCCGCTTCAGTGTTCCTAGATCCTTATAATCTATACTTACTAATAATTATAGTAGTAGTTTTTACCGACCCAGGGTTAATTTTAAAACGGAAACCAAACAAAACTGATCTACCTATTATTAAAGCTGTTCCTAGTTCCTGGTTATTAAAAGGACAGTCACCTATCATTAGCTAATATTTACATCCATTGTATTTCTTATCAATATGTCAACACTACTTGAAATTAGTCTGTTTGTTCAGGATACACTTTTCAACAAGTTTAACACAAATTTTCATATAACATCCGCCAATGGAGAGTGGTATTAGGTAGATATTAAGTGAGGTACTGAGGTATTATCTAGCCACCTAAGCTACTATTTTCTATACTTACGTACATTATTTATGTAAGTATACAAAAATGAATCGGTATTTCCTTTGGTCACGCCATACTTGAGAACGATTACACTAAATTGGACAATTCAGTTTTGATGATTTTGTGTAGAAATTCTCGGGAAAATTCGTTTCCGTACGTCTTTATCTTGCGTCGTGCTAATTAGTATGTAATAATATAATTAATTATCACTACATAGTATAAATAAAACAAAGTCGCTTTCTCTGTCCCTATATATATATTCCTACGGGAACGGGAACTAGCGGGTGAAACCGCGGGGCGCCGCTAGTGAAGTATAATATGAATTATTCATAGCCGTATGAAATCGGGAAACAAAGAGATTACTATTTTAGGAGATATTATTATAAGATTATTTTTGTATGTAATTGAGTAAAAACTCTTAAAAATTAATAGACTGCATTTATAAACTCTTTCACCAATTTAATCCTACACTATCTCTACATATATGTACTTTGTGAAAATGGGGTAAATATAATCTGTTACTATACAGCCTAGATTTTCCCCTATTTTTCCAAAACAACCCACAAAACCCACCAATAAAAAACAAAAACACTCACCTTGGAATGCGTCTCCTTATAAACATAAGGTCCCAATTGCTCCACAGTCAGCGTGTCAGCCCTCCCTGCTAGTATGTCCTCAGTGTTGGTGATGTTGAACATGAAGCACTCCAGGTACATCGGGATGGGCGTCTCCTTCCATATGTCGAAGGACATCGACTCCGGAGTTAGGATCATCATCTACGGACAAATATTAGGGGTATTATTGGTATGGTGATGTGAGTTGAAAATGAAATTGTAAATATTTGTGTAGAAATATGAAGGGTAGAAGAGTTAGGGCCAATTTTTCCATCGCCAGATAACTTTATTAGACGAATAACTTTGAAATTTTGACAGTTATTCCATACAAAATCTGTCAAACGTCAATTTTATTCGTCGAATAACAGTTATCTGGCGATGGAAAAGTCGGCCCTAAATTAAACAGAAACTTTTTACAGGGTAAATGATTACTTAAATAATGCTTTAAAAAATAATGCTGTTCGGCAATGTTCCCATATGGGAAAATTTCCCAAATTTCACATTGGAAATTAAATCACTCTAAACATTGGACTTAGGGCCTATTTCACGACCTTCAAGTAAAGTTACTCACCAAGTAAAGTTAGTTTTGTCTCTTTCTTACTTTATATCAAGTGACAAAGACAAAACATGTGATTATCTACTCGGAATGTTACTTGCAGATGGTGAAATAATTCCTTTAGCTAATAATTATCTATACTTAAGTAATTATTATTTACTAATTACATTAATGAGGCAGAGTTTGTTTCAATGCCAATCTCATTAACTACTAATCTAATTTGATTAAATATTTTTTTACTATCATTCATATAGCTCAAGAGACACATTTTATGCAAGTAAATTAAATAGAATTTAAAAATATAATCTGAAGCAACTTACCCTCTGTAACTGTGACATGAATAAGGGCGGCCAGAACACCACCATTATAGCACCAAAGACAACCAGGATTGACCCACATCCCATACACATACCACTTTTAAATCCCGCCGACACCATCTTTGTTTTTTTATTCCTGTAATAATGTCAACTTTGAATATAGTACCAATAATAATTGCACAAAATTGTTTTGATAAAGTTTTAAAGGAAAAAATTGCACTAAATTATAGTTGGTTATGTTATGGTCCTAATTTTAAAAATAGTTTGAGCATTTTGCTTGCAATATAAACTGGTCAATTTTTCTTTTTATTTTAATTTGAGTAATGATGACAAAAATTTGAGTAATGATAATAATTTATGATTTGTTTCAAGGTCTCGATACAATAGAATTATTTCTATGCAAACTATAATAATTTAATAGAGAGGTAAATTGTGAGTTTCAAGCAATCATAAGGACCGAGGAAGTGATGTTTAGTTTCAAAAGTTTTACTAACAAATAAAATTAGCTATGGTATCCTTGATTTTTATACATTTTGGAATGCAATGAAATATTTTAAGAGTAACAGATATGTTTCTTACACATGTAACAGATAAGACCCAAATTAAAAAAAACGCGGGTCATATCAGGGTACGATATATAATTACTTATAAATAAACATGTGATATAGTTTACTTTCTATAGTACTTTATTATAATACTTAACTGTTTTTAAACAGGCACCAGAACTAACTTATTTTTATGATTAATAAAAATATGTTTAAGTACTCTATATTCAAAGTAAATTAAAAGTAATGAATGGAAACGATTTATCAGTGTCAAGATAAAAGGCGAAACTATTGAAATATTTACTTTACTTACCAACTAGATAAATGTTTGGTCCGAATATAAATAATCAACACAGAACACTTTAACAAATTGTAATACGATCAACCTCACATCCTCGTAGATCTATAAACACCACAAGCCAATAATCTTGTTAGTGAGTCTTTAATTAAATTAACTACGAATACTTTTACTATTCATTTAATTTAATAAATATTGTTTTGCTAAACACAAAACATCGCAAGACGAATGACTCGTGATAACTGATTGAAGTTTGAATGAAGCTGTCTAATCTGACTTTGACAGTGACAACTTACATATGTGACAGATTGATAACAGCTGTGTTGCCAGAAATTAATTTGCAATTAAATAAAACATAAATTTAAAATGGAGTAATTAAAATGAAATAAGTTATGCTGCTGTTTTGGCTTTGTGGTCGTTGTCCTACCTACGCAATATGATAAATAGGAAGGTTACAGGTTACTTAGGTGCGAGGCACATCTAGCTAAAACATGTGGAAATAAAACTCATGTTAGATGCCTACATAACTTTATTGAATAAGTTACAAAAATGCTGTAAATTCCATCATTCAGTTATATTTGCATAGACATAATAATAAATCCTTTCTTATATAATCTTAAAACCGAATATTTGTATAATAGTGCTGAAATTCCTTTAAAAAGCATGTTGGAATGGTCCACAGAAACCTACGGTCTGAATTCAAGCTTTAAAACCATAACACAATGATAAAAAGCCTAGAGAATCGACTACTGCATTAACTTCGGGTAGGCGTTGGAAAGTTAAATAATTAAACTTACTCCGTTAATGAGATAACCAGTCAATAGACCATTAGAGTTAAACTAGTTTGTTCGGAAAATACGAAAAGCATAACTCACTAGCTAAGTACAAGGACAATTTATGGGGGGTGTTGCCAACAGTATGGAATTCTACCAAAACGGTAGGTATTTCCGAACAAGCCGAGAATGCCACAGAGAGTACACAGCTAGGTGGGCTAGTGTATGGCGATGAGGCCGGACTCGAGCAGCTTCTGTATCTTGGCGGCGATGGCGGGGTTCTTGAGGTGGTCCTGCAGCGCGTGCGGGTCCTGCTGCATCTGCTCCAGGATGCAGCGCATGGCCGGGTCGCGCAGGATGGCCTGCACCTCCGGGTCCGCCATCGCGCGCTTGCGCACCTGGGATAGTGGTACAAGTTAATCACCTAAATTATACTAAGTTCTACTTGTATCCGAACCAAGCACCTATACCATCATGTCATCTTTCAAATGAAGTTTCAGTTTTAGAGTTGGTTCATTGATTTGGCAGGTATTAAATACAGTAATACATATTAAATTTATTCCCCACAGACATCTCTTCCATTGAAACTCCTCTTTTTTTCATTCCTCTTTAAAAACTAAAGCTCATAAATTATATATCTTTTTACCTCCTCAGGATTAGAGTTGAGTTGCGTGGAGCAGGCGCGGTATCCTTCCAGCGCCTCAGCGTTGCTGGGATCCAGCTCCAGCGCCTTTTGGTATGCGGTCAGAGCTTTGGAATGCTGCTGCATACCCTGGAGATGAAAATATATACATTTGTAAACAAAAGTTAATATAAATGTATAATTGTTATTGATTTATTTGATTTAAACCAATATTATTCCGCATTATACACATGAAAGTTTTAATGGATGTTAATTCCACTTTCAAATAAAAAGTACTGGACTGATTTAAAGAAATTTGGTACACATATTATTTATTTATTATGAAAAACAAACTTTTTATTCCATGGTTAAATCATAAATGATTTACACAAGTGAAACCATGGGGTGCCTACTAGTATCTGATAATTTAGATTCATTTAAATTCAAACAGTTTCTTAGTTTGTACACAAATATGTTGTCTTTATAATATTAGTCTAAATATTAAGACAAGTTTAGGAAACTGTTATTGAATGATGACTAACATCTATTTATTTTGCAATATTAGTCATCAGACTACATTGTTGTTCGAAAGATAATAAATACAATATCCTTGTGATATGTAGTGATAGAATTTAATATTTATTTGTCTTTTGCAAATATAGCCATTGTTAATATGCAATTAATATAATTACTATATTGTATTTTACTTTGTAATATGTATGTTTGCATGATTTTTTATTTTGTGTTTATTTATAAATTAATTGTAAGTCTTCTTTTGTGAGAATGAGATGTGAGTGTACTAGCAGCACCAATATAAAAAAAATTGGGGAAATAATATACCCTATGACAATGCAGATTTCCATTAGTGAAAGATTTTTTTAAATTATTTTTTTTAAGATTCCATACCCAACGGGAAAAACGGGACCCTATTACTGAGACACAGTCCGTCCATCTGTTACCTGGCTGTATCTCAAGAACGATGATAGCTAGACAGTTGAAATTAATTACTCCTAGACTGATTTCAAGTTATTAGTACATGTTATCTATTACAACTGTTTTTTATCTACTTTCTATAATCCTTAACAACCAACATACCTGTAAAATCTTCCCCTTCCGGATCCATCCCTTAATAAACTTGGGGTCGAGCTTGCAGCAGAGCTCGCAGTCCTTGAGGCCGAGGTCGAAGGCAGCCAGCTTGGTGTAGCAGGCGGCGCGATTCGAGTACAGCTTCGGGTCGTCCGGGTTGCGCTTGATGGCTTCTGTGTAGTGCTTCATTGCGGTGCTGTAGTCACCTGGAATATGTTAAATAAAGTAATGACTTTTGTCTTATAGAATGTGACACCTAATTAGATATTATTACGTTTATTGTAATTTTTTATTCGACCTCACTAATTTAGGTCACATAATTTTTTTGCGAACTCGAAATAAAGAACTATAAATATCATGATAGGGTGTGTAGTTAAAGATGTGACAGGGTAACTAACTAAAATGAGTTACTTACATTAAACTAAGAAATATTATGTTGTATATTCAATTTTAATATTATTAATGAATAACTAGCTGTGTCCTGGAGTTTCACTCGCGTTAACGGCTCTTTCTATTTTTCTAACAATCGAAATTTATTCAATTTGTATTGCACCGAATCAAGCATACTAATATTCAGGTATCAATAGTAATCATGTGTTAAGAAACTACAAAAATAAGTATAATACCTTTCTTGAAGTATTCATTTCCAAGTTCCTTCTCCTGTTCCGCCTTAACCGGATCAACATACGCCTTCTTTTCTTCTTCCACAATTTTCTTCTCGACCTCACTGAGCAAGGTCTTGATCTCCGGGGTGCGATGTTCAGACATTGACTTCTCGAAATATGTCTTTGCTAGCTTCCATTGTTCCATCTTTTTATATGCGTTACCTGTTTGGAATAATATAGGACATATTAAAGAATTCTTAAATTAATTTTACTCATTAAATAGGCTTTTAGCTTGGGGCTTTGCCTATTGTATTATTCAGTTATATAAGGTCAGGTATATCGCGTTTGCATGTCCCTAAGACACTTAAAATTTCGTAAAAAGAAGTGGTAAGGAAGTCTTTGCTTTGCCAAATATCAAAAGTGTTTAGCAGTGTAGGTAAAAGTAATCTTCGCTAATATAGTATAGTTATAAAATTATTATAACTATATCTAATATACCTATTAGAAGCTACACATAATATCTAGATTCTAGACTGAGGCAAAAACATAAAAAATCCTTATCTAACTATATTTACTACCTGAATCTAGGATATTTTTTACAATATAAATTGTACACAGACATAAGTAAAAACAATTTAGAAATATAACACTCAAAACTAACACAACTAAGAACAATGGCATAATAAAGTGTGTGAATTAAAATAGTATTGAGGTCAGATAGGCCACGTAAGTAGTGTTCCAATATACCTAATTTTTTTTTGTATATTTTCTTATCTAAATTATTATTATATAATATTATAAAACTTTTAATTATTCTTCAAAAATATGTACAACTTCAAATTATAAACTATTGCCATGGCAAGATGAAAATAAAAATCTAAAATAAAAATCTCAGCTAAGAGCACAACTATCAAAGAAACTATTTGAAAATTCAACTTACCAATCCTAGTAAAAGCCTTAGCTATTAATTTGAAGTCCGCTCGGTTTTCTCTGCCAATATCAATAGCCTTCTCACACTCTTTAATACATTTCTCATATTCCTTTTGTTCAAAGTACACGGCGGCCATGTTGGTATAGAAAGTGATGTCAGTGGGATCATGTTCGATTGCTTTTTGGTAATGTTTGACAGCGAGATCAAATTCTTTCTTCTTATATGAATCGTTGCCGAGGTCTTTCTCTTGGAGGGCCAGTCTTCTGTTTTCTGGCAAGTCCTCGTATTGTGGTTTTGGGGGCTCTTCCTTCTTTGGTGGGGGCGGTGTGGACTTCTTCTCTGGGGCTGGCGGATCGACATCCATAGGTGATACTCCTTCTATATCTAGGCCGATCATGAGACTGAGAACGGTTATGAGGCGACTATCGTTCATGAGCATGTGGTTGTTTAACATTGATGTGTCGAATGGATTTAGTGCTAGTTTCTGAAAGAGAATATAATAATATGTATTTTTATCATATTTTGTACAGGGGCAGCTTATGATCCGGGAAAGAACATAGGCTTATGTTTTATCCCGAAATTCCTACAGGAACGGGAACTACGCGGGTGAAACCGCGGGGCACAGCTAGTTTCATTATATGAACACAACTTCAGTTGATTTGACCTTTTTCAAACTTTCCTCAATTGTGAAATTAATAATTCTACATGAATAATCAATAAGTTGCAGGTAAATAGCATTATTTATGACTAATACATTAGTTGGGATAAGTTTCACAAAATAGACAATAGGTAGTTTCAACTCTGCGTAAAGCAACACACACAAGGGTGTTATAAGTTTCCAAATAGAACCAGTATTGACTAAGTTTCTTTGTTTCAAAGGTGACATGACATTGGATTAAGATTTATGTACCCCGGTAATGAACTGAATTTATTAATTTATCACACAATTTAGATGCCTCGGAACATGCATTCTGAATTAAAAGTAAATATCAAGATAAGTAATGTAGACTCACCTCAACAGTTTTGACAAACTCCGGATCATTTAACCATTGTTTCTTCTCGGGGTCTGCTCTAAGCTTATTAAATACAGTCTCTTTCCTTTTGTTGGCGTTGTCGAGTATTGCTTTAGTTTCATTCAACCCTGAAGTTAACTGTTGGTTATTGGGGTCTATTTCGAGACCTTTCTCGTACGCCGCAATCGCTTCGTCTAACCTTTGCAAGTACACTAGAGCACTTCCTTTCCTCGAGTACCCTTTGCTCCAGGCCGGGTTGATGGCCACTGTCTGGTTGGCGTCCTCCAACGCCGCCGCATAGTTACCGGCCTTCGCGTGAGCAGCTGATCTATTACTGAATAGAACGTGGTTCTTAGGATCGAGGGCTATCGCGTCTGTGTAATGTTTTATCGCCTCATCAAACTTATCCGCAGCGAGGGCCGCATTGCCTTTGTCTTTCAACTGGTTAACCTAAAATACACAATTAACATCAACTTCTACAGAAAACTATCAATTTTCTAGATCTTATCGTCGGGTCGTTATAACCTCTTACCTGATCCATTATTTACTTTGAATATTGATAATTTTAGGCAAAATCAAGAACACACAAATATGACAAATCGTTTTTCAATTGAAAATTCACAAGATACAGCTCTCCAATAGCGTAGATCGCGTAGAAATAACAAAATCTCAGAAGGAATAGAACAACGAACGCACGCACAGACCAAATCTAGAATTCACAATGACAATTCGAATTCAAATTCCAGAAAATTCTCGGCAAAGTTTGACAACTCTAGGGATTGAACACAATCATTTTCGAGACTTGACATTACATTTTATTTTTGGATAAGCAAACGTGTCAAATAAATATTAACACTCTAAAAAAAATATTATATTTATATGCGATTTCTATATTTTAAACCATGGTTTTTATTATGAAGCAGTTAAATCCATACGGTTTAATTCAATCTTGTACCTTTTATTCTTGACCTCTTATCATAATAAAAATTGGTATTTTTACAATAAATCGTCACAACACTATGTTAATTTTGTTTACTACAGATACAACAGCCAGCTTATAACCTGTGGTGAGCTCAACAGCGCCAGTCAGTAGTCACAGTTCACTCACTCATTCTCTTTTTAATCTGTAGGAATAAGATGTCTGTCTTGTGGAGTGTATATTTTTTAACGAGTGTTATTTTAATTTAATTTTACTTATAATAAAACTTCTTGAAAACGAATAATTCAATAAATTCGTGTAATATATAATACTTTCAACACGACCTAAACATAACATTGAAATCGTTAATAAAGAGTGTCGTAAATCATTCTTCGAACGGACGCTTGTCACTCACGCTAATCGCTGTTTTGTGGTGTTCTTCGATTAAAGACGTTGTGGGGAAAACCAAGTGTTGGTGAAATCGGGATCGATGGTGGTTTGATTGTTTGTGTCGAGGCGAGGCTCGCGTTGCCGGGCCTTTGGTGATTCATACTTGTACGAGAGACGCAGCCAGGAGTGGTTACTATGGACACCGACGATGGAGAGTCTTCGAGCAGTGGCCCTATGTCCAGTCTGAACAGCTTATTCTCCTTCACGAGTCCGGCAGTCAAAAAACTTCTAGGCTGGAAGCAGGTATGCATCATACAGTTAGTCGTTCCTAGCCTAGCTAGCTCTAGAGTGAGTAACGCGCGAAGTTGTGGTATTTTCGCAGTAATTAGCAGTCTAATATGCTAGTCAGGAATTAAGTACGTAAATGGCATAAATTGCAACTAGTGAGTCCATGTTCATTAAATAATTATTAGTTTCTATGCAATTATACTTGTTTTACTATCAAGGGTTGGAAAATAGATGATTTTTGCTTATTATTGCTGTTCCTAGAATATATTGGTCTATGATTAGTGTTATAATTAGTTACCTACTTACACATAAAACCAACATTATAAGTAAATAGTTCACTCAGTTGAGCGAACTAAATAGTTTGATGAATTAGTAAAATTTGGCAGTATACCATTAATAAATCAATTCATTTATTTAAATATTAAAATAAGGTAGGCTCAAGTTATTCTAATCCAATTTTTTAGTAAATTTTATGTCAACTTCCTGAAGGAACTGAGAATGGCACAAATTATCTCAAATCAGCACTTACAAAAGAACCTTGGAGAAGTTTAACTAGCCTTTTACAAGTACATGGATCTAAGATAGTAAATTCTCAATCATTTATGGAGTTCAAATCTGATAACTACTTCTTCATAGTATGTTAACTCATATTTTTGAAGACCAGAACTCGGCCTCCGATATGGCACAATAATAACATAACATAATCATTCACTCCATCATCTCATTATAGCAACTGACCTCTAACTAAGTTCGAAACTTGTATCCAATATCAGAAACTATGCACACACTCATTCACACACACACCCAGACCGAGACAAACATTAATAACTTAAAGCAAGCATCCTCATCTAACCTTTAAACGTTTTATACTTGGGAGTGGGTTTTCCACAAATAGGCTGTCTCTTTGTGGCCCTAGTGCTTGCTATTTGAGGGGACATTTCTTGGTTAAACCAAATGCTTAATGTGTCTAAAGCATTGAAATAGTAAAACATAAAAATCATATGTGAGAAACGAAACAAACCAAATTTTGTATTTAAATATGTCTAAAAAGGAAATTCAGGAATAAAACTTAAAACAGCAAAAAGACCTGCCTCACAAGTCAGTATCTTTTAGTGAATTAATAATATTTTCCAGAACATTATTTTGAGATCTCCAATATGCATTTATTAGAGACTAGCGGCGCCCCGCGGTTTTACCCGCGTAGTTCCCGATCCCGTGGGAATGTGGGGACAAAATTATGCTAAAAACCTTCCTCTTGAATTACTCTATCTATTACTAAAAACCGCATCAAAATCCGTTGCATAATTTTAAACATTTAAGCATACATAGGGATATAGGGACAGAGAAAGCGACTTTGTTTTATACTATGTAGTGATTAAGTGATCTCTTCATGGCCTATTTATTGGTCCTGGCATATTATACTAATATCATCAGTGAGATAGTGGCCTTTCTGCAGAGGGATCTTACAAACTATATGATGACATTTTATCCTCCGTTCAATAATATATATTTTTAAAATAACTGCTTAAAAAAGTATCTAATAATACCTTCCTATATTATCTCTAACTGTGAGTCATGGATTGCAGACAAAACTATTTCCCATTACCGATGATTCATAATAAAAATAACAAGTTGAATAGTGTATTTGTTCCTTGTACTGACTGTCATAGTATGGGATGGTTGGTGATGATGATGGATACTGTCATCATCATCTGATGAACTGGCATATTTTCATGTTCTATAAAATTATGGTAATTGTAAACAGATTCATAGACCTCTTTAGTTTGGGTCTTTTTAAAGCACTTGTTATATAGTTTAACCCTTTGTCAGTCTAACCAGCCTGCCTAGCATGACTGTGTGATAAATGATATAGACACCACGAAATAATATCGATTTAGCGAGCATGACCAAATGAATATGGCGTAGTACGATTTGATAAAATTAAATATGTCGGCTATATCCTACTTCCTACTAATCCTACTAATATTATAAAGGCGAAAGTTTGTATGTATGGATGTTTGTTACTCTTTCACGCAAAAACTACTGAATGGATTTTAATGAAACTTTACAATAATCTTGCTTATACATCAGAATAACACATAGGATACTTTTTATCCCAAAATTCCCACGGGAACGGGAACTTCGCGGGTGAAGCCGCGGGGCGCTGCTAGTTTATTATATTTTGACAGTTGGATGTCAATAAATAGCTATATCGATTTTGCGAGCATGACCAAATGTCATAAAATTAATCATGTGGTAAAATTAAAAATGACGGGCATTTTTATCAAATTTTGAAAGTTGAATGTCAATAAAGCGCTGTATCTATCGCGTTTTCGAAGTCATGCTAGCCTAGCAGATGTAGGTTAATTTTTAATATGTTATTACTCTGTAAGACTTGCATTTCAAGTAGCATTTAGTTTTGTGAAAACTGTGATGGGTAGCCATTGTGATAGAGACTTTTAATAACCATTAATTTCAAAAATATTAGTATAGCATCAGATCTTAGAAGCATTGGTTCTCTGTGGAACCGACAGATCATCTGACCTCTTAATTTTATATTTTTCAGGGTGATGAAGAAGAAAAATGGGCGGAGAAAGCAGTTGACAGTTTAGTGAAAAAACTGAAGAAGCGGAAAGGTGCCATCGAGGAGTTAGAACGAGCGCTCTCGTGTCCTGGGACGCCTTCGAAGTGTGTCACGATACCGCGCTCACTGGATGGAAGGTTGCAGGTAAGATATAGATTAGTCTTATGTCAATTGTGGATGGATCTATGTCAGGGAAGTCTGGAAGTCTAAGTTTGTTAACCAAAGGCTGATTCCATGAGCTGAGTCACTTGTTTTACCATCCAATTTGCAGTACTGGTAATAAATATAATGTTGTTATTCCAGGTTTCCCACCGTAAAGGCCTCCCACACGTTATTTACTGCCGAGTGTGGAGGTGGCCCGACCTACAAAGTCACCACGAACTAAAACCCCTAGAACTATGTCAGTACCCGTTCAGTGCTAAGCAGAAAGAAGTATGCATCAACCCCTACCATTATAAGCGAGTAGAGAGCCCCGTGTTACCTCCAGTTTTAGTGCCGAGGCATTCGGAATTCGCCCCCGGACATTCTCTGCTACCTTTCCAAAGAACTGCGGAGCCGTCTATGCCCCACAACGTGTCGTACTCGGGCTCAGGGTTCCCGCCGTCGGCGAGCTCGGAGCTGCCGGACACGCCGCCGCCCGCGTACTCGCCGCCCTCCGACGACTCGGAGCCCCCCGGGGAGGTGGCGCCCGTGTCCTACCAGGAGCCGCTCTACTGGGCCTCGGTCGCCTACTACGAGCTCAACTGTCGGGTCGGCGAGGTGTTCCACTGTAACTCTCACTCGGTGGTGGTGGACGGGTTCACCGACCCTTCCAATAACAGCGATAGATTCTGTCTAGGGCAACTGAGTAACGTGAACAGAAATTCGACGATAGAGAACACGAGACGGCACATAGGGAAGGGCGTGCACCTGTACTACGTGGGCGGCGAGGTGTACGCCGAGTGCCTGTCGGACGCGGCGATATTCGTGCAGAGCCGCAACTGCAACCACCACCACGGGTTCCACCCGTCGACCGTGTGCAAGATCCCCCCGGGGTGCTCGCTCAAGATCTTCAACAACCGCGAGTTCGCGCAGCTGTTGTCGCAGAGCGTGAACCACGGGTTCGAGGCGGTGTACGAGCTGACCAAGATGTGCACGATCCGGATGTCGTTCGTGAAGGGGTGGGGCGCGGAGTACCACCGGCAGGACGTGACGTCGACGCCGTGCTGGATCGAGATCCACCTGCACGGCCCGCTGCAGTGGCTCGACAAGGTGCTGACGCAGATGGGCTCGCCGCACAACGCCATCTCCTCCGTCTCCTAACCCCTCTCGCGCCCCCCGACCCCGCTATCTCTTTCGTTTTCTATATGCATTTCACTCTATATTACGACCTTTGCAATATAAATTGAAACACGAACATGACAGACGAAGCCCAGTTTAAGATATGATGAACGTTGGCATTGATTTATAAAATGATGCAGCTCAAATTAAACGTTAGGCGTTTTGTATAAGTATAATTATGATAAAGACATTATTAAGGTTTTTATTATATATCTACTCGTGAAGTTTACAAAGTAAATCGATATTATTGAAAAGTAAATGTAAATAGAGCTTGGTTTATAGGAAATAGGTTCTTTTAGTCAGTTTGTATGGTGTTGATGGATTAGTTGCAAAGACAAACGACTTCTATAGATCTGTCAAAATTTTATGCCTACAAAATACTTAAAAATATATTATTATTGATATTATTATATTTGATACAGGACTTTTATTTTACTGGTCAATCTCCTATTTTACCAATCAACATTGCATTTCAAGTAACATTGCCTCAGTAAGCATAAGCTAACATTGAAATATTGTATGTAAACCTAACCCGTTGACACCATACAAACTAATAAATATGATAATCATTATACAATGATATTATAAAAGTTTGATAGTTTTAAGTATAGCTTTCTGTATTGTATGTCTCGTGATGCGTTGTTCCGTTCATTCATTCACTCATTCGTTTGTATTAGGTCCAATAAAATACCGTTATAATTAAAAAAAAAATTTTACTGTGTAAAATTATTCGATAAACAACTCATAACTTATACAGCTGTGTATAAATGTGTTTTACAAAAGAAAAAATACACTTTCGACAAACATAAATCGGATCAAAAGATTAATATTGTTTTTAATGAAAATTGAATTTTATTTTATTGTAAATAAGTAGGATTTTAGAGTGTATTTTGTTTATAATCGGTCATGTATGTTTTGTTGTAAAAAGTGCCATTTGATAAAAAAGTGTTGAATTTATTAGCGTAACGTGAGACTTCGATGTTTAGAATATGAGGACAGATAACGTAATGAATGTATGGAATTGTAAAATTCAAACTTTGTTATAGATGGCGGTAGTGGGACTTGTTGTTCATTCTTTTTGTACTCTGTGGCTTTCTATGGTTGGATACGTAAAGACCGAGTAATTAGAAATCATATTTTCGTTCCAGTGTATTTGAATTGTGCCAGTTTATTTGCTAGCTAAACAGGTACTCCTTCACCGGGAGCATTCGCGTGTAATGTAACGTTACAGATTTGAGCATTACATCAGTGAAGTAGGAGAACCGAGCATTACAATGCGCACCTTGTAATTTATAAATTGTAATTTGTAATTATTACACGCGAATGCTCGTTAGTCAGAAAGGTATTATTGTAATGTAATGCTCAAAGACGAATCTGTAACGTTACATTACACGCGAATGCTCCCTGTGAAGTAACCTTACGACTATTTTTATTACAGTCATGTTTTAGGATCAAGAAACTAAACTATGAACTTCCTAAGCTAGTATGTTGATAATATAATTTATCCTCAAGGCAAAATAAAGAGTGCAAGGCAAAATATTATCTGTGGACCTCATGTCTCACTACCGCCCTCTATATTTAACGTTATGACTAAAATATGTTTAATGTTTAAACCAAATTGAGTTCTAATTCGTTTCAGTTTTCTAATTCGTATCGGACACGCCTTTGGATATAAGAATAACAATAAATTTACTCAATATTTTTGATGAATTTGTGTGACGGTTATTTGTTTAGCTTGATTTTATATACTTTATATATAAATATAGACAAAGTAGTTTTAATGAGCATTAAATAAATTAAAATACATCTTCATAATTCCACACTATTACTGATGTAATTAGATTGACAATAACCCCCAAATACTCGTACATGTGTATAAATTCGTTGAAAAATATACAGAAATAATAGTAAAATATAATCCCAGAATAGACTTTATACTATACATTATAATAAAATACAATTAATTACAAGTATCCAAAGGTGTGTTCACATTATTGATCTCAATTATGTATAAATAATAAGTTCCTTACAAATGTGAACGATCCCCAATGCCTTAACAAGTGCAATTGACAAATATAATACACAAATTAATAGATATTTGTATATAACATCACATTTATTGAACAACAAAGAATTTAATGTGCATTGTAGTTATACACATACATTATGTATGATATTATACTCTTTTGGGATTTATGTTTGGGGTTGTTTCGTGAAGTTAAACATCAGAGATACACAAGTAACTTTACAATGTCTTTACATAGAAATATGAAGATCGCAAGACGTAAAATATGTAGGGAAACTACTCGAGGTACTAATGCCCTATCGTAGCGATTTCGTGTCTTTTTTCCTATGTAAACTGTCTACGAGTAAATATTTGATATTTAATTTCTACGTCATAACCCCATTATTGTAATAATCCAAGTTGGCCTTAAATTGCGGTTATAATTTTATTATCGTAATATTAAAGTGTGAACAAAAACCGATAAATTATCGTGTTTTGATAATTTAAAGAAAGTATGAAAATTCCCACCGAAAGGGAAAACTGAGATATTCTTGAATTTTGCAGACATGTTTCAAAACGGCCTATACGTTAGAACTAAGCCGGCAATTTCTACATACTACTTTTACTAGTGTGTCGAACTTAACAAAAAGAGACAATCAATAATTTATCGGTTTTCGTCCTACTATAACTTGGTATATAGCCGTGTTATAGTTACATATAGTGTACACAACGGCCTATCGTGGTGCCTAACGCATTGAATATGTACCCGTCCGATTGATATTTTATTATACATGTTTACATTGTTACATTAATGTAGATTATTCACATAATTACCACATTTATAGGAGAATTTTAATATCCCTTATAATGTTATGTCAGTATCTTATAACGTATACGTTGTTTGATATTCAAAAATACTGTAAAATAGCTCTAATATGTCCCCACCGAAAGCCCTCCCCCAAATTATGGTGATCAGCAAGTCAACTTTATACAATGCACAACAGTGGGTGGTAGTAAATATTTGCACAAAGTTTACATATACTATGAAGCATTTAGAAAGATTTGATTAACCCCTAGAGGGTTAAAAAAGGGTAACTGAATAAGGCGTCCCAACGGGTGCAATACTTATTTGGTTAACATTATAAGATATGTGTAAAATTATAAGTTGGTAGCCGACTGCAGACAGCACCAGCAGACCCATAGATATACAGGGTTATTGGTTAAGTCGACCTATTCCCGTCAAGGGCGTGTAGTTTACATCGTTTCCGACTGATTTCACCTTGAAACACCCTACCCTAAACCTAACCGTTTAAGAGATATTTCAATTTATTTGTTTTTATAAAAATCACCGGATCTTCGGCTATAAGCTTGGATATTTTCAAATGCGCATGTCTTATTATTACTATTACTTGATTTTTACGTTTATAATAAGGTGCTTTGTGACCTCAATAACCAATATTGTACCTAAAATAAATAAATAAGTAGTTGTAGACGATTAAAACTTTTAAAAAATAATAACAATCAGAAAGTTTATTTTACTTTCAAGGATATCTAGAAAAAAAGATATGGCACCTGTTTGGCAGATGTGCCTAAAAACATCTACGTTTCATCGGCTATCCAACGAGCTATAACAACCTAGGGCTTTATCGAAATTTTGTACAAAACATGTAGATTTATAGGCCACCGGGGAGGTTAAATAAAACAATAGGTCAGCATACAGAACAAGTTACTAAACTTATTAAACTTTTAAGTACTACACACACCATTTTTTATTCTAAATTTCATGTTCGATATGTCGGCCCCTGCATTGCACACATCTTCGCATTATTTTGCGAAGACCAGTTTTCACTACACCAGTAGTTCATTTTGTTCTTATTTCATTGGCCGCATTAATGATTCTGTCTCTCAGTACTTCAATTGATGAAATTGGGTTGGGCTCACTGTACACGAGACTCTTTATGTACCCCCACGCATAAAAATCCATGAGGGTTAAGTCCAGACTTCTGGCTGACCAAGACATGGGCCCACTTCGTCCAATCGATTTGCCTGAATGTGTGGATGGGGATTATTTCCAATCATTTAATTGGGCCTTACTTTCTCCCCGACAATTTAAATGGGAAAAACTATGAAAATTTCCTGCGAGAAGACTTAAATGACCTATTTGATGATTTGCCACTCAATCTTATTCAAGACATGTGGTTTCAGCATGATGGCTGCCCTGCCCATTTCAGGAGAAGTTTTATCGAAACAAATGGATTGGACGAAGTGGGCCTATACCCTGGCCAGCCAGAAGTCCGGACTTTACCCCCATGGATTTTTATGCGTGGGGGTACATAAAGAGTCTCATGTACAGTGAGCTCAACCCAATTTCATCAATTGAAGTACTGAGAGACAAAATCATTAATGCGGCCAATGAAATAAGAACAAAATTACTACTGGTGTAGTGAAAACTGGTCTTCGCAAAATAATGCGAAGATGTGTGCAATGCAGGGGCCGACATGTCGAACATGAAATTTAGACTCAAAAATGGTGTGTGTAGTACTTAAAAGTTTAAACTTTAGTACTTATCTTGTTCTGTATGCTGGCCTTTTGTTTTATTTAACCTCCCCGGTAGCCTATAAAACTACATGTTTTGTACAAAATTTCGATAAAACCCTAGGTTATTATAGCTCGTTGGATAGCCGATGAAACGTAGATGTTTTTAGGCACATCTGCCAAACAGGTGCCATACTTTTTTTTCTAGATATCCTTGAAAGAAAAATAAACTTTCTGATTGTTATTATTTTTTAAAAGTTTTAATCGTCTATAACTACTTATTTATTTATTTTAGGTACAATATTGGTTATTGGGGTCACAAAGCACCTTATTATAAACGTAAAAATCAAGTAATAGTAATAATAAGACATGCGCATTTGAAAATATCCAAGCTTATAGCCGAAGATCCGGTGATTTTTATAAAAACAAATAAATTGAAATATCTCTTAAACGGTTAGGTTTAGGGTAGGGTGTTTCAAGGTGAAATCAGTCGGAAACGATGTAAACTACACGCCCTTGACGGGAATAGGTCGACTTAACCAATAACCCTGTATAATACCTCTATGAGCAGACCACACGTCATATTGCTGACTGCAATGTAAACTCAACCTTATGGCGACATTCTTATGACATAAATTGTAATAAACACTTTAAATTCTTATGAAAAACATGAAACTATTTAAAATTAAAATATGATTATGTGAGTAGTCTATCATACAAAATATAATTATGACAAAATATTATTATTATGAATTGCTTTATTTTATATGATTATTATATAAAGTACATTAATAGTGCCTTTATGATTACGAATGCCTTATATTACTTTCAAATTTTGATATACATACATAGAAATATATTGAATGCATTTTTCATATTGTGCCTGCTTAATGAATAAAATAGATGTTAAGATTTGCATGCCTTGCGTTATTAAATAGTGAATGTTCCAATACTATATAGAATTTAAAAGGATTTATGAAAAGAACGTCCATTTTTAACGAAACCTAAAGAACCATAGAATATACACGATAATAAGTAGTTCTAAATTGTTAAACAGAGATGGCGCTAGTGTGAAAATTCTCTATTCATTATTTGAAAGTTATAAATACGTTTAATCGTAGAAAGAAATTATTTTCTAAACAAATAAATAAAAAATCTAAATGTTGATTCACGAATACATATTAGATATTACATGATGCCATAGTAAATTTAAAAAAAATTGAATCTTTTAACACTGGTAACATCAACATTTGACTTATTTAAAATGTATCCAAATGACATTAGAGTCAAAATTACAATAGAAGCTTCCAATTTTGGCCGCCGGCACAGAAAAGATTGTGGCTTAATAAGCGAAGGAGTATCCTGAGACGCAGGCGACGCAGACCGCGGAGGGCAGAGCAGAGCAGATTTTGTGTTGCATGGAACGTCGCGAGAGAGAGCAGGACAGACACGTCTGCGTCGCACGTGCCTGCTCTGCCCTGCGCGGCCTGCGTCACCTGCGTGTCAGCATACGACTTCGCTAACATGGTTTTTATATTGTAAAAAAAAAAAGAATTTTGTTTGTAATTGGTACACACGAAAGTTTTCTGTCTCATTTTATTTAGTTAGTTTACCGAAGTGTTAAATAAGTTTATTAATAAATATAACAGTTTAAAACACAAATATATGTTTAGTTATATAAATCATAGTTTTTTTAAATATTTTTTTGGAAATCAAAGTTGTTTTTTATATAAATATTTTCGGTGAAAAATTGTAAATATAATCTGTATTGTGTAAAGATTGGAAACATTTGCTGTGCTGTGATTGACTCGTGTACGTGTTTTTGGACTTATATTGGAAAATGTTGAATATAATAAAGTTTTATATAAATATATAAAGAATATGTTAAATACTAAAGAACAAACTTGAATAACAACATGTTTAAATTTTTTTTTTTCAAAATTTTAATGCAAATTATTGTTTTTGTAATTAATTTTGTTTATAAAAACATTGTCCAATGATAGCAGATATCCTAAAAGGCGATGAATAAATGGAAGCATTGAAAATACTAGTTCAATAAGCCGTAAAACATACCTAATGTTTTACGGCTTATTTGGTCTATATTACTTATGTTTTTCGTGATAGGCCTAAAGTTCTCATATGAACTAGCACTTTTAGTCGTTTCATTTAAGGCCACTACACTGCGCTGCTTTGCAGCGTAGCGAGACGACACCTAGCGACGAAATATTCTTTCCAAGAAATTGTATGAGGTATACCGCACTACGCTGCAGCGTAACTGCGCGGCGTTTCTTTGAAATAATACCTCGCCGCTAGGTGCCGCGTCGCACCGCTGCAGCCAGCGCGGTTAGACCCTTATGTTTTATTGTCGTCGCCACACTGTTTAGTATCCAAATTATGTCTCTACTGTTGTTTCGTATTTTTTAGAATTGAACCAGATTTTTAATTTAGATTTAAAAGTCCAAAATTTTTGCTTGTATAGGTTTGTGTAGTCATGTGATTATATACTAATGTATATTATTAGGTATATACAAGTATAATTGGAACGTTCGAGACGTCGGTTCGCAATGTGTATTAATAGGTGTAGTCGTATTCATGCCATTGTCCGTTATTTTAGTATATATATTTCTCCGTTTAGCGTATAATAAAGTTCTTTTATTGAGAATATTTGGTTTTATTTATATTTCTCTAGGGTTTGCGATCACTAACACGTTGGATGGTGTTTATGCCTTTTTGTCCTCACTGTACTAAGTATCATCAGACAGAAAAGCTATTACCCTGCACAAGGATCTTCATCATTATCAGCTTATATGTCCCCACCGACCGAGGGATTCGAGACCTCTGAATTAGGGATTGGCTTTAGACAACCACGCTGGTCAAGTGCGGGTTGGTCGACTTCACATACAATTTTAGAATTTCTTCGCAGGTTTCCTCACGGTGATTTCCTTCAACGTAATAGCGTCGAATTAACTTAGGTTTATAAGCATTTGAAACTGCATTGGGATTCACAATAACTAATGCAAAATAGTTTCAACTGCAACATCAAACTGCGGGAAAAAGCGTGTCTAGAAGATTCTAGTCTTGTAAAGGAAAGAATTATAAACCAGTCACCTTGGCCAAATTTTTAGCTTTTGTATTTCACGCCTTGATTTACTTAGTTATAATGTGACAATTCATAAGTGTAGCACATTCCATATTTACAGTTTCGTAATACATAATAACAGTAACAATACACCACCTAATAGAATTTGTTTCGGTTATTTTTGTTAACAGAGCGTCCTTAGACGCATATCAATGCAATGTCAACTTAGTAAAATACGGGTAAATAAATTACGACACTTCACAAAGTAACTTTGCACGGTGAATTTTTAAAGGGGCGTGAATGACCAAATACAGAATAATAAGGAATAACAATAACTTTTTAAAAAGAAGGCTTCTATATGTATTGTTCTCGAAGGAGTAGGTCTAGGTACTATCTTGTGAATTTGTTGGATTTATATCACTACCGTGAAATAAAACTATCGGCTCTTTTTTACATTGAATAGGCGTGGCTGTAACTCGCCTGAAGAAAAGCGATGATACAGCTTATGATGGAACGTGCTCGCCTAGAAGATACTAATTCACTGCTGGGTCTTAGTTGCGGTTTGAACTTTGATAAGCAACAAATAAATAATGTATCTTGTAGGAAACTAACGTAACAGTTTCCCTTGTAGTTCCAGGTCAGGATCCTATATGTAACAATTGTCGCGGTTATGTGCAATTATCTGTGGTCGCTGCGCATACAAATGCGGCGCGTGTCATGGCCGCCGCCGTACGCGCACCGAACGCGCAACGCGGTGAAAATCGAAACATCATATCGATAGGTACATGAATCGATTGTATAATATAATGAGTTAGAAATATTGTGTCGTATGTATGGAGTAACGTGAGGTTGGTACTTACGGTAATTATGGTAGGTATCTATCGGAATTAGGGATCACTTGATCAGTGGCAATAGTTACAACGAAATAGGTTAGGTACTTAGATAAGTACTACCTTTTAAAAGCTATTGCGTTTATTTGTTAATGTAAGGTATATGTTTTACCTGAATACTTACCTAACTGCCTAATACTCAAAAATATTATGTAGGTACCTATTATATATAAGCTTTAAGCCGGTTGTCGTGTATGCGTTAATACCCCAGCAGGAAAGTGTCTCCTAGGGTAATGTGGGTTGTCGTACGGTCTTTTCAGGGAACAAAACAAGTTACAAAACCAGATAAGTATGTACTAAATACTTATCTACTTATATTTAATTACTAGCAGCGCCCCGCGGTTTCACTCGCGTAGTTACCATTCCCGAGGGAATACAGGGATAAACTATGTCACTCGCTGACAATAAGTATAGCTTCCCATTAGTGAAAGAATTTTTGAAATCGGTTCAGTAGATCCCGAGATTACCCCTTACAATTTAACAAATATACAAATTTTACTTCTTTATAATATTAGTAAGTATACTCGTAGACTACGTTTATTTAATGTTTTACTTTATTTATCTCGGGCGATGTTGTAGAGCGACTCATAAGTTGTCAAGGTAGCTATACTTTCTGTAATACTTTACCTTAACTTATCTACCTATTTTATGTGTAGTTTTATAGTAGATCCTTAATAGAGGCATAGGTAATCAAACACACTGTTGCAAATAAGAAACATAGAGATCATCATAGCCCTTACTATGATGATCTCTATGTTTCTTATTTGCAACATATCAGAGCTCTTAGTACTTTACTGATGATCTAAAACACTAACAGCGAGTCACTATTGAATCTATTATATTATATTTACTTACTTGTATGCATATGGTACATACACTGGTTTATTCTTCTTTTCCGAACCTTTTTCCATATCTATTTGGTGTCGGTTTTCAGTTTAACCAGATTTGGCGGAATGTCAGTATTTTACGTGAAGCGATTGCCATCGGACCTTCACAACTCAGAGGGCTATACGACATTTTTTGGTTAAACCAAATGTTAGACTTTTGAGGGCTTTAACTACCAATAACGATTGTCGATGATGTTAGTACGACAGCCGGGACCGACGGCTTTACGTGCCCTCCGAAGCACGAAAACGCTCATGAAATTAAAAGTCATTTTTAGTAATCACCCATCACAGTCATGACACGGTGCCAGACGTTGCTTAACCGCACAGATCGCAAGTGATCCGCGGGTAGCACTGGGCCATGAGCGCTTCGGTTATATATATGTCTACATACACCGGTGTATAAATATGTCTTATAATTAAATTAACAAAAGCAAGTCGATATTACCATAAAACAAGTATTCATTGTAAAAAAACAATGTCCCGTCATGATTGTGATGAATTAATTAAAGTAAAAACATCACATTGGTCGGTGTATTGTTTTATAGTCCAGACGAAGGTCGCAGTAGTTCCGCATGCAAGTGACTCATTAATATTGGTGGAATGCAGGCTGTGTTGTATTCGGGAAATTTAACAGATATACTTACATCGGTATAGGTAAAGTAAGTACCTAGGTGTAGCTTTGGGTAAGTCAATAGGTATTGTCGAATAGCAGTGCCCCGCGGTTTGACCCACGTAGTTCTCGTTCCCGTGGGAATTTCGGGATAAAAAGTTTCCTGTGTGTCATTCTGATGTATAAGCTAAATTATTGTAAAGTTTCATAAAAATCGATTCAATAGTTTTTGCGTGAAAGAGGAACAAACATCCATAAATCTAAACATCCACACTTACAAACATTCGGCTTTATAATATTAGTAGGATATAGACGCTTACAATTACGGTTTGAAACGGAATAATTATATAGGAATACATTTCCAAATTTAACTGTGTGTGCCCGATTTAATCCGCTAAAGGATTTCGGAGACAAAGTATCCTATAAGTTGTTCCAAATAGTAGGTATGGGTAGTACTTGCTTAGTGCTTATTTTTATCACAAAGTTCTAACGAGAAAGGAAACACTCACAATAAAGCTCATGTGACAAAGATTTATCGGATTCTTCTTGAAATTGTACTTATATTAAATACAAAGATACACATAGACTCAATAAATATCTAAACGAAAACAACTCTACAGTACAGAACAAGTTTGTTATTTACAACGTAGATTACTCTCAAGATTTCCATTTCACGGTCAAATACCAATGAAAGATGAAACGAGTGCGTACAAAACATACCTACCTATGTACTGTACATATTTCATACTTGTCACCACGATCTGAATACCGGTACATACCGCATATAGAGCGAGAGCCGACGATATTAATTTTACCGGTTATTAATAGGTACATAATTATGCAGCTGTTAAAATGTGTATATGAGTACCTATTTATGAGGTTTTTACTAGAAGTATTACTTATTTAATAAAATAATAAATCGCATTACACTTAATCACAGGGTTAACCCTTATTAGGATGATGTTGTGAAGGATATAGTTACTAGATTTTTTAAGTTATTATACCACGTTGGCCACCGAAAATACCAGCATAAACCTAATTACATTATGTAACTGATGTTAAAGAGTTGTGCCTCATGTCGTTGAATTTCATCGCAAAGGGACAATCTGATGAATCTGACATTAAGGGCCTATTTCACGATCTTCATGTAAAGTTTCGAGAAGGCACAAGTTTTGTCTTTGTCACTTGTCATAAAGTAAGCAAAGCATATTATAAGGTTACGGACTACATCAATGACCGGGATGTCTGGAATTAAATTTCTGCACCCGCAACCTCAACATGCTACTTTTTGATTATATAGGTACATATAAGTATTTTGTCTATATTTATAGATTTTATTATTTGTTTTTTTTTATCTGTGACATTTTGCTAGTTTTAAGGTACTGATTGTATTTTATTTTATTTAAAAAAAAATACCAGCACGAGTTTCTTGCCGATTCTTCTCGGCTGATGTAATTTCCGAATCGGTGGTAGAATCAATTTTGACGTTCATAAGTGCCTCATTGAGGCCTTAACTGAATAAAGGATTTTTGACTTTGACTTTGACTTTAAGAAAGAGACAACACTCACTTTACTTGGTTAGTAACTTTACTTGAAGATCGTGAAATAGGCCCTAAGTAACATAAGTATTAAAATATCACCTGCTAGCTCTCGCACTACAACCATCAGAAGCGAAACTTGTAATTGTCCTTGCTCGCAGCATCTAGAGCGCTCTGAGCCGTGGGCAGCGAGACACCACAACCAACGTGGGTTGGGCTCTCTCATATATTATCAAAAACACATAATTTATACACCTAACAAGCTATGTTTTGGAGCTATTATCAGTTGGAGTGTTACAACCAAAACACCCTGATTTATTTTCCTTTATTGACAGGTAAAAACTTGTTTTTACTTATAATATTGGTATGAGAACCAAAATATTCACAAACTCATGGCGGTCTCTTGGTATGTGCGTCTAATAAACTTGGTTTCCTGGGTTCAATACCGAGTAGCGAGTGTAGGTAACCTGGCCAAATGGAACATGATAAATGCGATACAAATTGCTCAAGCGGCGCACAACAAACAATGTACATCTTTTGGAGTGCCCATCATGTCCCAATAGCTGTACCCTGAACGACCTCATGTCATGCCAACCTAACGTCATCGAGGTGGCCACTCATTGGTGGTCTAATATCTAAAATTAATTGTTAAAAAAGTCTTGTCAATCGACACGAAGAAGAAGGTTACCTATGTTGGGAATTTTCCAAACGTGTCTCGGGTTTGGGATCATTGACATGCATTAAACAAGCGTCGTACTACTTATTATCAGTGTAAAAGAGACTTTGCAGTAGAATCTTATTGGCTGATACCGTGCTTTACTTTTTACACAAAATACGTAGCATTTAGCCGCTGCTTAAGAAGTTGTTATTATCGATAGACTAAGGGCCTATTTTACCATCTTCAAGTAACGATCCGAGAAGCTCACAAGTTTTGTCTTTGTCACTAAATATAAAGTAAGAAAGAGACAAAACTAACTTTACTTGGTGAGTAACTTTACTTGAAGGTCGTAAAATAGGCCCTAACCCAAATAACTATTGATCATCAGTAGGTAAGTAGGTAAAGTGCTCAGAAGAATGTTATATTTTCCCATGAGACAAGTTAATTAACAGATCTTGTTAACCTTATATAATAAAATTTCAATTTAATAAGTTTGTGTAATCATTATATGGTAATTATTAACGATATTCAATAAAAATGGTTTAAAATTATTATATTAATTGGTAGAGATAATTTAAGTACCTACCTTTAATATTTCCTTTTAAATATTTAGATCGTGGATAAGTAAGTAACTAAGAATAAGTAAGTACTTATAACTTAATAACTATGTAGTACATAACGCATCCTATGTATTATGTATTCACAGTCTATCGGTTTAATTGCCATACCCAATATGGATATGACAATAAAATAAAATGGGATAGTTTTAAAATATAACTTTTAAATGTGGCAACATAACTTTTTAACCTTATGATGCTGTAACCATGTCAAGAAATACCTTAAAAATTCTCAATCTTTTTTAAAGTTTAATTACTTTATAACTTTAACTTCGACACTAGATATTTCATCAATGGCTTGTTAAAATCAAATTTATTTTGTATTCGTTTATAGGTGTGTAGCAAAATTACTTGTACGAGTATGTGACAAAATATCACATCAAAAATCCTAACCATTCCTAGCTGGGGGTGTTAGATTACAAAACCGCGCAGGGCGCACCGCATACAATATTAGCGCTGTCGTAATATAAAATGCGACATTATAAATACAAGTGCTCAATGTTTCGCGCACTAGTGTAAGCCCGCCATTGACGGAACGCGCGGGAAACTTTGACGTTTCCAATTTTAAATTAGTGACAACCATGTTTGTTTTGAAGGTGAGTCAAAGAGGTTGCATGCTTTTTTTGACAACGAGGTTACATGTTTTTTTTTTTAAAAAGGTTGCGTTTTTTGTTTTCCATTTTTAAATGCCGTTCTTTTCATCGCGTGTGTTACAAACGAAATATTTACAATCGGAAAACTGTTACGAATTGATTACGATTGCAATCTGTGTGATGAAGCTTTTTGTTGACATTGTTTTAACTGTGTTAATTAGTCAAAAACAATTATTAAAAAGTTGTGTCCTATTTAAAGTCTAATAAATAGATTGAAAATATTTTAAGTAGGTACTAAGTACTTACTAAATATTATAATGTTTTATAAGATTTCTTTACAATATTAATTGATCGAAAAAATAATACTTCTGTAGAAGCTTCCAGAATATTCCCGAAAACAAACCCAAAAATCTATTATTAAAAAAGGGCTTGCACAATCCTTTTGATAATAATGTACCATTAATTCTTCCCACGAAACACATTAAAATCCATCAGTATAGGATAATTTAAAATTGTCACCCACTACGAACAAAGATTAATCGAACTCATCAATCATTTTATACGACGACATAATATTATCACCGTATTATATAACTATTAAGTATATAACGTAAATGTAATAATAGTACATAATAATGTAATACATAAATGATTTCTAATATATGACTACGTAAGACTACGCTTGCTACACCGTTCCCATTACGTCATACTACGAGATGCTACGATGACCTATATGCTACGGTGCTACGAGGAGCATCTCTAAGCAGACGATTTAATATGGCGTCTTCGATTTTATTATAACTTAGAAAGTTCATTAGTTAAGCCTATAATCATGGTAATTCCTTCTCATTGCACTTATATTATCAGTGAGAAAGAGTTTTAGTGTTACAGTGGCATCTGAAAGCACGATAATTGACTCGTTAAAGTTTATTTACTTTTACAAATGACCCTTAAATTCAAACGTATTTTAAAAGCATTGATTGTATCTCGTTACAAAACAACAAAGAATCTTTTGCTTCGTATAAAAAAACAATTTATTTTAATCCAACTCTAGTCTTGTCAAATTGACATTTCCGGGATTAAAACTTTCCGTAACTTTAACGGTTTTAAAAAGTAATAATTGTAATACTTAACCTTGTTCAAACAATAATACAATAAAAATAGTTTTGAACAATTCGAATATTCGTATCATTGTTACATTTTTAAAATAAACTTGAATGTTGGTACAATTTTGTGAACTTCCGTATTTATTAAATTACTTAATTTCCCATTGAATATAGTGTGAAATACAAATGTTTATATCGGTCTGGGTGTGTGTGTGCATAGCTTCTGATACCCTAGATACAAGTTCCGAACTGAGTTAGGACTGTTAGGGGTCAGTTACTATAATGAGATGATGTAGTGAATGATTATGTTGTAGTAAAGTAGTTTAGTATTTTACTTATATGAGGGCGAATACCGCATTTAATTTTGTGCATGCTTGCTTACATTTACAGTCAAAGGGTTTAAGACTTGGTTGCAACCCCTTTCAAGACCTTCCTTTAACAGTGGATGTGTTAGCACTGATGATGGTGATGGTAATGTGATTATGAATGACTCGGGTTAGACACACAGTGGGCAAGTGTATATCTTAGTGGTATATCTATTACGCTGACATCATCAGTGACTGAGAGGCCTTTGCCCTGCAGTGGGATCTAAAAGGCTGTTACTGTTTATATTGTTATCAAGATTTAGATATCAACATCACAGTCCTTCATATTGATTTTCCTTCTACATTTAGAGAAAAGATTTAAAGTATTTTTTTAAAGACGTTTTCAACGTTGACTACGTTGTTGAAAATAGATGCTTATTCTGCAATTTTTCATTTTTCTAAACCTGTTTCAGACTGTGCTTTATTTCTTAGTCATCTAATTTAAAAGTTTATTAAGAAGACTATTACATTAACACTATAATTAAGAAACAGATTAATTTAAAACAATTTGTAACACTTATCTCAGAGTAATAAAAACGGTAATTAAATGTGACGGTGGGAAATTATAGTAACATTACAAGAAAAACTTGTTTTAAATATGTTTTGATTTATATTTTTAACGTTTTAGTACTTGAAGTGTTAAATAAAGTAAATGTCAATACAGTGATAAATCTTAAACCTTTTAATTTCCTTATTCATGTAGGTTTTTCTAATTAGGAACTGGTTATAAATATTTTTCATTTAAGTAGGCTTGTTCGGACAGTATAGTACCTCAGTTTAATTATTTTATTGGGTAAATATAACTACTAAATAACTATATATATAACTACGAAATAAAACTACTTTAAAAGGGATTATGCCGCGGAGTTTTTAAATTTCAAAATTTTGGATAGTTTTATTTTAATGTGTAGTTTTTGAATATGTCACTCGATCGTATTTAATTGTCTAACTAGGGTCATCAACCGTATTTTTAAAAATTATACCGGAACCAGATCCTACCAGTTTGTTGACTTATACACCCACATACGAGTACACAAATATGTAATCAGGTTAAAATGTGTATCACAAACAGTTACCCCATGCAGGCATCGAACTTGCTACGCTCTGTTTATCAGCCCAACGTAACCACTTAGCCACTTAGATCATCATTTCTATGACAGTTTTCTTGCTAATAACCACTACTTATTAGTCCAGAAAGCATCATATAATACTACTATTTATTAGTTACTGTACTAACTCCAAGGCGGCGTTAAATCACAAAGCAAAACATAGTTAACATTTAACTGTTTCACATTTAACCGGTTGTCAGTTAATTTTACAATCAATACCGCAGTCATAACTAGATTACTCTGATATATATTTTAGGCATAAATTCGTCCTTCCTCACCCTTATGTAAGTTTATATAACGTGATTAATAAACCTAACAGTTCCCTATTCCTAGGTGATCTAACTAATCTAGGTGTAATCTAGGTCCAGTTGAAGGCGTATTGACCGCACCCATTCCATAACACTCAGTAGTTTACATTCCTCAAGTATTGGATGTTGAAACAGATTTGATGGAAATAGTTTAAATTATAGTTTGAATAGTACACTGAGTTTGTGGGTCGTGTGGTGAAAAGAGGTCTTGTTACTGCGTGTAAGTAGATGTATTGACATATTTGAACTTGGACGTTTTTATACAAAGACCCAAATGACCGAGTGGTCACCATACTGGGCTGCTAAACAAGGAATTGTGGGTTAAATTTCTGCGAGAGGTATACTAGTGTGTATATTTCTAACAAACGTTTGTCTGGCTATGTGTATGGTTGAGTGTTTTTTATTTAAAAGTCTAATTATTATCAGTTGCTTTAAGATGATGATAGATTGTGTTGACTAAAGCCATGTATCTTCCTCCTACACACGCGCTTATAATATTAAACAACAGGGTCGGTTTTAGTCGGTTCATATCTGACGGAACATGCGTCGCGTATTATCGGTCGCATAACGCCAGAACAGACAAATGTATAGAAAAACCCTTGATTGTTCACACTCAACTGACAGAATGTCCAAATTTTAGGTGACATCGGGCTTCTACTATACATCGGGCGATAAAATATTTCTTACTCTACTTTATCCATCTACACATCCATACAAACTTACGTGCTTATAATATTAATAACAGTATGATTACAAAAATGCACAGCGCAAAGTAATTTCGTTTATACAAATGTGTTACATAATGAACAATAAATTTAGGTCAGACACCATTGCCTAAAGTCTTAACGTCATGAACACCATGCTCATGTTAATTAGCTTCATTTAGATGGTGCAATTGGATCCTTTTTTGTTTGGTTGCGTAAATAACGTTTATAAAGTGTTTGTTTGTTATACTTGTTTTATGGTACTTTGACCTTATTTTTTAAAGAGAAACTAGGTGTGACAGGTTAAGGTTTCGTGTTAGTTTATGTTTTGAGCTTGTATTAATGTTTGATACTTATTAAACTCATATAAAAATGATTGGATATGATTACTACTATTCCGCTCATACTAGGGTAATGTTATAGCCTATTATAGCCTTCCTCTATGAATGAGCATCACAACACTAAATGTTTTTGAACCGATTCTGGAAATTATTTTTAATAATAAAAGTACTAACTTATTAACATATGACATAATAAAGATATATGAGAGATATATGATATAATAAAGTTTGTGTACAACTGCAGGGCACACGTACACCTTACAAAATTTAAATAATTACAAAAAGGTGTCATTGGAAGGCGTCTACTATTACCTATTAAATTACGTATCAAAATTACAAAAAACTAGCATATCATTATACATAATCAAAGTGTTAAGTACTTTTCAATGAGTTGAGCAAACCGACCTTAAAATTAATAACTAATAGCAACGGTTTTGCATTCGTCACAGACCGCATTCCGTTGACGACGAACGTGTGGCAACATCGATCTATATTTATGTACTTACTACCTATTATGTGCTCTCATTATGTATCCAAGTGGTTTTGAATAGCTGTCTCTGTAAGGCTATCATACACAGCCTGCAATTATGATTGGGTGAAGATCAGCGTTATGATTTTACTACATAACATAATCATTCACTACTTCTTCTCATTATAGTAACTGACCCCTAACTAAGTTCGGAACTTGTATCTAGGGTATCACAAACTACGCACACACTCATTCACACACACACCCACACCGAGACAAACCTTATTAACCCTCGACTCGGAGAGGTTTTAAGTTAAACGTAAACGTAGTCTACAAGAGATTTCGTCACATCAAATTGAAGCGTTTCTCATGAATTTGCTGAAATCTAGATAAAAAATCTTTGTTTAAAAGCACAATCCAACCCCATTCCACATTTTGTTAGTGTTATTTTAGTACCCCAGAAATGTTTGGAAAAAAGCGTTGTACGAGTATTGTATTAAGTTTTATCTAAGTACTAGCAGCACCCCGCGATTTTACCCCCGTAGTTTCCGTTCCCGTGGGAAAACGGAGATAAAATATCCTATAGACTTTCTCGATAAATGGGCTATCTAACACCGAAACAATTTTTAAAAACGGACCAGTAGCTCCTGAGATTAGTGCGTTCAACCAAACAAACTCTTCAGCTTTATATATTAGTTTATATACCACTAGCTGCGCCCCGCGGTTTCACACGCGTAGTTTCCGTTCCCGTTCCCGTAGGAATTTCGGGATGAAAAATAGATGTTGGCCGATTCTCAGACCTACTGAATATGCTCACAAAATTTCATGAGAATCGGTCAAGCCGTTTCGGAGGAGTATGGCTACGAAAACTGTGACACGAGAATTTTATATATTAGATTTCTAAAAGCATAAAAATCTTATATTAGGTAACAGGTGAAAAGTAACATTTCCCATTATATATCAATTTAAGTATCAACACAACGTTGAAACCACAGACAAAATTAACCTAGTTTACTTTATAGATATTTTACAAATAACGAGTCGAGCTAAATACTTGTAAACCACACCCGGTTTCACTTATACACCTTATTTTTTACTAGTTATCCTAAAAAGTATATCCACCATATTAGCTTCGATTAGTTTTTTTTTTGACCTTACAGTGTTATACTTAATTACTTAGTAGTAATTAAAAATGCTTTAAATTGTGCATTTACAGAAATTCTTTAAAAGGAATTTCAAGCGTAGTATTAGAACTTTAGTTTTTACCTTATATGGGTATCGATTTCCGTACTCACATACTGCGATAGTTTTATTTTTTATTTTAATAGAGTTCATGAGAACGTGCTAGATTCTTTACTTATGTAATTACTATTATTTACTTCAACCAAGTATCTTTTAATACAACGCATTTTGATGAAAATAACACAACTTAATCATCCACTATATCATCTCATTATAGTAACTGACCCCTAACTAAGTTCAGAACTTGTATCTAGGGTATCAGAAACTACGCACACACACAATCACACACACCCAGACCGAGACAAACATTTGTGGTTCACACAAATATTTACCCCGCACGGGAATCGAACCCGCAACCTAACGGATGGCAGTCCGGCATGGTGACCATTCTGCCATCGAGGTCGTTAATAAGCTAATATGAATGCTTTGAAATTTAATAATCTAGATATCTTATACTACAATGGCGGAAACTAACCGCTTAAGTCTATGTGTAAAGCCTATAAAAATAGGTCTAAATTGCAAAAGAGTACTACGATTTCAAGAAACCTAGATGAGGATCTTTGTAAACAGTAATTTAGATGTTTATTATTTACTCACTCAGACTGAACTAATTGGAATGAAATTTAGTACGAGGTTAGCAGTGAGTACTTATTAGGTAGGATATTTATTTACTATCCTCATACTTTTCTTTGATACACTTGATGAATAAAATAAGTGGAGAGTCCACGTAAGTATAGACCAGTGTTTTTCAAACTGTCGGTCGCGATCCTTAGAGGTGTCGCGTAGCCTTATTCAGGAGGGTCGCTGATAGGAAAACGCAAGGTTCTAAACTACAGGAGGACATAAGGAGAGGAGAGATAAGATAGGAGATGAAAATGAACTGGACACGATAAATGAATGAACTACACAAAACACACAATTTTAAAAATATTTTCAAAGGAGAATTTAAATTATTGGTCAGTTTGTCTAGACTGTAACTAAACAAATCTTCCTATATCTATATCCTATAGGTAACTAACTATAGGTATTTCCATGTATTGTATACAGAAAGTTCACAGAAATATGTATACAATATCTACAATAGTACGTACACAGTATGCCCACGTATTTATGTCCGCGTTGTCCAAGGTTGTACAATCACTGGTCAGGCCCAGGTTACTTTAAACGCTACGAACATAATCATGTTTAATTATTTTTACCAATTATAGATAAGGAAGTTTTTTATTGTGTATGAAAGGATTTTGTTTATTTTGTTGAAATGCTCTTTAGTAAATAGATTACTTTATCTCGTATTTGATGAGATTTTAAATCATCCATCAAAGAGCTTATGGACCACTATTTAATATTAGTACCTACAGGCATATCTGTGCCTCTCCCATACAAGAGAAGCAAATAAAAGAGAAGAAAAGTAGAATTTTAGCTAAAATCACAAATTTATAGATTTTCCAACGTATTTTCATTATACCCACATATATTACATATTTCACAAACTATTATTGACATAAACAAAGCCGTAATGGTGATGTTGAAACAATGACAAAACACATTGTTTTTTTCATCTCAATTTAAAGTAGGTATAATAAATCACATTTTTGAAATATTAATTAATATCAAAACATAAATTAATTACAAAAACAACAATTGAAGAGATGATCTTAAAAGATTTGTTTTAAACAAACAACTTTGGAGGCTTAATATAATTCAATATTAATTACAAGTATAACACCATAAAAATAATTGTGGGAAGTTACAAGAAACAATTTTATTATTTTTAAAGCTCTGTTCGCACAGCTGGTGTTTTCAAATTAAATACTAGTTTGTTTAATAGGTATTTGGCAACAAACTTGTTGCAAGGGCCGGTACTTGTCTGTTACATATATTATGTTCGTAAGATTGAAACTTAGTGCGGTGTAGAGCGACAAGCGGTTAGCTTTAAAAAAATTAAAGTTAATATTAGTTTTATAAGTATTAGTTCAACAACATTATAAATTAGTTTATTGAAAGTTTGACAACTCTTTTTCAACATCACTACATAGTATAAAACAAAGTCGCTTTCTCTGTCACTATGTCCTTATGTCCCTATGTATGCTTAGATCTTTAAAACTTCATATTTGTAAAAACATACACAATGAAAAAAAAATCTACTTACAACACCTACATCATCGCAGATACAAACTTTTAAAAAATGCCAATTTCAATAATTTCATTCACCTTAAAAAAATAACATTACGTAGCACTACTACAACCAACACCTATATAAATATGGATGATAATACATAAAAGTATATATGCCAATGTATTGAAAACGTGTATATTCCAAAGTATTGAAAATCAAGCTTCTAAAACTCTCATTTTTTTCAACTGTACCATTGACCACTAATCTCATTACCCGCTCTCATCTACCACCCACTCCTCGCCCTGACTCACTCCGTCACGGTCCTCTCACAAGATCAAGGGTACACCTCACTCGGTCTAATCGTATGTTGTGCAATCAGCTTACACTCACCGAACGTTACGATTGTTATCAATTTTCTGCTAGTTTTTATTAATTAGAACTATATTAAATGGTAGTGATGTTGTAAGGTTTGTTTGTGGGTAATGGTGATGTAATTAGTTGGCTAGGTGATTGATTTTTCAGGTTTCGATGTTTATCAGGTTTTCTTTCCTTCGTATACTTAATTAACTTTATCTATTAGAAGTACACTCCTAACTTGTTCCTCAATGGTTCCTTAATTAAACCACTCCAATTTAAGTCTGCTTTTTTGCTGTACTTTTTGGGTAAACCAACATACTTATTCATCTAAAAGCATGAATAAAATCATCAATATCGTGGCATATTGTGTAATAAATTACCTTCAATGAATGAAGTCAAAAAACGTGACGAATTTACTTTGGTGACAAAAGTACAATAACCTTTGAAATTGGACTGATCGACTTTTCTTACTACGTTTTCTAAGAATAGGCATGCGTCATATTTAACTTTTGATTGGTATTTGGTCCAGAAATGCTATAGTATAACTCGAGCAGTCTTCATAACAAATAACTTTACAATTATTTATCTAATTCCAGGCACTACTCCTCACCGCCTGCGTGGCCCTCATCCAAGCCCAAGGTCTACAAAGTCCACCTACCACCCCGGTACCCATTCTCAAGCAAATCAACAAACAAAATGACGATGGCTCCTACAGTTACGGTTACGAAGCAGCCGACGGATCCTTCAAGATCGAAACTAAATACCCGAATGGAGACGTCGCAGGGAAATACGGATATGTTGACGAGAGCGGAAAGCTGAGAGAAATATCTTATGGAGCGAGCAGTCAAAGGGGATTTGAACCTCAGGGTGAGTTGAGATATTTCTTACTTTTTTGTATCGGTATAATGTGGAGCAAAAGTATAATGTTCTCCAAACTACCTCAGGGTGAATTTGAGGTATTAATTGATAAAATTTCAAGTCACTCTATGTCCCCCATTCGTACCTAAAGGCAGAAGTTATAAGTAGTTTAGAATACTTAGATATTTTGAAAATGGCTTGACATATTTTTGGTTTGTTTGCAATGCATCAATATTGAAACAAACTGAAAAACGAGATCTGGAAAATTAATAAATAATAAAGCTCTTTACAGCCAATTTATATTCAGCTTATATATGACAAAATTTTGATATAAAGTCTTTTTTTGCATGTTATGTAATGTAATTTAGAGTCACCATTCGTCTTAAATTAAATATTGTCTGATCTCATTTACGAAACCACAAGTGGTCGTAGATATCTATATTTAGATTAAATTGCTATCAAATAATTGAAGACCTTGCTCAATTATTTTTTAGTCTTAATTCGTTTTTCTGCTCAATGTCGAAATAGCGAAGTATCTGGTCCAAGTCAACGTGTAATATATTATTAAAATGTCGTCACGCGCTGTTAATCTATAAATGTTTTAATTAAATTATTACCCAATAATAGGTGCGCTTAAAATTATCTCTGAATAACTTCTTGATATGGTCTAATTTTGTAATTTATTATGCAATGTGTTTGTTTTTAAAAATACTTTATTATGAAGTTTAAAATGTACAGTTTTTTCTGTTCTAAATGGAGTAGTTGTGAACAGTCGTCTTTGAAGTGATATATGTGGATACAATCTTTAACCATGTACCTTTAAAATTCCAGGCGCCGGAATCATGGTCCCGCCTCCAACCCTCCACGACCCAACGTCATCCAACGCTCTCACCGACGGCCAGGAAGACGACGGCCAGTACCGAGAGGACCCGAAGATCTACGAAGACCCTAAATACAACAGCCGAGCCCAGTCCAGACCGGTACAGACCTTCAAGCAGTTCCACCAACCTGCTGCCCCTACTCCAGCTCCTCAGAGGTTTACTCAAGAGAAATACCAGCCTCAGTACCAACAACAGCAGCAGTACCAGCAACCTTCACAGTTCCGCTCCAGCCCGGTCTTCTCGCAGCAGACCAGTCTATTCAACCAGGCTCCTCAACAGTTCCCTCAAGAATACAGACCTCAGAGCCAGGTTTACCATCAACAACCCCAGTTCAGTTACCAAGCGTTCACTCCTCAGTCCAGCAACCAGAACTACCAACCTCAGAACTTCCAGACTCAGAACTACCAACCTCAGAGTTACCAGCCTCAGACTTACCAGCCCCAGAACTACCAAACGCAGAATTTCAACCCGTTCGTGGGTCACCCCGCTCAGAACTTCGACCCCAACACTGGGTCTTATTCAATCAACTTCACTGGTTGATTCTTGTAAGTTTAATTAGAGTTTAGTTGTATCATCTCTTTCTATGATCTGATCTTCTGACAAGACCAAAATTTACAGTGTACATTGTTTACACACTAATTGGAACATCTTATTTATATTCATAAGTGTATTGTACGTACCGTACGCTACATGTCTTCCAACATCCCAACTCTATTGACCAATAATAAATATTTGACTCATTTCCAATATTTTAGATTTGGAAATGAACCAAAAATAACTTTTAAATCATTTTGAGTACACAATATTTTCTTTCTGAGAAGCTAACTTTTTTGTAGAGCATTTTCCTTTCAAGAGATGACAATAAACACGTTATGTACAAATTATATAGCATATTACCCCTATATTTAGGAAAAAAATGTAATATTTAAATAATTAAGCAATAGTTTACTATACCATTTCATTTAATTGTAGAAAGATATATAAACCATTGTTTAGTTTAAACATTGCCGAGATAAAAAGTTGAGGGGTTATTAGTTAAGTCACTGTTATTAAAACAATTCGAACGAAATTTCTATTTTATATTTTAGTACTAGTCATGGATACGACACGTTTCGAGGTTGAATTATATACATTTTTATTTATATTTAAAAGTACATATAAACCTTTGATGATATAATTAAAAAAAGCTACATATAAGCACTTATTATACCTATAACTTATGTAATATACTATTATGTAGATATAATTTTATATAGTAATATGTTACAGTAAAAATTGTATATACATTCATATATTTATTAATTTAGGTATATTTACTTGTATTACTATCAAATTTATTATTATCTATGTATTTAAACGAATATTTGTGCTTATTAGATATACTATTATATATACTGTATATATGTGATGTTTTTATTATGTATTGTAGTATATTATCGTATTGATATTGTAGTAATTCCTCACAGTAAAAACAAATTCTTTTACATAAATATGCCCTGAAAAATATGAACAATACAAAAATATATTAGCAACTTATATTAGAAGCACGGACATCTAATATAACATTTATAATATAGCTATATACGAGTATCTATTTACAAATATTCTTTCTATCTTTCTATTTTAATTTCTCTCTATTTATATCTCTTAATATCTATACTTACTTAATTTATTTTTGTACATAAGTAACCATTTAACAACTCTAAATTTTATTTATTTATATTATACAATCAAAATTATACATTACATATGTATTATGCGTAATTTGTCGTAATGTACTGTCAATAAATGCGTTTGCGCCGATTACAAATGGCGCTCGTGGCAACCTCGATACGTGTGCAGGGTGTAAATACATTAAATAACAAAAACTTACGTAAATAATTGTATTGTTTTATTTTCCTTAATGATAAGACATTTTTCTTTTTCATATAAGTTAACCTTTATTTATATTAAAAAAAAAATGAGTACGTACTTAATATGTAGTTAATTTGTGATACCATAGATACTGAAAAAATACTGGTAAGTATCTATTCAGGTTATTTCTATGTAGTACATAGAAAGGCTCTTACAGGGCCTATGTACATATAAGACAAAATAACTACACTCATTGTAAATATCATCAAAACACATTTTATAATACTACTAGAAAAGATTTCATATCTCCTTTACTAATTTACTTTAGTCATATGCTTATGTCTAATTAACTACCAATAATGAGCTATCTAATAAAATAACTACTCAATCATAATTTAGGAGGATAATAATTTGAAATATAAATTCAATTGAATTTCATAATACCAATTGTGTTCAATTATTTATTTCCTAAGTATATTTCATGCCCATATTTGTATGTAGGTACCTATAACAATAAACAATGTCAATCAAACAAATGCTTATTAGAATAGCTAGTGTACAATGATATTGCATATAAAAAATAGTTACTGACTGACAATGTTCAAAATACTAACTCCATCACGCAGTTTTATTCCAAAATTATTTATTGATACGGGATCGCATAATAACTGAATTGAATTTATTAACTTTTTATTTGTAGAAATGGAGAACAAACTAATAGAAGACCATTTCGTGCAAGAGTTAGACTATGAATCACGGATGGCATGGGGATCGCTTGGAACGTGCTTTAAGATCGTATGTTTCCAAAACCTAACACGATCCACGCTCATCGATTCTGGATCACGGAGCGCTGGATCGCCGATCCAAAATGGATGGTCCGCTGTGGACCTGGTTAATAAATAAGAATTGCGAAAACCTGGGGAGTATGTACGTATATAATAAGTACATAAAAAGCTCGAATAATGAAGAAGAAGCAAGCAATAGGTAATAAAGAAGAAGAATTTAATCGTAGGTGTAGTACTTAGGGTGGTGGCTCATGAGTGGAGAGCATTTCATAACGAGGGGATGAATGAATGATATTTATGGTAAATTCCGATAAAGTATAGTAACGAGATGGTATTTAAAATGTATTTAATAAGACCGGAAATGCCATGGCAGACAAGTTTGTTTTACATCCTGTAACTAGCCGAAATACTCACAAATGGACTGTGTTATACGGGAATGAACTATCGAAGTGTTATGTATTATAAAAAATTAAACAATTATATTATGTACTATGTATTGAAATAGCCAGTTTGTATGGTACATATCTAATTTTCTCGTAGCTCTTTTTACTATCCTCAAGGACTGCTGAAGATATTTGCACAACTTTTTCAAATTCAAATATCATTCAAACTATTACAAAAGTCTGTAATATCAGGAAGTTGCTCCTGAAAGTACCTTGGTATTCTTGGTTACTCTTGCGTTTTCACACACAGTACTTGCGACTTGCGTTTTTATGCGTGAAAAACCACCAATAAAACCTTATTATTTAACGCATAACAGTGTCCAATTCAGTAAAATGTCAAGTGCGAGCCCGAAGGTCGATTGGTCGACACTTACTGAGTTATGTGATCGAGTTCTGGGTGGAAACTGTACTTAAATATTTTGTAAGTCTAATGAAGTAATGATCTGTGTCTGAAACTGGGTGAATACAGCTTGATCTTAGGCGGAATTTTCGGAACAGTGGGTCTATTTAAATGTATAACGAAGATTGTCTATCCAAAAGTAGACTCTAGCAAAAATGTAAGCGATGCATTACTAATGAATAAACATGAGTTTTTTTTTAAATAAAATATTTCAGACAAACTTTGTTCTGATAACACTTATTAATCCGCTGAAAATTCTAGTTCACACGAGTAATTGCTAACACAAAGAGGAAACATAATATACTTAGACAAAATAAAACTTATGGGTAAACTTGTGAACTAGAATTTCCAGAGCTTTTTTTTAGCACTTCATACTGTCGCGTCTGTCACACCACCCTCAATTATGATTGACAATCTAATACAATTCAATTAAAAAATATTTGTCATATACAATTTATTAACTCGTTACTGCATGACATTAAATACATAAACTTTAAATATGTATCAGTAATGACTCGTAAGTCACATTCGCAAAGGTCAAGTTTGGTTGGAGACCTTCAATTCGTACAATTTAAATTAATTTAACACTAACAGACCACACCTTATATAAATGTACATACATGTACAAAATAGAGCAATTAAATGTACATAAAGTAATAAATGTGTGTTTCTACAAAAAGCTATAATATAATTAATTTGGCGCCTGATAGTTGAACAATGTTATCAAAACTTTTTTTGCGTGATGAAGCATATTATACAACTAGCTGTGCCCCGCGGTTTCACCCGCGTAGTTCCCGGTCCCGTGTGAATTTCGGGACAAAACGCCTATGTTCTTTCCCGGACCATAAGCACCAACCCATGTACCAAATTTCAAGTCAATCGGTTCAGTAGTTTAGCCGTAAAAAGGTAACAAACAGACAGAGTTACTTTCGCATTTATAATATTAGTTAGGATTAGGACTAGTTAGGATTACTTTAATGTTAGGAATGAATTGCTCTATTTAAACTTTATTTTTATTATATTATCTACACAACACTGTCTAAATAGGCTGCAACAAGTATATCCTAATTACCAGCTCATATAATTGTCCTTGAAAAGCCCAACCCTAACCTGAATTAAAACAGCGAACAGTACATGGTCTAAAGATATTCTTATACTTATCCTATATATGTATCCTATGTGTATATATCCTACTTACACTATATACCTTGGTATATCATACATAATATGGCGACTGTATTGAGTTGAAATGTCACTTCCTGGTGAAACCAGACCCAATAACTTTTATTACATCGATAGTTATGTACATACATAACTTTATTACATTCTTATTTATTTAAATATATGTTATAAAGAGGCCGATTTTGTCCTGCTAAGCCGATTTAAAAATTATTTTTGATATTTTTTGCAAATCATGTTAAGCCCGCTTATTCCTTCCGAGTATTTTACCCGGGGATATGGACCACGTTCTTATGGGGCATTCTTAGCGCGTATATAGCAGTTTTCATCTTTGATATTTTAAATATGATTCGTATTTTAATTTAAATTTAAGAATTGAGTTTTTAAAACCCTCGTCAGAACTTCAATCGGGAGTCACCGTGGGGGCTGAATCCATTATGTGTTAAAACCAATATTATTCTTCCTACGTACAATCCGTGAAAACCCTGGTAAGGTTACGCTACTTACTAGGGCTGCCAAACCAGGTGACGCGAACGGAATCTTAGATTTCACAGAGAAAATGCATCAAGGTCACGCTTATAATGTAGAACGAAACGATGGCGTAACTACCTGCGGACCGCTTGCATTTGTCATGTACAATTACGGCGTTCTTCATTATAGTAATGTGGGTAATAAGATCCGGCTGGGTGAATGCGTTTTTCTTGCTGTTGATATTAGTACAGTGAGGTGGAAAAGGCGAGATTAACGCATTGGATTTTGTCCATTAAAATAAAAAATAAAAATACTTTATTTCAAATTACAAGGATTCATATATGTTAGTAGGGTGATTCAGTTAGTAACATATAAAAACTAGGTCAGTACAAATACATTTTTTTTTAATTGTAAAATGATCAATGGGCAAACAGTAGTACCTATTTGATGACTCTCCGTACAAAACACTTCCACAGTGGAGACGTCACTCTGTCCGCTATTGTCTCGAGGATGCTCGAGGATTAGACCCGGGCTTAATTAATATCACCTAACGCGAGTGCGTATTCGGTTTCGTTACCTATTATTATAATACAATTTAATTAACATACTCATCATTAAAGCGAATGAATGAAGCGAATGAATGAAGCGAATGATTGAAGCGCTCATGGCCCAGTGCTACCCGCGGATCACTTGTGGTCTGTGCGGTTAAGCAACGTCTGGCACCGTCATGACTGTGATGGGTCATTACTAAATTCTAGGTCTAGGTCATGACTTTAAATTTCATTAGCGTTTCCGTGTTTCGGAAGGCACGTAAAGCCGTCGGTCCCGGCTGTCGTACTAACATCATCGACAGTCGTTACGGGTAGTTAGAGCCCTCAAAAGTCTAACATTTGGTTTAACCAAAGAATGTCGTATAGCCCTGTGGATTGTGAAGGTCTGATGGCAGTCGCTTCACGTAAAATACTGACATTCCGCCAAATCTGGTTAAACTGAAAACCGACCCAAAATAGACATGGCATAAAGGTTCGGAAAATAACTAATCGTCATATCAACCTTAATGGGATGTCGACTAAAAAATCTAATTAGTCCGTCAGATAGATTTCGCAAAAATTATGGACACGTATTTTCTCTTTTTTGATACAAACAAATAATTAAGACGATATAGTGCATTGAAAACTCGTGTGACGTTACAAATACATACATACATTTTTTACCAATAATTATCGTCACAAGCCCCCACTCCTGAACTTTAATGCGTTATAACTAAGTCAGTTTTATTAATTTGATAAAACAAAAAATACGTGTCCAATATTTTTTCGAAATCTATCTGACGCACTAATTAGAATTTCATTTTGTTTACCCAGTCGACATCCCTATTTGACGTCCGCTGAACATAGCTCTCCCCTATACACCGGTCTCCCCTATCGACTTCCACAGCGATTGATCACACTTGCTCCATATCCAACTCTCCGCATACCTAATTTAGTTATCTGTCAACGTAGTAGAGGGTAAAACTCCCCCTACTAAGTATTTGATTAATTTTCTCCTTGAAGAAAGCAAAAAGACAAGGAACTAATTATAATCAGACAATCTCTACGCGGTCAGAAAAACTAAATGATTTGTAAACATAATGTCATTAATATGCACTTCTGTGGTCCGCGGTGCACCAGTTTATCAGACCACTTCGAATACAGATAGACTAGGAAATAGTGTCTAGACTATACGTGCGTGTACTTTGAGACCTTAAGCTCTTAAAATATATACCTACCTAAGTACCTACAATTACATACACTAAAACTAAAATCTACGAGATATTTTCTCATCTTTTTATCACACATAAGGAACTAGGAATCTTGGAATTCCCACTCTCAGAATTTGTAATCTCAAAAACCCGAATCACGGAATTTTTGAACAGTTTGAATTTAGACTTACTATATTTAAGTGTAAGCTTCTTTAACTCTATTGGTACCTAATTGATTCATGATACTTCGGTATTCCATCATACATTCGTCAAATATCACCAAATCTTGGTTTTTTTACTCTACGAGTTAAAAGAAAAGCTGTTGACTTTTGTCAAACAATACTAAGTAGATCAGAGGGTAATTAAATCTTATATGAATTCTTCATCTTGCATTAGTTAGAAGTATGTATGTATGTTATTTATTAAGATGTAATTACACACCATGGGTAAAATGTTTGATATATGACATTGTACTTTTTGCGGTATTCCGCAGCCAACGTCGCAAAGAGAACTAAGTACTTAAACTTGGAAGAAAATAGTTACTCTCTTAATTTCCAATTTTTAGTTACTTTTATAATATGATTATTTAAAAGATATACTATATAGTAAAACTTTTCATAACAAAGGGTTTCTTTTTCCTCTTTATTTATTTAAAGTTCTTAAAGGTCTTTAAAAAGCTTTTATTTTTTTCTTTTTAACGTCACCCTTTAATTTTTCAACGACTGTCACCCCCAAAACAAAAAAATGTAATTTAGTGAAAGGTCCGCCCCGGTATTGCTATAAAAGTAACTTGCGCTTGCGCCGCGCCTCCGACTTATCGACATGACACCGTTGGCACGATTGGTACGTTTTAAATCATGTTCTAAAATTAAAAATTCGAATTCCTTCGGGAGCTTAACCAATGAGGTTTTAATCCTTTTTTAATATTAAAACCTTATTGGTCATAATTAGAAAGTTTTCAAGTTATTTAATCTTAACATAATCGTGTTTTTTACAGGAAGTGTTTTAAAAGTTACATTAAGATGTTTTAGATTAACTGTTATTATAACTTTAAATGGTGAAAATGTGATTTTGATACTGATAAGTGACGTTGTGGTTTCTTTGTTCACCGACTGTGTCGTTCGTAGGTATGCAGTGTTAACGATCATAGTGGTTAATGGGATTGCGATAGCTTTGGCAATGTTTGGTTGAATGTGGTGAAAGAATTTATTATTGTAAACTGTGTGTGTGTTTGTGTGAAATTGGTAATTGTTAGACAATTTGTCGTGTCGTAATGTAATGTTTCATTGATATCTCTGGTACAGAGAGTTGGTAACCTTGAAGTGCTACTGTAACTATTTCTGTACCTGATTCGGGTTGATATATTTTCATAATCTTTTTTATATGACATTCCGGTATTCGTGTCTTTGAACTATTCTTTCCTTCCGTCTGAATGCTTCAACCAAGGATTTTATATGTAACTCAATACGATCGATATAAAAGTTGATTCCCTTTTTTTATGTCAATCTTTTCATGTGCTTTGGTTTTCTTATATAAGAAAGAAAGTTGCTTAAAAGAAGAAGGAAAGTAAGAAGCTTGCTTGCGACCTGCTTAAAAGTTGCTTAAAAGTTTTTCGGGAAGGATTTAAAATGACGAAAAATTTGAAAAATAATAGAATCGTCCTATTATTAAATAACCTTTCCTAATGAGCTTAAAATTCAGGAAATCAATCATAATTGGAAGATAACTTTTACCAATTTCCATAAAGAACTACCATAATTTCTTCATGTTCAAAGCCGGTCAATAAAACAAATGACATTTGATATAAATGTCACCAATAAATTGGACCAATCATGGCGCCGTTCTTGCACATGCGCAGCGCAAGCGCATCATGCGTGCATATTTTGTAAGAGTTACACAGGTATATTTGTGAGGTATACATTACTGGTCAAGTAGGGTTGGCGCGGTGTAATAAATGGATATTACACGTATTATTTAATTACTCATGTTTTCTCGTTATCCTTATAATTTTCGCGGAAATTCAGTTCGCCAAATTATCCTAAGTACAACGAAACACAAATCATTTTTTACTTATGTGTTAGGAAATGTAGTGATTACTACTATCTTTAGCAATTCTTATAAATAATGGTACTTTGTATGTACCGGATATGTTCATAGAACTGGATAACATTTTTTTTTTCTATAAAAAAGTTTTATTGGTAATCTGTAAAAAAAAACATGAAACAAAATCATTTAATTACTTACTTAAACTCGTAATTAAACACTACATATTAACGATCCATCGAAGTCCATGAAACGTCAAAAATGTTAATTAAAAAAACCGCGATTTAATCCGATAAAAGTACTTTTATAACAATAAAACAACATTTCAAAATCAAGTACAACTCCATAAATATCGCGAACATTGGATACAGGTAATAAATAATTGAGATTATGACAATAGTAATGAGTGAAAGCTGTCAACCCTGGGTGCGCGGGCGCAGTGAGCGGGCCATGGCCTCTAAACGCGGACACTTTCCGTCCCTTTGTGTTCATTGATATCACCACAGGAAATATAATATTATTCAATCATATTGGAATTAAATAAATTTAAATAATTTAAAGAATACCACCAACTATAAAGGTTACTTTAAAAAGTTTTTAGATTTCGAATAAATCTTTTCAATTTAAATTAACTAACATTAATGGCTTGTCTACGACTTGTATCGTTATTATATTTTTTTTAAATATTTACGAATATACGTAGCTATGTTTTACGAGTCTTTTGATCATTGTTCAACTTATGTAACGTGATCATCAATCACTCTATCATATTATTTTTCTAACTGACTCCTAATTAGGTTCATCAACTTTGTTTAAAGTTTCAGAAACCACGTTGCTTTACTTACATAAATGAAATTACAAATTGTATTATCAAATTATTTTACATATGTGTTATTCTTGACTATTCTTCTAACGGAAAGTATATTGGCAAATTTCGAAAAAGATTTTCGTAAAATTAACTGAACTATTTGAAAAAATAATTCTATCCTTACGGAAACTATTCAATATTCATATTAGATACTTAACGTAAAAGTACAACCTTTATAAAACCAATCTAAATGATTCCAGTACCCACTTTCATATCTTTAACAACTGATAACGTCCACTTCCTATTCGAAGGCGCCATAAATAATAATTAATTATAAAAAACAAGTATCAAATAGTTACTTTGTAACGTAACGCGGGCGCAGTCTGGTCCACCTTGGTGTTAAATCTAATTATACGGTATATACCGGTAGACTGCAAATTGGAACGCGAAACGTTGATCATTCACTTAGAGATTCCTTCTGAAGGTTCCTGTTGCTGTTAGTTTACTAATTTTATGTATTGATTAAGTATCATTACTTGTTTTATATGTGTATTGAGTTTAGGTAAATGGTTGGTTTATAACTGGAATTAGAGCTTTAGAGCTTTTTAGCTTTTATTACACAGATAAACCTACTTCTGTAAACACTATTTATTAATGAAAACCGCATTAATCTGTTGCGAAGTTTAACATATTAAAAGGTTTGATACATACTTACTATGGGACAGGCACTAAAGTAAAAAAAAATATAAAAACATAAACGGATTTTCCGAGTTTCAGCGAGGCAATCGTACATCAATTAATTTTAAATAAAACGAAAATTATCTATAATCTCAACTACGCATAATGAGGTATTAAAATAAAATGATCTCTCATAAAACTATTACGAAACTCTTAACTATATAATAAGGTGTCAATTGAAGGCGCTATTTGCTAATTGAACTAAATAATATAATATTTATAGAGTGGAACGTTGGTCTGTAAGTATCCACGTGCCTACTGGCTTGTTTCGACACACCGCGGTAGATATTGCTATAGCTTTGATATTAGTTGACTGTTGATAGTTTCGTTTATTACTGGAAACAAGATATTTATTTATATGTAGCTGTGTTTCGTAGTTTACCCGCGATTATCCTAACTATAATATTATAAATGCGAAAGTAACTCTGTGTGTCTGTCTGTCTGTTACCTTTCACGGCTAAACTACTGAACCGATTGACTTGAAATTTGGTACAGGGGTTGCTTATGGTCCCGGAAAGAACATAGGATACTTTTTATCCCGAAATTCCCACGGGAACGGGAACTACGCGGGTGAAACCGCGTGGTGCAGCTATTATTTATATTTGTTGTTGTAAGTTGTACAATTAACGACCTCAATGGCAGAGTGGTCAACATGCCGGACAACCATGTAAAATCGCGGGTTCGATTTCCATGCGGGGTGAATATTTGTGTGAACCACAAATGTTTGTCTCGGTCTGGGTGTGTGTGTGTGTCAATGAGTGTGTGTGTAGTTTCTAATACCCTAGATACAAGTTTCAAACTTAGTTAGGGGTCAGTTACTATAATAAGATGATGTAGTGAATGACTAGGTATGTTATAAGTTATAACTTTTCAAGGCAAACGGAAGTATACAATCGATGGATAGACAACGGGTTCACTTACCGAAAGCAAAATCAGAAAGATCTACAAACTCCACTATGTGAGAGGACTTCTCTCTCTCACACACTGAAAATATTAGAAAATGAGGTGTAATATGCGTAGTAACCTAGACTACGGTTTCCCATTGCATTTTGGTAATCATAATTCTCAGCCATGTTTAAACAAAATTAAACCACTAGGTACATAATCTAGTAGAGCATAAGGGATATAAGAAATAAAAGTTCATTCAATTAATGTAATAACTAACTTCTTTTTCCCTATATTCCAGGGGTTACTATGCGTGTTGGCGTGCGCGCAGGCGCAGTACGCGGAGGATCGCGCGCCGCGATACATCGCCTCGGAGCCGAAAGTGGCCTCCACGCCGGTGCCCATCCTCAAACAAATTAACAGGTATGTATTGGTTTGAGTAGATTCTTGTATAAAACACTACAGTATTTCTCGATAAATACCTATGTTCCAAGTTATAATATCCGGACATACATCACACATCGCCATGGTCCCAAAATAAGCAAATGCATGTACATGCTAATAACGTGTAAACTTACTTAATATATTTTTGTCGAAATACGTAGGTACTTAAAATACTTAGAAACTTAGATAGAAAACGAATAAACTAATTTATTAAATATTTGGTCTGCGCGGAAATGCATCCCGGACCCATTGGCATAGCTATAAGTCACTACCAACAACCACTACGTCGTCAAAATAGCTTTATTATATCATTGTTCCCATTTCCCCAATTTGCAGACACAACGAGGATGGCTCGTACACGTACGGATACGAGGCGGCGGACGGCTCGTTCAAGATCGAGACCAAGAACCCCACGGGCGAGGTCAAGGGCAAGTACGGGTACAAGGACGATACTGGCAAGGTAAGACCAAATAAAACTCAAGATATTTCCCCAAAAACATTTGCAACGCTTTCGTACATAAATTGTTATTTATGGAAAATTCTCTATGCAATAAATCAGTTTCCGTATCTGTTAGAGAACACGAAATAGATGACTTTATTATAAATCGCTAGTGATTTTAGTGTGAATTCCTTTTATTTATGACAAATTAACATCGTTTGTGCAAATTACTGAAAATGATCTTATATGATTATGTACCTACTTATCCAGCTCAAAAATCTTGATGAAAAATCTCTTTTCTAAGTTTTTATAGATACATTAATTGTGTTGTCCTTAATCATTGAGATTTGCTTTAAAATATTTAGTAGATCATAATTACATATTAATATTTACAACTGACCATTTGTTTGCAGCTGCGTGTGATAGAATACGGCGCCAACAAGTACGGGTTCCAGCCGTCGGGCGAGGGCATCACAGTGGCGCCCCCTACACTCGTCGACGAGTCCACCCGGCCCAGCAAGAACCAGGTCACACACACAATAATATTTGATTAAAATCACACAATAATATTTGAGCAAAACATACTTCTCTTATTATCTTTGGTAACTTACCTTTATAGCCAAAGAAGCTGTAGTTTCTTAGGTGCTAGCACCTAATACTTGAGAACATGTACGTCTAATGAGACATGGAAATTAAAAGTTTAAAAGAACCCGCTGTAAACCAAAAACCTGATGATCCTCGGAATCAGGCTCAAAATCTCTTGCTTAGCATGTTGGTAATATCTCTGTATGAATAATTTAAATAACATAACAAAATCATTCACTTCATCATCTCTTTATAATAACCGGCCTTTAAGTTCCAAAAGGTTTCATTTATCAAATCTCAACACTATTATTCAACAGGGTGGCCGCTCCCAGTACCAACAACCCGACTATGACTACGAAGACAACACGCCTGCGCCCCCACCGCGCCCGCGCCCTGCCCCCCAGCAGCAATACAGACCTGCCCCACAACCCCAGCAGCAGTACAGACCTGCCCCACAGCCTCAACAGCAGTACAGACCGGCCCCAGCGCCCCAACAACAGTACCAGCCTGCCCCACAACCTCAGTACCGCCCTGAACCCCAACAGTATAGATCTGCTTCCCAGTCTGCTCCTACACCGCCTAAGGTAATTAGACAATTTGTTTAAGTAATGATAATGTGTTAGTCATACTGGTTTTTTATACAGAAGCTACTACTTTACAAACACTTTCCATTATTGGTCATTTATTTTTTATCCAGTAGGAAAATGGCACGGATCATATAATACTAGTAAACTGGGTAGTTGCGGTTTTTGATTCCTGTGACAAATATTTTTTTATATGAATTCAGTTCAGTACAGGTAATGAATGCATTATGAAAATATTATGTAATTGATTTTTAATTTAATTCTTATCTCTCATAACAACAACCTTCCATTCCAGCCGCAATTCTTCCCCGGCGCCGCTCCAGCTCCAGCCCCAGTTCAGAACAACTTCTTCAACCCTGAGCCACAGCAAGCTCGCCAATACAAGCCTAAGCAGGACTTCCGACCTGCCCCAAGTGTAGACTTCCAGGACTTCTCCGCCCCATCACCTGCCCCATCGCCCCGTTTCGCCCCAAGCCAGTTCCCCCAACAGAGAGAAAGCCAGTCGTTCTCGATGCTCGACCAGCTCCTCAAAGAGTACGCGCTCCCCCAAAACGGAGCAGCGCCCCTCCACGACATCACCTTCGGATCCTACTAGTCTTAAGTAAACATCTCATTTTGTAAATATGTAGAATATTTTTGTACGATTAAAACAATTTGTTTGTCTATTTTTGTGTTTTTTATACGACTATCCACTTACTACGACTTACTGTAGTAATAGTGCATTTATTGGAAAATTACGTTTCGACTGCAATAGCCTGTACGCCGTACGTAAACCATAAAGATGAGAAAATAACTAAATACGCACATCCATGCACTACTGCTAATACGAGTACTAAGTACAAAGTAAGTCTATTGTAAGTAATAGAAACGTTCCCTTTCAAACCATTCATTAAAACCACCACACATCGGGAAGCAATCAAAACTTTGGAGGTCACACCTGTTCGCTATCAATCCATTTTAATTGCGGTAACATTCTGAAATACGCACCCATTGTACGCCCGCAAAACAGATGGGGCCGTGGGACACTTTCCCACGGGTGGGAAATATGAATATGGGAACACAAACGTGCGCTATAGTTCACAAGGCGTTACGCAATCAGTTATGTTATTGATTGAGATTACAGTATGTAAGTGCGTACAAAAAAGAATATTATTCCAATCAAAATAAATGCCTTTTACCAACTTATTGATTGTTATGTAGGCGCCATTCTTTTACGACTTTTGCGTGACTTTTTACAGCCTTACTAATAAAAAATACCCACTGTGAATATGCTTGATATAACGAGTGTGAAGCATATTAATAATTCGTTATATCAAGAATATACACAGTGGTTATTTTTTATTAGTAAGGCTGTTAGTGTTTAACTACTTAATAATGTTGTGGTTTTACTTTACAGTGTTATAATAAGTTAGATGTAGTCATTTGTTTTCAGTTCAGACATCGGGCAATAGTATCAGATCATCATTGTGTATGGCATTAATACTGCGAAGATTAGATTTAAATGTCCAGGTTTTTTAACCAGTTTATAGCGGCCTTAATAGTATCAGATAATTTTACATTATTCTGAATGTCATAGTTTAAAAGTGTATTTCATTAGCATTTTATTAATTGCATCTACTTAGTTCAAACTGTGAGTTGATAGGTCTACGATTAGTATGTCTGTCAGTCAGTTAAAAATAATTAACTTGATAGTTAACATTACATAACGATAACTTCTTATATTAAATGTAAATATAATTTTCAAAATATTATGTTATGTTTAAATGCGGTAATAGAGAGAGAGACTCTCACCTAATATCTGACCGGAATAAAATATTTAAATTTATTTCTGGACTGGGATCAGACCGGACTAGAAAAAAATATACTTATAATTAAACGGTATCCGTTACGGGGTATCAGATACGGGGGATCAGACAGGAATAACCCAGCCGCTCGATCTGCCCGCTGCTTGCCCGCTAAATTCAAGAATGGGTCTGCGCTAAGCGCTCCGCTCGCGCTAGCGCCCCGCTAGCGCCCCGCTGCCCGCTAAATTCAAGACACCGGCCTCAAAGCTGGCCAAAAGTCTCTCTCTGTTACTTTTGTCTGCCAAAGAATTTCTTCTTGAATCATTTATGGTTTGTTAAACAAATTCTATAAAGAGTTAAAGTTTGTATTTTCGTGGGTTTTATATGATTCGTGGTTTGTGGGGTTGTAGGGGGTGTAGAGGTAATTTCTGGATCAACTGAACCAATTTTGAAAATTCTTTAACCAATAACATAACATAATCATTCACTACATCATCTCGTTATAGTAACTGACCCCTAACTAAGTTCGAAACTTGTATCTAGGGTATCAGAAACTACGCACACACTCATTCACACACACACACACCCAGACCGAGACAAACATTTGTGGTTCTCTCAAATATTCACCCCGCACGGGAATCGAACCCGCAACCTTACGGATGGCAGTCCGGCATGGTGACCACTCTGCCATCGAGGTCGTCATGGAAAGTCACATTGGTTTTGAGTTTCATAGATGATTCTATATTTGTCACCGAATTCACACAGGATTGCGGGGCGCTACTAATCGTTAATAAAATATCAAACAAATAAATAAAGATACTTATACTTACTCCTAATAAAGTAGTCCAAAAACTCTGAACTATAACAACATATAAAGTGTCACTCGTTTGGAATGTATCGCAACAACCTGCACCGTGAAGGCTGTCTATTGTCTCCGCTTTACTTAATGTTTTGAGAAAAACCTCCATTATACATATTTCGTGTAAAGTAATTAACTTGTCTGTCTGTCTCAAGATATATTGTTATCATTTCTGTGTGGGTCAGTTTGTTTAGTAACATGAGAAATACTATTGTTCTGGTTGTATAACTATGAGTTATATTTGTGATTGGGTTTATATTCGGGGCAGGGTTTTAATCTAAGTTACCTAGTGCAAATATTATTCATAAGACTTGAAGATATTTTATAATGATGTTTAGAATATACTGTATGATGCACCACTTATAAACTACAGCCTGTAAAAGTGTATTTAAACTTATCAATAACGAGTAACCTAACCTAACCTACTCGTACATATAACTTTATAAATAAGTTATTAAAATTAAAAGCACACAATAAAACAAGGACATAGATTTAAAAAAGTTTCATTACCACAAAAATTATACAAAACATTATTTACATGAGTATTCTAAGAAATATATCACTTCAATAAATTAATGATAATTCGTAATCCTACCTCAACTTCTATGGGAAGGTCGTTTGGAATCGTCGTTGGAACCTTCTTCTCCTAGAATTTGGACGTTTCTCACCTGCTTTCTAGGAGGGGCAGCTGTGGTGAGTTCGGTAGGGGGAACTGGGGTCGGAAGGTAGTCAGGGTTGATAGCCAGGATGAGCATCTTCAGCAGTAACGCTTCACGAATATCGGGAGGCAAGTACTCTGGAGAATCCTCGATCCTGTTCGAAGAAGACCCAGCGGTATCGTAAGGTCTGGTGTACCTCCTTCGCGGCACATACCTCTGACTCTCGTACTGGTTCTCATAGCTTCTTCTCTCTTCCAATCCCTGGTTCGTATACACTTCCCTCGGTTCGTATCTATAGTCGTAATCGTCTTGGTATTGTCGTGGTTGGTACCTGTAGTCGTCTCGGTACAGAGGTTGGTACGGCTGCACTGGCCCCGGCATCATCTGGTCCATCAATGTCTGCAAGCGGTTCTGACGGTGTATCAAAATCTGCAGTAACCTTCTCAGGTCCCTGGTACTCACTGGAGCAGATATCTGGAACATCTCTTCCGTTGGATCATAGCGAGGTTGGAATAGAACAGCCTGAGGTTGTCTGTAAGGGTTCGCAAACCTGGCCTGATAGCCAGGGATCGGAACACCTCTTTCGTCAACCGGTACTGGTATTATTCTCGTCACAGGTCTTGTATCATAAGGAGGTGCTGTAGCTGATTCTATAGGTTTCGAAAGAGCTGGTGTCGGTTCCTTCACGTATTGCGGGTCCAGTACTTTGTTCTGGTATTCGTATTGGAGAAAGGGCCGCTGGTTGCCAATGGGTATAGGGGAGCCTGGATTATCTCTCAAGTACTCACGTGTACGGAACTGTGCGGTTGCTGGTCGTCTGTAGATTGGCTGTTGATGATAGATCCGGTCATCATTCTCGTCTCGTGGAGCCGGTATATGAACCACAGGCACTGGGTTTGAAGTCACTTCTTGATCGAATACTCGGCCGGTACTGGCTTCTATTGTAGTTTCCTGTTCATCATCGGGCGGTTCCCGATACTGCTGTTGTATTCTCTGTCTGGCTGCGACCAACGAATGTATAGGCACTAACCGAGGTCGAGGAGATGTGGTGGTGAATAGTGGACGCACTGTTCCCAGTGAGAGATGTGATCCATACACGTCCGTGGAGTCGTCGCCGGTAGACTGCTGTAAGCTCACCATACGAGGGTTGGAGCTGGTTCCTGTCAGCTCACGTCTGATTGTATTTGCTTTATTAACATCACGCGTTTCAGCTTTTTCCGAACCACGATCATAAATAGGCTTCATAGTAGCAGGTAAACTAGTCGTTGTCTGTTTTGTAATTAAATCGTCTTTCACTGCTGGCATAGGTTTTAACACTTGTGTACGACTTTGGGCACTGTCTTCCTGTTTTGTTTTGTAAAGATTTAAAATATTGGTGGTGGTCTCCTCAGGTTTCTCTCGTTCAGTGGTGGTATCGAACATGTTGGTAGTTCTTCCACCAGCTCTTCTTCTTGGTATCGGTTGGATGACTGTGCCTCTCGTAGTGTAACTACTTCTGGTGGGATAAACGACGGTCGGCATCGGCCTCCTGGTGGTAGATGAAACAGTTTTGTTCATCCGCACTATCATAGCGGGCGGGCTGGGAGTGGTGGTGGTGCTCACTGCAACTGGTGTCGGAGTGCTGTCACTTGAAGACGAGTACGTCACTCTTTTTATTTCCCCATCTCTGTCAATGTACCCGAAAGTGCCTTTCACATTTCCCAGCACGTCCCTACTCTCTATTTTAAAAGTTCCGTCATCTGCTTCGTATCCTATGGTGTAGGATCCATCTTCGTTGAGTCGGCGGATCTGTTTCACAATCTCGACCTTAGTGGGGTCGCCGGTCTCGCTCGCTTTCAAGATCTCCTTGTTGGTGGTAGTAGTCGGGGTGTCGGTGGTGGTGGTGACGTTGAGGGCGGGGGCGGCGGCGGCGGCCGCGAGCCACGTGAACACCACGAGCAGCATCATCTCGCTACAACAGCCGCAGCACCATGTCTACACTGCGGCTGCGCCCGCGCACACTACTCCCCTATATAAATTATAGCCCCACTCGCGTCCTCTGCGTGCGAATATGTTGCGTCATATGCACCATTGTTGTCATATTATTATCTGAAACGGAAAATCTTTTTTTCTTTACACGTACCTGTGCCGTAAGATCCCAATTGTTTAATTGTCCAAACACTTTTGTAAAATAGCGTTGTATGGCGACATATTTTTTAGGTTTTAGGGCGGTGCCGGTGCCACTTGGAGGAATATTCTTGAAGAGTGTGTGTTGTTGTTATTTTAATTGTGCCATTGTTTGTGGCGTCTGTGGTTAATTAATGGCGGGGCGTTCGCCGCGTCTGATCTCACGGTGGCCAATGTCATATTTGAAACACTACTTTAGGCAATACCTTAATTAATTGACCTTTACTTGCCCAATCTGCACCTGTTTTAATTCGCCACAAGTTGTGGTTTTTGTACATTTTCTGTTTTTAATGAATATGCCCTTAGAGGGTGAATTAAAATTGGTTTTTATGGAGGTTTCAAGTATAATAATATCGTAAAAGCTAATATAGAGTGTGTATTTGACTGTTATTAGTGTTTGCACCGTGGGAGCGGGTCCCGGCGGACAGTCGCCGTCCCTATTGTGTATTGTGTTATATTGTTAACATTGTGTACGGTACTACACACGCGTTCCTACCACACATTACGAGTGAATTACTCACAAATGCATTCTTGATGAAGGTAACTTACAAATAATGGGTTTTATTGTATTCATTAATAAATCATAAATTAATTTATTTTTAAGTACTAGGGCAACTGACCTAGTCTCGGCCTCATTTTTTCGCAAGATCGCGATTTTATTATACTCGTAAAGGACATAAAAATTATATAGATTACCGGGAAAACTACTTACAAGTTCAATACAATAGATCCATGATCATCATCAGCTCACATACACATATCCCCACCGAGGGGCTCAAGCTCAGCCTACCTTGAATCTAGGGCCTTAGTCAACCATGCTAGTCAAGTGCGGGTTGGTCGACTTCACACACAACCTCGAATTTCTTCGCTCCGAAATCACCAACGCTTATTCCTCCTCACTAATATCGCTTGTCCAATGCGTATTTGTGATCTCAAATCCGAGCTCCAGAAACAGAACCATGGAATTGCAAGTAGGTGCACTGCACATGCCACTACAAGTACGTTAAGAGAGAAAATAAAATTGAATAAAGTTACAGTGTATGATATATTTCTATATAATTTGTATCACCTGAATTGTTTAGTTTTAATTTTAAACTTTGCGTCAATTTTCTTGTTAAGTAATTGTCTATATTTGCACGCCGCTGCGTCGCCGAAACATGTGAACTATCAACATATATTATTATGGTAACACCTTATACCATGTTTTTAACAATTAAATAAATATTCTTTTTTATTCTATTCTGAAAACGTAAGCCTATAGGTAGGCACTTTTCCTTTTTTTCAATTTTTTAGATGTTCCCGATTTTCTAACGGATTATATTAGTTTAAAATTCATACATAATATAATATGTAATTATGTTCATACTAACACTGTATGTTTTTAGAGATAATTTCGCTGATAATTGTTGAGATCCCTTTTTGTTACATCTTCAGTTTTGAGGTTAGGAGGGTGGGAAACAGACAGCTTCTTACATAATACGAGTAGATAGATGAAAGTAAGTTGTATGCTCTTCTACAATGATGTATGAAAACATAATATTTTCATATCTTTTTAAACTAAGTGAATCTACTTATTGGAAATTATAATAAACAAACAGTAACATAATTCTTGTGATTCTTCTGTATTGCAGGTATTTTGAGCCATGGTAGTTACCATCAGGCGACCCGTCTATATTAAAAACATTTTTTTTCCTATGGCATAAAAGTTAGTAAGTAATCGAAGATAGTGTTTGTCTTTTATTATAAAACTAGCTGTGCCCCACGGTTTCACTCGCGTAGTTCCCGTTCCCGTGGGAATACAGGGATAAAATATAGCCTATGTCACGCATTGATAAATTAGCTTTCCATGAGTGAAAGAATTTTTGAGATCGGTTCAGTAGATCCCGAGATTACCCCTTACAATTTAACAAACAAGCTTTACTTCTTTATAATATTAGTATAGATGAAGGTTTTTTCACGAAATCCAACCGTAATCTTTGCTTAATAACGCTAACGCTAAAATATTTCTTGTAAATCTAAACTATGTACTGATTCAGTTTCTGAGATCAGCGCAAACAAACTGCTTCTATATAATATCATATCATGGCATACAACGCCATCTTACATGTGTTGTACACACCAACTTGAACCACACACAATATTTTCTTAGATCTCTCTTTGTGCATTGTATTGTTAGGAATGTGGTTGTTTTTCCACCTTCAAGGCGAAGCAATGAATGAGTTGGCTGTGAAGTTTCTCGAAACTGCCGTTGTAAACGTTGTAGATTCGGCTCCCGTTCAAAAGGAGTATACTTATACCTAGGTGTGTACATGAACATTACTGTTAATCTAGGCCTGCTTTTATATCTATACTAATATTATAAAGAAGTAAAGTTTGTGTGTTTGTTAAATTGTAAGGGGTAATCTCGGGATCTACTGAACCGATTTCAAAAATTCTTTCACTAATGGGAAGCTATATTGTCAGCGAGTGACATGGGCTATAGTTTATCTAGAGTGAAACCGCGGGGCGCTGCTAGTTAATTAGATAATATTTATATGTATAACAAAAGTAGGTACATATATGCTTTAGATTGTAACTGAGCGCGTAATAATCAACTTTTCTGTCCAAATCATTTAATCAGTTTGGGCCTCAAAGAAACACTAATGTAAAATGAAAATGTACCTACTTCCAAATTAAACATTAATTTCTTTTGGTTTAGGATTTTGCTTTATAAGTGCAGTTGCAAGATTTGTTCAGACGTATACACATAATTAATAACAGTGTTAGAGGCTTGTCTAATTCTGTAGGTCGTCGTCTTAATTTCCTTATGAGTTTTACATTATTCTAGATGTAACCGCAAGGACTTCGGTCTTTTTTGTTTTTTTTTAAATTGGATTTCCTCATATTTAGCAGATCACTATTATAAAAGTAAGATTGGTGTCTTGTATGGAAGTAATGGGGGCTGCTTTAGACAGAAACAAGAGGAGGTTGCACCTGGATCGCTCTTATATGTAGTAGTATAGCAACGACCACACAGCCATCGTTGTATCTGAATACTTAAATCATTTTTGATGTAGGTTCATGACTTGTGTTAATTGAGCAAGTTCTGTAACATATATTTACTTGCAGGTTTTTAAAATTCATATCTTACATAAAAGAAAATATGTTTCTTTTTTTGAGTAACTACTTAAATTCCTTTTGTAAATGATAAGTAACTGTTTTGTTTTCAATAAAAATAAAAGTAAGGTGGATTGTTTTAAATATAATTTATTAATCGAACAAAATATTATATAAAAATTATTCGTATATTTTTACAAAACGCTGTGAGCCATCACGCGCACAGATTACCATCAATTATTTAATAACTTATGAACTAGAACTAGACTAAGTATAAGGTACTGATTAGACTGTACACGGTGCTCGCGCGATCGTCCGCACTCTACACTACACTGGACTACACTGGCTGAGCGGCGGGCCCGGCGCACATTGTGCTAGCGCCGGCCGCCTCAGAACTGGATGCCGTGCCCTCGCAGGAACGCGTCGATCTGCCCCGAGGAGGGCGCCTCCCCGCGCGGCGCCACGTAGTAGTACTGCGGGCCGCCCGGCGCGCGCGCCGCCGCGCCCCCCGCGCCGCCCGCGCCCTGCAGCGCCAGACGCTGGGCCTGCGCGCGCGCCGCCGCACGGTCTCTTTGCAGCTGGCTCTGCTGGAGCTGCTGCTGCTGGGCGAATAGCTGCTGCGAGTTCTGGAACTGGGTCTCGGCCTGCTGGCGCTGGTATGCTTCCTGCGGGTTCTGGATCTGGTGCCGGAACAGCGGCACGCTCGCGCCGCCCGAAGACTGGATCTGCTGCGATGGCACGAACGGTCTTTGGGCCTGCGGCTGCTGTTGGGCCACGTACGGCTGCAGTTTCTGGTTCAGGTTGAGCTCGCCCTTGGTCTGGGGCAGGGTCTGGAACAGCTGCGTGTTGTAGGAGCCGCTGGAGGGGTCGTACACGAGCTCCGTGGAGTAGAGCGGGTTGCCGCTGGGCGCGGGCGAGGCGAGGCCGGACGACTTCGTCGCGGACGAGGCGGTGGCGCCTGTCGACGATTGCAGCTGGTTCTCCCGGTGGAACTTAGCGAATTCGGCGGCGAAGTCGATCTGTCCGGGTCTCGCGGTGGTGAGGAGGGCGGGGGTGGGCGACGGGGAGTAGTCGGGCTCGGGGCTGTACTGGATGGCGGGCTGCGGCTTGGCGGTCACCTGCACCAGCTGGGGTCGGAAGGTGGTGGCCGGGGGCAGCGCGCGAGCGGTGGTGACCGCCACGGGCCGGGGGGTGATGGCTATCTGCTGCGATTGGTAGTTAGGACGCCTGAGTGCCGGGCGCTGGACCACTCTCTGTCTGATGTGCTGGAGGGGTTCCTCTTCAGCTTCGTCTTCGTCGGCGTCCCTGAAGTCGTTCTGGAAGTAGGTGGTGGCGGGCCTGGGGGTGGTGGGCCGGTGGACGGGGCGCGAGGGGTAGTTGGGCTCGGGGTCGTCGCGTTCAGCGGAGTCGGGGGCGGTGGGCGCGTCGGGCTCCTCTTCGTCGGGCTTGTTGGGGTCGCACGGGTTGCCCGACACGTACGTGAACTCGCGCTTGTTGCCGTCGGGGTCGATGTACCCGTACTTGCCGCGCACCACGCAGTCCGTGCCGCGCGTCTCCTCCTTGAAGGACCCGTCAGCAGCCTCGTACCCGAAAGTGAAACTGCCGTCGTCATTTACCTGGAACATCCAGTACAAAATATTTACAACCAGCTCACAGTGACAGATCACATTAATTATAAGCAACTTAAAAGACATTTCTCTTTTATTAAAATTTGTTAATCAATAATATATTATCCAAACCCACTACCGACCTTATTATAATTCCGTATGGTCTGTACGGGCGGTTGCTTGGGCCCCTCCTGCTGCGCGGGCGCCTGCTTGTGACGTAGCGGCGCGCGCGCACGGGGTTCGTAGTCCTCGTCCGCGCGGTCCGTCTGCCCGTATAGAGCCTCGTATTGGTCAGCTGGGACTAGCACCACCTGGAATATTGGGCAGATAAGTTAGAGGATTTTGTTATCTACAGATTGAATGTTTAATAACGAACAGGTGGAACAAATTTTACGACACCAATATCGGCCCTTTAAAAATTTTCCTATAGACCAAATGTTTTTATGAATATTATTTCTGTACGTAAGACCACTATATCGTATTAAGTTTCCAACATTATTGCAACATACCTGTTCCCTCTGCTGCGGCTGGGGTTCGTAATCGTAGGCGTCCTCCGCCTGCTGCACCCTCGCGCGGGGCCGCGCCGCCGCCGCCAACCCTATCGTCGCCATGAGGCATATCATCTAGAACGAAACAGGGATATTGTTAGATACATACTTCCGTACTTGATATATAAGCTTGAAGAGACAGGGACATTGTTTATAAGCTACTTTCGTTGTGGATTCTTCGATATAACAAAAACAAATGAAACCGCTGAAAGTTGAAAAGACGTAGATACCAAATAAAATTTAAAGTAATCCTAGCAATTCTTAAACAATCATTGTAGTTTATTGTTTTCAGCGGTCTGTATTTGACACGGATATTGTAAATTAATTATTAGTCTGTAACTATTCACAAGTAAGCCAATTTAATTTTATTTGCAGTCCCTAGTCATTTGTTAATAAAGGACACACATAAAATAAACGTAGCATGGGTATGCTACGTATCGGTGGGGTGGGTACCCCACCGAACGTCTTACTACGTTTATCATCTGTGTCTAGCTAGAGTACCAGAAACTACATAGACACTAAAATCTAGAGATTAAAATACACATTTGTAGATAATACAATAAACATTACAAAACATAAAAACTACTATAAAAATTAAGATCATCTGTTAATGCGTAAAAAGTTTATGAATATATTACACATTTGAAACTGTAATTAATGTAATATGTATGTAAATCCGTTTGTAATGAGATCGGAATGCCGACCGCCATTACGAAGTTACGAAGACGATAATTTGTAGTTTTGTAATTATTTACTGCTTTTTACTAGAGCATGGATAATTATTACCTTGAAAGTGATCTTGTGATACTTATATTTCGGTTTTAATTTGATGAAAGAGAGTGATCTTATAAGTACTAGTTTGGCCTGCGTTTCCGCCCTCGTAATTTCTATTTTACTTCCGTAGAAATATTTATTTATTATACTTCTGTACCTAAATATACATGGAAGGCTTAATACTCCCCAAATGATTAAATAATTCTTAATATTCTTTTCAAACCCCAGACAACTTGTGTGCAGAATTTCACGATGACTTGAAACACTGAATAATACCGCCTATGTCACCGTGTAAGTATAATTTACAATTTTAAGAGTCACAAAGTAATATTAAGATGCAATAAATAATTCAGATTTTCGAATATTTATATCTGTATAAGTAAGTATCACTTCAGGTAACAGTTACTTTTGAAGTAGAAATCGTTTTGCAAAATCATTTACTTAATCGTCGAACAGAGAAAGTTAAGTGTGATTTTGCAAATCATTTTCAAAAATTGTAACTGTTTCCAATGTTATTCTTAGGTTAATACTTAAAAATCTTTGCACAAGAATTTCTTATTTTCTTCATAGGGAATTTCCAGGGATTGTCTGTTTTTTCGTTTTTAAATTTGTTATATTTCGGTAGCACTATCTTTTAGATAATGCCACCGGAATATAAAAAAGAATGAAAGAGGATATTTCGACTTATTTGTTATGAATAACCATATGAACCATTTCTAATATCAACACAGACGAAACGAAGTATTATTGGATAAAGCTTTAGCCTTAAACTTGAGTCCAGAAAAAAGCTAAAGTTTTAGCTTTTTCCTGGACTTAATTTTATATTCAACCCACGAAGTTCTCAAAACAGAACACCAGCCTAAAATAGTATTATGGCACTTTTATGTACATACAAAATACACAATAAAACATAAGTTTTGCAAGAGTTTATCCATGCGGGCCGCGGGTCGTGTCGTGTCGTGACGCTGACGACACACCGTTAGTTCACATGCGCTTGCGATCAATTATTGCACCTTTCTCTATTTTTATACTTATTTGTTTTTGTAATTATTAACCTATTAGCTGTTTCCCGCGGTTTCTTTGGCGTTAAATACGTATATTTAGGCAATATGCTATAAATCTGGAAAATCAACGGCAAAATTGAATCCGTTCGAAGTCGGGGCGGGCGCTTGTATAATATAGGCCTCTTAAACCAGTCTAGCTAGTACTGAAAACTAATTTTAAATTTGTTGCGTAATTTAAAAGATCTAAGCATACAAATTGTGGGCGATTTTGTTTTATTGTATTATGTAAAGAATAATAATATTCTAAAAAAATATTCTTTGTTTGTATTGAATAGGCCAATTTACACGACCAATTTAGATGTCAATTTCTGTGTAACAAATGTTTTTTTTTTCATATTATTTCATACAACATTAGATAATTTTTAACCCAATATTCCCACAAATATACTTATGTATCTTTCTATAAAATAAACTTCGATAACTATAATAACGCCCAATATTAATATTTTAACCTAATTCAAAAGATTGAAATCAATCTCCAATTGCAAGATACATTATTAACTTCGGGCGTAGGTATATCGATAGTATTTATTACCATTGATCTATACAATGGAGTGATGACATCACAAGACGTCACCTGTCATTAGATGCCGTTATAGCAAGGTCGGAAGGTCAGTACCATCTTCGGTCGATGATCTGTTACGTCATAACACTTAATACCTATAAATGGTATTATTATGTAATTTAGTTTGATGAGGTGTTTAATGTGGATGTTTTCAACTGAGTTTATACTTATAGGTAGGTTCTTTAACATGTAATTAAACAGACTTTAAAGGAAGGTAGTTTCATTAATAATTAAATGAACTGATATGGAAAGTTATTTGTTTGGGAGAGTATAATTCCCGTTTGCTCTCATATAAAAATATCTAAAGTCAGTTGCACAGCTTTTGCGAAAACATACCAGAAAGCCATGGACAACGAAAGAGAAAACAAACGTCCTTGACAAGAATCCCCCTCTGTACGTTAATTCATTGAACCTATATTGTTTTTGTTTACACTTTATTACGAGTCATATACCCACTAACTCATATAAAACTAAACTAACGCGTATGCACATAATTAAGTTTAATTATAACAATGTTACACAAATCGCAATAATAATCAGACTAATTACAAAACGTGGTCGCATTCCGGCCTACTTGCTGCGCACACGCACGCGGTGACATAACTGCTAGGGCGGCCGTGACGTAACGAAAGTGATACCCTAGAAAAAGTATAACATGCATTCATGTACAAAAAACCCAAGATGTATAATCCCGAACAAATATAACACACGAAACTTTCCGCAAAACTCGCCAATTGTTGAATGAAATTATCGATACACCAAACACAAGCAAATTACGCTTTAAAATCTACTTTAAACTATCCGTTTAAAGTTGAACTAGTCTATTCAAAATGAGTGCACTGTGCGCTCTTGACGGGGTCGATTTTGAGACGCTGAGTATACACTCATAGGCAGAAAGTACAAACATCCAAGACATACGTCTTGGGTGTTTGTACATCAATGATAGTATGTAATGTAATGATGGGGGACATTACGTCGAGTACATAGACTTATATAGACTACAACTATTTGTTTTGAATTTTAATTATATTTAAAAATCGTTACGTGAAAGTGTAAGTGTATTTGATTGCCTAAATTTAAGGTGTGTTGGTATAATTTGTTTTATAGATTATTGATTACATGATTGTGTACTTAATGTTTGCCTAACTGTTGCTTGGAGCTATATTTTGAGCTATTACTGTCCCATTTATATTAATAATTGCTAGTTTATAAGATTGTTTATTTCTCAACTATGTGATAATTTATCTCTTTTATTGTTGAACTTACTGTGCCCTGTGGTTTTACTCGAACCTATAGTACTTATAGCTTTCCTCATTATACGTGCTATCTAAAGCAAACATATTTTTGTTCTGAGACCGTTCACACTCAACCGATTATACGTTAGTGCGTTGAGTGTGAACGGTCAAGTGTTTTTCTATACATTTGTCTGTTCTGGTGTTACGCGACCGATAATACGCGACGCATGTTCCGTCAGATATGAACCTTCCCAAGACAAGCTTTTGATCTTTAACGTTTCATTGTTTATTGAATAAATTAATTTTAATTTAAGTGTTTAAATAGGTCGCTATGAATGTGACATGATTGAAAAATGCTTGTTACTATCATACGCTCCATTTGACGGTCTAGAATCAAAATCGTTAAAAATTACAAAACATCCTGTTTTTACTCTATAATTGCAGCTATTTTATAACAATAACAGTTATTAGTACAGTGAGACACGTTCTTAAACGCCGGACTTGTCCTAATTGTCACACAAACATTGTCAACTTACTCTCAGTGACAGTGAAAGCTTAGAATGAGTGAACTGACGTCATATCATATGTTTTTGACAATTCATGCTTGTTACGACATTACTGTTATTAAGATTGTTTCAACATTTGTTAATTACTGTGTCTTTAAATAAAATTATTAATTAAAAGCTTTTTGCATATTTATCTCCAAAAATAACACCTTGATAATGTAGTGGCATGTGCACCAGCCAAGCCTAAGGTCCAGAGTTCCATTTCTGAATTAATGCATGTTCGCAATTTTCTAACCATGATTTGGATTTTAAATCACTTGATAAATACGCATTGGGCAAGCGTGGTGACTATACTTCATATCATCAATGAGAGACAGCATCTTACAGATTGATACTTTTTCAGAAAACCTTTGATACTCATATCATGTGGCTGCAAATTATAAAACAGAATTATATTATATTTACTTCTAAAAATAAAAAGATCTAAATAACATTTCCGGATGATCCTAACTCCTAGATCACAAACAACCCACGCTAATCTCAATCAATAAACATCACATTATAAAATGTCACATTATTGAAATTAACAACCGATTAACAACTCGGTATTCGCTTGGTAATGTGTTACAATGTCGATCGAAGGCTGACGCGTGTTATATTGGTAGTTTATGAGCGATATGTCAATATATTTTTCTCGAATTTGACATATTAATTAGTAAAATAACATATCATGCACTACATCATCTCATTATATAGTAACTGACCCCTAACTAAGTTAATTTAAACAAATAGGGTTATTACATAAATAACGATTGAATTTTGCCTATCAACGTCCGATTAAGGAACTAATGTCCGATCAATTTGTAGATATAAAGACTACTTAAGTATGTTATTTTATCAAACTTGTATCACTACATTTATAAAACAAAGTCGCGATCCCTGTCTGTCTGTCCCTAGGTATATAGGATATGTTCTTAAATCTTTAAAATTACGCAACGGATTTTGATGCGGTTTATATTTATACACCCCTATTTTGAAAATATGGGACTTATTAAAATCAGAATATCTGTAGCAGTAACTGAATCCATATATCCAATAAAAATATCAAAAATGATAGTCGATTACTTATCTTTAAAAAATACCAAATAAATGTCGTATTACCAGACGGCACACTAGCTATCAAGTATTCTGTGACGGCTCAGGTCGATGACCGCGCTCAGCTGTGTATCGCAGCGTTCGGTGTAGAATAACAATAAAATTCGGCGGGATTTTGAAAATCTTTGACTTATCATAACTTTTTAAATAAAAGCAAAAGAAAAAAACTAACTTCACTATTATATTGTCACCCGTCGTTTACATTAGCTGTGAGATAAGGTATCGCAATTTCAAAATAAGGGTGTATATAGAGTGATTCAAGAGGAAGGTCTTGGCATTATTTTATAAATACCATACAAGTATTATAATTATGTAATGCAATACAGTGTTGTCCACTGTTTCTATAACGGTTGGCATCTTGTCTCATCTCACTTGATCTCAATAAAAACTCATGTTATAAACAGATGGTATCTAATTAAACTTGACATTGTATAAATCACTTTTATTATGTATCTGTAACATCGGATCGAGGATAACGAGACCAACAAGCCACAACAAGGTTTACCTAGTAACTATTTACTAATCTGTGACAAGATATGGTCACACTCACTATTAATGGTCACCGGCGGACATATCTCAATGCTAATTTGTTAATAAAAATAAAAATTTATTACTAATAAAATATGCTCTAATTAGTAACGACATTTATCGAGATGTTTATAAATCTTTTAACACGCTGGCTTATTGATATACTGCTAGTTGCGTCAGTCATTGATTAATGTTTTTGTTGACGTCTATTATACTTTTTCAATTCAAATCTGTACAATCAAATATTTAGCTTTATCCTAACTAATATTATAAATACGAAAGTAACTCTGTCTGTCTGTCTGTTACCTTTTCACGGCTAAACTACAGAACCGATTGACTTGAAATTTGGTACAGGGGTAGCTTATGGTCCGGGAAAGAACATAGAATACTTTTATCCCGAAATTCCCAAGGGAACGGAAACTACGCGGGTGGAACCGCGGGGTACAGCTAGTAATACATGTTAGTTAGTTTCGTTAGTAACTGTTATTGTACTCCGTGGTTTCACTTATTTATAGATATAGATGATATGCACTAGTAATTAAATGAAAACGAAGAGAAGAAAGAACATTGAAATAAAACACTTAAACGGATTTTTGTCGTGGTTGTATTTTGTTTTACATTTTCTGACGTTTCGACAGAACCCGTGATCACAGAAGACTAAGATGGAAGACGTCTTCCATTATAGTCTTCTGTGATCACGGGTTCTGTAAAGAATCCGAAACGTCAGAAAATGTAAAACAAAATACAACCACGACAAAAATCCGTTTAAGTGTTTTATTTCAATGTGTAGTGTTCGTGTAAATCAAAGATATCAATAGAAAGAACATTATTAGAGTAAGTACAGGTAGTTCATAGATCAAACTCAAACAGTTGTTTAGAAGTAGGTCTCAAGTAGTAGTGACTTTAATAGTTTCTATTCCCAGTATTAGTTAATATTATAACGGTGTCGCAGCACTTTCTTTGTTGGGTAACAAACAGTGACTGAGTATTGACGGATAACAACAAATGTCGGTCGTAGGTGTGTTTGTTTAACGTCACAATATATTATCATTATACACTTTGTTGTAATAAATATGATTCATTTCATTACTTGTATTGTGAAATGAAGTATGAAACATAATTGTGTGTCAGTATGTTACTAATCTTGTGTGTTTATTAATGACTAGCTGTGCCCCGCGGTTTTACCCGCGTGGAACCTTATCCTGTGGTAATTTTGGGATAAAAAGTTTTCTATGTGATATTCCTAGGTATGAGGAACATCTGTACCAAATTTCATTAAAATCCATTCAGTAGCTTTTGCGTGAAAGAGGAACAAACATCCACACATCCACACTCGCAAACATTCGGCTTTATAATATCAGTAGGATATAGTTGCACATTTACGACCGAGTGGTGTAGTAGTCCTATGCCTAAAGTTAAAGATTTGATTCCGGATTAAGACAGTAATTTGTGTGTGTATTCTAAGTAAACATTAACTAAATGATTATGTAGTATGTCAATTCGTTGTCTCGGTGGCGATGCATCACAACAATTAATAGAATATTATTATTAAACGAAACGTACGACATTATATATACAAAACAACGTACTTATTTAAGTCGAAACCCTCGACTAGTTTCAGCCACGTCCGGTGGCCATCATCAGGAGGATGAGTGCGATACGCCCGCGCCGACGGCGCGGCGGCGTCTCTCTCTGCACCCTCGGTCGAGGGATTCGACTTAAATAAGTACGTACAAACATCCCGTTGTTTTGTATATAATTAAAATAATACTTCAATTAAATGACCAGTCCAGTCTAGATAGATGTCTAGACGCCGATTGGAAATGGAAATCATCATCCTTTGTTTGCTCTTTGTCTTGTAACTTTACAATTGGGTCGCCAAAATATAAAACTACGATTATTTTATCACATGTAATAGCACATAACCAATCGATGTCACGCCCAATCTAAGTTACAAACAAAAAGATAATTGTTTCATAACTCGTTTGCAATACCGGTACGAGTTGACAATAAAGATGCAATGTGTTGTATAACTAATGCAATTGTTTGCAAAAATAATAATGTTGAAGTTGTCACGGTAATATTATCTTACGGTTTTAATCACGGTGTTTATAACAACAAATAGCGCATCGCGGTTTTACCCGCAAGTCCCAAATCCGTGGGAATTTTAGGAAAAATTTAGCTAATGTTAGCAAGAGCATTAACGTAACATAATTAATTATTCACTACATCACCTCATTATAGTAACTGACCCCTAACTAAGCTCGAAGCTTGTATCTAGGGTATCTAGAAACTACGCACACACTCATTCACACACACACCCAGACCGTGACAAACAGTTATTGTGGTATAAAATAAAATAATAAAATAAAAAATGTTTATTGTTCTTTTACAAATAATACTTAGGTCTTATGCATAACTTAATTAACTAGAATAATAAAAAATAATAAAAATAAGGATGGACAAAAATGATTAAAAGAACAAAAGGAAGTGACTCAGCCGTGTGCCGACTGAAACATGTTTACAACAAATGTCGGTCGTAGGTGTGTTTGTTTAACGTCACAATATATTATCATTATACACTTTGTTGTAATAAATATGATTCATTTCATTACTTGTATTGTGAAATGAAGTATGAAACATAATTGTGTGTCAGTATGTTACTAATCTTGTGTGTTTATTAATGACTAGCTGTGCCCCGCGGTTTTACCCGCGTGGAACCTTATCCTGTGGTAATTTTGGGATAAAAAGTTTTCTATGTGATATTCCTAGGTATGAGGAACATCTGTACCAAATTTCATTAAAATCCATTCAGTAGCTTTTGCGTGAAAGAGGAACAAACATCCACACATCCACACTCGCAAACATTCGGCTTTATAATATCAGTAGGATATAGTTGCACATTTACGACCGAGTGGTGTAGTAGTCCTATGCCTAAAGTTAAAGATTTGATTCCGGATTAAGACAGTAATTTGTGTGTGTATTCTAAGTAAACATTAACTAAATGATTATGTAGTATGTCAATTCGTTGTCTCGGTGGCGATGCATCACAACAATTAATAGAATATTATTATTAAACGAAACGTACGACATTATATATACAAAACAACGTACTTATTTAAGTCGAAACCCTCGACTAGTTTCAGCCACGTCCGGTGGCCATCATCAGGAGGATGAGTGCGATACGCCCGCGCCGACACGGCGGCGTCTCTCTCTGCACCCTCGGTCGAGGGATTCGACTTAAAGAAAAGAACAAAAGGAAGTGACTCAGCCGTGTGCCGACTGAAACATGTTTCAGCCGGCGCTGTTTTTCAGTCACCCCTCATCCCCTGAGCTGTGGTGCGGGGGTTACAGTTTACGGAGGGCTCACGTGACTGTTTCTATAATATAATTTAAAACAAGAAATAACAATATTTATCATTCTTAAAAATATTAATAATAATAAAAGTGCAATTTGTTAAAAAGAAGAAAAAAAAATGAAATAAAAACGTTCTATTTACGGCTATAAGATATTAAAAAAAATGTATGTGTGTGTGGTTGCGTGTGTGTGCATGCGTGTGTTTGTGTGCGTGTGTATGCGTGAGAGTGTGTGTACGTTAGGATGATTTGGCTTATATACGTTATTTTATTTAAGGGTTAAAGGAAATAGTTTTTTAATTGCAAATTCTTCACATAGGTATATCTTAAATTTTCAGCAGCAAGTTGGCGTTTTAATAGAGCAGATTTGTATTTTATTTTAAAGCAATGGACACTGATATTCGTTTTCAAAGGTGGAGGGAGGTCATTCCATATTTTTGCTGCTAAAAATTTAAAACAGCCCCTATACCGTGATGAGCTGTGAGCTGGTATTTTGAGTAGGTTTTCTGTAGTAGAGCGGGCACTTCTTAGTTTTCTTATCCATATTAGCTTTTCATATAAATATTCAGGTTTTTTGTTATAGATTATACGTTTAACGGTGCATGCATATTGTAGCTCTCTTCTGGCCTGCATATTTAATATGCCGCACTTGTTTAAGTGAGGGGTTATCGTCGTAGGGTATCCGTCCTAAATTTCAACTAAATCAGTTCAATTGCTGGTATTCATAATGTTTGTATGGTGTACGGTTGGTATAAACATTACGTGAAGATGAGCACAATTCGCAGGGGATTGGGTGATCGGGTGACGACACATTTATTCACCTCCATTCATCACAAAATCGTTGTTTTGTATGGACAAACGCTGAATAAATGTGTCTAGTTCCTAATATCGTAAAGCGCTGTTGGTATCCGTAGGTATATGTTGAAAAGGTTTAGAAGTATGTAGGTAAGTACGAGTATATAATAAACACAAGAATGCAATATGAAACACAAAATGGGGTTATGATTGGCGCTATTTATTTGTCATTTGCTGCATTTCACATACGAATAACTTTCGACACTCTAATAAGGTATCTAACGTCTGTCACTCGATGGATTTTAAAACACAACAGATGGGTTTCGTAATGATTAGTTTATAATTTACTACCGGCGCCCCGTAGTTCCCGTTCCCGTAAGAATATGGGGATAAAATTATGCTATAAACCTTTCCACTGAATCACTCTATCTATTAAAACAAACCTCATCAAAATCCGTTGCGTAGTTTTAAAGATCTAAGCATACATAGGGACATAGGGACAGAGAAAGCGACTCACTGATAGTGATGTAGTCTATACTTTTCTGGGAATATCGAACACAATAAAAAATTAAATTTAGTCCATTTTTTTTTTACACTACATGACCATGACCATAGGAAATAGGAACTAATTTTGCAATTTTTGTCGTTAATATAATTTTAACTAGGGTATCAGAAATTACGCTCACATACATTCATACACACACGCAGACTTTTTAGTATGTTTTACCACGGGTTTTACTTAAAAAACCCATTGATCTAAGCGAAAATTACACAGAAAACGAAAGAGAACCTTGTCCATTACTGGCATCTATCTCGTACTATGTTATTTACATTAAACGGTGCATTACAACAGTATCGTTTACCCAAACGAACACCCGGACTGAACTGGTTCAACCATTGCTCCATTTGAAACCAATAAAAATATTGCGACAACCGATTGATATTCACAGTATTTGTTGCTGTTTATACCTTTATAGGTTGTTTTTAATTATTATTTTTATTATAACTAGGGACCAGCCTTAGCAGGGTCCAATTTCCCGTGGATTTTACAATATTTTTCACAAATCTGTCCTTACGATTATACGTTAATAACTAACGCTCAAAATATTCTATTTCGTTTTATCGTTCTCAAATGGCTTGATCTAAGAAAATAGGATTATTTTTTTATGTATATATATATATATATATATATATATATATATATATTATGTATCCCGTATAGATAGACGACTAAAATGCATAAAATCTCATGCGAGATAAATACTTATGTAATCGATTCTCGGTCTAAGTACGCGAATGTGTGCTTAATTTCTCATACAGTAGATACACAAAATAAGCCTAGTTAGGGGTCAGCTGCTATAAAAAGTTGATAGAATAATTAATTATATTAACCCCAAACAATATCTTAACAATTTCGAATTAAAATTACAGTGTACAGACTCAATAAGATAATTAATTGTCCATTACAAATAGCGAGCAACAATTGGATTAAATGATCAATAGAACATAGTTAGTACATGTTTATGAAGTAATCGAGTCACGAGTCCGTCCGTCGCTCCGGGGTATAGGTCACTTGGGAAATAATTGGTAATAACAGCTAATTGATGAAGATAAAAATCTTAACATTGTAGGACAAAAGCATGAAAAATGAACTAAATTTCTTCTCAAGTTATTGACGTATGAAGTCCTGCTGAGCTAGCATGACTTCGGAAACGCGATATGATATAGCGATTTATCGACATCCAACTGTCAAAATATGATAAAGAAAATTACACGCCATAATATATTAATATTACCACGTGATAAATTTTATCACGTTTGGTTATGCTTGCGAAATCAATATAGCTATTTATCGACATCCAACTGTCAAAATATAATCGGCATATTTAATGTTGTCATATCGTAGCACGCGATATGACAACATGCTCGCGAAATCGATATTATATCGTGGTGTCGATATATTATTTTATGACGCACAGTCATGCTAGGGGGGCTGGTAGAGTTATATCATGATACTTTTTTACCCCCGTAGTTCCCGTTCCCGTGGGAATACGGAGATAAAATATAGGTGTTAGATAGCCCATTTATCGAGGAAGGTATAGCCTTCCTCCCGGCTATCAGTCCGCACCTTTATTTTTATGCAATTTGATATGTGTCCGTTTTAGGAAGTAAATAACTCTATGATCGAACACTGATAGAGTCAAAAGGTCAGGTCATAGAGCTTGAATTGCTGTAATCATTGACTGGGCTACAAAGGAAATCATTTGGATAAATGGACTATAAAAATATATTATTTCATATTATATGATTTTAAGATTTTTATCTTATTTTAACTTTAGCGCCTAACATTTTATGACTTCACGAAATAAAACAGACCTTCCCTAAAAAGCGGGCTATATATTATGTAAAAATACGTATTCCAATTAGATAAGTACATAGTTCCTGAGATTAGAGCGTTCAAACGAACAAACATATTCTGCGTCTTATAGTATTTACAAAGCACAAACTAAGTAACAATTTAAAGGCATAAAATAGCCATAAATCTAAGTAATAGACAACCTAACCGATTAAGCTAAACGCTAACAGATTATTAATACCATCTTGTAATGCGAATATCGTAAGAAAAATAAAATCGATCAATTGCTTTCTCTATGGTTCACGGCGTGCATTTATGTGAACTAGAAAGTTGTCTATGTCTAGCTAACCTTCTCATGCTAACAGTAGCATAATGTGTAATATAGTATACGGGTAGTTTAGCGGTCAACTGGTGTCTGTGTATGACCACTTAGCGCTTAGAAACTTATAATTACTGTCTCATGAAAATGTTGGCAAAGCACGAAGATTTTAATGGTGTATTTTCAGAATACAAATAATGTTCCTGTTTGAGTTTCTCGAAGGTTCTATGTCTGTATTTTTATTCTCGACTAGCTGTGTCCCGCGGTTTCACCCGCGTTTATTCGAACTTTTCTCACCTATTAAATCTTCCCTAGACCTCCACGAACATTTCAAGACCAAGATATGATAAATCCGTCCAGCCGTTCTCGAGTTTTAGCGAGACTAACGAACAGCAATTGATTTTTATATATATTACTAGCTGTGCCCCGCGGTTTCACACGCGTAGTTCCCGTTCCCGTTCCCGTGGGAATTTCGGGATGAAAAATAGATGTTGGTCGATTCTCAGATCTACTGAATATGCTCACAAAATTTCATGAGAATCGGTCAAGCCGTTTCGGAGGAGTATGGCAACGAAAACTGTGACACGAGAATTTTATATATTAGATATAGATTTTTTATTGCCTAGGGAATCCCGCATTAAGTAATAGAGAGCAAAACTAGTAAGCTTTTTAAAAATAAATTCCTCATTTTTTTTTCAAACTAAAAGAAGCACAACAAAGTACAATAATTTCTCTAATATATCAACATTTGAATGTGGTAACATGTCCAGTACAATATCTAATCCACAACAATATCTGGTCGCAGTGATGTCGCAAACGCGTCGTGATCTCGAATGTATCGTTCTACATAATTCGCTTGAATCGAGTTACAACTCGATTGGACGTTCACCTTACACGGGTTAGAGTACAAAACTACGCTTTTTGTAAGATTTAAACTAAATCTTTGTGTAAAAACGTGTCGAATTACAAGTGTCGATTTTGACCCAGTTTTGGTTAAAATGGATGACATGTACGGTGTTTGTAATTAGAATACATTGAAGATCAAGTAAAGTGTCGTCATATTATCAGCAAATAGATATCTCTTAGAGTACTCTGCTGCGGATCCATTTAAAATTTTAAAAGAACCAATCAGAATTCTAACTTTACTCATGTCCTCAAATTATTATGATTAACGGGATATTTACCATGTATATTATTTAGGTATTTCAAGATATTTCGACGCTAATGCAAACGACATGATCACGGATGAACTCAGAAAATTAATCAATCCCGTTAATCAAATGATTTGAGTGCTAATAACCATGATAACTAAAAAAACTATATTTACTCATGTCACTTATCCATACCCCTGTTCTCATTATTCCAATCCAAAAATACTATAGTGCAAATAACAATTAAGAAATGCCTTTAAATATTATACACCCAGACAAGTTAGAGATAAAACCATATTACACTCAAATAAAGCTACTGTTTTAATAATATATTTTACCGAGTAAGTACCTACATATTTAATAAACGTTTAACGAAGTTATTTAACAAGTAGATACTAATCGTGTAGGCTTATTTTATTACTCAAGTTAAGGTGTCTTCAAAGTTCTAAACATTACATTACACACCATTATACGGAACCGACTTGTCATTATTTACTAAGAGATAACATGTTATATTACTGCAATGAAAACTCTATAGTTATTCATGACCATATTAAAGAGGTAAGTATGTAAGTTTGTTTGGTATTTTTCATTATTACTCTATATAAAATGTGTAAATATACCTTAGGTATAGAAAGGTTTCATAATATTGTTCACTCCTACTAAGTTAAACATGCATTGTCTATACAATGCATGTTTAACGTAGATAATTACATGTATCATAGAACAATATGAATAAATTTCCAGTATTGTCGATTTCTGATTCTTAGTTTACAATCCAATAGTTATACGTGTAGTATTTTTTATTAGTAGGTACTCAGTTTTACCAATCATGTTGTATTCTATGTATTCAGTTTATTTCTTAATAGCAACGCCCCGCGGTTTCACCCGCGTACTTCTTGTTCCCTTGAGAATGAGGGAATAGCAATGCTAAAAACCTTTTTCTTGAATCACTCTATCAAAATCCGTTGCGTAGTTTTGAAGATCAAATTTTTAAGCATATACATATAGACAGAAAGTGACAGCGATTTAGTTTTTTACTATGTAATGATATAAACAAACATTTTTATACCAATCTGTTACAAAAACCGCTTTGCAATAAGTCTTCATAAAAAATAAGATACACGAAAAAGATATCCACATTATTCCAACAACATTACCCTCAAAGAAACAACATGTAAATGATCAATTTAAATCGACGCATACCGATTAAACCACGTTTTATTAACAATCGTTATCGTAATCCATCGCAACAAGTACAATGAATGTGTGAGAAAAATATAGTAAATGGCTCCCACAGACAGACGGCGAGTGGAAGAAACATAACGTTGTGAAATCTATACTTACATACATATAAATAAAATTGTTGTGTCTGTTTGTAATATTGAAATAACTACTTTTTACTAAATGCATATGAATAATTGTTTGTTTCGGCTAAACTCTGAAATGACTTTTTGACGGAACTTTTATAGGCAGGTAGCTAATAAGGAGTAACATAGGATACTTTGTATCCCAAAATTCCCACGGGATAAGGTTGTGCCTACGGGTTACAGCTAGTAAACAATAATATTACTCAATGAGAAGCAAAGCCGCGGCAATCAGAGAGACTTTTACCTTTTTAATACAACGCTTTTAAACTACACCATTATTGTAATTGACTATTTAAAACAATGATCGTTGTTAGACGTTCGATTTTATCGATCAGTTTCGTAATCGATTATTATCGTATAGTGTTATAATAAAATATTTTCTATTTAGAGGCCTAATAAGATGTTCAAATTAGAAAAACATGCATTCAGTTGTGGCCTCAAAGAAACTTAATAAACGTCAAAGAGCATACATGATAAGACTATAATAAACAAGTATTAAACAAGTAGTAAATTAATAAAAGTACCTACTACGGTGTCTTTTCTAAAACATCAATTAGCAATTAATAACTTAGACTCTTCGTAGCAAATGCAAAGTAGTTTAGCTACTCAAGTATACAAAATACAATACAACAATCACAACTACGCAATATTTAAAAGTAAAAAAACGTAACAATCACTATTACTTTTATAGTACACATTAAATCCAATAGGGATTAACTGACCTTAACATTTACAAGTAAATCGATAAAAAATCCATATAAATAATGGCTTTTAATAATTGTCTTATCCACTATATTATCTCGCACTTTTACTCCGCGACCTTGACAGCTAGAGCGGCCATTTTGATTAATTAACTTTTTAATTTGACATGAACGCCCTTGAGCTAAGGCATACTTACATAATCCGTCAGTTTTATGTCATTTCAGATGATAAATTATATGTATTCGATGTGACAAGATGTAATAGAGATTTTGCCGACAAAATCCGAAGGTATTAATTATAGCTTTTGAATCAAATTAATGATTAGTTTGTTAAGGATTTCGTAATCCATGACTGGTTAACAAGAATTTTTGTTTTGATATTTAAAGAACATGTTTTTAATATAGACAAGGTTAAATATAGATACCTATGTATATTATAAAGTCTACGTAATACAAAGTTTATTTGTTGTAGAGAAATTTAAATGGGAAATCATCTGTACGTGACCCGAGTGAACCCGAGGGTCATCACTAGTGAAAGCGATTCTTACTATTAAAAATATTTTATGACTAATACTGAATGTTAAACATTAGTTTTTATACTTTGGAGGAAGTTATTTGTTTAATAATATAGCTAACTCGCACGGTCCTACACTTTCAACCGCGCTAAATTTTATTTTACTTTAAAACCTTACTCTAGATTTCTAGAGTCACTCTATCTATTATGTATTTTTTATGATATTTTATATGTGCTGTCATTTGAGAGGTCTTACCGTGCCGTAACACAGTTTCTAACTAGCACGGGAGGTAATGTCTCGATTATTGCTCAAATGTACTTATTGTAACAAAAGCTTTATAAATTAATTGATTTGATTTATTGATGAAAACTGTTAAAAAAAGAAAACTGAAAGGGACTACATACAATGGGATCTTTACTATAGATAGAGCAATACGTTTCACTTAAAACAATTAATTTATTATTTAACGTTTACACCAATTTCCAAATCATTCAGCTTTCATAATATAATAACGAAGCAATTAAACAGTAGTTATTCTATTAAAAATCACTTAGAGACCGACAATGGATGTTCTATTGTATGATACAATACCGACTCTAATGGAGGACCCGCGACTGAACGGATATTGCTAATTTATATTGTTTTATATGTTATGAAATTATATTATATGGCGTTATTTATATTAAAAAAGGTGCCCACAGTGACTTCAGACGAGTGTGTTTTTAAAAAAATCCTTTCAGACGTACTTATAAAATCTTGTTCTATCAATTTTCATCAAAACCTCAAAATATAAAACATTTTTTTTTTGTATAGCACTTTGTCGTCTTTCGCCCCGTTTCAAGGTAGCTCTACATTCTATGAAATCCGCGAAAACCATCTGCTAAACTACATATCTACTGTGTAGTGTAGATGGTTTTAACAACCTCTCAAACTTTTGTTTGCTCTATTTAAAGAAGCTTACGAGTACATTACATATTATCAAAACAAGCTCGCTCTATTTAATCTACCCAATTAACCATCAAAACAAATAATCAATTAGGCTCCTCACTCAATGGATCAAATACCAAACGTACCGTTACAATACGCGAACCATTTAAGTTATATAACACACGTCACAGTCTGGTTAAGGTCGCGTGACGATGCGCGGGCGCATACATTAACATTACCCGTCTGTCTGCACATCTTCCGTGTGACAACGACATGTTATTAAGTGGTTCACCCGGTTTTAATCAAGTATTTGATTTATTAATTTTGGGATGCAAAATATCGTATATTCTGTGCCTAGATTTATTGGTTATGTATGTACTTATATCAAATCTCGCTCTAATCCGTTTGTAGAGTGAAATACCCTGGTTTGCGTACTTTATCAATTGCTGTATATCTATGCAGGTAAGATTAGTTTTTATTCATTATTACATCTACTTACTATGTACCTAATAGAATAGCGACATGGAATCTGTTTAAATAAATATCATTGGTCGAAAGTATATTCGCGTATCTCTTCTAATGACTAATTATCTTTTTGTTCAGTTCGTAATTGCCAGGACAAAAATATTAAAGTACATTTTGCAAAACAAGAAAATTTCGTCCTATTAACCAAGGCATGTTACTAGTTAATATTCAAACAAAATATCTACAAACAACCTTAAAAGTGTACAATAACATTGCGTTTGGAGCAAAATGTACGAATACAGTTAGAAAGGATTTATCAAGGTGAGTCCGCAAATAAATACACGTCACAGTGGTGGACGTTAATTGTTTCTAGAAACCACTCTGTTATCTGGAGGAGATTACTTACGGCGATAAGGTTTAGTGTTTAGTAGAGGTAGGTGTTTGTAATTTGGATGTAGGAAGTATTTTAAAACTGATTGTTTGATATGAAAAATCTGTCAATTAGTCTATTAATCTTTAAATATTATAGTAACAAAAGCTACATACTCGTAAGAGCTTAATCAGACTTATATAAAAAAGGCGTAAGTTATTTATGTTTGTATAAAACCTTTAAAGAATACTTATGAATGTCAAAGAGTTTATAAGTAAGTGGGTAGGGCAGCTTTTCGCAAACGGATTCGGAAAATGTGAACAAAAAATATCGGCAAGAATGTGTCTGGTACTTTCACTCTTTTTTCATTAAAATAAAAGTTCACATCTTCACCTTTAAAAAGTGCTTAAAATAATTACATTCACAATTATTGTAACAAGCACCTTCCCTCGTATATCATCCTCGGTCAATGGAAATATTCTCAGACCACATTCCGATGTAATTTCCCTTCGTCCTTTTGTCGAACAAGGTCTTGACTTTTACTAACGATCTCAGATAAAATTTAATTGCGATAAAAAGCTATGTTGTCTTTGAACAAAAAGCCTACAGTTTTATTGGAGAATGCCTTATTTATAATTTAAATATGTTATATATTTAAATATGTGACATTGTACGGTAATTAAATTGTAAAATAAAATACCTGCGAATTTAAACGATTTAACGGACTTTTATTTCAATGTTCGCGTCTTCTTTTTCAATGTTATTATTTTTAAGCATTTATTTTGGAAATTTAACTATAAATAAGTGAATTCTGGTACATTTATTTATCCATATTAATATTATAAATGCGAAAGTAACTCTGTCTGTCTGTCTGTTACCTTTTCACGGCTAAACTACTGAACTGATTGACTTGAAATTTGGGCTATGTTTTATCCTGAAATTCCCACGGGATCGGGAACTACGCGGGTGAAACCGCGGGGCACAGCTAGTTAAATAAAAAGTTTTTATATTATTCGTATTAATTTATCTTATACCATGGAAAATACTATCATTCCTAAGTCTCCCGAAGTACCCCAATACAAAATTTTATCAAAATACAGTTCGATGGTCGACAGTTTACTTTTTACCTTGCCAAGCTGATAAAGTTACTTACGGTATTAACTATTTATACATATCCAGTATTACCGGAAAACTCTTAAAAGGTTTCCAATGAAATACCAACCAGCATGAGTTACTTGCAATTAAATTTAAACCTTATTTAACCTAAAATACAGTTTTTAATTGATTATTCAATGAAACTTGAAGAATGCACACTCTAACATGTGATGAATTTCTCAATCAATATCTTGATTTAGAGAAAAATATTTTAAGAAGTCCCGGGAGTGCCCGTTTGGACTTCTTGCACCATCCTTCCGTTACATATGTACATCAAACATAAATACTTGTAAATATACCTATTAAGGTTTAAATATGAATGAATAGACGCATTCACCATGCTTGCCCAATACATGATGAAGATCTCAAACTTGAGTAAAATTTTGTAACATAAAAAATTTGCGTTACTCGACTCAGGAATCGAACGAGTGACCCTGGCCTTCGTCTAAGCTTTGTGTGTGTAGTATGCATATAGCCAAAACCGCATATAAACATATTTTTTTAAATAATTAAGTTTATATTGCATTCCGCGGTTAACACGATAGTTTTTTTTGTATGTTAACATTATTATGTATTATACTTAACCTCATTTGGATCTCTCTTAGTCCTTTTGGATTAGAAGAATAAGAATTGTAACTTACCTGTAACAAAAAAAAACAAAATATAAGTACAAACAAATAAATGATAGAACCATTTAGAACCTTCAATCTATCTTACACCTAAATTTACAATTTAACATTTTCACAGTAACTGTGCAATAATCCGCGTTCTTCTGTTATAAAACAACAAAAAATACCCAGAAATGTCTTACGAAATTCTGTGCAAATAAACAGTAATATTTTACATAACGCTGTATGTGAAGTCGTAGACAATTGGACATAATACCGAATATATTCTGTTGCACATAAAGTGTTAATAACATATACGAAATATTCGAGTAACTAGCTCTCAGGTACACTTAATAGTCTATTTAAACTCACTTTCAGATGAGGTAACGTTCTTTTGTAGTTTATTATTAAATGAAAAAGTATGATGTAGATTTTTTACTATTTCTAACGTGCTATGTGTACTGCGTAGTTATTTTAATTGATTTTTCTGTTCTTAACCACTCATTATATGCGATGTGTCCTTATGACAAACTATATTGCTGAAATTAGTCGAGGAATTCAACTTAAAGTTTCGTATCTACCATGTCTTATTGTTTTAGGGATAAAATTATGTACTTGTTTGGTATTATTGTTTGTTTTATCGCGAAATTAGTCGGATTTGAAATAAAATATTTGTGTTACGCGAGTAAAGTGACATCGGACCCTACGAAAGGTCGGTTTCATGGGGTCTATTTGTAATATACCCTTTTTTCTAACCTAAACGTACCTGTAACATATCTCTATATATAAAAACGAATCCCTATTTCCCTTGGTCACGGCATCACGCGTGAATGACTGAACCGATTGACTTGAAATTTGGTAAAGGGATAGCTTATGGTCCGGGGAAGGAAAAAGATATGTTTTATCTCGAAATTCCCACGGGATCGGAAACTATACGGGGCACAACTATTACTTTATATTGTTAGACAGTTAAAGCAGTGTCCGCCAAAATCATATCAAAACAATCAAACTAGCCAAAAATTCCTATAAGCCATTACGAAACAAAATTACATGGATATCGTTACACCCAAGATCAAACGGTAATAACTACATACAATCGTTTGTTGCATCATACAGACGGACAGCGCGACCTTAACTTTTATAGACAACATAACTACAGCTACAGCTACCGGACGATCTTGGATGTTATTGGGCGTTTTGTTGTTAAACTCGAGACGCGAGTTAGAGGGTTATGTAAGAGGCGAACTGCGGGGTTTGTGAGTTAAACTGAACGTATGGTGCGTGTGGTTACTTAGATTAGATATGTGAAAAGAACTCTCTGTCTGTTTTGTGTTTTCTTATCTGTTCTTTTTTAACCCCCGACGCAAAAAGAGGGATGTTATAAGTTTTACGTGTCTGTGTGTGTGTATCTGTCTGTATGTGGCATCATAGCTCCCGAACGGATGAACCGATTTCAATTTAGTTTGTTTTTATTAAAGGGGACTTACGTGCGAGTGTTCTTAGACATGTTTGATGAAAATCGGTTGACTCGTTTAAAAGTTATGAGGGTTTGAAAGTAATTGTGGCGGGGTTTTTTTTAATTTTTAATTTAATGTTATTATGAAGTGAGATGCTGTCGCGAGCTCATCTTACTGTAATACATCTAAATATAATATAAATCAAAGGTGACTGACTGACTGACTGACATAGTGATCTATCAACGCACAGCCCAAACTACTAGACGGATCGGGCTGAAATTTGGCATGCAGGTAGATGTTATGACGTAGTCATCCGCTAAGAGAGAATTCCCACGGGATTGTGATATACGCGGGTGAAACCGCGAGGCACATATATTCTTACTATAAAGGCCGTCGTATTTGGCTAAAACTAGTCAAGGGATTTGACTATGATTGGTATTATTAAAATATTTACATGATACCTTTTTGCAACTACTAGCCGTGTCCTATATCCCATAACCTAACTAAAAAATGTAACAAAACTCAAACTTGTCAAACAACAATATCATAATCCCTCGTTACTCTAGTTACGGGAAGTGAACTTATGAAATTATCGATTATATTATAGAGAAAGTAATTCTCCGAACTGGTTGTTGGACAACACTAGATGTGTTACGTCACGAGAGCGGACCCACAGCGGAATGAAGGGCGGAATGTGGAACGAATGAGTCCTTGAGCAAGAAATCGTATGCTCGGTCTTTGTGAATGAACTTTTACTCATATGAGGTTTATGATACATACGAGGGGGGGTCAAAAAGTTCGCGGAATGGAGGGGATAGCGGGGGGTGGGGGACCTGCCGCAGGTAGTAACTAATGAGCAACTCTTTGTGAGTATATATGCCAAGTTTGAACCTGATTGTGTCAATAACCTTTGACCTGTCGTCGATCAAACAAGTGAATCCGGAAGAAAAACTTGAACATGGAAAAAATCGAGTTTCGTGCCGTCATAAAGTTCCTCACTAAGCAAGGAAAACCACCTCAGAAAATTTTGGAAGAAATGTTATCAGTATACGGGGACTCTTGCCCTGGGAAAACCATGGTGTACAAGTGGAATAGCCTTTTCAAGCAAGGCAGAGAGTCTCTTGAAGACGACCCTCGCTCAGGACGGCCGATTGAGGCCACCACCTCAAACATCGTTGAAAAAGTGGAGAATCTTATACTGGAGGATACTCGTTTGAAGAAGAAACAACTTGCAGAAATGGTTGGAGTATCACCTACAACCATTTTAAATATTCTACACGACAATCTTGGGATGTCAAAAGTCAGCGCAAGATGGGTGCCAAGAATGCTCACACCACCACAGAAACAGCTGCGCGTCGAGTATTCAAAGGAGTTTTTAGACCTCTGTAGCGCCGACAAGGAAGGAATTTTTGCAAGACTTGTTACTGCAGATGAAACTTGGGTTCATCATTATGAGCCTGAGTCGAAGCAAGAGTCTATGCAGTGGCATAAAAAGGGTCAGCCCCCCCCTAAGAAATACAGGGTGTCACAATCGGCTGGAAAAATCATGGCAACTGTTTTTTGGGATACAGAGGGTATTTTATTAATAGATTATAAAGATAAGGGTGTTTCTATAACGGGAGAATACTACGCTAATCTACTAAGACAATTAAAAGAAGCAATCAAGGAGAAAAGGCGGGGAAAGTTGACAAAGGGTGTGCTGCTTTTGCATGACAACGCACCGGTACACAAGAGCCGCGTTGCGATGGCTGCCCTTCATCACTGTGGCTTCGAAATGTTAAACCATCCTCCCTATAGTCCAGACTTAGCCCCCTGTGATTATTTTTTATTTCCCAAATTAAAAAAAGAGCTTCGGGGGAAGAAATTTTCCGATGATGAAGAAGTCAAGTCGGCGATTTCGGCCTATTTTGAGGACAAAGACAAATCATTTTTTTTCGACGGTATTAATAAGTTAATAGAGAGATCTGAAAAATGTATTCGACTTAAGGGGGAATATATTGAAAAAGAAAAATAGTACAGTATTTTATTTCACCCCCCTTCCCCTCCGTTCCGCGAACTTTTTGACCCCCCCTCGTAATGTTGGAATGTAGAGCGTATTTAATTCATAACTCATAATAAGGGAACGGTACCTTAATCCTAACCTATAAAGAAAATCAATAGAAAATATCACATTCACTCAATATGATAAAGCGACAGGAAATCGGCCAGTAATTCGTTAAATTAAATGTTAATTATATTGATCGAAAGTTTGAAATTACAAGTCCATACAAAAGACATCAACGCGCTCACACAGTTTTGGTATGTTATCAAAATGAATTCTAATATATTTTTTTAATTTAGATTTCTGGATAGTAGCCTATCATAAATATCAGCGAAGAATCATATTAATTGTTTTATTGCATGTTTTGTACTATAATACCGCGACTTTGACCCTCCAACACGTCCCTAAGTTAGTAAACTTTAGATTTTTATAAAAACATTTTCTACTGCATGCCTAAGCATGACACTATATTATTAGCAAACATTTAACTATTATATTACGCAATTAAACGCGATAAATATTCCGCTATTTCAATAGTAAAAGCTACTTACTAGACTAGACTTAGTATAGTACATAAAAAGTATATAATTACGTCTATGATATACTTTCGCAGAACATGTAATAATATTAATGATTTATTTAACCGATAAATAATAACATAAACTACACTGGTTACTAAACCGCACCAAATATTGCGTACTTTCTAAAGAAACATTATTACAATGATTAATTATTTAGCGAACTACATAAATTGTTGATTCACAATCGATTTTTATGTGGGTAATTTATTACAGGTATGTAATGAAGGATGTGGAGTTGAATGAATATCATCAACAGTCGTCACATAGAGTTTGAGGTCTCTAAAAGTCTACGTAGTTTTACCCCCGTTGTTCCCGTTCCCGTGGGAATACGGGGATAAAATATAGCCTATAGCCTTCCTCGATAAATGGGCTATCTAACACCGAAAGATTTTTTTCAAATTGGACCAGTATAAATATAGTTGTTGTTGTTGTTGTTGTAGTTCTCGTATAAAAAAACTATTTTTTATTTTCGATATTCATTTCTTGTTTCATATTGTCTCAACTTCGTATCTACGAATATAACTCTTACATTACCGATACACAGTTATGTAGTTAGCAACATTATCTCTTCTTAGTACCACAAAATTAAATTAAACCGCGCATTACAAATATGTACACATTTTTTGCGTCACAAACTAACTGAAATTGAATTATATAGTAATAATCATAATAAATTACAGGTAGGAGGTCCGCAATGACAGTTAATCAAATGTTTCGTCAATTAGTTGCTCAATGTGTCCGCGAGGTGGCGCTATGTTCCTGCATCATTAATAATGACATACATACGGATGGGCTGACATTTAGATCAGGAATTAGCTAAATTAGACATGTGACCACACGAGTATGTGACTGAGTGGAAGCTGTGTTTTGAGTGGTCCTGGGTTCTGTTTCTGGTTTGGTAAATGGTACAATATTTTTGAGAAATGCATGTTTTCTTTTTTCACTGACCATATGCATTGAGCAAAGGTAGTGATTTAGGGACTAGACACACTTATTCAGCTCCATTCAGCGTTTATCCATACAAAATCGTTGGATAAATGCGCTACATATTGGACAAACTCTGAATGGAGCTGAATAAATGAGTCTAGTCCCTGACACACCTATTCTTTCATACTGAATAAAGAGATTCGCTTGCTCTTCAGTAGAATACTTTACATTACTTTCGGGTGAGTAATTTTATAGTAAAGTTAAAGATATGTTCTTCGTACGTTTTTTAATTAGTAACGAGAATTTTATATTTTAACTAGCGCCTCGCTGTTTCACCCGCGTAATTTCAATTTACCCCCCTTTTCTCCCCGTAGGGGCGGAATTTCCAAAAATTCTCTCTTAGTGGTAGCCTACCCCAACAAACACACGTGTCAAATTTCAGCTCTCTACGACCAGTAGTTTCGGCTGTGCGTTGTCTGTCAGTCAGTACATCACTCAGTAACGGAAGGGTTTTATCACTTCATATCACTAAAGATAATTTTGTAATAAAAGTTAGATTTTTTAGATGTAATAAATAAAAAAATAATGGAAATCCAAAATGTCAAACTACTTTATTTTAAAATAACATGTTTTTAATATAATTTGATTGATTAACAATTATAATTCTTTTCCTGAATCCTCAACTTGGTCGAAATATCTTAGTTAGACTAATAAATTAATAAACTATTTTAGATAAATCTAAAATATTTGAAAAGGAAACTTTTAGTCACTGCTTTAAGCCGCCCTACTAATGCCCGCCCCCGCCCAAATTATTATCACTTATAATAAACAAAAAATTAGTTATGGATAAGTTACGCTAGTACTCATTATTATACTGTGGTTAAGTGCTAAAAGAAGATGGAGTAATAAAAAAAACTAAATAAAATTGATAATACCACATCTTCTACAAAGGAAAACTAACCTCTATTTTACCGCGAGTGACGCCGCAGGGCATAGCCAATGACAACACGTAACTAAAACTAAATCACTACACACAAAAGTGAGATAAGAACATTAATGTTCCACTCTATGTACAATCACATCACATAATGGTGTTTCTTGTGCACAGAGTAATGATCATTTGGGGTCTTTATTTATATATATAGAGAAAAAATCAGAGTTTGTGTCTGTCTGTAAAGTTATTTTTTAATTATGTTTTACAAAAATTTAAGCACACTAACTTAACACTTTATATGTTTTATTTTTATTTTGTTAGGGATATTACGTTTTCCCTTTTATTACGTACGTTTAGCTCTGCTAGCTTGGCACGGGTGCAATTTTCCTATGATTTTTTCAAAATTTTATGTCACACAAACATTCAGACACTAATTCCTGCAAACTTAACTGATCTTAGAATACAACAATCAATAATTTAAAAAAATCCAAGCCCAATAAACTGAAGCATTTTTATATGTTTTATATGTTATTAAGGTGTTGGTGTGATTATTAAATAAATAAATATCAAAGTAAATATGTAATAATTAAATAAATAAGTAAATATAAAGCAAACAACACCGCGGGGCGCAACTAGTGTATACAAACAGTAGACACGACCACGACATGGTAGCCGTAAACAATTTGACCATTACGCAATAGGAAGTAAAATAAAGCGAATAACTTAGAAAACTTCACATAAACATTGGAAAGTAACATTATATTCGGAGCGGCGTGAGTACGTACTGACGATTGTATAGGAGTGGAAGGTTATGTGGTTAGATGATTTTATATTTAATATCTAAAAATGAGAAGTTTGAACTTGTTTCTTGTCATTACAAGGAACCAAACTGTAGAGGTTACACATAGACAGTTATAAACAAAAATATATAATTAGGAAAACTATTTGCACAGAATTGCCACATACAGGGTGTCCGGGCATCGATGTTGAATACCCATTTTGTAATGGAGGCCGATAGAGAAAATCGGAATCGTGATTAAAACGCCATATTTTATTAAATGAAATGAATAGTTTATGGTGATGTGACACACAGTATTATCTTATAATCTAAGTAATATTAATTACAATTGTCACAAAGGGTTCCAGCTCAGCATGTTGCCAGTTGAAACAACTGACGCTGGTCTTCCAATGAACCTATTGGTGATTTTACCTTTAAAGTATCCGACATCGATGGCCGGACACCCTGTATATAATGTGAAGCCTCCTTACAATAATCGTCAACGAGAGGGCAGCCTTTGCCCTGAGATCTTACATTTATTTCTCTGTTTAAAAATAAGAATGATTTTGAATATTTATGTTTAAACTTACTTCAACAAACAAACAAATCTTTAATTAACAATACATAAACAATTAGTTCCAACTAACATTCCTAAGCCACTCGTGATGACTCCCGCGTTCGATTAGTCGCGGATCCGTGGGTCATCGAGGAAGGCTCATTGTGTGCTGACCTCACAATACGTGGATAATTACACGTTTACGTCTGCGGTTACAAGATATTTGATTAATGTCTAATTGTTGAGATTCCTGTGTCTTGTTCCTGTTATTTTTTTATAGTTTTTGACGCCGAGAAAATGCATTACCACCAAAAGCGGGGAGGAATAATTTAGCTACGAGTATTTATTTTAAAAGTTCTATTGAATAGTTTAGTAATTAACGTAATATAGTATAATCCATAACTACGTCATGTTACTAATAACATGACATAGTTATGCAATAGCAATTGGCTTCTAAATTATCATTATAAGTATACAGGATATTTATTGTTATAAGTTTATTTATTTATTTTGAGTTTCCGATATTTCGACGCAGTTGGAACCGCTATGCTTATGGATGAAAACTGACTATAAAACTTAACTGACCCCTAACTATAGATTTAAATAAAAATTACCTGTAACGAAATAATTCCAAAAATTCAACCCGCATTTGATATTTAACAGCCCATCAATCAATGCTCTATCACTAGAGATGTTTTATATATTTTTCCATATTTTTTACATAAATCCTTGTTTATAATTAGTAAAGAACGTTATTAAATCCTAGACCAAATGTTAATTACCCCATATATCATTCAAAAAACAAGTTAACCCTTCATTTAATAATTAATTTTGATTTAAAACACACAAAATATTTTTATCCTCAACATTCAATTAAATTATTCTGACATATCTAAATGTCAACACTGAAATGTATATCAGTTACTGTAGTTTGTAAAATATACTTTATTTGTAAGAAAATAGGGTTTATTTTAGTGATGAGTCGTGTTTAATTTATGCAAGCGAGTCGCGACCGTGGGAATACACTAGTTCGCCTTGTGAACCGAAGAGTTCGACGTTGCAAAACTGTTGGTACTTTTATATTTGTCTTGAGATCTCTAACTGTGTCTTGTTAAGGCAGGTTTATCGTGATAGGACTGCCAAACGAAAGTTGGGAGTTCGATTCCTTTGCTAAGTTATTGATCTAAAATGCCACTGTATCTCAGTCTGAATGTGTATGAATGTAGCTTAGATACAGGTAATGTACATAATCCTAGTTAGAGGTCAGTTGCTAATCTCAAAATTATTATTTAAAATGTAGTAAAGTAAGACATTTAAAGTTAATTATTTATAATACCAACCTTTTACATATATATAAACTTAATTGTGTCAATTATGTTTCTCAAGCATTTTATACTTAAATTAATTGAATACAATTTTCGGTTCAATTATTCAGTGATTGCGTTTCCATTACGTTATGAAACGGTAACAATTACTTTTATATTACATACTTAGGTAAGTTTAATATTGATTGCTTTCAATGTAATAATTTAAAACGACAGTCTGTAGTAGAGCAACAGGAGCCAAACAAATCTTTCAAATGTTTGGTCTACTGGATTCATTTGGACAAAATCAGAAATAAATATATTTAGTACAATGCATAATTTAAGTCAAAATAAGTTTAAAATAAAATAATAATAACTGTGTGTTATTATAAAACAACAATGGCGTCACACATCTGTCAAACAACTGTGAATTACAAAACCGACACAATAAAATTTGCAAATAATATAAATATAAATTAAAATATTCATCTCGATGAATATTTCATGAAGATAAAACCAAAGATACGTTTAATTTGATTCGATAAGATAACGTTTACAATGTTATATTTACAAACGCCTATTGTTTGGGCCCAGGCGGGTAACGTTTGAGAGCCAGTGACCCGGTTAGCTAACAACTAGTTTGTAACGTAATGATAGGTCTTCGGCGCAAAAACATTGAACACTTGACCTTATTTCCACGGGATAGGATTCTAATCAGTTTGTTTTGTGTCAACGAGAATCTTATTATGCTATGCGTGAACTGTGGCTTGCGAAAATATGCAAAAAATATGTGTTGAACAACATTTTTATTGCTGGCAACCTTTTTATTGGAGTCGTAATCAAAGGTGAGAAAACAAACATACTGGATATATTGTTGGGATATTGTTTAATGATTCAATTGTTGCGTATAAAAATAATAAAAAATGTGTTTGAATAATTTTAGTTGTTTATTTTGTATTTGAATCCTTATGTTTTCATCTTAGTGTTTTACAATCCTGAAACTAGACTTGTATGGTATATTTAATATAGCTAGATAAATAGATTGATTGATTGGCGTTATGACTTCGTTTGCCCGTATCAGTGATCTTAAATTGAAACCATTCCTTCTCCTTAAAAGTCCAACACCACTTAAAACCTATCACCTCATTCGATAACATCTCACTCCGCCCACACAACCCCGTGATCCTCACGAGACGCACAATCACGAGACGACATCGTGTTACGGAACACCCTCGCCCTCGCCCTGTCACGGTATCACGATAAACAGAACATTACAAGACTTTATGTGCACTAAAATCCCACTACGGAGCAAAGGTCCCGCACTCACTGGTGATATTAGAACAGTGGTATCAGTTTGATATAGGTAGGTGTAATTATTACGATTGACTAATGTATTTATGAGTTCAGGTGAGATTGGTTGAAAATATTAAATTATGTTGAAAATATTTTATTTGAATCGGGATTCGAATCTACTACGGAAGGCTGACCATCATGTGGGACTCATAGTCAGGAAGAGAGAGAGGAATCGAATCTACTACCTTAATTACAAGACAACTGAATTAGTTATTATTGATTGATATGATTGGAGATATCGATATAAAAACCACAATAGTATGACTGTATTTATAGTAGACCCAAATACATAAATAATTATGCAATTATTCAATAAAAACATATAGCCATATACACAGATACCAAAAATAAATATAAGGCTAAAACCCAGAAAAAAATGTGCTAAAAACGGTATACAACCTTCAATTAGGTGATCAAGACCAATATCAATAATTAAAAAACGAAACAAGTCACACTCCCACATTTTATCGTACTTTATAGTCATATGTGAATTATCAATGATTTATTATCTAACTTATTATCTCTCATATACCTAACCCTAGCAGCTCCCCGCAGTTTCACCCACGTAGTTTTCAATTTACCCCCCTTTTCTTCCTCTAGGGGGGAATTTCCAATAATCCTCTCTTAGTGGTAGCCTACTCCCCCCAACAAACACGCGTGCCAAATTTCAGCTCTCTACGACCAGTAGTTTCGGCTGTGCGTTGTCTGTCAGTCAGTCAGTACATCACTCAGTAACGGAAGGGTTTTATCACTTCATATCACTTAGATCTTTTAAATTATACATAGGATTTTGGTGAAGCAATAGATACCAGTAATTCAAGACAAAGATTTCTATGTACCTATTACAACATTTAATGCTCGGCTAAAGCCGTGGACTAAAGCTACTTTAAACTAATAAATTCGTACATTGTATCTACCTTCAATACCTTACAGAGTATCTAACTTTGCGGTCAATTATGATGACTCAACCCCGAAACAAAGCTCAAGGAATGATCAATTACTGTTGCAACGGCTGTCAGGCTGCGCCTACGCACGCTACGTGCGCTAAACCTGGCTGTTTGTTTCTATGATCTTGTCTATGAATAGAGACATAAAGGAGTTCTTTATTGCGTAAATTGGATTATTTTTAAAATAATGTATGGTTTTGATGTAATAACTCCATAATCATCAGTATTAAAGGATACGAGTAAATTAACTAAAACGTTTATATTTTGACATCACAGATCCAAGGCAAAAGTAGATTTTGGAAATTCAATGTCGAGGTATAGGAAATTCAATTCCTGAATCTAGAGATGATTACTTGCTATTTTCCAAAATTTTACAAAACTGTTCGAGTTTGAGATCACCAACACTCACTTCAACATGGTGATGATTTCAAACTCGAGCCAACAATACATACGTGTTGGTGATCCTAAACTTGACCTACGTTTCCTTGTTCACTCGCAAGCGTTGTGATTACCAGTCAATTACTCACATAATTGATTAAGAGATAAACGCAAAAAATACCATTATCCGTACACATCTAAGTTTATCATTAAGGCTTCGTTTCCTGTGGACGTTTTCACTTTCCGCCGTCGCCGGCTTTCATCGCGTTTTCACTTTCGATACACTTACTATAGTTAGAGTGATGTAATATTTAAATGTGTATAACGTGCGCGATAAATGTAATGTCTTACACCGTAATACATCTAAATGATGACGAGTTTGTTTTAATAGATTGCAGTAATGATTTTATTGATCATCGAAAGTGGTTTGAAGAAGATTATGGTTATGGTTTATTTTGTTTTTGTAGCGGCTCTGCCCTTTGACTCATCTGTTTAATGTAGGTATATGAAAATACCTACAACGAATCTATTAATAACCGTAATATAACGATTTATTAATGAACTAATTAATTAACTTTAGAAAGACCACATAAGATATTTTTTCTTTTGTATTTGTTACTATCAGGACAAAATTTATGTAAAAGAAAATCTTGAAAATCCTACAGGAAAATTGGACCCATGCGAACCGCTACTAGCTAACAACAAGTAAATTTTAAATTTTATTGATTTAATGAATGTAAAATCTAGCACCAAAATTATCATAATTAAACCATTAATTAAGTTACTTATGATAATTTCAATGTTAGTTACCATGATAACTATAAAAATACTTTGTAAAAGCAATACAGGATGGAGATATATGTTCCGAGTGATGAGAACATATTACGATAAGCGATCGCCTAATAACATACCACATGTCCATCTTACGATTTAAGCAATGTAATTCGTTTAAACTTCCGCAATTATAGCAGAACTCATTATACTCATCTCTAGACTTAATTGAGTTATGTGCCTGTGTTTCATTTCTATATTTTACATATATTTCTTTGTTTATCTACACAATATATCTAAATATATATAACTCAAAGGTGACTGACTGATATAGTGGTCTAACGAAAAATAGCATGCAGGTGTAGGATTTCCACGGTATTGTGATATATATATGTGTGTGAAACCGCGGGGCACAGCTAGTTAATGTTATAAAGCTGAATAGTTTCTATCATTGAACGCGTGAATATCAGGAACTAATAGTCCGAATTATTCGTACGAGAAATATAGGACATATAATTAACAAAATATGAGTTCAGGTGATAGATAGAGTTCATATAAATGGTGTTCTATTTGATCTAAGTATACATATGTTTTTAAGATGTCATAATTTGCTCCGATAATTTAAATAAATGAAAGTTCTAGTTCATTCTACATTGTTTGTGATAAAGTACCCGTACAAACTGAACTTCCAGTAGTTTTATTTATTGTCTTATTGTAGTCGCCCTGTATTTAGTCTGTGTCCTGTAAAAGGGTCTATAAATTACGTTACAACTGGTTTTGATCCTTGCGCGATAGCCAGTACCAGGATTTATTCTTGGTCGTGGCAATTTATTTACAGTTTAATCTGTTTTATTTGTTTGTTGTATCTGAAGTCTATTATTTCTTTTTATTTAAAGTACTTTACTTTATAGTATCAACTATGTATTACTTAGGAGTACTTGAATTTGACTTTTCGTGATATTTCTCATGGAATATAAATACAGACGGACCGCTTTAATTGTAAAGTTTAATCAAACAAAATTAAATCTTCATTAAGTACTTTAGGATATACTAATTATTAAGTACATAATCAAATCACACATAAATCACCGTAATTATGTTAGCAATGTCTAAGTCTATCTCTTCATCAAATAATGAGAAACAGGAACTAATTAAGGTAAAAAATCATCAAAAAATTCGAATTACGAAAATACTTTGAAAAAATACCTTAACCACAAATTGTAGGAAACAATCGCCCGCAAGGTTATCAAATAGGGATTGTTCAAATGGCTATAGTTATATTAAAACTTTAGTAATAACATTAGTGTAGGGTTAATGACCCGGAGTCAATTGTCCTTTACAGCGAGTCTCACATTATATGCACCGACATCTATTGCCTCACGCTCAAATATCAGTTTAAACATCTGTTGCGTCACAATCTATCAATGTAGGTATGTTTGTTTATTGAATCTTTAATTTCGTTAAATTGGCCAAAATAAGTTAGGAAGACTATAGGACTTTAAAATGTAACATTAAACTTTCATCCCCTATTTACTCTAAGGGGTTGAATTTTCAAAAATGATTACGTAGGGAACATTAATGTGTTTTGATTATGAAATAGTTGTGAAAATTTTTAAGCTTCTTATCTGTTGTGCCTTTTTTTATCGAAATTGTATACTTTCCTGTAACATCGCACTGCAGGGCAAAAGCCTTTCAAAACCATATAAATAACAAAGTTTACTTAATGTCATAAATAAAAACCTTTTCGCGTTTATCTGGTACGTGAGATTTAGTGATGTCGGCTGTGAACGTCCGTCAGTCTGTCTCAGAGATTTCATAAGTAGATTACTTCAAAATACATTTTTGTGGGTAGTCGGTTATTAAAGTAACATTCGGTACAATGACAAAATAAACTTGTTAACGTATTGAAATCCAAACAATGGCTGAGAAAGTCCTTCCATTAAACGCAGGTGAGATCGACATCACAAAATGTAAAAACTTAACATTTAATGCGAATCACAAAACCTCAGCACCAGCGTTAAGTTCACATACAACAATGGCCGTAGAAATGTGGTTTAGAACCACCTCTTACTGCGATACGAGCACAATACAAAACCACTTTATGCAACAAACACTGTCGTAAATATGAATGGGCAGCCTCCCGGTGCGTTCTACCACCACAGATCTACACTTATCAATTTGACACTTACGTAAAATTTGGCCGCCATATTTGGGGGTTAACTGTGCTTTGTAACTCGCGACGCGGGCGCATGCGCGGTGTGTACGCGCGGCGAATGGCGCCAAGAGCCGAGACCGCAGCTTATAACCTCCCCCCCAAGTGTTATTATATTAATTACATGCGATGGTTTCACTGAGTGTCGATCGATCTGGATACATACTGCTTCCTATACAGATACTAATCCCTGTTCAGGAATTTTTATTAGTATAATCACAAAGGGAAAGTTAGAAATATTCAATAATTGGGTATCTAAAGATGTAATTGAAATAATTACATTAATCAATTTGAAAATAAAATAAGATAGACCTGTTTCTTGATATCAGTATTAGGTATTTATTTAGCGATCACGGTCATCCCACTGCTAAGAAAAAGGCCTCTTTCCCCCCTTCCACAACTACGAGTATTATATCAGGATTATTGTAATTTTTTAACTGATGATTATTGAAAAAAAATGTTTACGTTAAGTTTTTTAGATTTTCCATTAGTGCCCTAAATTTTACTTGAGAAAATAGAACTTTGCAATAACGCACAAAAACTTAAAAGATTTTTTTTTATAAGTACAACTTTTCACATAACATATTTATTTAAAAAAAACATATTACATTTCACTAAGTAAAATTTCTAAAACCTAAATATTTAGAAATTACTATACAAAAATTGTTTCATCTTCTCACAGTGGAAATCGCACACAAACATTCAGAAGAACTTTCAAGCAATTAAAAAATTACTCAATTCTATAAGCTTATTAACGATAAACGGTTTATTTTAACTCATTAACATTTATTACTTTACAATCCAATTTCTTGAACTGTAATTGTCATACAACAGGTAATTAAAAATCAAAATAATTCAGGACGTCCCTGAAAAAGCCTTACAAAAGAAGGCTTAAAATTAATTGGCAAATAAATAATTATAAAATACTTTAGTATAGTACATAATGGTTTTTAGTACAATTTTATCCCCGCATTCTCACGGGAGCGGGAAACAGCAGGGCGTCGCTAGTTATCTACATCTACACTAATACATATTATAAAGAGGAAAGATTTGTATTTTTGTATGTAACGAATATACTCAAAAAGTACTGGACCGATTTTAATAATTCTTTTTTCATTAGAAAGCTACCTTCACCCTGAGTAACATGGGCTATATTTTATCCCCGTATTCCCACGGGAACGGTAACCACGCGGGTGAAACCGCGAGACGCCGCTAGTTAATTATAGCTTAGTAGTTGTATGTTTAATACACATAATGTATGTAATACCTTTTTCAACACACTTGCTCATAAAGGGGCTCTTATTTGTGCAAAAACAGTTGAATAATGACACGTTTTATTCACTAGTGAGTTATAGATTGTTTTTTTAATTGCTTTGTTTTTAAAAAAGTTTCGACACCAAAAAAATGGTGTCCATACATTTTAAAAACAAACTTCAACTATGTTGCCTTACTTTTGGTAGGTCTATGGTCGATTCCATTCATTCATTCATTCGAATTTTTTTTTAATAAGTATATTCTTTTAGTCTTTAGCGATCACCATTGTTGTGTTGGATGCGCGCGAATAGAAAAACTGGTTATTTATTAGCGAAAAATGATAATTTCTTCGCAAATGTGTTGAAAAAAGTTGTATGGTACACGCGAGTATTGATGATTACTATCCTCGGCTATCTTCAGACCCTCGCCTGACGGCTCGGGCCTCAATAGCGCCTCGGAAGTAATCACCAACTTACCTCGCTTGTACCATAAATAACTATTGTTTATTAAACATACAACTACTAAGCTTATCATATAAATATTTATAAAACTAGGGCTAGGGTCAGTTTTGTAGCCTACAGTACTCACTTTACGTTTACACATCATTATTGTTATCTACACTAATATTATAAAGAGGAAAGATTTGTTTGTTTGTTTGTAACGAATCGGCTCCGAAACTACTGGACCGATTTCAACAATTCTTTCACTAATGGAAAGCTAATTTATCAGCGCGTGCCAAAGGCTATTTATCCCAGTATTCCGTGAACGGGAACTACGCGGGTGAAAACGCGGGGCGTTGATAGTTCACAATAATAGTAAACTATCACAATCTAAAACAACAGTAACTACACGATTACATAATACAATTGCAATAGTTACACACTCAATAAAAACATTATCGTTACACAGAATAATTAGTCATTTATAATAACTAGTAATATGACTTGACTTGTTAATATACAGATTGCTGAAAATAACCTGAAACTACGACAACAGTTACGTGAAAAGTGACTCTACGCGCTTTTACGTAAACACTTTAATTGCTTTCACGTGCCTGAAATTTTAGTTTTTCAAACAAATGTTATCAACTAAGTAATAAGGTGCGCCTCAAAATAGTTGCGCTTCGAGGAATACCTTGTTCTTTTAACTATTCGTAGAAAAGATTGACCTATTATACAATTTTCAAGTTCAATTAGGTATTATCCAAACATGTTGCGCAAAAGAATAAATACAATTATTACAAACTAGCTGTGCCCCGCGGTTTCACCCGTGTAGTTACCGATCCCGTGGGAATTTCGGGATAAAACATGGCCTATGTCCTTTCCCGGATCATAAGCTACGCCTGTACCAAATTTTAAGTCAATCGGTTCAGTAGTTTAGCCGTGAAAAGGTAACAGACAGAGTTAATTTCGCATTTATAATATTAGTTAGGATAAATCTGTTTCTTTGGCCAAATACTTCAGCAGCAATGAGCTTCTTCTATTAGAGACTTAAGCAGTTGATTTGAGTAACAATATTATCCGAATCTTGTAAATAGAAAACGATGAGCTTAACAGTCATAATACTCTACCAAAACCATCTTAATTTTGGGTAAAGTTACAAGTCACACTCACAGTTAATGAAGAATAAAAATAAGCCTGAATTAATTCAAATTGAAGGTTAACATCAGATGGTCAATACGAGATAACAAGCACTATAAATTCATCTAAGGACACGAGAAGCCTCAAGCAAAACTAATCACAAGTTTACAGTCAGTTAAACAAAAAATTTCGTCATGAATTATTGCACATAACATTCTTTGGTGAGTGAGTGAGAGAGTGAGTCATATTTTTCTGAATTTTCACAGGTATTAACTGTGTACATTTACATCGTGAGGTGCATGCCAAGCCGTGGCATTCAGTAGCACATAGAATAATAAGTCTTATTAACCAACATCAGCAGATTGCGGCAATCAGTACCGATGCGCCGCTAAAATACTGTGCGTAACGCGATATGTTTGACTTGCTGTGTTTATTTTCATGTTATTCTATACTTGTTACTGCGGTTTTACCTGCTAAGTCTATAAATATTTTTAGATTTAGGATAAAGTATTGTACGGTACTAGCTGTAAGGAAAGTCTCTACCATATCTTCTCCATCGACCGGTTATGTTTTAAATAAATAATAATGTTAAGTTATATTAAGTACTTACTATTTAGTTTTGGACTAAGTGTCGATGTGATGTGTCTATACATTCTTCTTTACATAGTGTAAAACAAGATCGCTCATCTGTTTGTACGCTAAATATTTTAAACTGCTTACGCTACGGATTAAATCCGAAGAAAAACATGCAGTTTGCAGAAATAGAATAGTGATTCAAAAGGAAGGATTATATTATGATATAAAAACGGGAGTGAAACCGCAGGATACAACCATATAAAAATGCTACATTGAAATAAATCAGATACCTAATAATTTAATCGATATCCGTATCCATCATACTTAGGTACTTATACCGGCCTAGCATGACCGTGCGTATCGATAAATGATAAATGATAAAAATTAAATATGGCGGCTATTTCCATCGTATTTTGACAGTTGGATAGTATTTTATCGTTATATCTATCGCGTTTTTGAAGTCATGCTAGCCCGGATAGATACCTAAGTACTGTGTGAACAATTTTTTCAATAACTACTAAAGCACGTCAGTCATGATATCAATACTATATCCGGATTCGTAGAATGGTTTACTAAAGTAATTCAACACGGTTCCTGTAGAATTAACAATGAAATATGGTATCCGTTTAAATGTAGTTTAAATCTATAGTAGGTATACGGATATAGTGTATCGATGACAGATCGATATAACAGTTTTTTTTTAATTAGTAGAGTGAGAAAAAATAGGATAAAAATAGGTCAAAATAAGTAAAGTCAGTTATGGTACGAATTTATGCGACTTCTATTAATAAATAGGAAAGAAAAAATAAAGAAATATGTTAAGTTAAACTAATCATTTACTACATAGTATAAAATAAAGTCGCTTCCCGCTATCTGCCTGTCCCTATGTCTGCTTAGATCTTTAAAACTACGCAACGGATTTTGATGCTTTCATTAACTATAGAGTGATTCAAGAGGAAGGTTTTTGTTACAATTTTATCCCCGCATTCTTATGGGAGTGGGAACTACACGGGTGCAACCCCGGGTCACAGCTAGTATTTTATAAAATATGAACATAAACGAGAACTTAAACAATACAACTAAATTAACACTATATAATACACATTGTAAAACTCATACGCTTTAAACAACCCACATACATAATTAATAACGCTCTTATGTATACCTATTATGTAGCACAATATAAGGTGTTATAATAATATGAAGCACACTCCATTCGGTCTCATTTCGCTTTCATGGTCCGGTAAGTCAAGGTCGTGCCAACCCACGTGCGATAGCTAGTGTTGAACCTACGCTGAAATGTAACACATAGATAATAGTAACATATTACAATAGCATATACGAGTATATAGGGTGGTGACAATATTACCATAAATTTAAGCAGTACCTAAGCGTAAGCGAATACTCTAATAACAATGAATAATACCGCTGTGTTTTAAGCTCATAGGAATAGTTTGTAGAATAGTTTAAGCTACACAAAAAACTTTATGTGTGATGATTTTATAGTTCAAATGAAATTAAAACTTTAATTCTAAGAACGGCAGTTACAAACCAAATACATATGTATATGTATGTACTATGTACCTACCTATAGGTCAAATTAATTATACGGTATTCCAGCGCTTTAATTTTTCTAAATTCTTAGGAATACTTCAAATTTTAGGTCAGTTTATTTTGAGCATTACAAGTTCAGCATAGTCCTGGGTCCAAATCATAACTGAAATGAAAATCTAGAATGTATACATTTAGGATGTATAATATGAATAAGTTAGAATATAAGTACCTATAGTTTAAATTGTTTAGAAATTAAAGAACTCTTAGACCTCCCTCTGATTGGCTAAAGTCTTTAGTTTCGCAGCTAAATAAAATGAATACAATATAATATTAGTAGATATTATATTGTATTAATTTTATTTAGTTTGTTATCTCAGGTACGTAACCTACTTGAGATTAGCGCGAGCTCTAGAGGGCGGGCGGGGCGGTGCGCAGACGCAAGGCCGCGCGAGTCCGGCTGTCTGTCCGTCTGCACACGTCATTACATTCTATAATACAAGTCAGTATCGCACAGCGTTAGGGCAATTATGTACTTCAGTATGTTACGTATGAGAAGGTTAGGTCTATTATGTAGTTAGGTATTTGTGTCTGTATAGTAAAATCATATGTCAGGACCGGACACACATATCGCCGTTTGGTTTATAAGCAACGAATAAACATAATTATGTTAGAATTTACTTCATTTTATTATTTTTAGCACGAAGATTAGACATCGTAACGCATATTCCGATAGGCTGATGATGATGTCTCGGCAGTCTCGGCAGTATAGTAGGATGTGTTACTGCCTGCTGAGCCAAAGATCGGGATCTCGGGTTTCTGGGCGAAGCATATTTGCTATTTTCCAGAACCGGTTCAAAAATATTTAATTTAGTTAGTCACTACATAGTATAAAACAAAGTCGCTTTCTCTGTCCCTACGTCCCTATGTATGCTTAGATCTTTAAAACTACGCAACGGATTTTGATGCGGTTTGTTTTAATAGATAGAGTGATTCAGTGGGAAAGTTTTTAGGAATTTTATCCCGATATTCCAACGGGAACGGGAACTACGCGGGTGAAACCGCGGGGCGCCGCTAGTTAGTTATAATCATAAATTACGGTCTGTATACTTAGTTTTTTCTAGCAACAAATAAGTAGGTTTCTTATACATGTAACAAATTGTAAAACCAGTTCCGTTATTAAATGTTTCCATTAATAATGAACCCAAAGCATGAGTCAACGCTATTGTAATTACAAATTCATTTATTTGAAACATACAAATGAATGTTATTAATAAGTTTAGTTGGGAGCTTATAAAAACTAATAGTGTATTAAAATTAAAACTGACGATTCAAATGGCAGAGCAGCTACCATGCCATACTGCCAAACAAAGAGTTGCAGATTCGATTCTTGTGTAAGGTAACTTTGGACTGGTTGACTCCCAAGCTATTAAAGTAAGTAAATTACTAAAATTTACAAAGCAATGCTTGTCAAAGAGTGAGATTCACACACACTTTGATGAAAAGTCCTAGAAGAGACTGCTAAATAAACTTTAATAAAACCGTGCTAATAAAAACTATATGCCTGTACGTCAAATAGTCTGTGGGTAGTTGTTAGTACCGATTGCTACCGACTTCCCACGCCCCTTCACCTCGCTTTTTGCGGCGCTCCATTAACCGCCGAGTGATCTATTGAACCGCATTCATCATACAACATTTGGAAATGTTTCCATCCTTATTAGCTATACATACGAGTATAATTATTATCTGTTTATGGTACTAATTATTTTTAAGTAAATTATGATCACAGGAAGTGTAGTTACAAAAAACTTTAAATCTAGTTTTATTTTAGTAGATTTTTCTAACTTTAGTATTATGGTGTTGATTATTATGATAAACATACAAATTCAAAACATACAAGTCTAATAAAATTAAGCACTTTACAACGATTTTAAAGTTGAGGTAGAGTAAAGGTAGGCGCCAACACAGTAGCGCCCCTAGCGGACAGTAGATGAACTAAAAGTTATTTTAGCAATATTGATTAAAATAGCCTTGATAAATCAAATAAAAATAATGCTTTCAGATTTATATCATTATATAATTTATTGACATAATTTTAGGAATGGTTCAAGTTAAGTAATAAAATGTAAAGCACTTAAGACTAATTTAATGCTCTACAATCATGACTAAGTATTTTAGGAGTAACAAGGCAGTAAAGGAAATTATTTATTGTTTACTTAATATCTGCCGATAACCATGACATGTAGCTTAAAATACTAATAAACCAAATTAAAATGAAATACATAATTTCAATTTTGGTTTTGTAACTCTGAACTAGACTCGCTCTTATTAATTGTGAAGGTAAACCAGGAGTAGCAACGGTATAGTTAATCCACGTCTCCTGTGAGAAAAGAGCCACCATCGATTTAACTATACCATTGCTATACTTCGTTTATTTATAAGTGGGTACAAGAGTATTATTCTGCAAGTTAATCATGGAGTAAGTACCTCTATTACTTCATACTCAGCAGGCTCTATCCAGGTACTAAGCAGGCAGGAAAATCCTCCTAATCAGATGACACGACAGACAATTATGGCGGCAAAACCGCCATAATTGACAGCTATGACATACGTCAAATTAAAAGAGGTTTGTATTGTAACGATCGCAAGCTAAATATGCGCCTAAATAAGTTATTCAGTCGGTATATTCTTACGGTACAGCACCGAAACGAATAACAAATGTGGTTCGCATCGCAAACGATTCGTTGCAACACAAGTTTACCGTCAAAAGGACAAATTTTATACTCTATTCGGTTGCAATAAGGAGGTTGCCAGTGTCCAATGCGTAGGTATTTTCCATGTGTTGCCACAACACTGTTCCAGATATGTCAAGGACTAACATGTTTTGTAAAAACAATACACTTCTAAAATAAACACACGGTTATTATGGACAGGGTAATAGGTACATAAGTTTACATAAAAGTTGGTGAACAAGAATTATATGTATTTTGTATTCATTTCAATAAGACCTTGCAATAATACAATCTGAAAAAAAAACAGGATTTAACCTCTCGACAACCCCCGAGTATATATTCGAAGAATAACCCATGAGCCTAGAGAGAAACTCGTGATCCATTTTCCTAGGAATAACAACTAAGTATTATTTATGGTTACCGACGACATATAATATCATAAAGAAACGTAATTTTCTCTATGCCTAAAAATGAAAATCAAAAGTCAAAACTGTAACTAAATTCATCAAAAAAATAATAAAATCTACAATAATGCCAAAACCAAAGAAATAATATGTAAATAATGGTTCTAAAAAAAGTTACAGGCCGATCCAAGCGGTTGTTCAAATTGGCTAAAACACGCATTTCGGGCTCCAGAGTGGATGAACCGAATATGGTGAAAGCCACGTCTCAAGTATTTACTTTCGTGGCTTTCACAGGAGTGTTTGCGATAACTTGCGTCGTGATACGGTCTCTATACCTCATGTACTTGAAACCCGACGGCACATAGTTGGACATTAGCCACTTGCACCGCCATTAGACCCCATTCCGAAATTGGCTGCGACCCCCGACCCTGCGCGCCTGTAACAGAATGAGGATGTTAAGGTATCATATTAGATTCATCCGTAAATAACATTTGTAATACCAAAAAATCAATATTAGAGAAAGACATATGCGCTTACTTAGATCTTACTTACCAAAGCCGACGATATTTTTTTCATAAAAAAGACATTTGCTAGCCAACCGCAAGCGATGTGGGACTTATTCCCTTCAGAAAGGTACCGGAATACTCCCTAAAATCCCCATCGAACCATGTTAGCACTCGAAGTCGGGATAGCGGGAGCCTAATTGGAATCTTCTGCGACCTAAATGCCATTGATAGCGATATAGTTTCGACCCAAATCCTCGAAAAAGCATTAAAACTGTAAATATTTTTCAGATTTATGGAATAAAATCTCCATTAATCTAAATGGTTTGCATTCGACGGAAACAGCCGCGATTCTACAAGCTGCAGAAGGCCCTGTATTACAAGTACAGGCACATCAAGACGAACCCCGTCAATGGGCAGATCGCGTACTTGCTGGCCGGCGCAGGGGTGCTGTTCGTAGTCGCGGTGCTGCTCAGGTGCTTCTACAACAAATACGTAACGCCCCAATACGAGGATTATCTATAAACAAAATATACATATGTAACATGTCCTTTGATACAACAATGTTTTAACTTCAATTTGACTAATCTTTTATTTATTTTTGACTCCCCTCTCGGTCCTGAAATTTGACAAACACGAATGGTACTTACCTAGTCCTGATCATGCACGATTAGATAGGTAAGTACTTACTTCAATATGTCAACCACCACAAAATGAGGGATTTAGATTTTCCTCATTCACCTTTATTAATCACTAGCAGCGCCCCGCGTTTTCACCCGCGTAGTTCCCGTTCCCGTGTGAATACATGAATAAAATATAGCCTAAGTCACGCACTGATAATAGCTTCCCATTAGTGAAAGAATTTTTTTGAAATCGGTTCAGTAGATCCCAAGATTACCCCTTACAATTTATCAAACACACAAACTTTACTTCTTTATATATTAGTATAGATATGAAACAACTAAGTAGATGAGCTTTTAGTAAATCTTAGGTAGTAAATCTAAATCTTAGGTTTTAAGACGTTCATTGACGCTCCGTAATCTTAAGCCATAGGTACTTTAGTACGAGTAATAACTTTACACGAATTGACCACAATCGAGTGCCAATCAAATCGTAAAATATTATCATGGTAAGGGACAAACTACACATGTCTAACGTTACGTATTTTTACCTACAGTCATCATTGCGTATGGCATTAATCCTGCGAGGATCAGATTTGAATGTCCAGGTTATGAATCCAGCTTATAGCGGCAGGTGTAAGGTTATGGACCTCCGATATTCCGCCGGGGAAACAGCGAAGCGGGCATTCGTTTACCACATGGGACAGGGTCTGGTCAAGTGCTCCGCAATCGCACTGTGGTGACTCCCTACAGTGCTATTTCTCAAAGTATATAATGAAAACTGTCTATTGGTTAAATTAAAAATATGGTGGGGATTGACATTTATTTAGAAGTTCTGATAGTAATTGCTCCATGTAAGAAAACTAATAGTCCTCTAAATATGATTAAAAAAAGCTGGCACCAACTAGGTACATATTGAGGCACAGGAGAGGCATGTATAAATATAAAAGTTATTAAGTCTAGGTCCTAAACTATAACTGGCTAGGGTTATAGAAACGATGTGGTGTGGTTTGTCCATTATTCTAATCTGAGTTAGTCAGATTAACGGCCGCCAGCGATACTAGCTCGATAAAATCAGCCTTGAACTTTAAAAGCGACTCCGACATCCTAAATAATGTTTAATTACTAATTAATAACAGAATATCCGCAATTATACTGTTTTAATATTTCCTTGTTTACCGCAAAAGAAATACTTAATATGAAAAGCAACGAATTAGGTAGTGTATGTGCAATCGTATCTTAGTTTGACTAAACAAGGTAGCGACTATAAAACTGGTGCTATCGTTAATACCTATGTTTCTAGGTTTAAATTCTAATAAGAAGTTGCAGCCTTTGCCTATTTAGCCCAAATGTAGATAAACCCTAGAAATAAGAAGCTAATTCAATGGGAAACACTAGGTTATCGCTATTTTGTTGGAAGAATCGAGGCATAGAATCCTGTAAAAGTTTCAAGACTAAACTAACATAGATTGTTTGTGCTACCTACAAATCAGGGTGGTATTGTAAACCTAATGAAGGATTGTCCAAACCTCAAGTGGCATGTGGTCAGCCTTTCAATAAGTTGGTTATTGTCTTACATGATGAAAGGTCGTATGTCAAGGTTCCGCACATTGTTTTACAATCTTGATCGAGTCGAGAGGTCACTTCCTATGACGCGCACTTATCGCGGCTTACTTTATAAATGTCCTTGAACGATATTAGTAACCAGACTATATCTAATGGTAATTACTTAATTGAATTTAGATTTTGAAAAATAAAAACAGTTTTGGCTGCAGTACCTACAGCAACGAACACTACGAACAGCAACAAACCAAGGTAAGTAGGTACTTAGTATCCAATAAATATTTGCTAAACGCCTTGTTTTCTTTTCATAGAAAATCTCAAAGAATCATAGAATGGGGTTCCCCAAAATACCGCTACAACAAATGGATTTCAGGAGTCCCTGTGCTATGTGACTGTAGGTATCTACACACAATAGACCATTGCAACTTATTTTTGTAGAAAAAGATACCCTGACTATTAGTTACCTACTTCTTTCCGTCTTCTATATACTTAGAAAAGAAAATCTCGTTATTTTCAAGTTGATATTCGGCTAACTACGTGTAATTACCGCCCACCACTATTATGTAAACTAATAGACCTAAATAACTTGACTATCCACACAACACTACAATCACGAAACACCTATCTTCATGAGGTAACGCGCAATTAATTAACAGTCACCTACTTCACTAATTAATTTGTTAATTCAAAACACTTATCTAATTTGTAATCACTTAGCAGTAGGTAGGTATACAACCTACCCTTTTTAGTTCCAACATTCCATGCTACTCTTGCGCAACTAATTATATCACATAGGTCCCTAAACAAGTTGACGTAATAAAGAAAGCTATGTCCTTAACCGGAGTGCGCGCGTGCGGCGAATTGATAAGGTCGCAGATACAAAATGCCAGCGGGATTTGACGAATAATGTAGGTCATAATGTTACTCGATGACTAATGTCTGATATCTAGCCGCCATTGTGTACAGTGTCCGTTTGAAAAGGTTTGAAATTATATTTTAAAGCTATCTCTTTATTAATCTTTAAGCACTTGCTCAACAAGTACCTACTTATTTCTTTTTATTAGTTAGGTACTTAGGCACGAACTCATACCTCCCACAAGTCCCACATTTCGGGCTCAGTTGGCTGTGCCGGTTAATGTAGGGGGTCAGGAGGACAGGCTGCGGCAATGATCTCCAGGCGATGGAGATCCATTGACCGCAAAGAGGCCTCGAGGAGACGCACGCAGCATCCTGTGTGCGACTTTTGGGAACGGGATCACATTTATTTGTGTCCCAAGGGTGTTCTGTCCACCCAGAGATGAAACCCTGATTTGAGGGTTAAGTGCTGGCCGGGTCGCGGTAGACTGCAACCGTGTTCTCGTGGCCCGGCTGCTAAGGTGCCGAGAAGGCGAGAGGAGTTTTAGTCGGTAGGGCCTCACCACTCCATCTTGGTGACAGCGAGTCCGACATACCCCGTCGCTCCCTTTACAAGCGGCGGGGATCCGTCAAAAGGATTTCTCCTCGTTAAAAAAAAAAAATAAAAAAAAAAAAAAAAAAAAAAGGGGGTCAGGAGGAGGGCTGGGAGATTTGAACCGTGGTACAAAGGGCGGGCGTTTGGGAGGACCCTCGCTCTCGGTACGGTCTGAGAAAAACTAAGAATTAATATTACATTGACTCTACTGGTGGTGCGTGGTGCCCAATAAGGAGCCAGAACAGTATGTCACAATCACTGATCCATTTTCTTAAGGCAGTGGTCCCACAGATTTTCTAGCCCAAGAAAGAGAGACAGTGAATATAGGTACATTCCGTGTAAACAAAAGAGATGAATACCTACTTAAATTATATATAGTTACTCGCCTGTCCCCGGTGAGTACTCGCTTCACTAGTTTTGTCTCGCTCATTGGCACACTCGCCCGGCGAGTACTAGCTATTCGCTCATCGCCCAGGGTGGGACCAACCACTGCCTAATGACTTGATGCTTACCAAGGAATAGGTATGTATTTGAACTATGAAATATTTATAATAGTATGGCAACTCCTCCCCAAAAATGTCATGTCATTATCTTGCAAACGTCAAATTCGCAAAATAAATGGTTGTTGTTTTGCTTGCAATGCAATGTGATTATCTAAAAATAAACATAATATCAAAGAAATACTAGATATCCATGATTTAAAACACTGTAAAATACAATTCAATACTATATTGTCTTTATAGACAATAATTGTTTCCATTTAAAAGGTAAAATAATGTGTAATGAAATGTTATGAGGTCATGTCGAAACGATTGAAGTAAATGCTATTACTAATTCTGTAGTTTTTAGAGTAACTAAATCGCTGTTTTTATTGAAAGTGTGTCAGAGAAGAATTTATTCATTAAATAATTATTTAATATTATGTGATTTGTCTAAAGGTGGCGTAAAACTGAAGTCCGTCATGTCGATGCCACACAGTAGTTCTAGTACAACAAGTTCGAGCACAAAACGCAAGGAAATATATAAGTAAGTATATAATATACAGTCTAATACATAAAATAATCTTCTACCCTACACACCATACCACTTTTTAAAACTTTACCTACTTTAACAATGAAGTATCATGAATAAATAGGTTAGCAAGTCTATGAACTTAAATAAAATAATCATTTATTTCACAGATACCAAGCACCATGGCCCCTGTACTCTATGAACTGGTCAGTGCGGCCCGACAAAAGGTTCAGACTAGCTCTCGGGAGCTTTGTCGAAGAATACAATAATAAAGTATGTACATAAGCCCCTGTTTATACTCAACAAACTATTACAAGCAAACTACTACATAACTAACTCTTTTGTGAAATCTCATAAAAAAAGTGCTGACAACTAAAAATATAAATATAGTCATAAATAAACAAGACTAATTTGAAAATTAAAAAATATATATAACAAACAAGTAATCGGTCACATTTAAAAAAAAAATATTAAAATTGATATTCTAAAATAAAATATCCTTGCTTCCTAGAATTTGCTGGGTAGCTTATATTTATTTAATTTGGCTTGAAGATAGAATGAGTACTATATTTAGTAGGAGTAGTAAAAGTTATAAAAACAAACATTATCTTCTAACCTCACCTTCTATCCTAAATCCAGGTCCAGATAATATCCCTAGACGAGGAGACAAGCGAGTTCAGTGCCAAGAGTACATTCGACCACCCATACCCCACCACTAAGATCATGTGGATCCCCGACAGCAAGGGGGTGTACCCCGACCTACTGGCTACAAGTGGTGAGACTGGATTTTTGGCTTGTTCAGTTTTTGTAGGGTTTTTTTCAAGTATATGTAGGTGGTAGAAGAAATAGTGAGCTGAATTGATTAAATTATAGGCACCTTCCATTTTGCCACATGTTTTGACATTACTTCTTTATTCCTTAGTTCCCCTTATTCATTACTTCCTTATTTTTTTTTAACAACCGGTTCAATGTTCGTTAGGAGTTATCAAAAATACATGCAGTTTCATTTTTATCAAAATTGGCCTCAAGAATTCTTACGCCATTTTCACTTTGCACATGGCCAGTTTCGTATTTTGTCTACTATTTCCAATTTATTTTTATTTTTTTATTCCTCCATCCACGCAGGTGACTACCTCCGCATTTGGCGCGCCGGTGAACCATACACACTCTTCGAATGTGTGTTGAACAACAACAAGAACTCTGACTTTTGCGCCCCGCTCACATCATTTGACTGGAACGAGGTGGATCCCAACCTGATTGGGACAAGCAGTATCGACACCACCTGCACCATCTGGGGGCTGGAGACAGGCCAGGTGCTGGGCAGGGTCAACGAGGTGTCTGGCCATGTGAAGACACAGCTTATTGCTCATGATAAGGTTTGTTATTCATTATTTATTATATTCTTAGTAGTAGTGGCTGAATAATGGATATTTATTTCAATAACCTATCACATGTATTGGGAGAGGTCTATGTCCAACAGTGGACTAATACAGGCTCTTGATGATAACATGTATTACAGGAGGTGTACGACATCGCGTTCAGCCGCGCGGGCGGCGGGCGCGACATGTTCGCGTCGGTGGGCGCGGACGGGTCCGTGCGCATGTTCGACCTGCGCCACCTCGAGCACTCCACCATCATCTACGAGGACCCGCAGCACACGCCACTGCTGCGACTCGCCTGGAACAAGCAGGACCCCAACTACCTGGCCACTGTAGCGATGGATGCGTGCGAAGTGATTATTCTAGACGTACGCGTGCCGTGTACGCCTGTAGCGCGTCTGAACAACCACCGCGCGTGCGTGAATGGAATAGCGTGGGCGCCGCACTCGTCGTGCCACATCTGCACGGCGGGCGACGACCACCAGGCGCTGATCTGGGACATCCAGCAGATGCCGCGCGCCATCGAGGACCCGATCCTGGCGTACACGGCGGCCGAGGGCGAGGTCAACCAGATCCAGTGGGGCGCCACGCAGCCCGACTGGATCGCCATCTGCTACAACCGCCACACCGAGATCCTGCGCGTCTAGTGAGCGCTCGCAACCAGCTGTGCTGTGCTATGTTGGTTGATGTTGTGGTGTGTCACCCCCTTAGTATATTCACTTATCGCTCGCAATCAGCTATACAACATTGGTTGGTTTTGTGGCGGATTTGTGTCAACCCATAATATAATCGCTGTTTTGTAACCGGCGATTGACTCCTTTGCATTTGTCTTTTCTCCCGCAGATTGACATGTAAATCTACACAAATGTAAATAGATTGAACTCCAAAATAATTGTAGAATCATTTCGGATATAAATGCTTTTAGTAAGTAACCTAAAATTGTGATTTGTGCAATAAATCATTTAAAAATATGCTAATGTTGGTGCCTGTAGTCTAATCACAATATTTAACTTTCACTTTGATACTTATATTAGCTTCCAGTATATAGATATTTTATCAATAGACATTGTGTACCTTAGCACATAATCATAATTGTAGTATTTATTCATTTATTTATATAATCAACCACCAAACTCATACAATTGGAAAGACTGAACTGTCTGATTGACTTTGTTAATCTCATTTGTACCGTGATTGTTACAAAGATACGATCGGACTGAGGATCGTGCTTGTTATAATGTAGGATGATACTTGCCTTACTTATGTTTGAAGTGTTTACCAATATTAAAATTGTTGTAAACGAGACATAAGTGATGTTTTGACGAAAAATACTATTGATTCAGTATTTTTGTATATTGGTCAATTTATTGGTATAAATTGAAAAAAGACGTGACATATTTTATGTCTATTATCTACTCAAATTATTTATTTGAAAAAAAGGTATGTTTTGTTTGCAGAACCAAAACGAATCTAATATCTCAATGTAAACAAGACGAATCTGCATTTATTGCTATGTATTTATTATATCTAATCTCTACCTTTTGGACCTAATCCACTTATTTACGTAGTTTTATATCGCCTCTATAGGAATGTTGTGATTTACCACCTTATATGTTTGTCCATATCATCAAGGTTTCATATTCAAAATCGTAGATAACGATTTCGTTAGAAGAAAAGTCTACTTACGAATTGTAAAAATGTATTAGTAAAATATGTTAAGACTAGATTTAATATTAATTTATACAATATTAGAAATAAGATTTCCTTAATAAATAAAATATGAAATTTGAGGTGGAGTTTCACTTATGTATGTAGCACCATTTACTTATTGTATTAGGCTGTAGTTAACCAGATTTCTGTCCGAGGGCAAACTGTTCATAAACTTGTAGCAATGAATCAGGAGTTCTAGGTTTAAAGTCTTCAAGGACTTGTCTGAAATGCTCCATGGTGACTTCTGAGCAGTCAATGTCTTTCTCTAGCGCTTTGAGCGCGGCCTCATGGCACAACGCCTGCAGCTCGGCGCCGGAGAACTTGTCCGTACGAGTCGCCAAGTGGTACGTGTCGACGTCGTCACTGACGCTCATCTTGCTGAGCTTCAGCTCAATTATCTGCAGTCTGGTCTCGAAGTCTGGCAATGGGACATAGATTAAGCGGTCGATGCGTCCGGGGCGCAGCAGCGCGCGGTCCATGCGGTCGGGCCGGTTTGTAGCAGCCAACACTGTCACATTCGTAAGGGGAACCACGCCATCCAGCTCCGTGAGTAGCTGAGCCAACACGCGCTCGTGCACGCCGGCGTCGCCCGCGCCGCGCGTGCCGCCCACCGCGTCCATCTCGTCAAAGAACACGATAGAGGGCGCCACTTGCCGCGCTTTCGTAAATAGATCGCGCACGGCGCGCTCCGACTCGCCGACCCACTTCGAAAATAACTCGGGACCTTTTATTGATAGGAAATTAAGCCCGCTCTCGGTGGCGAGGGCCTTCGCTATCATGGTCTTGGAACAGCCGGGAGGGCCGTACAGCAGCACGCCGCTCGGGGGTTTGATGCCCAGTCGCAGGAAACTTTTGGCGTGCTTCAGGGGCCATTCGACTGCCTGTCTCAGCTTCAGTTTGAGGTCATCCTGACCACCAATATCTGTCCACCTTACATTTGGCACCTCTATGAGTAGCTCTCTCATAGCACTGGGTCTGACTATAGTCAAAGCTGCCATTAGGTCTTCCTTCTCTATTACATCACTTGTTCTCTTGATGCACTTCATGGAAGCCTGGGTGCACAAGTTGACCATATCAGCTGCCACATACCCATGAGCTAGATCTGAAATAGTTTCAATATCATTCAATGATATTCTGTTTGGGAGGTTCTTCAAAAGTCTGTGCAGTATATCTTTTCTCCTTATTCTGTCTGGGACTGGTACTTCTATTTCTTTGTCCAAGCGACCAAACCTCCTCAACATGGGGTCTATGGATTCTGGTTTCCTTGTAGTTGCCAACACAAACACCTTGTTGTTCTCTTCATGTAAGCTGTCCAGTAAAGATACAAATGCTGATGTGACCCGTCTCTCCTGCTCTGTGCTCCCCGAGCTGCGTCTGGGACAAATGGTCTCAATCTCATCCACTAATACAATACTTGGTTGGTTCTGAACAGCTTTTGTAAACAAACTTCTCATAGAGCTTTCTGTTTCTCCAAAATATTTGCTGAAAATGGCTGGTCCATTTATTTCTACATGGTAACAGTTAACATTGTCTATTATGTGTTTGCATATTGCAGTTTTTCCTATACCAGAATGACCAAAGAGCAGTAAACCTCGGGTAGGTTGGAAGTTGGCTGTCAAACCGCTTGTGCTGAATGAGATGTTGACAAATGTTTGTACTTCCTCTAGTATGTCGCTAACTCCTCCTAAATCTATTGGTTTCTTCTTCACCTTCTGTATCACATCTCTCTCCATATCCCATATGGTGCTATCATTGGCTATAAACCAAGTCTTGTTCACATTATCTTGTTCAGGTTTGATATTAACAACTTCTATTTCCAATTTCTTTCCAAAATAATAGTAAACTAAGACAGTGCCAACCGACACAAAATTGTTATAAAAATGTTCCTTGAGGATGTCACAGATGTCTGTATCTGTCTTGTGGTTCTTTATGCGGACTGTGATACATTTAGCGTTAGATATTTGATCCTTTACTATTGATACTGTCACACTTTTGTTGTCATTACTCCAGGCTGCTGGCAGATCTGAAAAATAGTATAAAAACATATTTAGTCTCTTAGAAATCTAATAGTAACTATGTTCTAAGTTTAAACTAAAAGAAGATAGAAGTTAGCCTCAAACATTCATTATCTATTACTTAACAAAAAGTAATATTTCAGCTTGTGCTAATTTACCTGCAGCAGGGAGTATCACAGCCGCTGGGGCTGAAGCTTTCGATGGCCACATTCTTTTGATCATCGGCGGCGCGTCATCTCGTCGCAACTCCAAAGGGGCTCCAATAACAGCGCCGATCAGAGCCCCCGCCGAGGGATGCACCATAACAGCATCCTTTGGAGCCCCCTCGGGCGCAGCCCCCACCCTTTGTAACCAAGTATAAAGCGATCCATTCTCTACATACGGACATTTCACTTGATCTTTCCCACAACTTAATTCTAAATGAATATTTCTATCATTCGTAGTTATACTACAACCACACTTTTCGCAATCTACCCACAACGTCTTTGATTTCTGTTTCGGTGGCATTTTACTTCAATTGTATTGCATTTAATTCATAAACTTTTTGATAGATATTTTAATTTCAGTCGTAGAAAAACAAGAAAAAAAATGGTAAGGAAGGTAAACAACTATTTATTTTGAGGTTATTTTATTTTTTGAGGTTAGGTCAAGTTTGGCATTGACATGAAAATAATAGACAAATTAGACTTTGACAAATAAAATCATTAGTCAGTCAGTCATGTCATGTCAAAATTCAAATCAATCAAAGTCAATTCTTTCTTATTGCAGGGAGGACGGAAGTGATGTGATTCATAGAAAAATAATTTTCAAAATAAATATATTATTTATTTGCTTACTTTTACAGGATAACTGGTTTTCATTTTCATGAAAAGTTAATCTGTAATATAGCAGCTAATTTACAATATAAGTTCCAGTGATAAGTTTAATTTAAGTAGTACAAAGATGACTCTGGCTGAGTTCTTTAGCTGTTCTCTGCTCGCGTTTGGGGCTCCGCTGGTGATGTTTGCGATGACTGTCGCGAACGATCCAGTTCGGATCATTATAATGATAGCGGCGGCGTTTGGCTGGCTCCTCTCGTTTCTGTTATCATCAGTGGTGTGGTACGCAGTGGTCCCACTGCGGTCGTACTTGGCGTTTGGTATGGTGTTCGCTATTCTATTCCAGGTAAGATTTTTACTAAAAATGTAGAACTAACAAATACACATCTATCTGCTATAATATGTTAATGTTTGTATCCATTTTTGTCAATTTTAGGAGCTGTTCCGATACGGAATGTACAGATTGTTAAGGAAAACAGAATCAGGATTAAAGGAAATATCTGAAAATCACGAGATTGGCAGCAATAAACTGGAGATAGCTTATGTGTCTGGACTTGGGTTTGGCACAATGAGTGGGGCATTCGCTTTGGTCAATGTTTTGGCAGACTCGGTAAGTAAAAACAGTTGTAATACAATTACTAATACATTTGCCAACTGTAAAGGTATATTGCACTATATGCATCTCCTGTTTATAAATTGAATAAAAGAAGATTGAAAGTGATAAGTATTTATAAATAAATGCTGTCAGTGTGAAGTATTCAGGAAAATGCTAAGTTACACAATAACTTCCAGGTTGGTCCAGGAACTCTAGGCCTCCACAACGGCACAGAGTTCTTCTTCGTCACAAGTGCAGCAATGACCCTCTGCATGATACTACTAAACACCTTCTGGAGTGTGATATTCTTCAGCGGTTTCGACGAAAAGAACTATTTTAAAGTAGGCTGGGTAGTCTTATCACACTTCTTTGTATCAGGACTAAGTTTATTAAACAAACAGGAGTTGTATGCGGCAACAATATTACCGTCTTACATAGTGTTAATGATAACTTTATATTTAGCATTCAGGTCAGCGGGCGGGACCAAAGAAAGCTTTCTTCAAACTTGTGTAAGAAATAGGTCTTAGGTTAGTTTCATGTGTGACTGAACTAGTTCTATAATACTTCACAATACGGTTAGGTTTCCTTCCCACTGTATCAACAGAATTAGGGATCAAGGAATACTTAACACTATAATTAATAGATATAATGTATATTAGTAAGTGTTAATACCACTGGCTGTAACCTTTTTCGGCCATACGTAAAACACCAAGATTGTAATGATTATTATCACTTTAAAATATGTAGAACAATTATTCAGAATTTGTAAGATGAAATTAGTTATTGATCTCGATAAACTGTAGACGTTACAATTTAAGAACCACAGTGTTAACTGGATATCATTTGAATTTGCTTAGAATTAGTTATCTTGGTTTTTTATCAGTTGTATATTTTGTTTATGGACAATAGTTAAATATGTTAGGAACATAAATGTATTAAAAACTGACACTATCAATTTTATAAGAATGTCTTAAACTGTTCTACTACTGCAAGATCTTAGGGTATATGTATGAAATATTCCTTTTCACTTTTCCTTAAAATACTCCTAGAAAAACTATCAATTAAAAATCTAGGATTTTACTAACACCATATAGTAATCTGATTAATTCTTACTAAACCAACTTATTGAACAATAAAATCAAATGAATTTTATCTAATTATAGCAGCTAGATTTCTAGTGAAATAATTAAGTAGGTAAAACAAAATATTTATTTTTTAAATTATTAGGTAAGCCATACTTAGGAAAATATGAGTTTATTTATTCCAAAATAACAAAGAATGTAATAAGTTTATTTTGGACATTAGAATGATTACATTAATTATCAAATCTTCATGGTTTTGTTTTTTTTTCAATAATGGATTTATTAATTTTGAAAAGGATTAGAAAACTGGAATAGTTCATAATAATAAGGTTGATAGTGCCTTTGTTTCAGTAGTTAGTAATAGCAGATAGAGAAACGAAATTCACTATCATCATTAATTTAAAATAATACATAAATACATGCTTATTAATAATTTAATTATTCCATTAACTTAATGTTAACAATAAATGGACGGATTTCATTTATATGTATAAAGTGCAGCAGTTGTTTACTAGGTACTAATGTTTTTTTTTACAAAATAAATTAAAAAACTAATTATTAGTCTGTGTTTCATTTTCATGACAGAAAATCAATATAATCTTTGAATACATATAAGTACCCTATTTATAAATTGCAAGCCATTACATGAACTGTATATGACAAATTGAGATATGAACTCAAAGTTTTTCTTCTAGATATAATTCTTTAATGGATGCACTTCACATACTTCGATTAATAAGCTAGATTTAATTAAGTATTTTCAAGTGAGTAATATTTTAATTTCCATATATCCAATAGTATAATTTGCTTTGTGCATCAAAAACATAATGTTTAAGATCCAATTTCCCCTGAAACTTCTTATTGCTATGTTCAATTCCTCGATAAACTTCCTATTATGTTAAGTATCCTGACACTCATCAGCCAGTTGTGTGAGCAAGGAGTCGACAGTCCACACCATATCAATGTTATCATGCTCCTCCTGCGGGATGTAGTTGTTGAGGACTTCCAGGACCGCCTCTATACTGTCTGCACTGCATGTTGTGCCTCCTACTTCAGCTAATGCATTCACTGTGTCTGTTAGCTTACATTCAGTGCTGGTGGAATAAGAACTATTATTTTAATTAACTAATAACAGTAAGTTATTCTGTATTTTGCTTGTATTATAAATGTATTAGGATAGTGTTTAGTTAAGTGATTACTACTCAAAACTTTATTTGTTCAGAAATCTGCAGGTACAACCAGACCTTACAGCATTTATTGAAATAAGTACTTTTATGTGTTTTAAAATGTTCTTACGTTGAAGGCACTGATATTTCCTTTTCCAATACATCCTGCAGATCATCCAGGTCAGGGATTGTGGGGATGTCGTCACTGGAGTCTGGAGACTTTTTGGGTATTACGAATTCTCTGAAATTATGTTTTATTTCATATACATAAGCAATAAATCACATACATGAAGTAAGAATGTCTTTATGTACTTAGCCTCAATATGAGTGCCTTCAGCCCAAACTCCTACTCTCTTAGGTTCTGGCATCTTATTTGATATCGCTTCATTCATTTCTGTAGCTACAATCAAATTAAAATTTACAAAATTTTTTGCTTTGTTTACAAACTCAACGAGCCATAGCAACCACGGCCACAGACAAAAATTCAACAATATTTTTGACATTGACGGTATATTTTTTAAGCTGACACTGACAGTTTATTCCATTTGTTTCATACTAGCTGTGCTCCGCGGTTTCACCCGAGTAGTTCCCGATCCCGTGATAAAACAAAGCCTATGTTCTTTCCCGGATTATAAGCTACCCCTGTACCAAATTTCAATTCAATCGGTTCAGTAGTATGGCCGTGAAAAGGTAACAGACAGACAGTTGCTTTCGCATTTTTATTTTAACTAACATCAAAAAAGGATGTTCTGATTCTATGTTCGATCGACTGCAGATCAACAAGAGTGTAGAGAAGATTTGAAGATCCACTACCCTCCCTAATTAATACTGTTTTTTATTTATTTAAATAGGTAGATACATCAAGTCAGTCTCCATAGTTCAGACCCTCAGTTTAAGCGATCTGAAGAAACTCGGACTCTTCGATTAGAGCTTTCAGTAATTTCTGCTATAACCATGATAAGAGGGCGAGGGGTCTGAACTGAAATAGTTTGGTCCTTAAACTCATACTAGAATGAGATCTGTAGCAGTAGTATTTCAGTATGTACTATAAAATCATGCAGAGTAACTCTTGAATCGCTTCACCACCATAGTCTAGATTTGGCGTGGGTATTTTAGCTTTTGCACTTGCATACATTTATATGTCATTATTTTACATGGTGAAGCTGATTATAGGCTGCACAGTGCAATGTGGGTCCGCTGCCTAATATTTGTTATGGAGTAGTATTTAAAAGTGATATTAATTATGGAAGTTAACAATATGTAGGGAATTAAACATACAAATATTGTTTTTAACAATTTTATTTTACAATAAAAAATACAACATTTTTGTCCACATTTTTAATGTCTTGAATATTACGTTGCAGTTTATCTTTTCTCAAAAGATGTTGAGCCACAGAAAGATCACATAAAATACAATAAAAAAAACAATCATATATTTACATTTCATGCAAAATAATTTTAATAACATCATTTTTGGATGTATTTCTTATAGAATATGCTTAACTATTATTTATCTTTATTTCAACTAACTTAATGAGCTAGAATGAAAAGCGGCGCGTAATTACTGTAATATATGTGTAGGTGTTTTAAACAAATATTGTTCTTTTATGAACAATATTTTCTAATTATGAGTTGGAGATTTCGCGGTTTACTCAATTATTTTATTAAATTTTAAAATGGATATTTTTATACTACTACCCAAAGTATACTTTCATACAAACCTACTAGACTACAACTTTTAGTAGTAGCGAGTAAGTTATGTATTTAAATAAAAACTATCCAACAGTCATTTCTATCCAGTAGAAATGGTGTTGAAAATAACTTCGTAATTTTTAATATAGCATTAAAACCAAATATAAAATTTATTTTGGACGATATAATAATCTCATTATTTACATTATAATTTTAAATTGTAAAAAAATATGATAAAATTTGATGTAAGTTCTCTAACCAAAATGATTGATCCGATTGTGATGAAATGCGCAACAAATGTTCCTTATTAATCAAGAATAGCTTACTTAGGATACTTTATATCCTTAAATTCCCACGAGATCGGGGCGCGGGCAAAACCGCGGGAGAACAACTAGTAGCAGTACTAGTATGTATAAACTATTACATATGTACTTAATAATTTTCGTTCGTTTTTATGTGAAAAATATGTATAATTATTAAAAAATAACAATGTAAGCATTTTGTAGCTATCACAATTATTATTAAATTATCGAAATAAACAACTGTGTCGATGCCTGAACCATGTTTTTATAAGAATATAATTTTAATGATGTCTTATCTAGTGTGGTTGTAGTGTTTGCGACAGTTATCTTAAAATTTAATGTACTTAAGTAGGTTTAATTGACAAATTAAATGTTGAATTTTGTTGTAAGCATTTGAAGTGGACACAATAGTTTTATCAATCCGTGTGTAATATTCGTATATATAAGCTATTTCATCTCAGCGTTACAGTATCTTATTCATTATATTTATAGTTTTAACTTCTTCGTGCGCTTCGCAAACACTGTCCCACAAATCGCAGAGCACTGCGTCATGTTATTTACAATGAATTGGTGAACACTAGCCGCGATCATGCAACACATATTTTAAATATCATCAACATTATTTGTAAAATAATGTTTTATCGACGAATTATCTAAATATTCACAAAAGACAACATTAATTAATTTATGTGATACGTTTTTAATTTAGTTAAAAATGTAAATACGACCGTATGTTGTGGTCGTGGCCTACCAGATATTTATGACCAAATTACATAACAGCACAATACTATTCGCACCAATTATTTTCATCTTATCACATAAGGAAAGGCTGTACAGATTTATGTTAAATTTGGTACTGATGATCCATAAAATCTCGAAAAAAACAGTGTTAGATAGCTCATTTATCGAGGAAGGCTGTAGAACATGACGCTACGAAACGCTTCGAGTCACTTCTGCAGAGTTGTGGCTTGATGCCTTCAAGAGCCAAAAAAATAAGAATTGAATTAGTTTGTTTCCACGGCATTGTTGTGATTTTACTTGGGCTAAACCGCATTACAGGGGTATAATATGTTTATGTGTGTTATGTTAGGACATACACCCACATAATGTACGCATTACACAGGTATAATGTATGTTTGTGGTCGTTGCACTAGGAGTGCGGCCAGAGGTCGCCGGTGGAGAGGCGGTTGAGCGAGTCGCTGAGCCCGTCGCGGTCGTCGAGCGCCGCCAGCAGCTCGGGGTCGCCCGCCAGCAGCTCCGACAGCGACGGCGCCTGCTCCAGCGCCGCCGGCCGCGACAACTGCCCGCCGGCCTCGGGCTGGCCCAGCATCTGTATAGTACATGATCCTTCACAAAAAGGTTCCTTTCGACATGTAAACCAAATCAGCGCCCCACGGTTTCACCCGCGTAGTTCCCGCTCCCGTGAAAATGCGGGGATAAAATTATGCCAATAAACTTCCCATTGAATCACCCTACTATCTAATAAAACAAACCGCATCAAAATCCGTTGCGTAGTTTTAATGATCTATAATCCATTCATTTGGCGGTGAGACAAAATGTAAACAAACCATGAAAAAGGTTATTTTGTATGTCATGTTTTATCAATAATACATAGACTAATAATAATGAATGGACTATAAGCATTCAAAGGGACAGACAGTGGCAAGCGACTTTGTTTTATACTTAGTGATCTAGACAAAGTATTAATAATACAGACCTGGTATACGGGCTGTTGTTGGAGTCCGGGCGAGATGTGTCCGTACCGCGCGTCGTGTTGGGCCAGGCCCGGCGACGTGTGACCTGCCGATAAATAACACTTTACAATTGACAAAACTAGTTCTAGCTGTAGTCTGAAACGCTAATATCGTTAACTTTAATATTCAAGACTGTTCTTAAATCGTATTTTGTGAAAGTTTAAAACTTTGGGTACCTTGACGCTCCTAAGATAAATAGAGTATTACTGTAACATGTATCTCACCCAATCCAGGCGAGGCGACGTGTCCCATGGGCGAATGATGTCCCATGGGGGACAGGTGTCCCATAGGCGAGGGGTGTCCCACGGCGGGCGACGCCTCCATCATGTTGGGGGACACGTGCCCCGCCAGCCCCGGGGACACGCACAGCGACGGCGACTGGCCCAGGGGGGTGAGCCCTTGGCCGAGCGCGGGCGAGTGTTGGCCGAGTGCGGGCGAGTGTTGGCCGAGCGCGGGCGAGTGTTGGCCGTGTGCGGGCGATTGTCCGTAAACCTGTTGTTGTTGGGGGTAAGCGCTCCATGGCAATGTCTGTCCGAATGCTTGAAGTTTGCTACCGCCCGCTGGTTCGCCCCACTATATGTGAAAAAAAATTTGTGTAATAACAATAAAAGATACCAGAGAACCAGAAGAAAGAACTACTTTATGATCACAATGAACATTTAGACTAAATAAAACTTCAAATATTGTATATAGGTAATAAATTGTTACCTGTGTGTCGGGCGGGTGCGAGTACGTGAACATTTGGTGCGGAGGGCTCGTCATTTGGTGCGGCGTCATTATTTCTGGAACAACATACATATTATTTTATACTAACATTTGAAAGCTGAAGACATTTCACCAACTTAGACAGCTGAAGGGTTTAATTTTTATATTGAAGCTAATCGCATCCGTTTCAGCTGAAATACGCAGCTGTGTGTGTACGATGATTGATATATCGCATAAGGCATGTTTATAGGATTATGACGATCTCTCTTCCTCCTTGAATTTGAGCGACTGACTAAATAGTATAAGGTTTCGTAGACGACCGAAGAATATAAATAATTGAGATATAATTCTCACCTCTTGGCTCCTGTTTCACCATTTCGACCCTCGGCTCCGGCTTCAGTATTCCTGTGGAACGAGACATTGGTTAATGATTACATCAACATATAAACAGAAAGTAAATCCAAACGAACACAATCATTCATAGTAGAGAAATATATATTTTAACAAAGATTTCTGAACAGCTATTACAAGTGAAATTGTATTTAACTATAATACAATAATTGTCAAACAAAGTGTAAAATATATATTCTCTACTCTTTTGTTACGAAATAGCACAAAAAATTGCAACTAAAATAATTAAAGCAACATATTATTAATACAGTAAATCCTAAGTAAATGTGTATTTGAACTTACGCACACCGTTAAATAAAATAATATTAAACATAAACACTACAACTACTAACACCAAATACTATGACATGCAATTATGAAAAACCTTACTTATAAAATATTCAAAAAACGCAATTTTATAGTTTTTTTAATCAAAAACACGCAAAAAGACAAACCGCTGATCCTGGAAATTGTATAAAAATTCATTGATCAGGATTCTGCTTAATAGCAGAATCCTGATCAATGATTTTTTATATTAATATATTATATTATAAGCAAGGTTTCATACAATATATTGCTCTCTCCTTCCTTCTGATGATACAAGCGCATTGTTAAAGAGAGACAGAGCATCATATTGCTGGATTAATGTTTAGTAAAACTAAAAATATCTACAAGTCTGAAAGATAACATGAATATGTGTGAATTCAAACAATAAAAATTGCAAATAAAAAATCACAAACATGCCACATGTAGATACAAATATTTCGTACCTTTTTTCCTATTAATTCCTTATCATGATATTTGTGAAATAATTTCTATTATAATGTAGATTCAAATATTCTCTATTCTAGTTTAAACTGGTCTCGGACTCTCGGTACTTGTACTCTGACCTGACTGTAAAATGGCCCAAATATACGGGAAATATTATGCAACTAAGAACTAATATTCAGGAATTGACGAACTTTTAGAAGAACTGCTATTAGGCTTCCATTCCATGTTTGGAAAAGTTTAAAAGTTATTTTAAAGTTAAGTAATCAAATCTTATGTGCGTGTCTACATTATGATAGAAATTATTCGATGTAGGGCGGGTGTTGGCCGAGTGAAATAAAAATACCATATTATTAGCACATTCATATAAAATATAGCATCACTCGAGCTAACGCTAGTCATTATCATACAATCTATATAAAAGTGAAAAAGATATTTATCAAAAAACGACCTCATATGATTTTTAAGTGTTTTGCCTCAAAAGTTCAAATGAAACTAAATAGCTAGGCTTACCTAAGATAAACCTATCTAAATAGTTCGAATATTAGGCCTTCACTGTATACAAACTTAATTCTATTCATAAATGTATATATTTGTTAATTAAAATATGAAAAATGTACAGTACAAAGTTCATGTATAATAACATATTCTCAATAAAACTAATCAGCTTAGCTGTGCCTTCAAAAGTTCATATAAAAACATGTTTGCGATGTAACTTGTAAAGTCAACACTTAGAGATATGTCCGATGACTGTATTTTATACATCTCTCGAAATATTCTGATTTTCTTACTCGATAAATACACAATAGAGATAATTTTAGTTTATTTTACTATTAACAAGTTTTCATTAAAAAGAATAGCAAACAATGTAAAGATATACAATAATATAGACAATATAGCCTCGTATAAAAAGAAGTATATGATATGAACACAATTAGATTAAAAAATACAACAGTAAGTATTGTACTGTATACCATTTTGATGAAGTTGGTTAACCAAGCACACATATCCACATTAGTTTCAAGACTAGCCCAACACAATTTGTACCAATAAATAAGTATTACCTACTAATATATTTCAACATGTTACAGTGAAAAATCATAATTATAGTCCATTCATTTGGCCGTGAGACAAAATGTAAACAAAGAAATACTGGCTGTCAAACTTTTAGCTCTTTTAGGCGAAAAATATATTGTTTTTTTAGAGTTATAAATATGAAAGTAAAATAAGACTAAGTAGGCATCTTTGATAAGTCGTCTATAAGTAATTTAGTTTAGTGTAAAAAATCAATAAAAAGGTAATAAACAGGATGAGTTGAGTACAAGTAAAAACAATTCATGTAAGCACCTGAATTATTTTACTACAAAATAAATAAACAACTATTTATTGGTGATCCTCAGAAGAAGAAGAGCTCCAACATGGATTTTCCTTTTTTTCTTTTACAAATCGGTAAACGGAGGCTCGTGAAGTCGTTATATACAATATAATTTTTGTAGGGATACGAATCTTTGGCCAAGTCTCTTCTACGTATTTAAATATATTAATAACACCTTGGTGTATGTTTGGATCTTCGGCGAAGTAAAAGTGCAAGCGCTGTTTGAACCAGGTTCCCTTATTTTCATCAAAATCAACGTTCAGATAACAGAAATTTAACGATAACTGAATATAAAACATAATACAATAATTACTTTAAACAAAGAATTATCAAAAATTTACAATATACTTTACTATATAATCGGGAAGAAAACACACGTCAAGAGTAAAAATGACGGGTACAATCCGGCTAAATACGAAAACTATTAATTTTACTTTCATTACTTAAAATGACTGTTCATCTTCATTTAGTAGTATTAAAATGTATCCATAGTTTGAGATTCACAGCATTTTTAGGTTTTAGTAATGTCAATTATCATCGTCATTACTATTACTACCTTAGATGAAGAATTGGTTTCGCTGTGTTTGATCGCCGACGTAGTCAAATGCGGCAACAAATACTACACGTACATACCCGGCGTATCCAAGCCAGTCACACTGCAAGCTGTCTGTGAGGCGTATGTTCCTAATGTTTTATTAAATTTTGAACATTATACGTAGTAAAATGTCAGTTTGCGTGGTGAAACTGTGTAAAAATAATACTTCAAGAAACAAATTTCGTGTAATCATCAAAAACAGTATACAACAGTACCTTTCTATGTCCCTATGTCCTGATGTGCCTATGTATGCTTAGATCTTTATAACTACGCAACGGATTTTGATGCGGTTTATTTTAATAGATAGAGTGATTCAGTGGGAAGGTCTTTAGCATATTTTATCCCCATATTCTTACGGGAACGAGAACTACGCGGGTGAAACCGCAGGGCGCCGCGAGTCTATATATATAAAAATGAAACCCGTTTGCCGTTATCACGTCATAACTTGCGAACGGCTAGACCGATTTGGCTTTTTCTTTTGTAGTTTACTAAGACTCTGTAGAATGTTCTTACGCAAAAAAATTAAGAAAATATCTCAGTTGGATTATAAAAAAATACATTTAATTTTGCATATTTTAAAAAACGCGCGTAACGTATGTCAATCATTTGATTCGGGCTGTTGTATATGCTTCGACAAAAAATCTCCGAGACGCATTATCGGTATTTCATTAAATTTCCAGGTATTTTATGGCCAAAGTGTCTTATTCCCTACCAATTGCTCAAAGGTAGTGATTTCGAGTTACCAATATTTCTAAGCTGTTGCAAGCGCCATGATCACGGATGAACTGAACTGTTCATCCGTGATCATAATAGTTACTCGCTGGCAGTGTGAACATGCGAGTAACTATTAATAATATATGTATCTCATCAGGTATCGCGGTATCCAACCAATCTTTCATCTATGGTTACTAAATAGTACTTATAAAACAAAGTCGCTGTCGCTGTCTGTCCGTCCCTATGTATGCTTAAATCTTTAAAACTACGCAACGGATTTTGAAAAGGTTTTTTTAATAGAGTGATACCAGAAGAAAGTTTATATGTATAATACATGCATGATATTGTAGAGAAACACCGATAAATCTAGGGGTTTCTAATGTGATGTCGTAAAAAACACATTTTTTGCGCTTACATTGCAAAAGTATTTAATCTAAAAGACATTTGCCTTTTACATGATTTGATTTCAATAAGTATCTTAGAAGATATCTTAGTTTTAAAATAACATTACAGCAAAATTATGATCAAGGCACAGATTACTAAATAGTTACTACGACAAGGCGACCCGGCTAGTGCACGGCGGCACAGAATAACTATTTTTTCACCTTCTACATAAATGAAGTCGCGTGTTAAAATAATTATTACACGCGAACGAAGTTGAGGGCTAAAGCTAGTATGTTATATATTCTATATTTCAAAGATTAATTAAATATCAAGTAGTCAGTAGGGAGTAGTCTATGTATTATTGATAAAACATGACATACAAAATAACCTTTTTCATGGTTTGTTTACATTTTGTCTCACGGCCAAATGAATGGACTATAAGTAATTAAATTATTTAATTAACTGTACATTTTTTCAAACATTCTGGAAAAATATATTTTCTCTCAGCTCACGATTTTGTTCTGAGCTCCTGAGTTTTGAATAAAAATATGTATTGCACTTGAAATACTTTTAAATGTTTAAGATTTTTAAATGTAACATGTGAATCCTAACTCCTCCCTTACTTAAACCGATCAATAAGTTACTGAATAAAATTTTAATGCTTTAAAATATATGTAAACAAATTAAAATATTGGCCTGTAAAACTCACTGTAATGCAAAGGCCATTCAATAATAATATTAGTACAGTGAGGCGGTATTAATATAAAAAATAACAATAAATAATGAATAAACATACAATAAAGGTAAATTTGTTAAAATGACTAGAAAATGAGTAAAATAAATACAACAACAACGTTTCGCCCTACGTTTAGCGTCGGGGGTTAAACAAAGGAACATAGTTACCAGCTAAAGTAAACATTTGACATAACAACGATTACACAAAACGGACACGTACAACTAAAATAAATAAATAATAAGTATACTTTTAATATAAATAGAATAAAATATAAAATGACTAGATGTTAGTAGTACGATATTGGCGCCAAATAATTTTCATCAGTGACATTATTTATTTTTTAAATTTCCCTCCTAATTAAATGTCATTTTCAAGAAAATGTCAGACGTCATTTTAAATCATTTGGGATTTGTGACATTAGCACAGTTGTTGTGACTTGATGCCTGCAAAAGCCATCAAGTTACGAATATAATACAAAAATTCTGATTTGTAAATATTTTGAATAGCTCTATCACAAATATCTCCAATTAATTTAAAAATAAGTAATATTTTTTTCGTATTAGTAATACAATAATATGTATGTATGAAGCCTTACTGTTAACCTAAGTTAGTAACACCACCAGACCACCACTGTATTGTTATAATCTAAATCAGATCCTTTTGTTTCATTGAAATAGATCTTAAGTTTTGAGAATAGAATTATAAGTAACACAAATAGTTCTAATTGAATAAATAATGCAATTTAAACACATCTAATGTAGAATTAAAATAATGAAATGATTATATTTGAATGTAAACCCCATCAACAGGTGTTATTTGTATACCATCGACTCATACGATCCATCACCTCGAACGCGTATCCAATACGCGAACCAAACGAAACCCTTCGTTAGGTGCACATTCTCCCGCAATTATAATAATAGTATACAAAAGGTAGGGGACACTCACTCTCGGGTTTGTGATACGACTGTATCATCGAGGGTATCGTCTTCTTCCGTTTGCCGAATACGCTATCTAGAACATTCAATAGGGGGTTTAATACAACTCGTCGGACCGCAACCGGTCGTCCCAGTCGAACGGGGACGTTCTACGGGGACCACCGCGATCGCACGAGTTTTACAATATGTATTAACAATAACGAGTCGGCGACACGACACACGGTATGTGCGGTCAGCGAGACCGCGCCCGCCGGGAGGGGGGAGGAGGGGAAGGGGGGGCTCTAGGCGCGCTCGGGCGGCGCCGGCGCGTCCACGGGCGAGTAGTAGCAGCTGGTGTCGTCGAACTCGGAGCAGGTGGCGTGCGGCGCCACCGCCATGTACAGCGCGTAGTGCTCCGCCTCCGACAGCTCCAGCTCGTCCCGCAGGCGCGCGAAGCCCGCCGCGTCCAGCGCCAGCACCGACTCCGCCACCAGGATGGTGCCGTCGGGCGGCAGCGCGCCCAGCGACGCGGGCCGCGAGCAGCGCGCCTCCTCCTCGCCGTCCCCGTGCAGCGAGATGTGCGTCACGCTGTCGGCCGCGCGCAGCCCGTCCGCGAACCGCGCCGGCCGCCGCCCCGACGCCGAGCTCGCCGACCGCCCCACGGCGCGGCGCGGCTCGGCGCGCTCGGCGCGCTCGGCCGGCAGGCTGGCGGCGGGCGAGCGCGAGCGCCGCCGGAACAGCCGCGACAGGAACGACCGCTTCTTGGGCGGCGGCAGCGCGGGCTCGCTGCGCGCCGGCGCCAGCGGCAGGCGGCGCCCGGGCCGCACGGCGTCGCTGGCGGCCGACGACCCGCGCGACGCGCGCCGCACGCGCTTGGGCGGCAGCGGCGGCGCCGGCGCGTCGTCGGCGTCGCGCAGCGCCGTGTACTCCACGAGCGGCGGCGGGCGCGCGGGCGGCGCCAGCACGTCCTCGTAGGGCTCGTCGAGCGGCACGGGGTTGCGGAAGGCGAGCTGCAGGCTGGTGTAGGTGCCGGCGTCGTCGAAGTCGTCGTCGCGAGCGGCGGGCGGCGCGGCGGCGGCGCGCGTGCGGCTCTCCGAGTAGATCTCGTCGAGCTCGGCCACCTGCTCCAGCAGCTCCGTGAGCCCGTCGGCGGGCGAGGGCGGAGTCCCGGGACTCGGGGGGGAGGGGGGCGAGGGGGGCGGGGAGGGCGCGGGCGAGGCGGGCGCGGGGCGCAGCAGCGCGGCCAGCGCGGCCAGGTCGGGCAGCGGCTTGCGGGTACCTGGCGCGGCGGGGATGTACTCGAAGGGCAGCCAGTTGCTGCACTCGCGGTCGGAGCGGCGCCGCAGCTGGTAGCGCACGGTGACGTGGCGGTCGGCCAGCGGGTCGCGGTAGGCCGGCACCTCGAACACGATGGCGTACTGCTTGTGCACGAGCGACGGCGCCACCTCCTTGGTCCACACCTCGGCGTCGCCGGCCAGCTCGTAGAAGGCGACGACGGTGTCGTCGCGCGCGCCCTGCACCAGCTTGTTGCACAGCAGGATGACCTGCGTGCCGCCGCCCGCCGGGCCCGAGCAGTGGCTGGCGCGCGTGATCAGCAGGTCGCCCGACGACTTCTTGTCGAAGATCACGTTGGTGAACACGGGCCGCAGGCTCACGTCGTTGCCTCGCTCGTCCTTCACTATCACCTGGATCGCCAGCCGCACGCAGTTCAGATCGATTTTTAGGGGATTGTTTTGGTGTTCGAATCCCTCTGAAAAATACAAATAATATTCCTGTTGACTCGTTTTATGGATATATTTACGCCAAGTAAATAGACTCCTACGAACACGGTTTGAACTTATTAGCGACCGAAATACGAGTCAAAGACTAAAATAATATCAAATTAAGTTATTAGATTGATATAGCCCGTCATTGCAATCGATTTGAGTACAATTTCATATGAGCGATTGTGTGTACAATATGATGTATTTATAGGTGTAATATCGAGGCCCGTTATGGGCCGCACGCGTAATCGCACGTGAACCGAAATAACGCGCGCGTCAATATCGTAAGTAACGAGACACGACCGCGGTCGGCGGCGGCGGGACTCCATGCTTTGTACACATATGGGAATCATAATACATAAGTACAGCATTTGTTTATTACAGTTGCTTTTCTAAGCTTAACACGTTAAAAACAACTCAAAAGAAATAGTAGTTGAAGAGTTCAAACACCGAGAGGCATCTTACTGTTCCTAAACCTATAATAAGAACACTTGAAACATTTTTGACAACGGAAAAAATAACACGACCTAGAAACCTGTCAGCTGTCAGCAAATGTTGACTGCTAATTGGTGTATGAATGAATGTGTGCGTAGTTTCTGATACCGTGGATACAAGCTTCGAACTTAGGGGCCAGTTACTACAATGAGATGATGTAGTGAATGATGTTATGTTAATACTCACTCCGGAAGGGGTCGATGCCATGCCTCATCCTGTTGTTGATCGCGGTGGTGATGTTCTGTCGCTTGACGCACTGGATGCCCACGTTCTTAAATTGAAATTCGCGCGCATCCTCCTTCACCGTCACCCGGAACGAGCACACGCCCTGGTTGCAGTTCTTACCTACTAGGTTGTGGGGGTGTACTCTGAAACATACATATCCAAATGTAATGGACTGAAATACAGTATGCGTAGGTACGTTTTGGGTGGTCCTTATCTGTAAGGAAAAATCCTGTTAACTTGTCGGGGTACTTCATAATTTGATTAGGTAAGTATATACTTTAATAGAAAACTACATATTGCAATTTTTACAAATAGAATTTAGTGGTTGCTTCCACGGAAAGATTTTTTTATCCCTTAGCCCCTGGCCAATATTATTTTGATTCAAATTGGGTAGAAATGGTGGTCACTCATTAATTATAGTATCGAATACTTACAGAAAACCTTCTTTGGTGATGCAGGACGCGACTATGGTAGCGGGCCCGAGGTACCCGTGGATTTTGATAGCGGGATACGTCTTGTTCTCCGGCGTGGAGGTCGCGCCGGGAATCGAACCCGCTGACCGACCTTCGCACTCATATCGGAATCTGGAACAAAATAAATAACACGTTTAAAAACTAAAACACTCAAAATGACATGTTAAAAACTAAAATATATAGGTAAGTACCTACTTATGATTTTTTTAAACATGACCCTCAATCTAGCGCAGTTGGGTAAAAATAGCCAAATATCTTTTCAATAGGCAAGTAATCATAGGTATGTTTGTAAATAAATGATAAGTGTTTGATAAATTATCTGATTATCAGATGGATAAAGGTCGATGTTCTACTGCCTCCTTTACTAGATGGATATAAACTGTCTCAAAGAGACATCAGAAAAAGTGTTATGATAGTATATGATAATGGACAGAACAGCTTTTCTATGGCACTTTGTGTGTATAAATTTTTTTTAGGCATTAATTAATTATAAATCCAAACTATTTTATTTTAATTAACAAAACAGTAAAATTAAATCACTCTCGAAAATAATAGCCAAATATATGCATAGAGGTGCCGGAAACAGTTTGGGTTAAAATATGTAGTCTGAGAGTACATGTTATAAAAGACGATGCTATTAATAAGTATAACTATTTATCTGAAGACATAACAAAAAACATATGATAGTATTAAATCGCTGTAACACAATTAAAAATAAACAAAACGTTTTCGGTCGGTAGCCGCTACACAAATCTATATTTATCTAATCGCCCGGATACTGAACCGACGCAAAAATCGCGGCGGACAATACCAACCGCAGTATACAGGGTGAAAATATAAATCCGAAACAAAATAGTGGTAGAACAAGTCTGTGCTTAACAGAGTTCCAAAACGGGCTAGCTCGACCGAGGGAGTACCTCTCTCATAGAATATCAGCGTAAATAAGTGCTGCGAAATTTTTATTTTATTATTTCACCCTGTATATTGGGGTTCTGACCCTGTACATTTGCTGTGTTCTACTCGTATTTGTGACAGAATTTTCATAATTGGATCAATGTTTTTGAGAAACATAATTTTACATTGACACTTTTAATGAAGTTACTTTAATTTAAATAACCCTCGATTAGCTTGTATCCTTATACTAGCTGTGCCCCGCGGTTTCACACGCGTAGTACCCGTTCCCGTTCCCGAGGGAATTTCGGGATAAAAATCCTTATAGATAAAAGTCCTATGTCCTTTTCCTGGTTCTTATCTACCTCCCCACCAATTTTCAGCCAAATCGGTCCAGCCGTTCTTGAGTTATAAGTGGCGTAACTAACACGACTTTCTTTTATACTATATATAGATAGATGAATGATTGCAATCTCCCTCTCGTAAAGTTTGATGAACTCTATGGTAAACAGTAGTAGTGCATACAATTTAAAACTACCCGCATGTAACACATTGACAGACACCCGACATGTTATGAATAGTGTTTGCTTAATGGACTTTTAATTTTTGTTTTAATAACAATGTCGTCCTGTATTGAACCAAAAATATGTTTCGAAAATAATAAACATACATCGCTCAATCCATGAATCGAACACGAGACCTCAAGTTTAATAAGAAGGCTTATCTTTCCGAAGTTTTAATAGAAAGGAGAACCTTTGTTATGATTTTTTGTGATGGAAATCACATCTCTACTGTTAAGTCTAATATAACATAAACATTGACTACATCATCTCATTATAGTAACTGACCCCTAACTAAGTTCGAAACTTGTATCTAGGGTATCAGAAACTACGCACACTCATTCACACACACACCCAGACCGAGACAAACATTTGTGGTTCACACAAATATTCACCCCGCACGGGAATTGAACCCGCTACCAAGTTTACTCTTATACTCCAATATTTAAATCTGGGGGCACGGCAGTGCCCCCCGCCAAGTCGAGCGCGAAGCAAACACTGCCGTACCATCCTTTACAGGAACCATTTCGCCGCATTTTCAGGCCCCTATTTGACAACCTCTGGATAAGACTAGAACGTTGAAATTTTCGTCATCCAGTAAGCTATACAATCACATACTTAAAATAAAATTTCAAGTCTGTAGGTCATTTAGTGCCCAAGTTAAGCGAAAGCAAAGTTTCGCATTTTAGACACTCACTCACTCACTCACTCACTCACTCACTCACTCACTCATGATCATCAAAATAGAACTAGTACTTCCCATAAACCTAGAGAGCTGAAATTTGGTACAGAGTTAGGGTTTAATGGCCACATAAAGGGAAAACTATAAAAACTAGGATAATCGAACGGGAACGGGAATTATACGGGAATGGGAACGGGAATTGTAACTCAAGAACGGCTGAACTGATTTGGCTGAAAATTGGTGGGGAGGTAGCTTAGAACCAGGAAAAGGACATAGGATACTTTTAATCCCGAAATTCCCACGGGATTGGGAACGGGAATTTAAAAATCAAGAACGGCTGAATTGATTTGGCTGAAAATTGGTGGGGAGGTAGCTTAGAACCAGGAAAAGGATATAGGATACTTTTAATTCCGAAATTCCCACGGGATTGGGAACGGGAATTTAAAAATCAAGAACGGCTGAACTGATTTGGCTGAAAATTGATGGGGAGGTAGCTTAAAACCAGGAAAAGGACATAGGATACTTTTAATCCCGAAATTCCCACGGGATTGGGAACGGGAATTTAAAAATCAAGAACGGCTGAATTGATTTGGCTGAAAATTGGTGGGGAGGTAGCTTAGAACCAGGAAAAGGACATAGGATACTTTTAATCCCGAAATTCCCACGGGATTGGGGACGGGAATTTAAAAATCAAGAACGGCTGAATTGATTTGGCTGAAAATTGGTGGGGATGTAGCTTAGAACCAGGACAAGAACATAGAACACTTTAATCCCGTAAATCCCACGGGAATGGGAACGGGAATTTATTACTCAAGAACGGCTGAACTGATTTGGCTGAAAATTGGTGGGGAGGTAGCTTAGAACCAGGAGAAGCACATAGAATACTTTTAATCCCGAAATTCCCACGGGATTGGGAACGGGAATTTATTACTCAAGAACGGCTGAATTGATTTGGCTGAAAATTGGTGGAGAGGTAGCTTAGAACCAGGAGAAGCACATAGAAAACTTTTAATCCCGAAATTCCCACGGGAATGGGAACGGGAATTATAATTCTAGAACAGCTGAACTGATTTGGCTGACAATTTGTGGGGAGGTAGCTTAAAAACTATTTATGTATAGATACTTTTTATCCCGAAATTCCCACGGAAACGCGAACGGGAACTACGCGGGTGAAACCGCGGGGCGCTTAATAATATAATACTACTCCTAAAAAATAAGTGTGTCAAATAAGAAAATCTAATAAAATAAATCAATATAAACAAGTTTTAACAAAAAGAAATGAAATCCCACCAAAAACATTCTGTAAAAAACTAGCCAAGTCTCGATGGAGCTGCTTGTTTAACTCTAAAAAGTAATGAAATCTAGACAGACTCGTGCCAAGTCTAAGGTTCCTTACTGCGATTTCTTTATTATTATAGTTAATGTTGTGTGACTTGGCCGTTGAAGGGTACACATGTATGTACACAAGGGTACAAAACTAGGTGCTCCATGACGCTATTGCACCAATCTTAAAAAATCCAGAACCTATCCATTGACGATAGAAAATTTGCTTAATTATAGCCACTTGAAAAATGTTGATTCAATATCCAGTCAATTGTAGGCTTGATAAAGCTGCGTATTTTAATAATGTTATAACATTACGTGTAAACAAAATTGACATGTACCCACTACTAACCTTTTAAACAATGTTCAACGGCCAAGTCACACAACATTAACTATAATAATAAAGAAATCGCAGTAAGGAACCTTAGACTTGGCACGAGTCTGTCTAGATTTCATTACTTTTTAGAGTTAAACAAGCAGCTCCATCGAGACTTGGCTAGTTTTTTACAGAATGTTTTTGGTGGGATTTCATTTACGAGTAGACTCAGTATGGACGAGGATATAATCCTGGCCGGTCGTTTTAAGTGAAATTATCGAATGAATACGGAGTACGATAAAGTATGTATGTCTGTCGGCGCGACGGCGGCGGCCGTCCAAACACGAGTAGAGGAAAATAATAACGGTTTAGTCATCTATCGTGTTTCTCGACAATTTCATTGCAATAATTACACTCGCCAGCGAACGTAGGGTTGACATAACCAACGTTCAAGTTTACGTACACGGTAAATGTACAACAGATTTTGTACACGATAAAAATAACCCTTTCTATTTATAAATGTGCGTGTGATAACACCCTAAATATAGGTAATGAACCTAGTTAGGGGTCAGTTGGTTTGGTATATTAAGATTGTATGAATTAACACATAGAAATCTTTTTACCTTGAAATTCCCATGGAATTGTTAAATTATACGGAATCAGGCAGGTAAATCGCAAAGTAAAATAGTTACTATTGGCTTGTGTCTAATCGACACCCAAAAATGTATATTAAAATTAAATTAAACATTTCCTAATATTAGTACAAGGCGTGCAATTTTTCTGATGTGTTTTTCTATTATTTTGGATCATAATGATATACATACTTTTTTGGTGTCCGTATTATACCCATTACAAATGAATACTACGACTAATTATAGAATAGAATTTATTATAGACTGCCTTTTTTTTTGTACAAATATCGTCAATGACAAAACACGTTATTCTTACCTATAAACCTTCCTTTTGAATCACTACTTATTGACGAAAAACCTATAATAATCTCAGTGTAGAGACGTGGGAAGCGACTTTGTTTTACACTCTAAGATTAAATGCGTAGCACAAATGACATGTAGGTACTCGGCTACTCGGAAACTAGCCAGTAACACTACATTTCCGATAAGTAGATAAACCTGTATACGATACGACATCAGGTCGTTAGATATAACACAATTAACTGACAATAACATTACATAATAATATGTTTATTATCATTTATGTATCAGAGAAGACGCATATGTAGATAGTTGTATGTATCTATATTTTAACTATGAATAGATACATTTTTGTTATTGTTTCGGGGTATTCTCTGGAATAAACATAAATTATTTAAAAGCTTTAATTAATTTACTACAAATTAGTATAAGAAGACAGACCAATCCCGCTAATATCAGGAACTACTTCTAGTACTAATCCGATTAAAAAACTACTTTTGCATCAGAGGAGGCTATATTACCTATATGGTTTTATTTTTGTGAACTTGGGCGTTTTATTTATTCTTACTTTCTTTATTATTTAGCACGTGTAACTCCGATAAACCATGGTTTAATCCGCGGTTCCAATTTTATATGGGATAAACAAATGAGAAGAGTTGGGACTTTATTTTTACCGTAACTTCATAATACAAGTAATTTTATCGTAGTTAATTTTATCAGGACAGCCCTATCGCGCCACATTTTTCCGAACACATTGTCTTTTCAATATTTACTTCCTATATTTTTTCCCGTTCAATTACACCAGCGAGTTGCGGCGCTGCGGATAATTAGTTTGTTGACTATAACATCCAAATATCACATAATCCTAGCACGTATAAGTTATGTAACGGGATAACAAAACATAGATTCTTATATAAATATGTCTACGTAAGAAAATTGTTTCGCCTATTAATTATCGAATGATAAATTCGAGTGATAACAATGTTAATTAATTAATTTTATAAATAAAATGTAAAAATAGAATCTTATCTTACTTAAATGCGAAAGATTGTATGTAAATGAATATATTTGTGCGTGTCTCAAATTCTTCTAGGATTTAAGCATACGAATAATTTTTCACCAGTCTTCAAAAAATAGGTTGTTAGAGGTTCAAATGGAGTACAATAATAAATACGCGATATAACATGAAAGCAATGTGTGATTGGATGGCGTCCAGACATTTAGTGACGGTACGATCGTGACGTAGATCTCTGAACGGGAGCCAACGAGACGGTGTTGCCAGCTCAAACTCAAAAAAAGCTTCAGTCGTTTACTTGTTTTAATGTCGGTCTTTGGGTACAATGTGTACTTATTCATGATTATTATGGATTCCAAAACGACAGATTTGATAATGATAAAATGTTTAGACCAACAACAAATTTTCAGATAAGATTAGTTAGTGATTTTTGATTTGATAGCGATCGGAAGTGAATTCGCGCGGAAAGAAAATAAATATCCAACATTATAAACCGCTAGTTTGTTTAATATTAGTGATTTTCTCATAATGTGAATACCATATTTATTACGTATGATCTTACAGTACAGACAGAAGTGTCTGTAGGTATGAGAAATATTAGTGTTAATAAAATAATGTTTCGTAATTATGGCGCCCGCGCCGGTTCCATACTACTACTTATATCACATGTTAATAATATAAGGATAAATGTTCATTAATTCACAAAATGTGGCGGGCACTCTCTGTTGGGAATATGTTGTATGTAATACTTGTAAAAAACCGTTAATTTTTTTCGGAAGCCAGTCAGTGTTTAGTTTTGCAGCTTAATTTTATTTTATTATTGTAATTTGAAGTTTGCTAAAATAAATACCTTTCATAAGGCATGATTTTCTTTTGACTCGTGCCTTTTAATGTCTTCACTAAAAGTATGAAATTGTGACTATGCACAGTGCGATAATTATGCATATATGACGTCATGATCTGGTAAAACTAAAAAAGTTTTCCTCACTTAGATAAGGGATAAAGTCTAGTGCTATGGATATCTAGATTAAATATATCCATGGATGTTCCAACCTCCTGCAGCAAGAGGATATAGATTGACCTAAATTCACATTGCAAACCGAATTCCCTACAATTTCACTGAATATACATTTCAACGCATACTTTCTAATAAACACTAGTTTCCTCAAAACACAACCACGGTAAAATATACTCTATTGAAAGCGGATAAAGTCATTATTTTATTGGCGTTTAGCTGACTGGGTTACGTCACTCATTCATATACACCAAGAGCAGTAAAAAATAGATCGAAGCATGCTTGCGGATTGGTTGGAAGTTGGAACTGATCTCATTTGTGGGCAACAACAAGGCTAAAAATATATGTTCCTACATAAAGTAAACTTTGTTTGCTTATAGCTGGACGAAGGACGAGTTAAAATAATCTATTGTGTTTTAAGATGTATTTCTTTTTGTTGAATTTGGAGTATAGTTTATGTAGTCAAACATTTGGGCCAATATTTTTTGCGTCTGAAGTACCAATGTATGTACTTTCATTCCATTCTATAATATCAACGCAAGTAGGTACCTAAAATCGTTCCTGACTGACTGATCTGTCAGAGCACAGCTGAAACCACTGACCGGATTACGCTAAAATTTGGCACGCAGATAGTAACACGGTGTAGATGGCGGTTAGTTATTAGAAAATATGCATCCGCTAAGAAAATAGGGTGGGTAGAACCGCGGCACATAGACAGTATGAATGATATGATATGATGACATAGTCATATTGATTGGTATTTACGTTTTCCCAAAGACAATCGCCGGGCGCGGCCCTAATCACTCAACCATCTCAAATCTAACACTTATTGTACAGATATTGCAATAAAAAACACTAAGTTACGGCTATAATTTTCCTTTTAGCAACAATAATTTATTCTTTGGAATAAAGCAAGTATCAATACTGTAATATGATTGAAGGAAAACTATTCTTAGGTGTGACAGGAGAATTTTAATAATATACCTACATAGTTTAGGTACCTACTACATGGGTTTTGATAAGTAGGTAGGTACAGGAAAAAGATAATCTTAGACTTAACGTTCACCATCACCATTATGGTGGAAATTTAATTAGCGTGATTCGCTGGTACTTTACCCCCAACAGGTTTTATTCAGTGTGACTAAATGAGTAAGACAAATTGTTAGAAAAAAATCAACAAGTAACAGATTGGAAAAAATCTCAAGTCACGGTGTATATCTTTGGATTTCGCGACAGTCCGATAAGTCTCGTAACGTGCCTAGTCAACTTTTTCATTTCTTATGGTACATAATTATAACGATCAAGTGAACATGGGGTCCATCTGATATTGAATTATTATCGTCCAATGGACAGCTGCTATTTAGTTTTGGAATTCAGTAGTCGCAGTGACCTATTGACTGATATCAGGATATTGGGAGGAAGAGAAGTACGCCTTTGTTCCCATTAGTTCAATTGAGATTTATTGGTCTCCGGACTACGAGCGACGACGATCCCTCGCCCGTTATACGAAATACATTTGCTTTATACTGATATTCTGTAAGAGTCTGGTACTCTTTTCACAAGGTCCATTCATCTTGAAAATCGCAGTTTGGCTTTATCACTAACCACTAAACTAGTGTGTTTTAAATAAAAGGTCATTGATCCAAAATGACCGTTATGCGTTATCCTGGAGGCAACAGGCGACATCCATACTAATATAAAAGTGAAAGTTTGTTTGTTTATCCTTTGGTGTCGAAAGGTATCGATGATGTTATTTAATATGTAGTGAAAGTCGCAAGACTGGAATGTTTATAGGTTAATATTTATCCCTAAACTTTAAAGAATTCGTTTGGTAGGGGAGATGTCATCCATTTTCATGTATCATATACTTTGAACAAGCTTCCATCGCTTATTGCTCTGCGTAAGGTCTAAAACTACCCAAAACCCGTTTCTTAGCGAATGCTCTTTCAAATTCAAAATCAGTTGTTCAGTAAAGCTTAAAATAGGCACCGATGAATATCAAAGAGCTTACAAATAAAAACTTAAAACAAATTAATAAAAAATGAATATAAATATACCATGAATTCTGAAATTACATCAGCCGAAAAGCTTATGTTATGATTTCATCTTTCCCGAGTTATCGCTTTTGGGCGTTCGTTGATAAATCAGTCAGGTCTGTACGAACGATTCAACAATAACTCTATGTACCTAGGTATATTATTTGTTATTTTTTCCTCATTTGCTATACATTATATTATGTAATGGAGATTAGATACCGTATTCACTTATGTTATATAAGCTAACTTGAACTTAGGTTATCTATAATATGAAACATTTTTGAGAAAAACAATTATGGGAAGTGGCAGCCATTTTTAAACAGTCTTTCCGTCCTTCCGTTCGCTTATCACTCGGCGGCCATTCGCCGAATTCGCATATTGTTTTAGTAAGGTTATTAGGTTAGTTATTATAAAAACATGTCCACTATAACGTGATCCTTTATTATATGTATTATGTACTAACTGAGAGGTCTAGCAATATTTGTTATAACCACTCCATATCCATGAAACATACACCAGTTTTTAGATAGCACTACACTCGTTATCTATCACTGAGTGAGTTTTGTTTTTGCGTGTACTGATTTTAATATTTTTGGGGACAAAAATATATAAAAGTCTCCCTGATTTGAGGAAAACTGAATAAACGATTTACGAAGAAAAAGCTTTTAGTTACGTCAAAGAACTTTGCAAAATAGAAGAGATTAATTGACCAGACCAGACTTTATTTAACACTACGCTCCGCAGATTAACCCACTGTAAGATCATTTCTATACCACATTTAAACCAGTAAATAAACAAAGACAAAAAAGTTGTCCACTAGCGCATTCTTGAGAACAGCTAGATCACACGCAGTATTATTTGCAAACAAATTATATCTAATACGTATGTTAGCGAGCGTACATTCATGTATAGTATCACTACATAGTATAAAACAAAGTCGCTGTCACTGTCTGTCCGTCCCTATGTATGCTTAAAACTTTAAAACTAGGCAACGGATTTTGAAGCGGTTTTTTTAAAAGATAGAGTGATTCAAGAAGCAAGTTTTTGGCATAATTTTATCCCTGCATTTTCTTGGGAGCGGGAACTACGCGGGTGAAACCGCGGAGCGCCGTTAGTAAGACTTATGGCAATCAAACAGAAGTACCGTTACGTCCACTAACTTAGTAAGCAGGTTCGGCAGCTGACCGGCCTTCGGTGAGCCACCTACGCGCCGCTAAATACTTTATGCGAATAACATCCAGTAAACAAGTGTTTTATACATGCTTTGATTCATCTATAGTGTTCATATGAAGAGGAAAGATTCGATTTTTGTTCGTTTGTTGGCGACGCAATTTTTTATCGAAAAATTGGCCGGGATTGGGATTTACATACTTTGATTAATCTATCTTTAGCTATACTAATAATGTAGATAGGATAGATTTGATTTTTTTTAATTAGTGTGGAAATTACAGTCTGATAGAAAATAACTAAGTACTTTTAAACTCAAAATTCGCACAGGATTTGGATTTACGCGAAGACAGTGGAACGCTGCAGCTGCTAGTATACAAATAATCTTGTTATTGTATTATTTTGACAGTCGTTACGGCTAGTGAGTGCCCTCAAAAGACTACCAAAATATCGCAGTACAAACAAAGGAATCGAATTAGAGAGGTCTAATTGCGGAAAACTGGCCACTTACGAGTACGTAAATATACGTACGTATGTGTTAGTGTTTGTTTGTTATTCGTATGTTCACACCAAGACGGTTTACTGCTCTATACAAACATGTCTCAGGTTCATTTCCTAGGTCAGACTATACTTCACTACATAGTATAAAACAAAGTCGCTTTCACTGTCCCTATGTATGCTTAGATCTTTAAAACTACGCAACGGATATTGATGCGGTTTGTTTTTAATAGATAGAGTGATTCAGTGGGAAGATTTTTAGTAACTTTATCCCCATATTCCTACGGGAACGGGAACTACGCGGGTAAAACCGCGGGGCGCAGCTAGTTTCATTTATAAAGACTATAAACATTTCCTGCTACAGCTCATAGAGGCATACTATTGTCACAGCCTTATTATAGTAGCCTTAATACTGTGCTATCATGTTGTTGTTTGCGTGGCGTTACCTCAGTATGTCTCCGGGTTTACGTGGGCTTACAGACGGCACCGAACATATCCGTGACCAAGCCTGGCACCGATCCAACTGACCTAAGATGCGATACATTTCGTAACCAACATCACGCTATACTTCTTATTATAATAATTCGCCGTGAATTTAAAGCCATTTAAAATACATTGATAAGACCGGAGAGCGTTTGGTATCGCATTTGACCTAGGTTACATTTTGAGATAACACCGCGAATGAACTGTTAATCTTGAAATTGGAGAATGAGTAGATAAATAATAAAAACATAGTCGTTTCGTTGAATTAGTAGACAAAACAAATTTTGAATTGGTAAAAATATCGTTCATTATTTTACATATTACCTCCTTCATACAAGTTATTCTGTGGAAATCCGTGAAAATATTTCATTCATAATACATATAATATTTAGAGATATTGGCTTCTAAGATACCAAGAATAACATAAAAGCTTATTTAGTTTCCAGATCCAAATTGAGGTATGCTTGAAGGATCAAGTTGATTCAGCGTTACGGTTCGGCACGATCCATACTTTGAACGAGTATGTCAATTTCATTTCAATTCATATCAGCACTAATTACCATCAACTGTCTATATATTATCATTAGATGACTCACGCTAATGATGTGCTAATGACTGACGTCACCAGTGAAAATAAATACAATTATATTTAAAGGAGCTATCCTCCAAATATTAATTAAAATATAATATACAGGGTCCATAATTGATACTTTAATTATATTATCACCTTTGTACAACATTATGATAGGTAACAATAAATATTTGAATTTGAATTTAATAAAATACAATTTGAAATAAAGGGTCAATACAGAAGGCGTTGACCACGGCACACATTGTAATCCTAGCTCTGCAGCCCTAACCTCTACCCTCTATTTTTATGGTCTTATTATACTTATGTGGCTTACCGCTATCCTTAAGAATTGACAAGAAAATTAGAATATAAAGATCCATTTACAAGCCTCCATATGTAACCTTTTAGGTATTGTTTTTCTTTTGTCATCATCATTGGCCTATACATCTACATAAGATGATTTAGGTGGCGTCAGGTGATTGAACAATTCGTGATAGAACATTTCTGTTCATGGCTAAAGAGCCCTATGCGGGAGTGACAGCCGCGACCACATTTTCCACAAATGAAGGACCCTGGGGTTGTTACGGGGTTTGCGGCACGTAGATGACGTTTTCTTTTGTAACATGTATGTAAAATGAACGCTTAAAAATTAAGTTATGTGTGTATGACTGACCTGATTTCTTTGCTGGCCGGCTGCTCTGTGATCTCGACGTAGGGTCTCACCGATTGTGACATGTCGTCGACGGTGTGCGATGATTCCGCACGGTCGATCGCGTCCACTGGAATTGAAATCTTTGTTACGTACATTCGTTTGAAAACCGACCATGAATAGACATGGGATAGTTCGGAAGAAGACATTTGTTTGTGGTAAGTAGTCAAATTGTATAATTTGATACAATATAACAATAATGGAAACTATAAATATGTAATAACTAGCTGTGCCCTGCGGTTTTACCCGCGTGGAACCTTATCCCGTGGGAATTTTGGGATAAAAAGATCCTATGTGTTATTCCTAGGTATGAGGAACATCTGTACCAAATTTCATTAAAATTCATTCAGTAGTTTTTGCGTGAAAGAGGAACAAATATCCACACATCCATACATCCACACTCACAAACATTCGGCTTTATAATATTAGTAGGATGGAAGTGCTAGATCATAGGAGTATTTCTATATAGACCAGTGATGACTAATGTATTATAATTTTTATACAAATACCTTAATATTATTTGGATTAAACACCACATGTTTTTCCTCCTATGAAACAGCACTTTTAGCAATTCCACTTTCTGTTATACTGTCGTCATCTTGTAAATATTAATTGATTAGGTAGGTATATCGGTTTATATTTTAAATTCATTTTCAGTTTTCTCACAAAAATAAGACACCTCTACTCTACATCCAGAATTAATTTGAAAGCCAGCAGTAGTGGTTAATTTGAAAGAGTCGTATCATAATGGTCTCCGTACCCAGGTCGGTCGGTCGCTCATTTGCCACAAATTATGTTCAAATTCTCATGTACAAATTTGTCAAGAACAACAAGTTAGAATCATGTGGTAGGCATATGTGAATAAGTTTTTTGTAGTGTTACAATATACGTAACATATGGTGCATATTTTACTTTTGGCTTCCAAAAAGTTGTTCTAAAAACTGAGACATATTTTTTAAACAATGTGGGTTGATCGTAGACTGAATCCCATTTTCCTAAACTATGACTAATCCCAGTTCCCCAAGCCCATAATAAAAATAATATAAGTAACTAGCAAACCCGGCGAACTCCGTTTCGCCACCAGATGGCTTCATAAATTATTCCAGATGGAAAAAAGATTTTCCCGCTTTTCTGTTGAAATTTTTCTGAATTTTCTTTGCTATTAACCTCACGTAGCCCGAGACTTTTCCAACGATTGCAAAACCGTGGAAATAAGTTCGTGCGTTCTGGAGTTCTAGCGTCAGGAATTGCTCATGCGGCGCAGCACAAACAATGTCACATCTTTTGGAGTGCCCATCATGTCCCAATAGCTGTACTCTGGATGACCTTATGTCATGCCAACCTAACGCCATCGAGGTGGCCGCTCATTGGTGTTCTAATATATAACTTGATTGTTAATAAAAAAGTCTTGTCAATCGACACGAAGAAGAAGAAGAAGCGTCAGGAAGGAAAACCCGACTTATTTTTATATAGTAGAAGATTAGGTAATAAACATTATTATGATTCATTTGTTTGTTGCACTAAATCGAGCTTAAAACTCGTAGATTTCCTCTTACTCTATACCTACTGATTAGTGCTTTTTTGGTTTAATATATTCTTCTTCCTTATTTCTTTTAAAAAGGTATTGACACTATAATACCTATAAGTAATAATATTTGGACTTGATGGATAACACTATAAATAGGAAGGATTTGATAGCCTGTCTGTTTGTTTATAACGAATAGACCACGAAACTACTGAAAAGATTAAAAAAATCTTTCCCTAATGGAAAGCTAATCAGTAATATTAAGTAACTAGCTTCTGCCCCGCGACTTCGTACGCGAAGAATAGTTATTTTGGGCTAACGCTAAATATCGATGTAATAAAATAACTTTAATGAAAATGTGGGTCTGGCAGTCGAGATTAAAATTAAACAATAAACACGCCTATATTATTCATTATCACTACATATGTAGTACTAGCAGCGCCCCGCGGTTTCACCCGCGTAGTACCCGTTCCCGTGGGAATTTCGGGATAAAAAGTATCCTATGTTCTTTCCCGGACCATAAGCTACCCCTGTACCAAATTTCAAGTCAATCGGTCCAGTAGTTTAGCCGTGAAAAGGTAACAGACAGACAGACAGACAGACAGACAGAGTTACTTTCGCATTTATAATATTAGTTAGGATAAAACAAAGTCGCTTTCTCTGTTCCTATGTCCCTATGTATGCTTAGATCTTTAAAACTACGCTAGGGATTTTGATGCGGTTTGTTTTAATAGATATAGTGATTCAGTGGGAAGGTTTTTAGCATAATTTTATCCCCATATTCTTACGGGACCGGGAACTAAGCGGGTGAAACCGCGGGCTAGTGACATATAAATTAGGTAAACTTCAATATTTTATGTGCCTACATAATTAAAATACCCCTATTAGATATGATTCAGGACAGGCCCTAGCCCCTCTTTAGGTAGCTGATGCTGACCCCCTAATATCACTTCCACGCCACTACCTCTTCCACCCCACTCCCCTTCCACACTAATACATCTTCCACACCGCTCCCACTTCCACATCATTCATCATTACTTATTTCTGGTCTTGTACCCTCGGTAGGGAGATCAATGAACTGGTAATGATGATTTAAAACACATTGGTACGTGGTGGGGTTCCAACCAGGCACCTTCCGATCGAAAGTCAAAGACCTTAACCCCTACGCCACCGACGCACTATGGAATTTGGTAGAACAACGGCTGCTCATAAATACTATTTTGAAGTAGATCCGAAATCATTTTTTTTTATTTTTTCCTATAGCTAAGAAGTTGATTTATACTATGCAACATAATTTTCATATATTTATTCATAAAATAATTAGTGACACCCAGTTGAATCCGACCGTTATACTTTTTTGTGAATATTGGCTTGGAAACAAGTAATATTTTGAGTCTGATTATCACCTTTCGGTCTAAAACAAGCTATATCGTATTATATGTTTATAGAAAGATAATTTTATGTAGAATAGTAAATTGGAATGATTTTTATTTTTGGAACAAAAATATGGGTGTCGTAATTACTTTTCATAAAGTACATAGAAATACCCGAAATGTGCAATTCGGCTTAACTTTTAGCAGTTAGCTAAGTCTGCCTAAGTTTTAATTTTGATATTATTCTATTCTCTTAACATCTAACCATAACATATATAAAAATCAGCTGCGGATATTTGCGGTTCTCAAAGTTGTGAAGCATCTACTGATATTGCGTACCTGGTGCGTTATCAATGTTATTGGATAGATGTTATTTTGAAATGTTTTTGTGGTCATATTTATTAGTTATGCAGCTACTATAAGTATGGATATAGTTTTGTTCTCCTCTCACGTAGAAAAAAAATGTGATAAGGGTAATTGCACACTACCCGCGTTTGATTATTAGGATATAAACCAAAGCGAAACTGATATTTTTTATTAGTGATTTTAACTCCCAAAGGAATTGTTATTATTCTGCTTTTATAACATTAAAAATGTCATCTTTTATCAGTTCAAGACGTGAAATATTGGTTTTTTATATTGAAAACGAAAAAAGTGTATTAAATCTACCGAGATTTTTACGAGAAAATTATCATGTTTCTGAAGAAAACATCGAAAACATTGGTAAGAGACATATAAGTGGCAATTCAAATGAAAGTAATACAGCAAGACGATTTTTTAGAAACGCTACATTTTCTGCAGAAGTCACTGGTGTTGATGAAACTCTAATAAGCAGATTTTATATAATATTACAAGCTTTGTCATCTGGTATTATGGTTGATGCAGAAAAATTTGGTATTCGTGTAGTTTCTAAAGCATATTTACCAATTTTTTAGCATCAACCATACATTTTCAGCATTGAACTGGTAATATATGCCGTCTTCTGTAAGTATATAATTTATTTATTTACGGATGGAGTATCATAAAGTACTTAGCTGTATTACCAATTGGACAACTTTCAGAAGACGCGCAGGAATCTCGTAATAAAGATTACAAAAAGTTTTGACTACACGATGCTAGAAAATATTCAAGGACTACAACTAACAACACATTATTTTGTCCCTCTCATTTTTTTTGTGATGATGTTTGATGTAAATGATGTTACATATTGTCAATTTACTAATTAGTTATTTAACATTATGCTTGCCTTGATTGCATTTTTCATTTATTTGAGATTAGGTTTTCAGAATTACATGTTTTTTTTTCGTTTTTTAAATAAAAACTTGCTAATTATGTTGTTCCAATTTATTTTACTTCATTATTAAAGTAACAGCACTACAGCATCTGAATAAAAGACCATTTGTTATTATTCATTTAGGTTTTTTGACAAAAGATTGCAATAAATTGCGAGTAAAGCCGCGGGAAAACGCTTGTATGTGTAAATTGTTATTTCATCTGAAGCTCTATTTTAGTAACGACAATTATGCAAAATTGTAAGTCTCTATCAATGAAAACAAAAAAGTTACAGATTTATGATCAGCAAATGACTGAAAAATTCCATAGTGCGACGCTCTACATCACACCGTCCTACATCCACATTAATCCCATTTCCACATCTCTACCACTTCAACGCCTATCCCACATCCACACCACTCTCATTTCCACTCCAATTCTAGGCCACTACCCCTTCCACCCCACTACCACTTCCATCCTATTTTTTCATCTTTTCTTCGGAAGAGTCGGCGTTTCATTACACAATACATATTCAGTAGAACGCCGATTATCTGAATTAATTGGGACCGGGGTCGATTCGGATAATCGAGAATTCGGATTATCGCACATTGACTGCACATAGCTGGACTCGCGCACGATGGGTTCCGTACCAAAAACGACAAAAAACACGTTTGTTGTATTGAGAAGCCCCGCTTAAATATTTATTTTATTTTATAGCGGCAATAGAATAGAAATACATCATCTGTGAAAATTTCAAGTGTAGCTTAAGCTATCACCGTGTTTGACCTTGAATATGCATCATTCTCTCATATCATACGTCCAATGTCCATGGTTCTTGAGATAGTCTGGTGACAGACGGACGGTCGGACTGCGAAGTCTCAGTAATATGGTTCCGTTTTTACCCTTTGGGAACGGAACTCTAAAAACGATGTCACACATAGAATAAACTATAATAATTTTAACAAACACAGTTCTACAATATCTATAGCTCACTTAAACATCTCGATCAGAGTAAGTTATTTTATTTTATTTATTTCTATTTTAGTTGAAATCCCAGCTGGCCTTAGCGAAAATACAAAATATAATAAATCACATCAACTAATAGAGGTACATACATAGTAACTTATGACCGATTCGAATAAAATTGGCGATTCGGTTAATCGGCGTTCTACTATATTGGAAAATGTTTTAGATTCTGCGAAAAACTAAACTGCCAAGTTAACACTGGGATTGTAATTTAGCGAATCTATGTATCTTTAAGAAGTGGGTGATTTAGTTATAAAAAAAACCCTGCTCGACTTGAACTATTTTCATATCATAAAGCTAAAATCGATAAATCGCACATGAATAATAATTTTCGTATAGTAATATTTTAGATCGAAAATGTCTGAAGATATGATAAGCAGAAATCAAATTATGAGTAAAATATCCTTAAAATATCTATCAAAGTAATTAGGGCGAGCAAAGCGAAGCCCTTGTAACTCAACAATTTGGTGGTACATTTTATGAAAAAACTACTTCACCTACAGATTTGATATTTGAAATACTTAGTTATTTAAATTAATGTCTAGATTTATAATACGGGGTGAAGAATATTGATAAATATCTATTAATAAGTAAAAATACGGTATTTTTTTATTTACTTATAATTTTGATACGCTGCCTCATTTTCCGTCAATTTATTTTAGTCCGCCATTTTGACATTTGGCTGTCAAATTACAAATTGAAACACATGTCAAAGGAGTATTGATACCAATTTCGACGAAAATCAACCCCAAAATAACTTTTTAGCCCTTTTTAATCATGTTAGGTGATGATTTTAAGAAAAATGAGTATCACATATTTAATTAATCTTTTTGAAGAACATTTACGCCAAGTTTGAACTTAATCAGACCGAGGAATCACGTTGTCCCATACAAACTTTGCAACCCCTTTTCACCCCTTTAGAGGTGGAATTTTCAAAAATCCCTTCTTATCGGACGCCTACGTAATACAAATAACACACCCTCCAAGTTTCAGGTCTCTACGATCAGCGGTTTAGGCTGTGCGTTGATCCATCAGTCATTCAGGACAAAGCCTTTTATATAATGATATAGATTATCAGCTAGTGACATAAGCCATATTTTACCCCACGGGATCGGGAACTACGCGGATGAAACCGGGGAGCTGCTAGTGTAAAATAAAAATCTCTCAGAAAATAGAGAGATCCCAATGAAATGATAATCTTATTAGACGATCTGGAAAAAAATACCGGCGCGCGGGTCCAAAAGTTCAAATTCCCTGCTCTATAAGTCTATAGGGTGGGGACTGGGGACAGATTCTTTATTTCGTCACCATCCCTTTCATCGTAATTCGATTAAAGGTAAATAAATTCTTATTTAATGGCGTTCAGACCGTGTTAGAACGTCTACTTACGAACATCACTGATATTCACGTCAGGGTTGTCACCGCCATTCTGCTGCGCGTTCAGAGCCGCCCCAGCATTCAGTAGGATCTTGTCGATCTCGTCTGAAACACACGATACACTATCAATACAGGTTATTATTCCAATAAAAACTAACATCAAGCAATGGTGTTGAAAATAAAGCAATAACAAATCTAAAATTGATATCTACAAGTACATTATTGTAATTAAACGAGCACTACTCTAATGGCGTCGTGGTGACGCAAATGTCGTCATGCAGTGTAACTTAATTACTAAATCATTTGATGAAAACGATCGACAGGTTACTTAAAATAAAGTATCTGTCTGTGACATCCCAGTACAAGGCAAAGGTTATCTTTTTCTTATCTATGCAAAATTATAAAAAAGCAGAGTTTGTGTGTTAATCAAAGACTATTGATCCGATTTGACAAAAACATTTCCACATTAACCTGGTAATTGAAATAGGCCAACATGCTGTCTATTAACGCGGCTAAAACCGCGGGCCACACCTAGTATTAGAAGTATTACTTATTACTTCTTGCTCTAATAACATCCAAAATCACCACGATATGACCTAATTCGTGTACCTAGTTGGTTCAAACAGATAGATTCCCAAACATAAGATCATCTTACAATTTGAATGTCAATAAAGTCTGAACGAATAGTACAGAATGATTCACTTGTCATCTCAATGATGCGTGTCGAGCGATAATAATCTTTTTTACTATTGAAATAGAAGTCTGAATACCGTATAAGTACAGACGTTTACATTCACTCGGAACTAATTTCACTTGTTGAATCATCGGCCCTAATAGTTTACGTAACATAATAAACTGATAGCGGTTACAATCTTAGAATTGAATAGATAATACGGCCTCTGCGGTTAATAGGTGACCACGAGACGCCTTGGGTTCAAAAGGTCTCGGGTTCTTTCCAAAGTTTTGTTCGAAAACAATTTTTTTAGATCTTGTTGTTGATCTATTATTAAGTATTTGTGTATTAGGAATATGTAGATGTGTTTGTATGATACACTAGGTAGTATTAAAAAGACTGTAGTAGTTTGAGCAAAGGAACTCTATTAATAATCTTTTGAGTCAGGAGATTCCTGACCCCTTGATCCCATATCAATTTATAGTTGTTAAGTAAGTAAGTACTTGATCAACTAATCGCGGATCATAAGTGGACCGAATTTAGATACGTCTATAACGACTTAAGTTATTACTTTCAATTACCATATTAGTCATGTTTATTTATTTTTTCAGTTACCAAACCACAGATACTGAAGAGTTTATAACTAGCTTTCTATTTTAGCAAACATAGACGATAATATAAATATAATAAGGAATGGAAATCTTCTTACAATGCAATGTTTTCCTGTTACATTCATTGTAACCTTTAACCAATTTACGTAAAAGAAATTGTTTTGCATTAGTGATTTCGAACCTGAGTTATGTTTGGAAAATCTGAAAAATGACGCCCAAGACCAAGAGTCAAGGTTTTCTACAACTGGGGTTTCGTTTCACCACGGTTCGGCACTGGGTTCAAAGACGTGAACATTTTCGAGTGTATTATACAGGAGGACTCCTCACTCGGTATATTTTCAGAGTAACTGTACCGTATGTCAAACACTTTGTGTAATCCTCACGTACAATAATTGGCTACAAAATAAAGTTAATATAAATATTTTATTGAATCATTTGCAAGGCCGTTCATTGTACTTCTAGTAGAAGTGGTTTAATTATTCAAAGGACGGAAACATTGGTAGTGACTTTATAAGTTTATAACCAGATGAGGTATCGGGCCAAACCGGTTAATTCGTATGGCTTGTAAACTATGGACATGACTGGCAATAATAATTGACCGTCAGGGCGCAATTCCCATATGTCCCAACCCAAACATAACATAAGCATTCACTACATCATCTTATTATAGTAACTGACCCCTAAGTAAGTTCGAAACTTGTACCTAACCTATAAATTTTTTGCAATTTCAAAAGGAATTCTGAGGTGACAACCCTAATTTGTGTAGACAAAGCGGAATCAGGGATCGAAATAACTTTAGAAGAAAGAATAAAATAAATTTAATAATTATTAAATGCAACAATTAAATAATTATAGTAACTAATTTTAAATGGGTCCAGTACTTTTATAGTTATTTATGGTACAAGCGAGTAAAGTTTGTGATTGTTTGTGAGAGTGAAAGTTTGTGAGGCGCTATTGAGGCCCGAGCCGTCAGGCGAGGGTCTGAAGACAGCCGAGGATAGTAATCATCAATACACGCGTGTATCATACAAATAAAATTTGAATGAATGTAATCGACCATAGACCTACCAAAAGTAAGGCAACATACCTAGTTGAAGTTTGTTTTTAAATTGTATGGACACGATTTTTTTGGTATAGAAACTTTTTAAAACTAAAGCAATTTAATAAAAATCTATAACTCACTAGTGAATAAAACGTGTCATTATTCAACTGTTTTTGCATAAATAAGAGCCCCTTTATGAGCAAGTGTGTTGAAAAAGTTTTTTGTTACATTCTAAAATACAAATCTTTCCTCTTTATAATATTTGTCTAGATGTAAATTAGGAATGATTGGACTCATGATTTATTTAAATTTTTAATTATGCGTTTTACCCTAATACCACCTAGGTACCTATTTTAATAAAATTTTGTATCATATTAATTTATTATTCAAATTATAATGATTAACGGGATATTTACCATATATATTATTTATTTCGAGTTTCCGATATTGCGACACTGTAGCAAGCACCATGTTCACTGATGAACTGAATCCTAATGGCTGTACTACAGTCCCGCGAGGCGCGAGCAGAGAGTGAATCACTCAAAAAAATAATATACCTACATGGTAAACATCCCGTTCATAGTCTTAAGTAGGTAAATTATCCATACTTTATAGATAAATGATAATTATAATATAAACAATCTCTTGATTATATTTAATCATAACACATTTGTTATGATATATATCTATTTACCTATCAACATAGTTTTTAATAGAAATCAGTAATTGTTTATCATCATAATTATATTTCACAGCAATAATATAAATAAATTTAAATAATATTAGAAAATTAGTTAACTTTTAAAATAGCTATAATTTTTCATTTAATTGAGCCATTAAAAATACCTACATGTAATAATAACTATTATATGTGTATAATAAAATCAATTAGGTAGGTATTTGTGCAAAAAACTATGTTAATACAAACTTATCAACAAGCAGAATGTTTATAATATCAATTATTTTACCAATATTTAAATAATAACATAAAAAAAAATAATGGCAATAACTTGGGCCGCACCGCAACAAAACTCATAAATCAAGTTATATTTTAAAATATGTTTATCCTGGTACATAACATACTAAAAGAACTTAGCTTAGGTAGGTATTTAAGTTTTTATTGGGCATACTAGCTGTTATTATAGTTTTTATGAAAATTGGCCTCGAAGCTCCTCTCAGCATTTCTTGCTTTTCTTTATCACAGCCCCACTTGACCCACACCCAGCCGCAGCCGGGCTAGCATGACTTCGAAAACGCAATTTATTGACATCCAACTGTCAAAATATGATAAAAATACCCGCCATATTTAATTTTACCACATAATAAATTTTATGACATTTGGTCATGCTCTTGCTCTATTTATCGACATCCAACTGTTAAAGTATAATAAATAAAGCCGCCATATTTAATTTTATCATATCGTACCTCGCCATAATTCATTTGGTCATGCTCGCGAAATAGATATTATTTCGTGGTGTCTATATATAGGTATTTTATCACGCACAGTCATGCTAGGGGGGCAGGTATAGTTAATTGGTAAACGTTTTACTTTATTGTAAGTTGGTTTACAATCAATTACCAAAAAAGCAGTTCATGATCTACCACACTGTCAAATTTCACTCAGATCTGTTCAACCATTAGGCTGTGAGGGAACAAACAGAAATTATAGCAGATTAGAATATTAATTACGTATAAAACTTGGTTGTGTGTGAAACATTACTGCCACACACAGACACACCACAACAACAAACATAGTATATGCTATAACTTTATCAGTGCGAAGTGCTTCACTTAATAATGTAGTTACTTGCAAGTGGCAAATGGTTACATGAATTCCAATGTGTGCAGATTAATTTATTGGACATCACTTAGTGATAATTAATTGTTAGTTTATTTAATATGTAATGTAATGTATAATGTATTAGATTGTATTTTATTCAATGGTTTGTGTCAAATGCATGCCTTGCTTGTATGTTTAGTGTAGGGGAACGGGCTATGTTCGGGAACAATGATTAAAAAAAAAGTATTGTTTCAATAGACATTTTCTGTAGAATCAGAGTAGGTCTAGTCTCTCATACTAATCAAATATAAACAAAAAAAATATTTTTGATGACCAATTTGATATTGGTCTTTTATTTACACCTGCAACCGAACCAACATTTCAAATATAAAATATTTTCCTTGGTAAGGGATTTTATTGGTGGAGTTAAGCAGGTAAAAACCTTTCAGGAGTAAATACATTCCTGAGAAGGTCGGCACTATCAAAATGATAAATCATAATTGCACTTGTAAGTACTTTGTAAGTGGACAGTTTACGGCAATTATGTCTTTAAAGTTTGGATAGTTTATAAGTGATTTTAGTATAATGTTTTATAAATTTCTTCAATAAAATAATTAATTTTGTTTGTATCTCTTTGTACTTTAACTTATTAAAATTATTTATGAAGTTATTATCAATGTTTACACAACATTAATAATACAAATATATCTACTTAATTACATTATTTAATGCAAATATTTTAATGAGAAATACAATACTGGAATAACCAAATCATCTATTTATACATCTTACCCAACCCAATGAAAGTATGTTATAATGGTGTTGAAGAATATGATTAGGTGTGTACTTCATAGAGTACCACAATCTAGTTGGATTTTAGGATAGATTGGATTTTTAAAGAACATCAGAAATGTATTTGAAATTGTATTAAAATAGTCATCATCAGCTCATATAATGCCTCCACTGAGGGGCAAGAGCCTACCCGTAATAATCAATAATAATAAGTGTCGACATAAATCAAAGAAATCAATATGATTGATCTGGGAGCTCAGATTATTCAATGCATCAAGTTTAATATTATATTAAATTGTAAATTATATATTTGAACAGTATTTTTTTGTTATTTACATTACTGTTTGAAGGTTAAATATTATTATTATAAATTAGAGTACCTATAACCAGACAGCGGTTTGTGCCAACATCATATTGAACTACAAACAAAGCAAATTAAGAAGCATACAGTGTACCACAACTAGTCTAATTCCAGCCAGTAAGAATGAGTTATTTATAGAAGTACTCTCAGCCACCGTCTAACTAGAACACCGACTAGTAAGCTCTATTTACATTACTGGCAGAATGTGCACCCAAGCCGGGCTCGATCACCATATCCCTCAGTGAACCTCGGGCCGGTGACAATATGAAGTAGACGTGCAAACGGGCAGGCGCAAGGTGTCAATTTGTTGATCAAACCAATGATAGTTAGAGGCGTATCATGCACGACTAGAGCACAGTTTACCTCCGCCGATGTCCATCGCACTGTGCGACGGCACGAGCCGACCGCGCGCGCCTCACAGCGGTCCCTCCGCACGCGACAATACAAATACGCACATTTACTTTAACTTGATCATAACTTTGTATTGTGGTAACGAACACTGTCAGTCCCAATACGTAGTGTGTATTCGTAAACAACCGACTGATTTCACTGGTTGGTTGGCACTTTCCCTATTCCTGGATAATGACGCGTTTCGCGCCTTGCACAATCACAAAAAGCTATGGACGTACCTCCAGCATCAACGATCCCGTATTATTAACCTGACTGTCTCTTCGATGTCACTCGTCCAAGGAACTAGTTATCAAGGTCTCGTCGCAGAGCACACTTCCAAGAATCGTCAAAGGTTATGTCGCGATTTCAGTCTACAACACTATTTATAAATAATTTAACGTTAGAGTTAAACCTTATACCTTTATCACTATTTTAACACTTATAAGTTTAATTAATTTGCATAAAAAAACAACAAAAGTCAACGAAACTGTATTTAGTTTGATTGTTTTACAACTTTTTTATACGAGTGAACGAACGAACAGCCAAACGTCAAAAAAGTTAACTTGATAACTTTGCGCGAGTGTGCGTGAAGCAGACACGAACGATGACACGACGTCACAGTCGGTCACACCACGAACAACTGCTGGTCGAGCGACTGGAGTGAAATGAAGGCGATTGCGATTGGCTGCTTTGATCAGACTTCGCTCAACTTTGTTTTGATTGGAGATAATCTATAAGCACCACGCATGCGCAAAATAAAAATAATTTGCGCGCAGTTAAAAATACAAACTTCATGTTTTTACTAAAACTTTTAGGATTATAAAACTTATTATTTTTGTTTATGCAAACTTATATTTTAAGAAAGCATTATAATTTGTAAGGCACCGCGATCTAGGTGGCACTGTCTTTTTCTGCAGGCGAATATGCAAGTCCCGTGTGGAATAGATCAAGTCACACTAAGGAGGTAGATGCGGCTCTAAACGAGACCTGCCGTATCATAACCGGATGCCTCAGACCAACTCCCTTGAAAATGTTATACCCATTAGCCGGTATAGCACCACCAAAAGTACGCCGGGAGATAGCTTGCTGGAAAGAGAAACACAAACAGGAAACAGACAGCAGACACCCCCTTTTCGAACACCAACCACCTCCAGTTCGTCTCAAAAGCCGCAAAAGTTTCCTGAGACTCGCCAACCTCTCAGATAGAAATGTGATTAAATCGAGGCATGAGCTGTGGAAGGAAAGGTACCCCCCCCTCCTCCAAACTTTGTAGCCCCGGCTGAACATATGCCACAGGGGTCGGAGCAGCAGTGGTCAACCTGGAAGAGTCTCAACAGACTCCGTACCCAGGTCGGTCGCTGTAAGAGCAATCGCGCCAAATGGGGCTACATTGGTCCTTCAAACGTCCAGTGCGAGTGTGGAGCCCCTGTACAAGATATGGCGCACCTGCTCTCCTGCCCCGCGTGTCCATCCTCCTGCACCATGGAGGAATTGATGGAGGCCTCTAGTTGTGCGGTGGGGGTGGCTACCTTTTGGAGAGATAAAATATGAGGAGATGTGAACCGGACACGATGAATGAATCTAGGTGGCATGCATGTGCACCTGCCGGCCAAGTCTGAACGCAGAGGTCCTGGAATCAATGCCTGGGTCGAACGTTTTTTTTATAAGCAAATATAATATACTAAGTAAGTATAGCAAACATGTATCGCACCAACACGCATTGGGCAAACGTGATGATTACGTCTATTCTTCCTCATTGTACTATTTTTTGGGGATCTTACAAACAGGCCGATAGGGTACTTTACTTTTAAGACCCATAAGTTGGAGATTTCTTCCCATACTCTATTGTTCCGCCATGCCAGTGGGTCAACTCTTAGTTGACTGAAAACTTTATAAATCTTTAACTCGCTCTACTTTCAAATCAATTTCTATTTCGATGATTTGGTCTACCTACAATACCATCTTAATATTTCGGTACCTACTTGTTCACAAACTATGAACATCGAAATATTCCGATTACGTACAGAACCTACCCCTTGAACCTACCCTACGCTTATTGAATTTGTAGGAATGAGTCACGCGGGGTCACGTTGATATTTCAGTAGGCGCGTGGGCGTTTCAGTAATCCTATACATAATACAGTACATAGATAGATAAATGCGTGACTCATCTCTATGTCTCATCTGGGAAAGAGGATACTGTTTTTGTGTAAAAGTATGTTCCAAACAATTCTATTTTATTAAATAGAATTTATTTTAAATAGAATCCTGATAATAATTTCAAATGCAAGACTTAGGTATTCTTATTTATATGTTTGATTTACATGAACACTAGAGATTGATATTAAACACTTAAACGGATTTTTATTCTTGCATTTGACATTATTACCAACCTTTTCATTCAGATATTCGGAGTGTTATAAATAAGTCTGGTAAAAGAAGAATGATTTTAGTTCCGAAGTTCGTCCCATAAAATAGGGCACCCCTTTATTTAACTAAGTATTTTACACAGGTGCGATCTCAACGGACACACATACTAAATGCTAATAAATATACCTACCTGTACTATCGTTTCGTATTTTTCGAAGAGGGTGAAAGAAAAGTACAATATTTTACTATAAGCACAGTACAATAATGAGTACTTGCTATAACTGTGACCAAAAAAAACTGAAAGGTTTAAAAAATCTCCTTCAACATCAAAGTTGCTATAAACAAAGCTACAGGCGTCAACTAATTTCTATATAAATAAGTACTTACTTACTAATTACTTAGTTTAAGTTAAAATATATTAGTATTGTATAGCACATACGATATGTGAATACTTATACTAAGTTCCTAATACTATGTTTATTAGTGACTTCAATGACAGGACATCGAAAGGCAATAATTACATAGAAGGTCGGTACCCTGTATGGCGCCCCGTGCCTGCGTCTAGGTGTACCGGCGACCGCCATGACTCAGAGAGGCACTAGAGACGCTACCAGTTGCGTGAGGCGCCATTTTACCTACAAAATAACTGAAGTCACTTACTTAGTTATTTATAGGAAGTGTAGCTGCGTTCGTAGCCTACATTTAGTTGAGAGAGTATCGAAATTTTGTAGTTCATTTTAAAATGAGATATTACTTATGATTGGAATGCTCATGTTAAATGATTAAACTAGGTTTCTGAGTTCTGAATGCCTACACTACACACCTAGACCGTAATAAACCTATATGAATTTCACAAATATTTACTTACCTACCTCGCTCGGGAATCGAACCCTCAACCCTTTTGGCGTTATGACTATGACCACTCTAACAAGGAACAGAAATCACTCTATATCGTTCGTTCTCATCTAAATCAGAGAACTGCATCTTTCAACAGTGATAGGGGTGTTGTGCGTTATAAACGGACAAGAAAGAGGGTAGACAGATTTGTCTGCTCTGCTCCTAAACATTTATCCTAACCTTAAACCTACCCGCAGTACAGTCCAACAGTTCATCCGTGATCATGGCGCTTGCAAGTCTTGCAACAGCATCGAAATATCGGAAACTTGAAATAAATAATATAAGTACTTACGTAGTAAATATTCCGTTAAGTAATTATAATTATTTGAGTGTATCTGTCTCATTGCCTATTGAACTAATACTATAGTTATACTTAGCTACTTTGTTAGTGCCTATGAATCAAGGTGATTGCTCTGATAGTTAAATGTATGCAAGCACTTACCTGGGTCTAGGTACGATGAGTGTCAGTGAGGGGTAAGGGCGCCGCAGCGGCTGGGCGCCTCAGGCCCGCGGCATACGGCGCGACCTACCGTCGGCGTTAGGGCGGGCGTCGCGACGCGCCATGACGCCTCACGCAACGCGCCCCGTCTACTGCACCCCTAATATTACAGGCTACAGACAAACAGAAAGTTCAATCGGACTTTGTTCGTGAATTAATTCCAGAGACATCATGGTTTTAGGTATACGACCTACTTGTTCTATGTAAATGTAAACCTTCCTTAGATATAAGTTACTTAGATAGGTTTTCTTTGAAGTTAGGAACACTTGGAATTGGAAATGGTTAACCAAAATAATATTTTTTCATTGTAATTAGTAAGTTTTTGTAGTTTGTTTTTTTTTAGTCGGCTTTCACTGCAATAATCTACAAGATAATCTTATTTGTTTATATTACATATAACCTCCGTGTTCTCCATAACTGTAGCAACCTTCTTTGAAGTTCGAGAAACAATTCCAAATTCAAAATGCAATCCATCGAGACACCATGATCTTTTGTACGTCAATCATAATAAATAACTGTCACTAAACAGGGACTTGAAAAATCTTGTTTTTGGTTAACTAAAAATAAATAAAATGCCTGAGAATGGATTGAAGATGCCTCGGAGTGCGTCGCCGGTCGCCCGGTCCGGTGCGGGAGATATCTCCGAACGGGAATTGTCGCGGGAAAGATATAATTTACGGACTACACCGCCTGCGTAAGTTACTCACAAATCTCACAATCTACCATAGTAAAATAACGTCCGAGAAAACTAGTTCGAAAAGTTCTTAAAATAGAAATCAAAACCCTTAGAGCATATATTCAAAACCTATACATACTTATGTTCCAAAGGGTAAATAAAGTATTTGCTTGTAAGATCCCACTATGCAAGGTAAAGGTATCTCTCATTGATGGATGATATTAGGCGGCATTCTTGTAGGTAATTATAGTACATACTTATAAGTATTGTATGTAGTAAGTACTCTTTACTATCCTAACTCTTATAGATTCATCATCAAACTACTTTTGCAATACAATTCACGTAGAGATCAGGTACTTACCTACTCGTACGCATTATTTTTAACGTGTATGTATTTTATTTACGTAAATCAATACTACCACCCCAAGTAGTAATTGTACTACCTCCGTATGTACTTAGTTGTCACGAAAGAGTACTAATTTGATGTGATGTTGCGTGCGGAGGGTTGTCGCGTCGATAATCACCCCTTTTTACCACTTACGCATGCAGTTTGGTTTATTTATAAGTTAGGTAGGTCGTTGCCATAGTTCACGGTGGTTACGTTGAATTCGCAACTCAGTTTATGGATTTTATGGTGTTTGGCATAGCGTGAGGGGTGCCTGAAGTGTAAAATTATAGAACCTATCCTTGGTTACGAAATCGTGATTCATAAACAGCTGATTGTCAACACTTTCCTTCCTTGCCAATATTACTTACTAACTTAAATACGAAAGTAACTTTGTTAGGTACGTTTTCACGCCAAAACTACTGAACCTATTGAAATGAAATTTGGTACCGAGATGAACTAGAGCTTGCAAAATGACAAGGACTACAATCATTTAGTCCTAATTTCCCATGTGATCAGTCTCACGAGTAAAACCGCGATAGTAACGTACAGCTTGTTTTAAGCACGTAAAAAAGAAACTATTTATGCATTAACCAAAAGCACTTTCCACCAGCCGCTTACAACCAGTTCATCCTAAAAAGAAGTTGTTCCTGACTCCAGTGAGTAAGTTCACTGCCAAGCGCTGCTCGCCCAACCCTCACCTGGCTCGCATCCGAAACTGTCTCGAAGACCTTCAGACTCCGCCGAAACCGGTCAAGTTGACGCCCAAAGCTGCTTCGATGGAAGATCTTACTCCTAATAAACGGATGAGGCTTGAAAAGTTGGTTGAAACTTTAGTTTGATTTACTTGATCAATTTTCCCCCTTAGCTTAGCATTTAAAATGACCCTAAAGCTCTAATCTGCCGTCACGAAACTTTTCACTACTTTGTACTTGTAATTCAGTAAGCAATAATATTACGAACCTCATAGTTAAGGTAGGTAGTAACTACAGTTATGGATATTAAGGGTTCTTTGTAATAATAAGTAATATTGTTTTGTCTATAATTTCCTAAAGTTGGTTTAGTCAACCCAAGGGCGGATCCAGCTTTCGCGCCAGGGGGGGGTCACATAGTCGTGGTCAAGGAGTAGGACCTTATAATTTAGTTTTGATAACAATATATATATACTTACCAGGTGTTTGGTAGAGGGTTAACCAAATGTGGTGGGCGTGTACCTAGGCCTATTTGGGTGATAAACTTTGCCCAACAATTTCCTAGTTGTTAAAATTAAAAAAATTATCGCCAAAATTGTATTTTTTTTAAATATTTTTTTTCCAAATTGCGACCATTTATCCCCATAGCTTTTTGATTTTTTAATTGATTATATACCGTGCGGTCCTAAATGCGCTTTTTCGCGCATTTGGTATCGATAGCGCGCTTACCGAATTGAGCGTATTCGCACCAACGAAAGTAATGGGACGTCATCAGAGACGTCATTAAGCCATGCAAACGCTGCTCATGGAAAATAGGTTGTGCAGTGTGTGCGCAAATGTCAAACTCAAAATTTGACGTTTTAGAATTTGATTTGTTTTAGGTTTTTATTAAACATGTATGTTTACAATGGCTTAATAGTTATTTGTTATAAAAGAGTGCAAAGTTGCTTTTTAACCGGGGCTCCAATTGAGGACCGAGCCAGCGAAGGATTCTAAAATTGAATCACGAGCGCAGCGAAGGATTCAAAATAAGAATCCTGAGCGTTAGCGAGGGACTCAAAGGAGCACAAGGTTAAAAATTGTTTGCACTCGAGTGCAACACATTATTTTTCATCCCCCCTCAGCGAGGAAATTACTAAATGAAAACATAAAACAATCACAATATTAAGTGAAAAGCAAAAATATCACGCGCAAAGCAAATAAAAAAATAAGTAAGTACACCAAGGAGGTTCCGAGTTTGAATTTGAAATAAAAAAAAAGTTGTATGACAGTTTGTGAATCCAAAACATCATCACACTTAGTGCACACGATGTTCTAAATTCAAATTTACTTTAACCTCTAGAGCGCAAAAACGACTTTTACTCCCAGTTATCGAAATTGCCTTGGGTCCTGCAGGGGCTGCCTACAGCGACCCCGATACTTTCCACTCTTGAGATTAAAATCGACTTTTACCCCCAGATATCGGGGATTAAAAACATACTTTCCGAGCTAGTGGGATGAAAACTTAATATATTTATGAAATATTGCATTCTTATCAATTACTAATTACAACAACAATTTTCTGAATCTTACATTCGAAATGCCAAATACGAAACTCTAATTTTGACATTTGCGCACACGTACGCATACAATCCTGGTCCTATTTGATAGCGCGCAAACAGTGCACATAGCGCACATTTCAATTTGGTTCACGCGTGTGCACTATTGGTACCGTTTGTAACGTTTTCATAAATCGGACTGCGCTCATGGTCTCAGATATCACCTGGTCTGCTCACAGCATTTTCAGACCCCTACAAGTTCCAAATAATTTTTTATATAATTATTAATGACCACTTAATGCTAGGAAAATGAAAATAAGAAATCTTATAGGGGATCTTTCAACTCAATTAAAACGAAAACTAAGTGGAACCGAGAATTTAAAAACTTATCTGTTTATTCCTTATTTCAACGGTACACTACATGTATTACAAAAGAACTTGTTAAAAATTTTGGTGTAAAGTGGAAATAAAAGAAAAATAATAGGATTCTGTTAAAAACAAATTCCAAGTTTGGTTTAAATACGCCACAGTATAAATTTGGATTTACCTGAGGTCTTCTGAAGATACTGAGATGCTGTAGTGACTTTATCAGAAAATAATTGGTCTTAAAAAAGTACAATGGTCTATCTCAATGACAGGACGATATTGCTCCCAAATCAAGATTTCGCTCTGGCAATCCCTTAAAGGTAAAGAATACATCAAGTGGTGTGGCACACGCTTTTTTTTCTTTTTTTTTACTATGCTGGCGAAATGTTCTACCTAGATTACGTACTAAAAGAGATTCATGCATGATTTGATTATTTGATGATTCGAAATCATTCTGCAGCACGGAAGTCTGCACTACAGCATCTCACTAACATCATCAACAATCGTTACGGGTAGTTAGAGCCCTCAAAAGTCTAACATATGGTTTAACCAAAAAAGTGGGTTGTAAAGGTCTGATGGCAGTCGCTTCACGTAAAATATGGAATAAAGGTTTGGATAAGAAAAGAAAGAAGTGTGACCAATTCTAACAAATTATTTAGACCTTGTAGGGGTCTGAAAATGCTGTAAGCAGACCAGGTCATATCTGAGACCATAACCAATCAAAAAATTTGACTGGAAACCAGCTCAAAAAAGCTGTAGGGATAAATAGACGCAATTTCGAAAAAAATTGACAATTCTAGCGATATTTTTTTAATATTAACAACAAGGAAATTTTTGCCCGAAGTGTATCCCCAAATAGGCCCAGGTACACGCTCACCACGTTTGGTTAACCCTCTACCAAACAACTGGTATATTGTTATCAAAATTAAATTATAAGTTCTTGACGTGACCACGACTATGTGACCACCTCCTGGTGCCTCTGTATGGTGACAATTTTTTTTATAAATAAAATCATTAAGTTCAATTAGTGGTCCACCTAAGTCCTGGGACCGGCTCAGGGGGGGGTCATGACCCCCATGACCCCCCCCCTGGATCCGCCGTTGAGTCAACCTCCAACCACTTAAACGAAAAGTCGAGCCACCTTCACCAACTGTTAATCCCCAGTCCACAGAGCGAGAAGCAAATGCCCCCAATCCGGTCGCCAGGCCCTCACTGCGACGCGGACGAAGCAGCAGCCAGGGTCGCCAAGTTCATGGTGGTGGCCGCCTGGAGGAAGAGGCGGGAGGAAGTGCGCTGTGTCCGCAAGACGCTTGAAGCACAGGTCGGGAGAATAAATAATGTATCCTGTTATAGATCCTGCTTTTCTTTCTGTCTTTTGTTGGCAGAAATGTAAACGTTTAGGTACGTATTATTGATTTAGTCCGATTCCACTAAATTTAACAGATGCGATTTAGTTTCATCAACATAATATTTCAAGCTTTATACGTTACTCGGTAAGTAAATATTACATATTTTTACAAACATATCAAATCAACCTTTGAATTGTTTGTGAACGTGTGATACTGCAACAGTTTAAACGCAGCCGAGTTCATTCATCCAACTATCTTTTACTTCAGATTCAATTCCCATCCAGGTATCCTGTTCAGAACGCCTCCGTATCCAAATCTCGGCTCTGCGTTCATTACTGGACTCTGACAACGCGAAGGTGCGGCTGGCCATGCGTGAGCTGGACCGCCTTAAGCAGCTGCTGCGGGACAAGGATAAAGAGAAAGCGGTGTTGGAAAACGTACGTGAAGTTTCATGTTTACGTTATCGTTGTTTTTGTACAAGGGATGGATGCCTTTGGTGGAATGAATATGATTGGTGGATAGCATACTCGTCCATAGCAATGTACTTAGAAAAGCATAGCTCAGATGAGAAGGCATTCTTAAAATAGTAATATTTTTCAGGAGAAATTGGCCCTCGAGAACGACGTTTGTGCGGCTGAAGATCGCGCTTCCGAAATGAGTATTGGTAAGTAGATTTAATTTAAATATTATTGATATCATCACCATATTAATTTTCATTAAGTAATAGGCTCACATTTTTAGCTTAAAAAATGACTGTTTTACATTTCAAAGATGTACTTAGATAGGAGAGCTTCGGAAGGTTCATTCAAAGGCTCCAAAAGTTTCTTTCTTAGACTGCTTAAAAACTTTGCTCCTGCTACATTTCTACTTTGTACAGAATTGTCAAATTTGTGAATATTAGAAGTTAAAATCATCATACTTGAACAACCAGGTTGGCGTAACTGCCGTAACGAGTTGGAGTGTGTACGCGCCAGCGCCGCTGCGGCGGAATGCAGTGCGCGTCACAACGCCCGCGAACTCACCGCCGAGCGAGACGCGCTCTACAGGAAGGTAATTAGTAGTATATTTATTAAAATTAATTTTTTCGCGCTGTTTTAACGGATTCTATTGTATTTCGATGTTCCTAATCGATTCCGACACTTAAAACCGGATTTGGAGCAAAAAAGTTTTTCGGCCATTTTGGCGCCAATTTTAGCGAAATTTGAATGAAAAGTATAATTTCATTTTTTCGCGCTGTTCTAACGGATTCTATTGTATTTTGATGTCCCTAATCGATTCCGACACTTAAAACCGGATTTGGAGCAAAAAAAATTTTCGGCCATTTTGGCGCCAATTTTAGCGAAATTTGAATGATAATTATAATTTCATTTTTTCGCGCTGTTTTAACGGATTCTATTGTATTTTGATGTTCCTAATCGATTCCGACACTTAAAACCGGATTTGGAGCAAAAAAAATTTTCGGCCATTTTGGCGCCAATTTTAGCGAAATTTGAATGATAATTATAATTTCATTTTTTCGCGCTGTTTTAACGGATTCTATTGTATTTTGATGTTCCTAATCGATTCCGACACTTAAAACCGGATTTGGAGCAAATAAGTTTTTCGGCCATTTTAGCGCCAATTTTAGCGAAATTTGAATGCAAATCGGAAAATTCACTTAAATTTGAAAATCGGAAAATTCTCTTAAATTTGAAAATCGGAAAATTCTCTTAAATTTGAAAATCAGAAATTTCTCTAAAATTTGAAAATTTTCTTAAATTTGGAAATTGGAAAATTCGCTTAAATTTGAAAATCGGAAAATTCTCTTAAATTTGAAAATCGGAAAATTCGATTAAATTTGAAAATTTTCTAAAATTTGAAAATCGGAAAATTCTCTTAAATTAGAAAATCGGAAAATTCGCTTAAATTTGAAAATTTTCTTAAATTTGAAAATCGGAAAATTTTCTTAAATTTGAAAAACGGAAAATTCTCTTAAAATTGAAAATCGGAAAATTCGCTTAAATTTTAAAATTCTTCTAAATTTGAAAATCGGAAAATTAACTTAAATTTGAAAATCGGAAAATTCGCTTAAATTTGAAAATCGGAAAATAATCTTATATTTGAAAATCGGAAAATTCCCTTAAATTTGAAAATCGGAAAATTCTCTTAAATTTGAAAATCGGAAAATTCTCTTAAATTTGAAAATCAGAAATTTCTCTTAAATTTGAAAATTCTCTTAAATTTGGAAATAGGAAAATTCGCTTAAATTTGAAAATCAGAAAATTTTCTTAAATTTGAAAATCGGAAAATTCGCTTAAAATTGAAAATCGGAAAATTCTCTTAAATTTGAAAATCGGAAAATTCGCTTAAATTTGAAAATTTTCTTAAATTCGAAAATCGGAAAATTCTCTTAAAATTGAAAATCGGAAAATTTTCTTAAATTTGGAATTTGGAAAATTCGCTTAAATTTGAAAATCGGAAAATTTTCTTAAATTTGAAAATCGGAAAATTCGCTTAAATTTGAAAATTTTCTTAAATTTGAAAATCGGAAAATTCGCTTAAATTTGAAAATCGGAAAATTCTCTTAAATTTGAAAATCGGAAAATTCTCTTAAATTTGAAAATCGGAAAATTCGATTAAATTTGAAAATTTTCTAAAATTTGAAAATCGGAAAATTCTCTTAAATTAGAAAATCGGAAAATTCGCTTAAATTTGAAAATTTTCTTAAATTTGAAAATCGGAAAATTTTCTTAAATTTGAAAAACGGAAAATTCTCTTAAAATTGAAAATCGGAAAATTCGCTTAAATTTTAAAATTCTTCTAAATTTGAAAATCGGAAAATTAACTTAAATTTGAAAATCGGAAAATTCGCTTAAATTTGAAAATCGGAAAATAATCTTATATTTGAAAATCGGAAAATTCCCTTAAATTTGAAAATCGGAAAATTCTCTTAAATTTGAAAATCGGAAAATTCTCTTAAATTTGAAAATCAGAAATTTCTCTTAAATTTGAAAATTCTCTTAAATTTGGAAATAGGAAAATTCGCTTAAATTTGAAAATCAGAAAATTTTCTTAAATTTGAAAATCGGAAAATTCGCTTAAAATTGAAAATCGGAAAATTCTCTTAAATTTGAAAATCGGAAAATTCGCTTAAATTTGAAAATTTTCTTAAATTCGAAAATCGGAAAATTCTCTTAAAATTGAAAATCGGAAAATTTTCTTAAATTTGGAATTTGGAAAATTCGCTTAAATTTGAAAATCGGAAAATTTTCTTAAATTAGAAAATCGGAAAATTCGCTTAAATTTGAAAATTTTCTTAAATTTGAAAATCGGAAAATTCGCTTAAATTTGAAAATCGGAAAATTCTCTTAAATTTGAAAATCGGAAAATTCTCTTAAATTTGAAAATCAGAAATTTCTCTTAAACTTGAAAATTTTCTTAAATTTGGAAATAGGAAAATTCGCTTAAATTTGAAAATCGGAAAATTTTCTTAAATTTGAAAATCGGAAAATTCGCTTAAATTTGAAAATCGGAAAATTCGCTTAAATTTGAAAATTTTCTTAAATTTGAAAATCGGAAAATTCGCTTAAAATTGAAAATCGGAAAATTCTCTAAAATTTGAAAATCGGAAAATTCGCTTAAATTTGAAAATTTTCTTAAATTCGAAAATCGGAAAATTCTCTTAAAATTGAAAATCGGAAAATTTTCTTAAATTTGGAATTTGGAAAATTCGCTTAAATTTGAAAATCGGAAAATTTTCTTAAATTTGAAAATCGGAAAATTCGCTTAAATTTGAAAATCGGAAAATTTTGTTACAATTGAAAATCGGAAAATTCGCTTAAATTTGGAAATTTTCTTAAATTTGAAAATCGGAGAATTTTCTTAAATTTGAAAATCGGAAAATTCTCTTAAATTTGAAAATCGTAAAATTTTCTTAAATTTGAAAATCGGAAAAATTTCTTAAATTTGAAAATCGTAAAATTTTCTTAAAATTGAAAATCGGAAAATTTTCTTAAATTTGAAAATCGGAAAATTCTCTTGAATTTGAAAATCGGAAAATTCTCTTAAATTTTAAAATTCTTCTAAATTTGAAAATCGGAAAATTAACTTAAATTTGAAAATCGGAAAATTCTCTTAAATTTGAAAATTGGAAAATTCTCTTAAATTTGAAAATCGTAATATTCCCATAAATTTGAAAATCGGAAAATTCTCTTAAATTTGAAAATCGGAAAATTTTCTTAAATTTGAAAATCGGAAAATTTTCTTAAATTTGAAAATCGGAAAATTCTCTTAAATTTGAAAATCGGAAAATTCTCTTAAATTTAAAATCGGAAAATTCCCTAAAATTTGAAAATCAGAAAATTCTCTTAAATTTGAAAATCGGAAAATTTACTTAAATTTGAAAATCGGAAAATTTTGTTAAATTTGAAAATCGGAAAATTCGCTTAAATTTGAAAATCGGAAAATTTGCTTAAATTTGAAAATCGGAAAATTCACTTTAATTGGTATATCGGAAAATTCGCTTAAATTTAAAAATTCTCTTGAATTTGAAAATCGGAAAATTTTCTTAAATTTGAAAATCGGAAAATTCCCTTAAATTTGAAAATCGGAAAATTCTCTTAAATTTGAAAATCGGAAAATACTCTTAAATTTGAAAATCAGAAATTTCTCTTAAATTTGAAAATTTTCTTAAATTTGGAAATAGGAAAATTCGCTTAAATTTGAAAATCGGAAAATTCGCTTAAAATTGAAAATCGGAAAATTCTCTTAAATTTGAAAATCGGAAAATTCGCTTAAATTTGAAAATTTTCTTAAATTCGAAAATCGGAAAATTCTCTTAAAATTGAAAATCGGAAAATTTTCTTAAATTTGGAATTTGGAAAATTCGCTTAAATTTGAAAATCGGAAAATTTTCTTAAATTTGAAAATCGGAAAATTCGCTTAAATTTGAAAATTTTCTTAAATTTGAAAATCGGAAAATTCTCTTAAATTTGAAAATCAGAAAATTCTCTTAAATTTGAAAATCGGAAAATTCTCTTAAAATTGAAAATCAGAAATTTCTCTTAAATTTGAAAATTTTCTTAAATTTAGAAATAGGAAAATTCGCTTATATTTGAAAATCAGAAAATTTTCTTAAATTTGAAAATCGGAAAATTCGCCTAAATTTGAAAATTTTCTTAAATTTGAAAATCGGAAAATTCGCTTAAATTTGAAAATCGGAAAATTCTCTTAAATTTGAAAATCGGAAAATACTCTTAAATTTGAAAATCAGAAATTTCTCTTAAACTTGAAAATTTTCTTAAATTTGGAAATAGGAAAATTCGCTTAAATTTGAAAATCGAAAAATTTTCTTAAATTTGAAAATCGGAAAATTCGCTTAAATTAGAAAATTTTCTTAAATTTGAAAATCGGAAAATTCTCTTAAATTTGAAAATCAGAAAATTCTCTTAAATTTGAAAATCGGAAAATTCACTTAAATTTGAAAATCAGAAAATACTCTTACATTTGAAAATCGGAAAATTCACTTAAATTTGAAAATCGGAAAATTTTCTTAAATTTGAAAATCGGAAAATTCTCTTAAATTTGAAAATCGGAAAATTCTCTTAAATTTAAAATCGGAAAATTCCCTAAAATTTGAAAATCAGAAAATTCTCTTAAATTTGAAAATCGGAAAATTCACTTAAATTTGAAAATCGGAAAATTTTGTTAAATTTGAAAATCGGAAAATTCGCTTAAATTTGAAAATCGGAAAATTTGCTTAAATTTGAAAATCGGAAAATTCACTTTAATTGGAATATCGGAAAATTCGCTTAAATTTAAAAATTCTCTTGAATTTGAAAATCGGAAAATTTTCTTAAATTTGAAAATCGGAAAATTCCCTTAAATTTGAAAATCGGAAAATTCTCTTAAATTTGAAAATCGGAAAATTCTCTTAAATTTGAAAATCAGAAATTTCTCTTAAATTTGAAAATTTTCTTAAATTTGGAAATAGGAAAATTCGCTTAAATTTGAAAATCGGAAAATTCGCTTAAAATTGAAAATCGGAAAATTCTCTTAAATTTGAAAATCGGAAAATTCGCTTAAATTTGAAAATTTTCTTAAATTCGAAAATCGGAAAATTCTCTTAAAATTGAAAATCGGAAAATTTTCTTAAATTTGGAATTTGGAAAATTCGCTTAAATTTGAAAATCGGAAAATTTTCTTAAATTTGAAAATCGGAAAATTCGCTTAAATTTGAAAATTTTCTTAAATTTGAAAATCGGAAAATTCTCTAAAATTTGAAAATCAGAAAATTCTCTTAAATTTGAAAATCGGAAAATTCACTTAAATTTGAAAATCAGAAAATACTCTTAAATTTGAAAATCGGAAAATTCACTTAAATTTGAAAATCGGAAAATTTTCTTAAATTTGAAAATCGGAAAATTTTCTTAAATTTGAAAATCGGAAAATTCTCTTAAATTTAAAATCGGAAAATTCCCTAAAATTTGAAAATCAGAAAATTCTCTTAAATTTGAAAATCGGAAAATTCACTTAAATTGGAAAATCGGAAAATTTTGTTAAATTTGAAAATCGGAAAATTCGCTTAAATTTGAAAATCGGAAAATTTGCTTAAATTTGAAAATCGGAAAATTCACTTTAATTGGAATATCGGAAAATTCGCTTAAATTTAAAAATTCTCTTGAATTTGAAAATCGGAAAATTCTCTTAAATTTGAAAATCAGAAAATTCTCTTAAATTTGAAAATCGGAAAATTCACTTAAATTGGAAAATCGGAAAATTTTGTTAAATTTGAAAATCGGAAAATTCGCTTAAATTTGAAAATCGGAAAATTTGCTTAAATTTGAAAATCGGAAAATTCACTTTAATTGGAATATCGGAAAATTCGCTTAAATTTAAAAATTCTCTTGAATTTGAAAATCGGAAAATTTTCTTAAATTTGAAAATCGGAAAATTCCCTTAAATTTGAAAATCGGAAAATTCTCTTAAATTTGAAAATCGGAAAATTCTCTTAAATTTGAAAATCAGAAATTTCTCTTAAATTTGAAAATTTTCTTAAATTTGGAAATAGGAAAATTCGCTTAAATTTGAAAATCAGAAAATTTTCTTAAATTTGAAAATCGGAAAATTCGCTTAAAATTGAAAATCGGAAAATTCTCTTAAATTTGAAAATCGGAAAATTCACTTAAATTTGAAAATCGGAAAATTCTCTTTAACTTGAAAATCGGTAAATTCACTTAAATTTGATAATCGGAAAATTCACTTAAATTTAAATATCGGAAAATTCGCTTAAATTTGAAAATTTTCTTAAATTTGAAAATCGGAAAATTCTCTTAAATTTGAAAATCAGAAAATTCTCTTAAATTTGAAAATCGGAAAATTCACTTAAATTTGAAAATCAGAAAATACTCTTAAATTTGAAAATCGGAAAATTCACTTAAATTTGAAAATCGGAAAATTTTCTTAAATTTGAAAATCGGAAAATTTTCTTAAATTTGAAAATCGGAAAATTCTCTTAAATTTGAAAATCGGAAAATTCTCTTAAATTTAAAATCGGAAAATTCGCTTAAATTTGAAAATCGGAAAATTTGCTTAAATTTGAAAATCGGAAAATTCACTTTAATTGGAATATCGGAAAATTCGCTTAAATTTAAAAATTCTCTTGAATTTGAAAATCGGAAAATTTTCTTAAATTTGAAAATCGGAAAATTTTCTTAAATTTGAAAATCGGAAAATTCTCTTAAATTTGAAAATCGGAAAATTCTCTTAAATTTGAAAATCGGAAAATTCGCTTAAATTTGAAAATCGGAAAATTTGCTTAAATTTGAAAATCGGAAAATTCACTTTAATGGGAATATCGGAAAATTCGCTTAAATTTAAAAATTCTCTTGAATTTGAAAATCGGAAAATTTTCTTAAATTTGAAAATCGGAAAATTCCCTTAAATTTGAAAATCGGAAAATTCTCTTAAATTTGAAAATCGGAAAATTCTCTTAAATTTGAAAATCAGAAATTTCTCTTAAATTTGAAAATCGGAAAATTCCCTTAAATTTGAAAATCGGAAAATTCTCTTAAATTTGGAAATAGGAAAATTCGCTTAAATTTGAAAATCAGAAAATTTTCTTAAATTTGAAAATCGGAAAATTCACTTTAATTGGAATATCGGAAAATTCGCTTAAATTTAAAAATTCTCTTGAATTTGAAAATCGGAAAATTTTCTTAAATTTGAAAATCGGAAAATTTTCTTAAATTTGAAAATCGGAAAATTCTCTTAAATTTGAAAATCGGAAAATTCTCTTAAATTTGAAAATCGGAAAATTCGCTTAAATTTGAAAATCGGAAAATTTGCTTAAATTTGAAAATCGGAAAATTCACTTTAATGGGAATATCGGAAAATTCGCTTAAATTTAAAAATTCTCTTGAATTTGAAAATCGGAAAATTTTCTTAAATTTGAAAATCGGAAAATTCCCTTAAATTTGAAAATCGGAAAATTCTCTTAAATTTGAAAATCGGAAAATTCTCTTAAATTTGAAAATCAGAAATTTCTCTTAAATTTGAAAATTTTCTTAAATTTGGAAATAGGAAAATTCGCTTAAATTTGAAAATCAGAAAATTTTCTTAAATTTGAAAATCGGAAAATTCGCTTAAAATTGAAAATCGGAAAATTCTCTTAAATTTGAAAATCGGAAAATTCACTTAAATTTGAAAATCGGAAAATTCTCTTTAACTTGAAAATCGGAAAATTCTCTTAAATTTGAAAATCAGAAAATTCTCTTAAATTTGAAAATCGGAAAATTCTCTTAAAATTGAAAATCAGAAATTTCTCTTAAATTTGAAAATTTTCTTAATTTTGGAAATAGGAAAATTCGCTTATATTTGAAAATCAGAAAATTCTCTTAAATTTGAAAATCGGAAAATTCTCTTAAATTTGAAAATCAGAAATTTCTCTTAAACTTGAAAATTTTCTTAAATTTGGAAATAGGAAAACTCGCTTAAATTTGAAAATCGAAAAATTTTCTTAAATTTGAAAATCGGAAAATTCGCTCAAATTAGAAAATTTTCTTAAATTTGAAAATCGGAAAATTCTCTTAAATTTGAAAATCAGAAAATTCTCTTAAATTTGAAAATCGGAAAATTCACTTAAATTTGAAAATCAGAAATTTCTCTTAAATTTGAAAATTTTCTTAAATTTGGAAATCGGAAAATTCACTTAAATTTGAAAATCGGAAAATTTTGTTAAATTTGAAAATCGGAAAATTCGCTTAAATTTGAAAATCGGAAAATTTGCTTAAATTTGAAAATCGGAAAATTCACTTTAATTGGAATATCGGAAAATTCGCTTAAATTTAAAAATTCTCTTGAATTTGAAAATCGGAAAATTTTCTTAAATTTGAAAATCGGAAAATTCCCTTAAATTTGAAAATCGGAAAATTCTCTTAAATTTGAAAATCGGAAAATTCTCTTAAATTTGAAAATCAGAAATTTCTCTTAAATTTGAAAATTTTCTTAAATTTGGAAATAGGAAAATTCGCTTAAATTTGAAAATCAGAAAATTTTCTTAAATTTGAAAATCGGAAAATTCGCTTAAAATTGAAAATCGGAAAATTCTCTTAAATTTGAAAATCGGAAAATTCTCTTAAATTTGAAAATCGGAAAATTCTCTTTAACTTGAAAATCGGTAAATTCACTTAAATTTGATAATCGGAAAATTCACTTAAATTTAAATATCGGAAAATTCGCTTAAATTTGAAAATTTTCTTAAATTTGAAAATCGGAAAATTCTCTAAAATTTGAAAATCAGAAAATTCTCTTAAATTTGAAAATCGGAAAATTCACTTAAATTTGAAAATCAGAAAATACTCTTAAATTTGAAAATCGGAAAATTCACTTAAATTTGAAAATCGGAAAATTTTCTTAAATTTGAAAATCGGAAAATTTTCTTAAATTTGAAAATCGGAAAATTTTCTTAAATTTGAAAATCGGAAAAATCTCTTAAATTTGAAAATCGGAAAATTCTCTTAAGTTTAAAATCGGAAAATTCCCTAAAATTTGAAAATCAGAAAATTCTCTTAAATTTGAAAATCGGAAAATTCACTTAAATTTGAAAATCGGAAAATTTTGTTAAATTTGAAAATCGGAAAATTCTCTTAAATTTGAAAATCGGAAAATTTTCTTAAATTTGAAAATCGGAAAATTTTCTTAAATTTGAAAATCGGAAAATTCTCTTAAATTCGAAAATCGGAAAATTCTCTTAAAATTGAAAATCGGAAAATTTTCTTAAATTTGGAATTTGGAAAATTCGCTTAAATTTGAAAATCGGAAAATTTGCTTAAATTTGAAAATCGGAAAATTCACTTTAATTGGAATATCGGAAAATTCGCTTAAATTTAAAAATTCTCTTGAATTTGAAAATCGGAAAATTTTCTTAAATTTGAAAATCGGAAAATTTTCTTAAATTTGAAAATCGGAAAATTCACTTAAATTTGAAAATCGGAAAATTTTCTTAAATTTGAAAATCGGAAAATTTTCTTAAATTTGAAAATCGGAAAATTTTCTTAAATTTGAAAATCGGAAAATTCTCTTAAATTTGAAAATCGGAAAATTCTCTTAAATTTGAAAATCGGAAAATTCGCTTAAATTTGAAAATCGGAAAATTTGCTTAAATTTGAAAATCGGAAAATTCACTTTAATGGGAATATCGGAAAATTCGCTTAAATTTAAAAATTCTCTTGAATTTGAAAATCGGAAAATTTTCTTAAATTTGAAAATCGGAAAATTCCCTTAAATTTGAAAATCGGAAAATTCTCTTAAATTTGAAAATCGGAAAATTCTCTTAAATTTGAAAATCAGAAATTTCTCTTAAATTTGAAAATTTTCTTAAATTTGGAAATAGGAAAATTCGCTTAAATTTGAAAATCAGAAAATTTTCTTAAATTTGAAAATCGGAAAATTCCCTTAAATTTGAAAATCGGAAAATTCTCTTAAATTTGAAAATCGGAAAATTCTCTTAAATTTGAAAATCAGAAATTTCTCTTAAATTTGAAAATTTTCTTAAATTTGGAAATAGGAAAATTCGCTTAAATTTGAAAATCAGAAAATTTTCTTAAATTTGAAAATCGGAAAATTCACTTTAATTGGAATATCGGAAAATTCGCTTAAATTTAAAAATTCTCTTGAATTTGAAAATCGGAAAATTTTCTTAAATTTGAAAATCGGAAAATTTTCTTAAATTTGAAAATCGGAAAATTCTCTTAAATTTGAAAATCGGAAAATTCTCTTAAATTTGAAAATCGGAAAATTCGCTTAAATTTGAAAATCGGAAAATTTGCTTAAATTTGAAAATCGGAAAATTCACTTTAATGGGAATATCGGAAAATTCGCTTAAATTTAAAAATTCTCTTGAATTTGAAAATCGGAAAATTTTCTTAAATTTGAAAATCGGAAAATTCCCTTAAATTTGAAAATCGGAAAATTCTCTTAAATTTGAAAATCGGAAAATTCACTTAAATTTAAATATCGGAAAATTCGCTTAAATTTGAAAATTTTCTTAAATTTGAAAATCGGAAAATTCTCTTAAATTTGAAAATCAGAAAATTCTCTTAAATTTGAAAATCGGAAAATTCACTTAAATTTGAAAATCAGAAAATTCACTTAAATTTGAAAATCGGAAAATTTTCTTAAATTTGAAAATCGGAAAATTTTCTTAAATTTGAAAATCGGAAAATTCTCTTAAATTTGAAAATCGGAAAATTCTCTTAAATTTGAAAATCAGAAAATACTCTTAAATTTGAAAATCGGAAAATTCACTTAAATTTGAAAATCGGAAAATTTTCTTAAATTTGAAAATCGGAAAATTTTCTTAAATTTGAAAATCGGAAAATTCTCTTAAATTTGAAAATCGGAAAATTCTCTTAAATTTGAAAATCGGAAAATTCGCTTAAATTTGAAAATCGGAAAATTTGCTTAAATTTGAAAATCGGAAAATTCACTTTAATGGGAATATCGGAAAATTCGCTTAAATTTAAAAATTCTCTTGAATTTGAAAATCGGAAAATTTTCTTAAATTTGAAAATCGGAAAATTCCCTTAAATTTGAAAATCGGAAAATTCTCTTAAATTTGAAAATCGGAAAATTCTCTTAAATTTGAAAATCAGAAATTTCTCCTAAATTTGAAAATTTTCTTAAATTTGAAAATCGGAAAATTCTCTTAAATTTGAAAATCAGAAAATTCACTTAAATTTGAAAATCGGAAAATTCTCTTAAATTTGAAAATCAGAAATTTCTCTTAAATTTGAAAATTTTCTTAAATTTGAAAATCGGAAAATTTTGTTAAAATTGAAGATCGGAAAATTCGCTTAAATTTGGAAAATTTTTTAAATTTGAAAATCGGAGAATTTTCTTAAATTTGAAAATCGGAAAATTCTCTTAAATTTGAAAATCGTAAAATTTTCTTAAATTTGAAAATCGGAAAAATTTCTTAAATTTGAAAATCGTAAAATTTTCTTAAAATTGAAAATCGGAAAATTTTCTTAAATTTGAAAATCGGAAAATTCTCTTGAATTTGAAAATCGGAAAATTCTCTTAAATTTGAAAATTCTTCTAAATTTGAAAATCGGAAAATTAACTTAAATTTGAAAATCGGAAAATTCTCTTAAATTTGAAAATTGGAAAATTCTCTTAAATTTGAAAATCGTAATATTCCCATAAATTTGAAAATCGGAAAATTCTCTTAAATTTGAAAATCGGAAAATTTTCTTAAATTTGAAAATCGGAAAATTTTCTTAAATTTGAATATCGGAAAATTCCCTTAAATTTGAAAATCGGAAAATTCTCTTAAATTTGAAAATCGGAAAATTCTCTTAAATTTGAAAATCAGAAATTTCTCTTAAATTTGAAAATTTTCTTAAATTTGGAAATAGGAAAATTCGCTTAAATTTGAAAATCAGAAAATTTTCTTAAATTTGAAAATCGGAAAATTCGCTTAAAATTGAAAATCGGAAAATTCTCTTAAATTTGAAAATCGGAAAATTCGCTTAAATTTGAAAATTTTCTTAAATTCGAAAATCGGAAAATTCTCTTAAAATTGAAAATCGGAAAATTTTCTTAAATTTGGAATTTGGAAAATTCACCTAAATTTGAAAATCGGAAAATTTTGTTAAATTTGAAAATCGGAAAATTCGCTTAAATTTGAAAATCGGAAAATTTGCTTAAATTTGAAAATCGGAAAATTCACTTTAATTGGAATATCGGAAAATTCGCTTAAATTTAAAAATTCTCTTAAATTTGAAAATCGGAAAATTCTCTTAAATTTGAAAATCAGAAATTTCTCTTAAATTTGAAAATTTTCTTAAATTTGGAAATAGGAAAATTCGCTTAAATTTGAAAATCGGAAAATTTTGTTAAATTTGAAAATCGGAAAATTCGCTTAAATTTGAAAATCGGAAAATTTGCTTAAATTTGAAAATCGGAAAATTCACTTTAATTGGAATATCGGAAAATTCGCTTAAATTTAAAAATTCTCTTGAATTTGAAAATCGGAAAATTTTCTTAAATTTGAAAATCGGAAAATTCCCTTAAATTTGAAAATCGGAAAATTTGCTTAAATTTGAAAATCGGAAAATTCACTTTAATTGGAATATCGGAAAATTCGCTTAAATTTAAAAATTCTCTTGAATTTGAAAATCGGAAAATTTTCTTAAATTTGAAAATCGGAAAATTCCCTTAAATTTGAAAATCGGAAAATTCTCTTAAATTTGAAAATCGGAAAATTCTCTTAAATTTGAAAATCAGAAATTTCTCTTAAATTTGAAAATTTTCTTAAATTTGGAAATAGGAAAATTCGCTTAAATTTGAAAATCAGAAAATTTTCTTAAATTTGAAAATCGGAAAATTCGCTTAAAATTGAAAATCGGAAATTTCTCTTAAATTTGAAAATCGGAAAATTCTCTTTAATTTGAAAATCGGTAAATTCACTTAAATTTGATAATCGGAAAATTCACTTAAATTTAAATATCGGAAAATTCGCTTAAATTTGAAAATTTTCTTAAATTTGAAAATCGGAAAATTCACTTAAATTTGAAAATCAGAAAATACTCTTAAATTTGAAAATCGGAAAATTCACTTAAATTTGAAAATCGGAAAATTTTCTTAAATTTGAAAATCGGAAAATTTTCTTAAATTTGAAAATCGGAAAATTCTCTTAAATTTGAAAATCGGAAAATTCTCTTAAATTTAAAATCGGAAAATTCGCTTAAATTTGAAAATCGGAAAATTTGCTTAAATTTGAAAATCGGAAAATTCACTTTAATTGGAATATCGGAAAATTCGCTTAAATTTATAAATTCTCTTGAATTTGAAAATTTTCTTAAATTTGAAAATCGGAAAATACTCTTAAATTTGAAAATCGGAAAATTCACTTAAATTTTAAAATCGGAAAATTTTCTTAAATTTGAAAATCGGAAAATTTTCTTAAATTTGAAAATCGGAAAATTCCCTTAAATTTGAAAATCGGAAAATTCACTTAAATTTGAAAATCGGAAAATTCTCTTTAACTTGAAAATCGGTAAATTCACTTAAATTTGATAATCGGAAAATTCACTTAAATTTGAAAATCAGAAAATTCTCTTAAATTTGAAAATCGGAAAATTCACTTAAATTTGAAAATCAGAAAATACTCTTAAATTTGAAAATCGGAAAATTCACTTAAATTTGAAAATCGGAAAATTTTCTTAAATTTGAAAATCGGAAAATTTTCTTAAATTTGAAAATCGGAAAATTTTCTTAAATTTGAAAATCAGAAAATTCTCTTAAATTTGAAAATCGGAAAATTCACTTAAATTTGAAAATCGGAAAATTTTCTTAAATTTGAAAATCGGAAAATTTTCTTAAATTTGAAAATCGGAAAATTTTCTTAAATTTGAAAATCGGAAAATTCTCTTAAATATGAAAATCGGAAAATTCTCTTAAATTTAAAATCGGAAAATTCCCTAAAATTTGAAAATCAGAAAATTCTCTTAAATTTGAAAATCGGAAAATTCACTTAAATTTGAAAATCGGAAAATTTTGTTAAATTTGAAAATCGGAAAATTCGCTTAAATTTGAAAATCGGAAAATTTGCTTAAATTTGAAAATCGGAAAATTCACTTTAATTGGAATATCGGAAAATTCGCTTAAATTTAAAAATTCTCTTGAATTTGAAAATCGGAAAATTTTCTTAAATTTGAAAATCGGAAAATTCCCTTAAATTTGAAAATCAGAAATTTCTCTTAAATTTGAAAATTTTCTTAAATTTGGAATTTGGAAAATTCGCTTAAATTTGAAAATCGGAAAATTTGCTTAAATTTGAAAATCGGAAAATTCACTTTAATTGGAATATCGGAAAATTCGCTTAAATTTAAAAATTCTCTTGAATTTGAAAATCGGAAAATTTTCTTAAATTTGAAAATCGGAAAATTCCCTTAAATTTGAAAATCGGAAAATTCACTTAAATTTGAAAATCGGAAAATTCTCTTTAACTTGAAAATCGGTAAATTCACTTAAATTTGATAATCGGAAAATTCACTTAAATTTGAAAATCAGAAAATTCTCTTAAATTTGAAAATCGGAAAATTCACTTAAATTTGAAAATCAGAAAATACTCTTAAATTTGAAAATCGGAAAATTCACTTAAATTTGAAAATCGGAAAATTTTCTTAAATTTGAAAATCGGAAAATTTTCTTAAATTTGAAAATCGGAAAATTCCCTTAAATTTGAAAATCAGAAAATTTTCTTAAATTTGAAAATCGGAAAATTCGCTTAAAATTGAAAATCGGAAAATTCTCTTAAATTTGAAAATCGGAAAATTCGCTTAAATTTGAAAATTTTCTTAAATTCGAAAATCGGAAAATTCTCTTAAAATTGAAAATAGGAAAATTTTCTTAAATTTGGAATTTGGAAAATTCGCTTAAATTTGAAAATCGGAAAATTTTCTTAAATTTGAAAATCGGAAAATTCGCTTAAATTTGAAAATTTTCTTAAATTTGGAAATAGGAAAATTCGCTTATATTTGAAAATCAGAAAATTCACTTAAATTTGAAAATCGGAAAATTCTCTTAAATTTGAAAATCGGAAAATTCGCTTAAATTTGAAAATCGGAAAATTTGCTTAAATTTGAAAATCGGAAAATTCACTTTAATTGGAATATCGGAAAATTCGCTTAAATTTAAAAATTCTCTTGAATTTGAAAATCGGAAAATTTTCTTAAATTTGAAAATCGGAAAATTCCCTTAAATTTGAAAATCGGAAAATTCTCTTAAATTTGAATATCGGAAAATTCTCTTAAATTTGAAAATCAGAAATTTCTCCTAAATTTGAAAATTTTCTTAAATTTGGAAATAGGAAAATTCGCTTAAATTTAAAAATCGGAAAATTTTCTTAAATTTGGAATTTGGAAAATTCGCTTAAATTTGAAAATCGGAAAATTTTCTTAAATTTGAAAATCGGAAAATTCGCTTAAATTTGAAAATTTTCTTAAATTTGAAAATCGGAAAATTCTCTTAAAATTGAAAATCAGAAAATTCTCTTAAATTTGAAAATCGGAAAATTCTCTTAAATTTGAAAATCTGAAATTTCTCTTAAATTTGAAAATTTTCTTAAATTTGGAAATAGGAAAATTCGCTTATATTTGAAAATCAGAAAATTTTCTTAAATTTGAAAATCGGAAAATTTGCTTCAATTTGAAAATCGGAAAATTCACTTTAATTGGAATATCGGAAAATTCGCTTAAATTTAAAAATTCTCTTGAATTTGAAAATCGGAAAATTTTCTTAAATTTGAAAATCGGAAAATACTCTTAAATTTGAAAATCGGAAAATTCACTTAAATTTGAAAATCGGAAAATTTTCTTAAATTTGAAAATCGGAAAATTTTCTTAAATTTGATAATCGGAAAATTCTCTTAAATTTGAAAATCGGAAAATTCTCTTAAATTTAAAATCGGAAAATTCCCTAAAATTTGAAAATCGGAAAATTCTCTTAAATTTGAAAATCGGAAAATTCGCTTAAATTTGAAAATCGGAAAATTTGCTTAAATTTGAAAATCGGAAAATTCACTTTAATTGGAATATCGGAAAATTCGCTTAAATTTAAAAATTCTCTTGAATTTGAAAATCGGAAAATTTTCTTAAATTTGAAAATCGGAAAATTCCCTTAAATTTGAAAATCGGAAAATTCTCTTAAATTTGAAAATCGGAAAATTCTCTTAAATTTGAAAATCAGAAATTTCTCCTAAATTTGAAAATTTTCTTAAATTTGGAAATAGGAAAATTCGCTTAAATTTGAAAATCAGAAAATTTTCTTAAATTTGAAAATCGGAAAATTCGCTTAAAATTGAAAATCGGAAAATTCTCTTAAATTTGAAAATCGGAAAATTCGCTTAAATTTGAAAATTTTCTTAAATTCGACAATCGGAAAATTCTCTTAAAATTGAAAATCGGAAAATTTTCTTAAATTTGGAATTTGGAAAATTCGCTTAAATTTGAAAATCGGAAAATTTTCTTAAATTTGAAAATCGGAAAATTCGCTTAAATTTGAAAATTTTCTTAAATTTGAAATTCGGAAAATTCTCTTAAATTTGAAAATCAGAAAATTCTCTTAAATTTGAAAATCAGAAAATTCTCTTAAATTTGAAAATCGGAAAATTCTCTTAAATTTGAAAATCAGAAATTTCTCTTAAATTTGAAAATTTTCTTAAATTTGGAAATAGGAAAATTCGCTTATATTTGAAAATCAGAAAAAATTCTTAAATTTGAAAATCGTAAAATTTTCTTAAAATTTAAAATCGGAAAATTTTCTTAAATTTGAAAATCGGAAAATTCTCTTGAATTTGAAAATCGGAAAATTCTCTTAAATTTTAAAATTCTTCTAAATTTGAAAATCGGAAAATTAACTTAAATTTGAAAATCGGAAAATTCTCTTAAATTTAAAATCGGAAAATTCGCTTAAATTTGAAAATCGGAAAATTTGCTTTAATTTGAAAATCGGAAAATTCACTTTAATTGGAATATCGGAAAATTCGCTTAAATTTAAAAATTCTCTTAAATTTGAAAATCGGAAAATTCTCTTAAATTTAAAATCGGAAAATTCCCTAAAATTTGAAAATCAGAAAATTCTCTTAAATTGGAAAATCGGAAAATTCTCTTAAATTTGAAAATCGGAAAATTCGCTTAAATTTGAAAATCGGAAAATTCTCTTAAATTTGAAAATCAGAAATTTCTCCTAAATTTGAAAATTTTCTTAAATTTGGAAATAGGAAAATTCGCTTAAATTTGAAAATCAGAAAATTTTCTTAAATTTGAAAATCGGAAAATTCTCTTGAATTTGAAAATCGGAAAATTTTCTTAAATTTGGAAATAGGAAAATTCGCTTAAATTTGAAAATCAGAAAATTTTCTTAAATTTGAAAATCGGAAAATTTTCTTAAATTTGAAAATCGGAAAATTCTCTTAAATTTGAAAATCGGAAAATTCTCTTAAATTTAAAATCGGAAAATTACCTAAAATTTGAAAATCGGAAAATACTCTTAAATTTGAAAATCGGAAAATTCACTTAAATTTAAAATCGGAAAATTACCTAAAATTTGAAAATCGGAAAATTTGCTTAAATTTGAAAATCGGAAAATTCTCTTAAATTTGAAAATCAGAAATTTCTCCTAAATTTGAAAATTTTCTTAAATTTGAAAATCAGAAAATTCTCTTAAATTTGAAAATCGGAAAATTTTCTTAAATTTGAAAATCGGAAAATTCTCTTAAATTTGAAAATCGGAAAATTCTCTTAAATTTAAAATCGGAAAATTCCCTAAAATTTGAAAATCAGAAAATTCTCTTAAATTTGAAAATCGGAAAATTCGCTTAAATTTGAAAATCGAAAAATTCTCTTAAATTTGAAAATCGGAAAATTCGCTTAAATTTGAAAATTTTCTTAAATTTGAAAATCGGAAAATTCTCTTAAATTGGAAAATCGGAAAATTCTCTTAAATTTGAAAATCAGAAAATTCTCTTAAATTTGAAAATCGGAAAATTCTCTTAAATTTGAAAATCAGAAATTTCTCTTAAATTTGAAAATTTTCTTAATTTTGGAAATAGGAAAATTCGCTTATATTTGAAAATCAGAAAATTTTCTTAAATTTGAAAATCGGAAAATTTTCTTAAATTTGAAAATCGGAAAATTCGCTTAAATTTGAAAATCGGAAAATTTTGTTAAATTTGAAAATCGGAAAATTCGCTTAAATTTGGAAATTTTCTTAAATTTGAAAATCGGAAAATTCTCTTAAATTTGAAAATCGTAAAATTTTCTTAAATTTGAAAATCGGAAAAATTTCTTAAATTTGAAAATCAGAAAATTCTCTTAAATTTGAAAATCGGAAAATTCACTTAAATTTGAAAATCGGAGAATTCTCTTAAATTTGAAAATCGGAAAATTCACTTAAATTTGAAAATCGGAAAATTCTCCTAAATTTGAAAATCGGAATATTTTCTTAAATTTGAAAATCGGAGAATTCTCTTAAATTTGAAAATCGGAAAATTCACTTAAATTTGAAAATCGGAGAATTCTCCTAAATTTGAAAATCGGAAAATTTGCTTATATTTGAAAATTCTCTTAAATTTGAAAATCGGAAAATTCTCTTAAATTTGAAAATCGGAAAATTTTCTTAAATTTGAAAATCAGAAATTTCTCTTAAACTTGAAAATTTTCTTAAATTTGGAAATAGGAAAATTCGCTTCAATTTGAAAATCGGAAAATTTTCTTAAATTTGAAAATCGGAAAATTCTCTTAAATTGGAAAATCGGAAAATTCGCTTAAAATTGAAAATCGGAAAATTCTCTTAAATTTGAAAATCAGAAAATTCGCTTAAATTTGAAAATTTTCTTAAATTCGAAAATCGGAAAATTCTCTTAAAATTGAAAATCGGATAATTTTCTTAAATTTGAAAATCGGAAAATTTTCTTAAATTTGAAAATCGGAAAATTCTCTTAAATTCGAAAATCGGAAAATTCTCATAAAATTGAAAATCGGAAAATTTTCTTAAATTTGGAATTTGGAAAATTCGCTTAAATTTGAAAATCGGAAAATTTTCTTAAATTTGAAAATCGGAAAATTCGCTTAAATTTGAAAATTTTCTTAAATTTGAAAATCGGAAAATTCTCTTAAATTGGAAAATCGGAAAATTCTCTTAAATTTGAAAATCGGAAAATTCACTTAAATTTGAAAATCGGAAAATTTTCTTAAATTTGAAAATCGGAAAATTTTCTTAAATTTGAAAATCGGAAAATTCTCTTAAATTCGAAAATCGGAAAATTCTCTTAAAATTGAAAATCGGAAAATTTTCTTAAATTTGGAATTTGGAAAATTCGCTTAAATTTGAAAATCGGTAAATTTGCTTAAATTTGAAAATCGGAAAATTCACTTTAATTGGAATATCGGAAAATTCGCTTAAATTTAAAAATTCTCTTAAAATTGAAAATCGGAAAATTTTCTTAAATTTGGAATTTGGAAAATTCGCTTAAATTTGAAAATCGGAAAATTTTCTTAAATTTGAAAATCGGAAAATTCGCTTAAATTTGAAAATTTTCTTAAATTTGAAAATCGGAAAATTCTCTTAAATTGGAAAATCGGAAAATTCTCTTAAATTTGAAAATCGGAAAATTCACTTAAATTTGAAAATCGGAAAATTTTCTTAAATTTGAAAATCGGAAAATTTTCTTAAATTTGAAAATCGGAAAATTCTCTTAAATTCGAAAATCGGAAAATTCTCTTAAAATTGAAAATCGGAAAATTTTCTTAAATTTGGAATTTGGAAAATTCGCTTAAATTTGAAAATCGGAAAATTTTCTTAAATTTGAAAATCGGAAAATTCGCTTAAATTTGAAAATTTTCTTAAATTTGAAAATCGGAAAATTCTCTTAAATTGGAAAATCGGAAAATTCTCTTAAATTTGAAAATCGGAAAATTCACTTAAATTTGAAAATCGGAAAATTTTCTTAAATTTGAAAATCGGAAAATTTTCTTAAATTTGAAAATCGGAAAATTCTCTTAAATTCGAAAATCGGAAAATTCACTTAAAATTGAAAATCGGAAAATTTTCTTAAATTTGGAATTTGGAAAATTCGCTTAAATTTGAAAATCGGTAAATTTGCTTAAATTTGAAAATCGGAAAATTCACTTTAATTGGAATATCGGAAAATTCGCTTAAATTTAAAAATTCTCTTGAATTTGAAAATCGGAAAATTTTCTTAAATTTGAAAATCGGAATATTTTCTTAAATTTGAAAATCGGAGAATTCTCTTAAATTTGGAAATTTTCTTAAATTTGAAAATCGGAGAATTTTCTTAAATTTGAAAATCGGAAAATTCTCTTAAATTGGAAAATCGGAACATTCTCTTAAATTTGAAAATCGGAAAATTCACTTAAATTTGAAAATCGGAAAATTTTCTTAAATTTGAAAATCGGAAAATTTTCTTAAATTTGAAAATCGGAAAATTCTCTTGAATTCGAAAATCGGAAAATTCTCTTAAAATTGAAAATCGGAAAATTTTCTTAAATTTGGAATTTGGAAAATTCGCTTAAATTTGAAAATCGGAAAATTTTCTTAAATTTGAAAATCGGAAAATTCGCTTAAATTTGAAAATCGGAAAATTCTCTTAAATTTGAAAATCAGAAAATTCTCTTAAATTTGAAAATCGGAAAATTCTCTTAAATTTGAAAATCAGAAATTTCTCTTAAATTTGAAAATTTTCTTAATTTTGGAAATAGGAAAATTCGCTTATATTTGAAAATCAGAAAATTTTCTTAAATTTGAAAATCGGAAAATTCTCTTAAATTTGAAAATCGGAAAATTCACTTAAATTTGAAAATCGGAAAATTCTCCTAAATTTGAAAATCGGAAAATTTGCTTAAATTTGAAAATTCTCTTAAATTTGAAAATCAGAAATTTCTCTTAAACTTGAAAATTTTCTTAAATTTGGAAATAGGAAAATTCGCTTAAATTTGAAAATCGGAAAATTTTCTTAAATTTGAAAATCGGAAAATTCGCTTAAAATTGAAAATCGGAAAATTCTCTTAAATTTGAAAATCGGAAAATTCGCTTAAATTTGAAAATTTTCTTAAATTCGATAATCGGAAAATTCTCTTAAAATTGAAAATCTGAAAATTTCTTAAATTTGGAATTTGGAAAATTCGCTTAAATTTGAAAATCGGAAAATTTTGTTAAATTTGAAAATCGGGAAATTTTCTTAAATTTGAAAATCGGAGAATTTTCTTAAATTTGAAAATCGGAAAATTCTCTTAAATTTGAAAATCGGAAAATTCTCTTAAATTTGAAAATCGGAAAATTCGCTTAAATTTGAAAATCGGAAAATTTGCTTAAATTTGAAAATCGGAAAATTTGCTTAAATTTGAAAATCGGAAAATTCACTTTAATTGGAATATCGGAAAATTCGCTTAAATTTAAAAATTCTCTTGAATTTGAAAATCGGAAAATTTTCTTAAATTTGAAAATCGGAAAATTCCCTTAAATTTGAAAATCGGAAAATTCTCTTAAATTTGAAAATCGGAAAATTCTCTTAAATTTGAAAATCGGAAAATTCTCTTAAATTTGAAAATCGGAAAATTCACTTTAATTGGAATATCGGAAAATTCGCTTAAATTTAAAAATTCTCTTGAATTTGAAAATCGGAAAATTTTCTTAAATTTGAAAATCGGAAAATTCCCTTAAATTTGAAAATCGGAAAATTCTCTTAAATTTGAATATCGGAAAATTCTCTTAAATTTGAAAATCAGAAATTTCTCCTAAATTTGAAAATTTTCTTAAATTTGGAAATAGGAAAATTCGCTTAAATTTGAAAATCGGAAAATTTTCTTAAATTTGGAATTTGGAAAATTCGCTTAAATTTGAAAATCGGAAAATTTTCTTAAATTTGAAAATCGGAAAATTCGCTTAAATTTGAAAATTTTCTTAAATTTGAAAATCGGAAAATTCTCTTAAAATTGAAAATCAGAAAATTCTCTTAAATTTGAAAATCGGAAAATTCTCTTAAATTTGAAAATCTGAAATTTCTCTTAAATTTGAAAATTTTCTTAAATTTGGAAATAGGAAAATTCGCTTATATTTGAAAATCAGAAAATTTTCTTAAATTTGAAAATCGGAAAATTTGCTTCAATTTGAAAATCGGAAAATTCACTTTAATTGGAATATCGGAAAATTCGCTTAAATTTAAAAATTCTCTTGAATTTGAAAATCGGAAAATTTTCTTAAATTTGAAAATCGGAAAATACTCTTAAATTTGAAAATCGGAAAATTCACTTAAATTTGAAAATCGGAAAATTTTCTTAAATTTGAAAATCGGAAAATTTTCTTAAATTTGAAAATCGGAAAATTCTCTTAAATTTGAAAATCGGAAAATTCTCTTAAATTTAAAATCGGAAAATTCCCTAAAATTTGAAAATCGGAAAATTCTCTTAAATTTGAAAATCGGAAAATTCGCTTAAATTTGAAAATCGGAAAATTTGCTTAAATTTGAAAATCGGAAAATTCACTTTAATTGGAATATCGGAAAATTCGCTTAAATTTAAAAATTCTCTTGAATTTGAAAATCGGAAAATTTTCTTAAATTTGAAAATCGGAAAATTCCCTTAAATTTGAAAATCGGAAAATTCTCTTAAATTTGAAAATCGGAAAATTCTCTTAAATTTGAAAATCGGAAAATTCACTTAAATATGAAAATCGCAAAATTTTCTTAAATTTGAAAATCGGAAAATTCACTTAAATATGAAAATCGCAAAATTTTCTTAAATTTGAAAATCGGAAAATTCTCTTAAATTAGAAAATCGGAAAATTCTCTTAAATTTGAAAATCGGAAAATTCACTTAAATTTGAAAATCGGAAAATTTTGTTAAATTTGAAAATCGGAAAATTCGCTTAAATTTGAAAATCGGAAAATTCACTTAAATTTGAAAATCGGAAAATTCGCTTAAATTTGAAAATTTTCTTAAATTTGAAAATCGGAAAATTTGCTTAAATTTGAAAATCGGAAAATTCAATTAAATTTGAAAATCGGAAGATTTACTTAAATTTGAAAATCAGAAAATTCTCTTAAATTTTAAAATCGGAAAATTCTCTTAAATTTGAAAATCGGAAAATTCACTTAAATTTGAATATCGGATAATTTTCTAAAATTTGAAAATCGGAAAATTTTCTTAAATTTGAAAATTCACTTAAATTTGAAAATCGGAAAATTCGCTTAAATTTGAAAATTCTCTTAAATTTGAAAATCGGAACATTCTCTTAAATTTGAAAATTCTCTTAAATTTGAAAATCGGAAAATTCTCTTTAATTTGAAAATCGGAAAATTCACTTAAATTTGAAAATCGGAAAATTTTCCTTAATTTGAAAATTCACTTAAATTTGAAAATCGGAAAATTCGCTTAAATTTGAAAATTTTCTTAAATTTGAAAATCGTAAATTTTTTTTAAATTTGAAAATCGGAAAATTCTCTTTAATTTAAAATTGGAAAATTTGCTTAAATTTGAAAATTTTCATATATTTGAAAATCGGAAAATTCTATTTAATTTGAAAATCGGAAAATTCACTTAAATTTGAAAATCGGAAATTTTTTTTTAATTTGAAAATCGGAAAATTTGCTTAAATTTGTAAATTTTCTTGAATTTAAAAATCGGAAAATTCTCTTAAATTTGAAAATCGGAAAATTCACTTAAATTTGAAAATCGGAAAATTCTCTTAAATTTGAAAATTTTCTTATATTTGAAAATCGGAAAATTCTATTAAATTTGAAAATCGGAAAATTCACTTAAATTTGAAAATCGGAAAATTCTCTTAAATTTGAAAATCGGAAAATTCACTTAAATTTGAAAATCGGAAAATTTGCTTAAGTTTGAAAATTTTCTTGAATTCGAAAATAGGAAAATTTGCTTAAGTTTGAAAATTTTCTTGAATTTGAAAATCGGAAAATTCTCTTAAATTTGAAAATCGGAAAATTCACTTAAATTTGAAAATCGGAAAATTTTCTTAAATTTGAAAATCGGAAAATTCTCTTAAATTTGAAAATCGGAAAAATCTCTTAAAATTGAAAATCGGAAAATTCTCTTAAATTTGAAAATCGGAAAATTCGTTTAAATTTGAAAATTTTTTTAAAATTGAAAATCGGAAAATTCACTTAAATTTGAAAATCGGAAAATTTTCTTAAATTTGAAAATCGGAAAATTCTCTTAAATTTGAAAATCGGAAAAAAAATTAAATTTGAAACTCGGAAAATTTGCTTTAATTTGAAAATTTTCTTGAATTTGAAAATTGGAAAATTTTCTTAAATTTGAAATTCGGAAAATTCTCTTAAATTTGAAAATCGGAAAATTCTCTTAAATTTGAAAATCGGAAAATTCACATAAATTTGAAAATCGGAAAAAAAAATTAAATTTGAAAATCGGAAAATTTGCTTAAGTTTGAAAATTTTCTTGAATTTGAAAATAGGAAAATTCTCTTAAATTTGAAAATCGGAAAATTCACTTAAATATGAAAATCGCAAAATTTTCTTAAATTTGAAAATCGGAAAATTCTCTTAAATTAGAAAATCGGAAAATTCTCTTAAATTTGAAAATCGGAAAATTCACTTAAATATGAAAATCGCAAAATTTTCTTAAATTTGAAAATCGGAAAATTCACTTAAATATGAAAATCGCAAAATTTTCTTAAATTTGAAAATCGGAAAATTCTCTTAAATTAGAAAATCGGAAAATTCTCTTAAATTTGAAAATCGGAAAATTCACTTAAATTTGAAAATCGGAAAATTTTGTTAAATTTGAAAATCGGAAAATTCGCTTAAATTTGAAAATCGGAAAATTCACTTAAATTTGAAAATCGGAAAATTCGCTTAAATTTGAAAATTTTCTTAAATTTGAAAATCGGAAAATTTGCTTAAATTTGAAAATCGGAAAATTCAATTAAATTTGAAAATCGGAAGATTTACTTAAATTTGAAAATCAGAAAATTCTCTTAAATTTGAAAATCGGAAAATTCTCTTAAATTTGAAAATCGGAAAATTCACTTAAATTTGAATATCGGATAATTTTCTAAAATTTGAAAATCGGAAAATTTTCTTAAATTTGAAAATTCACTTAAATTTGAAAATCGGAAAATTCGCTTAAATTTGAAAATTCTCTTAAATTTGAAAATCGGAACATTCTCTTAAATTTGAAAATTCTCTTAAATTTGAAAATCGGAAAATTCTCTTTAATTTGAAAATCGGAAAATTCACTTAAATTTGAAAATCGGAAAATTTTCCTTAATTTGAAAATTCACTTAAATTTGAAAATCGGAAAATTCGCTTAAATTTGAAAATTTTCTTAAATTTGAAAATCGTAAATTTTTTTTAAATTTGAAAATCGGAAAATTCTCTTTAATTTAAAATTGGAAAATTTGCTTAAATTTGAAAATTTTCATATATTTGAAAATCGGAAAATTCTATTTAATTTGAAAATCGGAAAATTCACTTAAATTTGTAAATCGGAAATTTTTTTTTAATTTGAAAATCGGAAAATTTGCTTAAATTTGTAAATTTTCTTGAATTTAAAAATCGGAAAATTCTCTTAAATTTGAAAATCGGAAAATTCACTTAAATTTGAAAATCGGAAAATTCTCTTAAATTTGAAAATTTTCTTATATTTGAAAATCGGAAAATTCTATTAAATTTGAAAATCGGAAAATTCACTTAAATTTGAAAATCGGAAAATTCTCTTAAATTTGAAAATCGGAAAATTCACTTAAATTTGAAAATCGGAAAATTTGCTTAAGTTTGAAAATTTTCTTGAATTCGAAAATAGGAAAATTTGCTTAAGTTTGAAAATTTTCTTGAATTTGAAAATCGGAAAATTCTCTTAAATTTGAAAATCGGAAAATTCACTTAAATTTGAAAATCGGAAAATTTTCTTAAATTTGAAAATCGGAAAATTCTCTTAAATTTGAAATTCGGAAAATTCTCTTAAATTTGAAAATCGGAAAATTCTCTTAAATTTGAAAATCGGAAAATTCTCTTAAATTTGAAAATCGGAAAATTCACTTAAATTTGAAAATCGGAAAATTTGCTTAAGTTTGAAAATTTTCTTGAATTCGAAAATAGGAAAATTTGCTTAAGTTTGAAAATTTTCTTGAATTTGAAAATCGGAAAATTCTCTTAAATTTGAAAATCGGAAAATTCACTTAAATTTGAAAATCGGAAAATTTTCTTAAATTTGAAAATCGGAAAATTCTCTTAAATTTGAAATTCGGAAAATTCTCTTAAATTTGAAAATCGGAAAATTCTCTTAAATTTGAAAATCGGAAAATTCTCTTAAATTTGAAAATCGGAAAATTCACTTAAATTTGAAAATCGGAAAATTTGCTTAAGTTTGAAAATTTTCTTGAATTCGAAAATAGGAAAATTTGCTTAAATTTGAAAATTTTCTTGAATTTGAAAATCGGAAAATTCTCTTAAATTTGAAAATCGGAAAATTCACTTAAATTTGAAAATCGGAAAATTTTCTTAAATTTGAAAATCGGAAAATTTTCTTAAATTTGAAATTCGGAAAATTCTCTTAAATTTGAAAATCGGAAAATTCTCTTAAATTTGAAAATCGGAAAATTCACATAAATTTGAAAATCGGAAAAAAAAATTAAATTTGAAAATCGGAAAATTTGCTTAAGTTTGAAAATTTTCTTGAATTTGAAAATAGGAAAATTCTCTTAAATTTGAAAATCGGAAAATTCACTTAAATATGAAAATCGCAAAATTTTCTTAAATTTGAAAATCGGAAAATTCTCTTAAATTAGAAAATCGGAAAATTCTCTTAAATTTGAAAATCGGAAAATTCTCTTAAATTTGAAAATCGGAAAATTCTCTTATATTTGAAAATCGGAAAATTCACATAAATTTGAAAATCGGAAAAAAAAATTAAATTTGAAAATCGGAAAATTTGCTTAAGTTTGAAAATTTTCTTGAATTTGAAAATAGGAAAATTCTCTTAAATTTGAAAATCGGAAAATTCACTTAAATATGAAAATCGCAAAATTTTCTTAAATTTGAAAATCGGAAAATTCTCTTAAATTAGAAAATCGGAAAATTCTCTTAAACTTGAAAATCGGAAAATTCACTTAAATTTGAAAATCGGAAAATTTTGTTAAATTTGAAAATCGGAAAATTCTCTTAAATTAGAAAATCGGAAAATTCTCTTAAATTTGAAAATCGGAAAATTCACTTAAATTTGAAAATCGGAAAATTTTGTTAAATTTGAAAATCGGAAAATTCGCTTAAATTTGAAAATCGGAAAATTTTCTTAAATTTGAAAATCGGAAAATTCTCTTAAATTTGAAAATCGGAATATTCTCTTAAATTTGAAAATCGGAAAATTCACTTAAATTTGAATATCGGATAATTTTCTAAAATTTGAAAATCGGAAAATTTTCTTAAATTTGAAAATTCACTTAAATTTGAAAATCGGAAAATTCGCTTAAATTTGAAAATTCTCTTAAATTTGAAAATCGGAACATTCTCTTAAATTTGAAAATTCTCTTAAATTTGAAAATCGGAAAATTCTCTTTAATTTGAAAATCGGAAAATTCACTTAAATTTGAAAATCGGAAAATTTTCCTTAATTTGAAAATTCACTTAAATTTGAAAATCGGAAAATTCGCTTAAATTTGAAAATTTTCTTAAATTTGAAAATCGTAAATTTTTTTTAAATTTGAAAATCGGAAAATTCTCTTTAATTTAAAATTGGAAAATTTGCTTAAATTTGAAAATTTTCTTATATTTGAAAATCGGAAAATTCTATTTAATTTGAAAATCGGAAAATTCACTTAAATTTGAAAATCGGAAATTTTTTTTTAATTTGAAAATCGGAAAATTTGCTTAAATTTGTAAATTTTCTTGAATTTAAAAATCGGAAAATTCTCTTAAATTTGAAAATCGGAAAATTCACTTAAATTTGAAAATCGGAAAATTTTGTTAAATTTGAAAATCGGAAAATTCACTTAAATTTGAATATCGGAAAATTCGCTTAAATTTGAAAATTCTCTTAAATTTGAAAATCGGACAATTTTCTTAAATTTGAGGAAAATTTTCTTAAATTTGAAAATCGGAAAATTCTCTTAAATTTGAAAATCGGAAAATTCTCTTAAATTTGAAAATCGGAAAATTCACTTAAATTTGAATATCGGAAAATTTTCTAAAATTTGAAAATAGGAAAATTTTCTTAAATTTGAAAATCGGAAAATTCTCTTAAATTTGAAAATCGGAAAATTCGCTTAAATTTGAAAATTCTCTTAAATTTGAAAATCTGAAAATTCTCTTAAATTTGAAAATCGGTAAATTCACTTAAATTTGAAAATCGGAAAATTTTCTTCAATTTGAAAATTCACTTAAATTTGAAAATCGGAAAATTCGCTTAAATTTGAAAATTTTCTTAAATTTGAAAATCGGAAAATTTGCTTAAATTTGAAAATCGGAAAATTCAATTAAATTTGAAAATCGGAAGATTTACTTAAATTTGAAAATCAGAAAATTCTCTTAAATTTGAAAATCGGAAAATTTTCTTAAATTTGAAAATCGGATAATTCACTTTAATTTGAAAATCAGAAAATTCACTTAAATTTGAAAATCGGAAAATACGCTTAAAATTGAAAATTTTCTAAAATTTGAAAATCGGAAAATTCGCTTAAATTTGAAAATTCTCTTAAATTTGAAAATCTGAAAATTCTCTTAAATTTGAAAATCGGTAAATTCACTTAAATTTGAAAATCGGAAAATTTTCTTCAATTTGAAAATTCACTTAAATTTGAAAATCGGAAAATTCGCTTAAATTTGAAAATTTTCTTAAATTTGAAAATCGGAAAATTTGCTTAAATTTGAAAATCGGAAAATTCAATTAAATTTGAAAATCGGAAAATTCACTTAAATTTGAAAATCAGAAAATTCTCTTAAATTTGAAAATCGGAAAATTCTCTTAAATTTGAAAATCGGATAATTCACTTTAATTTGAAAATCAGAAAATTCACTTAAATTTGAAAATCGGAAAATACGCTTAAAATTGAAAATTTTCTAAAATTTGAAAATCGGAAAATTCGCTTAAATTTGAAAATCGGAAAATTCGCTTAAATTTGAAAATCGGAAAATTCGCTTAAATTTGAAAATCGGAAATTTTCTTAAATTTGAAAATCGGAAAATTAGCTTTAATTTGAAAATCGGAAATTTCTCTTAAATTTGAAAATTTTCTTAAATTTGAATATCGGAAAATTCACTTAAAATTGAAAATCGGAAAATTCACTTAAAATTGAAAATCGGAAAATTCACTTAAATTTTAAAACCGGATTTGGAGCAAAAAAGTTTTTCGGCTATTTTGACGCCAATTTTAGCGAAATTTGAATGAAAATTATAATTTCATTATTTCGCGCTGTTTTAACGGATTCTATTGCATTTTGATGTTCCTAATCGATTCCGACACTTAAAACCGGATATGGAGCAAAAAAGTTTTTCGGCCATTTTGGCGCCAATTTTAGCGAAATTTGAATGAAAATTATAATTTCATTTTTTCGCGCTGTTCTAACGGATTCTATTGTATTTTGATGTTCCTAATCGATTCCGACACTTAAAACCGGATTTGGAGCAAAAAAGTTTTTCGGCCATTTTGGCGCCAATTTTAGCGAAATTTGAATGAAAATTATAATTTCATTATTTCGCGCTGTTTTAACGGATTCTATTGCATTTTGATGTTCCTAATCGATTCCGACACTTAACACCGGATATGGAGCAAAAAAGTTTTTCGGCCATTTTGGCGCCAATTTTAGCGAAATTTGAATGAAAATTATAATTTCATTTTTTCGCGCTGTTTTAACGGATTCTATTGTATTTTGATGTTCCTAATCGATTCCGACACTTAAAACCGGATTTGGAGCAAAAAAGTTTTTCGGCCATTTTGGCTCCAATTTTAGCGAAATTTGAATGAAAATTATAATTTCATTTTTTCGCGCTGTTTTAACGGATTCTATTGTATTTTGATGAAATGATATTGCTTAAAGTTTTCTAGACAACAACGACTTCATATTTTGCAGATTGAAATTGTGAAGGTTTCCGCCACTTAAAACCGTGGTAGTTGTGCGATATGTAGTTTCGATTTTCGTCATTGCGAAACATGCCGCCGTTTCGAAAAACTATTCCAGTAGTACGTCCTTTCGAAAAGCCGTTGTGTCGAAAACCATTAAGTAGTAAATCGAATCACAAATTTCCAAAACGACCATAATGGAATGACGAATTCTCGAACGATGCTGTTACATCAATCTTTTTATAGGTGGGAGATAGATAGTTACAGTATCGAAACCCACTGTTAATAAATAGGTTCCCCTAAAGCTATGGACCCCGGGGCGCTGGCGGCTGGACCGTGCAGCGCTCCGGTAGCTACACCACCGATTGGTCTGTACACAGTTGGTGGAGACTGAGGAAGAGGCGGTGAATCTGGAGGAGATGCGCCAGCTGGCGGAGGAGGACGCGGCGGAGGCGCGCGCGCAGGTCGTCGAGCTGCAGCTGGAAGCCGAGCGGCTCCGGGACGAGATCGAGGCACAGAGGCTGTTAGTTGCACCTTTCGTAGTACCTACTACAATCTGGGGCACTAATATGTAGTTTACATTGTTTACTCGCGTATCTCGATTAAGTTATGCTGTGACTTTTCAAGACAGTTCGTCACACAGTCGACATCTCATCGTCCCATAGGCACTTATGTTCTTTGCATTGAAAAAGAGCATTGTACAGTCAGCGTCAGATAGGTAAACTGAAAAAGTCGCTAAATATTACTAGAAGAAGCAAACATCGAAGGAACAGAATTTAACTCAAAAAAGGGCTCAGTTTACCCTATTTGTTACAGACATGAGCTATCAATAGAAGCGGAATGTGCGTTGCTCCGTGAGAAGCTGTCTTCGAACGAGGAGGAGGCCCGACGTCAGCAACAGGAGCTGGAGTTGGTGCGGGCGCTGCTCCGGGACACGGAGGAGAAGCTACGGGACGCCAGGGAACAACTGCGGTGGCTGCCCAACAAGATTACTAGGTACGGGTTTGATCCATGGTAGAAATCCTAAAAAGTGTAGTGCGTAGACTCAGCCCTTCTGGCTGGGAGAGCCCTACATGCCACAAGGGGGTCCTCCCAATCCCGGCTCACGGTAGTATGCAGTTCTATGTTTTTTCACCGCGTAAAAAAAAAGATACAGATTTGAAGTGTCAGTCTAGGTGAAAAAGGATATCTGGGGGTGTACAATGACTAATACGTAAGCGCAGAATGATACGGCCACCAACTAGAAGCTGACGACCGGACCTGACAAAATATTTGGGTCTGGTTGCATGCAGGTGGCACCTGGAGTTTAAGCTTTTCAGCAGCAGGCCAAGATAGGCTGAGACGATGATGAGTAGGTTAAGTTATTAATTGCATAATGTTAGGTCCTTTTAAAAGTATATCTATTATTTGCTCCGGCAGCCTGGTGTACTGGATGCGCGGCCTGCGCCCGGCGCTGGTGTGGGGCGCGTCCCCGCCCTGCAGCCACCTCCCGCCGCCCTGGCTGCTGTGATAGCCCACGCCATCACATGGAGCCCACGCAACACTACAACAACCTTACACAGAGACGGTCGAAACTACATCCACTCAACGATACTTACTTAGCCTTTGTTTTAATCCATGGTTTGATCATAGAAGGTATCTTTTAGGAAAGATAGTTCCTATTTTCATCAGGGTGATGTAAAATATAGGAATGTACATAGTATGCCCATTCTTTATGTACTTACTTATCTATGTAAAGACAGGGTAGTTTAAGATACAGGGAACGTACATAGAAGGTCGTGCTATTTCTTATCGTACGTAGGTATTTTCGTAAATATTTTTCTCGTATTTGTTTATAGATTTTAGGTCCCTGATTGTGTCTATAGTTTTACAAGAGTTTGCGATAATTATACAAGGTGAGTATTTGTAGCGATATATATAATATATTGATAAATTGATTAAATTGTTTTGTAGGTAAGTTTTAGTTACTTTGTAAGTGACTGTTACATTTATGAACTATAATAAAGTGATTCGCTATTACTTAGATTGTTATTTCTATTTATTAGCTATCATATGGGTGAAACCGCGAGGCGCTGCTAGTATTTAATGAATTAATGATTGTGATAGGTAAGAATATACCTAGGTACATACATATAACAACATTAGATTTTGCGCCCACATAATACAAAAGCATAAAGTAGGCAGGTTAAATTAGGTAAGGTAAAATTAAGGTACAATTCCAAGTCGGGCCGCAGACCGCAAACTACAACCGCAGACCGCAAGCGACAACACTTGTTTCTATGCACGTCTATGAAATTGATTCCGAACGCGGCTATACTGCTGCCTGCATTTGCAACGCGCTTTTTCATAGATGTTGATAGAAAAGTATGGTCGCTTGCAGTTTGCGGTCTGCGGCCCGTTTAGGAATTGTACCTTTAAATAAAACTCTGTAAATAGTGTCATTATTTTATTTCAGTCTTACATTGCTAATCAACAATACTTCACCTACAAAATATCAACATTTTGGAATGTTATCACCGAGAAGAGACAATACATAATATGTTATCACAACTTACACTATTTTACACGTTCTTATCATATTAATAATTAATATAACATTACTAACATCTGACATTGGTATTTTGCAAATTAAATTGTTGATTTTGAAATAAAATTACAAGAATTACGATCACTTAAATGTGCGGGAAATTTTGAAATTAGAACACACCTATGTAGAATGTAGTGAGAAATACAAGGTGCAAGTTATTAAAGATACTACTTATTAATTGAGCCACAAATATTGAAATAAACACCTAAGCTATCCTTCTTATAAACGGTATAGTTAATCCTCGTTTCCTCTCCTTCGTACAGTAACTATTCATACGTTTGAAAGAGAGAAAACTCTATATCGATGTTATTCTTCATTTATTAATAAGAGGGTAGAAATTATAAATTAGAAAGACGTCACGTTATTATTGAAAAGTAATACAAAATGCAATTATACAGCGAGTGACTAGATTGTTGTAACAAGGACGTAGATACAGTAAAAACAATGTTTTTACTTAGTTATAGAAATTACTTGTATAATAATGTTGACTTGTTCTTATTTCACAATATAATTTATTATTTAAATCGTTAAATGACATTTTAAATGATGAAATGTTGATTATACGTCACACAGAAGAATCAAATATGGCCGCCGTGAAACGCCATTTTGTTTTTTTATTTATGTACACTAAAGGAAAAAATTAAGGGATCAAAAAAATATTCCAAATTTTTCGGTACTTTTCAACAGGCCGTAACTTTGAGAGAAATGGTCGTACAGGAAATAAAAAAAAAGGAAATTGTAGCTCCAAGTGTCTAGTTTTTGGATTAGAACTTCAAAATTTTGTAGCCTCCGCGGTTTTTGAGTAATCGTAGAAAAACCAGCAACAAAAAAATTCTCAAATTTTTTTAGTTTTTTTTTTTGGTCTACGAGCGTGGAAACATTTTTTTTAGCTTAATCACCATAAGGATCGGATACTTTGTTCATTAAGCTTTAATTTCTTTTTTTAAACACCCTGATACGTCCACTCCTCGCTGAGATATCGGTCTTCAAATGGAAAAGGATCTTTTTGTCTTTGATTATCGATATCTCAGCAACCAATGGTCGCACAGAAAGTTAAAGGTGGGTTTCAAGAACTTGAATGAATTCCCCTTAACGACTGTCCATTGTTTTTTCGAAAAAAAATTTTTTTCTTTCTGTCACATGAATTTGAAAATGCAACAAAAAAAGGGCAGTTAGTGGTTTTTTGGAAAATCAAGCGCTGGATCGAAAATATTGAGGAAACCACTAATGTTAAGTGTGCCTTTTACAGTTCAATATGTCCACAAAAACCCTACAAAGAATCAAATTAATCCAGCCAGCCGTTTTTTTGTTTCACTTGATCGAATTTTTGAAAAAATTAAAGGATCACGTTTTTTTGCAATTTTTAAAAATGAGAAAAAAATTGTTTTTTTCGAGCTTTTTCCACATTTTTGTTCTAGAAAGTGCTTAAATTTTCAATTTAAGGGGAATTCATTCAAGTTCTTGAAACCCACCTTTAACTTTCTGTGCGATCATTGGTTGCTGAGATATCGATAATCAAAGACAAAAAGATCCTTTTCCATTTGAAGACCGATATCTCAGCGAGGAGTGGACGTATCAGGGTGTTTAAAAAAAGAAATTAAAGCTTAATGAACAAAGTATCCGATCCTTATGGTGGTTAAGCTAAAAAAAATTTTTCCACGCTCGTAGACCAAAAAAAAAACTAAAAAAAATTTGAGAATTTTTTTGTTGCTGGTTTTTCTACGATTACTCAAAAACCGCGGAGGCTACAAAATTTTGAAGTTCTAATCCAAAAACTAGACACTTGGAGCTACAATTTCCTTTTTTTTTATTTCCTGTACGACCATTTCTCTCAAAGTTACGGCCTGTTGAAAAGTACCGAAAAATTTGGAATATTTTTTTGATCCCTTAATTTTTTCCATTAGTGTAATTTAAAGTGAACATGCATCATACATAACACAAGTAATTTCTATTTTAAATAGATATAATTACTTTAATAAATCTAACTTAAATACAAGTTTAATATGAGAATTATTAAATTCAATTTGTTTTCCTTATCATAGTACTTAACAATTAAGTGAAAGAAATAAGAACAATATTCACAAAAGAAATGATAAACTGAATATTGTCATTTTCATTTCTTTAAAGAAGATTTACAATTATTTAAGACCTAAAGACAAAACTCGAGTTTTATGTAAAGTCAGAGCCACACTTAACTACACACCAGGTGAAGTACTGCGCATGATTATACATGCTTGATGACGACGATCTACTAAGTTAGTAAAATATGAAAATTTTGACTTGTGTACGCTCTTTGTCCTCGAATTTGGTCCAATCGGCCTTAACAATGAAACAAGTAGGTATATGAAAATATCTAACTGTATATAAATGGAGTTTCTGAACATTTAGGCCACACGTTTTATTTGTACTAACAAATAACAGTTTTTAAATAGATAATACACATATTTTATAGATAATATACAGAGATTCATTTGTTAATGACGCAATGACTCGACTCCCAAATAAAATGCACATTACTTCGTTAGAAATAATATTTTTCTTATAGTAAAATACAGCACGATACAAACTCAAGAGATATCGCACAATGAGACAAATATAATTTGTTTCCTGTGCCTGACATAACCATCGCAACAGTTTGCAGTTTTATATTTAACCCTTATCAATTTTTGATCTTAATCTGCAGTTTCGAACAAAATTTCATTTGCATGAGATATCATGTTCGCAGACGACATTGCGTCGTTTTTATTTAAAAATGAGATCAATATACTAAAAAGAAAGATTTTATTAAGTACATAAATAAATATAAATCGTATGTACAAATACATATATTTTAAAATTTATCGGCCTATCGATGTGTGTTGCAATTAGATTCAAACTCTTATGATACATAAATATATTTTTATAATAATAAAAATCTATAGAAGCATTCTCAATGTGTGTTTGGCCGAAATAGGATCTCACTTTAAAAGATAGATATTCCGTTTTTAATTGCTCTTTATTTGACTACTATCGATAGTAAAAGTACGACATTAAGGGCCTATTTAACTACCTTCAAGTAAATTTACTCACCAAGACTTAAACATGTGAGTAGGTACTCGGAAGGTTACTTCAAGATGGTGAAATAGGCCATAAGTAAGTTTTCTAAGATTTTATTTCGACCGAAAACACAATGTAAACTAAGTGACTCCATTAAAACATTCACTCACGCTCAGGGACAATAAATGATGGTGACCGATTTATTGTCATTCGTTCAATTCCAAAGGTGGACTTCATCATGGCAGGACTCCTTTCTTATCATTACTTATAATGCGGCTTGTTTCTATATTTGAACTTATAATTTTGTTATTATTGATTTTGAGATGTTTGTCGAGTTTTGGATGTTTGTCAAGTCTTAGATGTTTGTCGAGTTGTGGATGTTTGTCAAGTCTTAGATGATTGTCGATTTTCGGCTGATTATATTGATGAGTTTCAAATATGGAAACAAGCCCAACAACTTAGCAATAAGGTTACGTGACGTAGAGAGTGACTAGGGAACGAAGCTTACAGATACAGTTGATTATGTACATACATGTAGACGTTGCCGGCTTCACTTCGTTTGTCTGAAAATAAGAAAAATATATTTTTAATGTAACGTAAAAGCAACAGGCAAGTTGGTAGTGCGAGACTTGGTAGTGCGAGACTTGGTAGTGCGAGACTTGGTAGTGCAAGACTTGGTAGTGCGAGGCTTGGTAGTGCGAGACTTGGTAGTGCAAGACTTGGTAGTGCGAGGCTTGGTAGTGCGAGACTTGGTAGTGCGAGACTTGGTAGTGCGAGGCTTGGTAGTGCGAGGCTTGGTAGTGCGAGACTTGGTAGTGCGAGGCTTGGTAGTGCGAGAGTTGGTAGTGCGAGACTTGGTAGTGCGAGACTTGGTAGTGCGAGGCTTGGTAGTACGAGACTTGGTAGTACGAGACTTGGTAGTGCGAGGCTTGGTAGTGCGAGGCTTGGTAGTGCGAGGCTTGGTAGTGCAAGACTTGGTAGTTCTAAATATAATAGTTCAAGATTTGGTAGTTCAAAATATAATAGTTCACGATTTGGTAGTTCAAAATATAACAGTTCAAGATTTGGTGGTTCGAAATACGGTGACCGAGACGATGATTCAAGACTTGTTTTTGAACAAGTTTTAGCTATACCAAACATTGTGTGAGGTAAATTGACTTCACAGCTTTCGGGTCATAAATTAGTCGATTCAAACGGTCAGTTCTATCGATCACAGTGAAAAGGTTTCTCGGCTAATAATAATAAAAGGCCCATTTTGGACGTTCTCCCTTGAGCGAGTCCGAGTCCAATCTAAGATGGAAATTGGAAATCAAAAAGGCATCGAAAGCAAATTCACGTACTCATAAAAAGAACAGAAGGAGCGCGGCGCGCGCGTACCGTTCATATCATGGCGAAGCCGTCGCCGCCCTCGTTGATGGCGGTGAGCAGCGCGCGCACCAGCTGCTCGTACGAGTCGTAGCGCGGGACCACCAGCTGGTTGAAGCACGTGTGGGCCGAGGGGAGGGCGCCGTGCGCGCCGCCCGCCAGCAGCTGGAAGCGCGGCGACAGCTCGCGGAAGCCGCCCGGCGGGAGCTGCGAGCTGCCCGTGGCGAACTGCAGCAGGCGCGCGCGCTCCTGCGGCGTGAAGGCGGCCAGCGCCGCCCAGAACCAGCCCAGCAGGCGCTCCCAGTCCGCGCCCGCGCCCGCCGCGCCCGCCCAGCGCCGCCAGTCGGCCGGGCACAGCTCGGCCGTGCCGCACACCAGCAGCTCCAGCTCGTTCTCGTCGAACATGGCCAGCAGCGTGTCGGGCACGAGCAGCGCCAGGCCGCGCAGGAAGGCCGCCGTCTCCGCCGCCCACAGCCCGCACAGCCGCCACTGCGCCAGCGCCTCCAGGTACTGCAGCTTGCTGGCGTTGCGCACGCGGATGCTGGCGCCGTTGGGGATGAGGTCGTGCGTCTCGACGAGCCGCCCGTTGCGGTCGTACACGTCGTCGGCGAAGTACAGCTCGCACACGCTGTCGGCCGCGTCCAGGTCCGTCTCCAGCACGTACTTGATCTTGGACAGGTACAGCTCCGGGTCGTCCTGCTCGAAGTGCTGCAACACACGTCCCGGTTGTACCCTCCGCCGCCGCCCGCCGGCCGGCCGCCCGGAGCCCCACCTTGTACGTGACGCGGAGCCCGATGATCTGCGCGAGGAAGGCGCGCGTGAGGCGGGCGCGCAGCAGCTGGCGGTAGGGCCCGCCCAGCGCCGACTCGTACAGGCACTTGCCCACCAGCTTGCCCGCGAACTCGAAGTGCTTCAACTGGAACCGACCACACACCTCGGTCTCGCTTGTGGACTACTTTTATCGCCCACTCGACAGAGAAATCGTCGTTAGTTTTATTACCTTGAGATGCGGTGGACGGAGGTGTGCGGGGTTGGGGTGGACGAGTCCGTTGGGCGAGTCGTTGAACGAGCCGAACAGCCCGAACCGGGCGTCGAACAGCTCGCCGCACAGCAGGGTGAACCACTCGCGGCGCAGACCGCCCCAGTCCACGCCTGTGGGATATAAAGTCAGAAAGTCATTTCATTTTTACATAAAAATTGAGTGCCATTTCCAGTTAGATAATAACCTTGTTCCCCCTGGAAACTGACGTCGAAGTTCTTGCACCAGTCGGCGACGGAGAAGTGCTTGGTGGCCTTGAGGCTGGAGGCGACCAGCTCGGAGCGCAGCACGCGCAGCGCCAGCTTGTCGTGCGGGTGCCGCGCGTGCAGCCGCCGCATCTCGCTGTAGAAGAACTCCTGCTTGTTCTGCAACACCCGCGCCGCGCCAGTCAGACACACCGCGCCTCCCAACACCGTGCTCCCCCTCCCCCTCCCCCCACTCCGCACGCACCTTGAAGGAGTCCTCCCCGCCGCAGTTGGCGAGCAGCAGGCGCGTGAAGGAGGCGACGAGCAGGTCGCGCTCGGGCGCGTGCAGGCGCAGCGCCGGCTGGATGCCGTCCTCGATCACGAACTCGCCCGCCGGCTCCGAGCCCTCCGCCGTCGGCTCCAGCACCAGCTGCGCATACACCGCGTGAGGTCACTCCGACACGACGGGCCGGCGGCGGGCGGCGCACTCACCTTGGTGGAGGGGCACAGGCGGAACGAGGTGATGCGCTTCGGGATGAACTTGAGGATGTAGTCCTTGATGGTGAGCTGGCGCGGCGTGAGGCAGCACAGCACGCGGCGCGGCTTGCCGGGCGCCAGCAGCCGCGCGTCGTAGCACAGCGCCGGGCGCTTGGAGCCGGCGTCGCGCTGCACGTGCGCCAGCGCCGCCGCCGACAGCACCACGCACTCGAACTCGCCCGCCGGCAGCGCCTCGCCCTCGTACGACACGCGCGCGCGGAACACGCCCGGCGCCGGGAAGCGCAGCGCCAGCGACACGCGCCGGTTGACGGCGTCCGCCGCGAACGCCGCCGCCGCCGCCAGCGCCGCGTCCGGCTCCGGCGCGCCCAGCCGCCGCAGCTCCACCGCGAACCCGTCGGCCACGGGCGGCGCCGGGTTGTCGTACATGTCGCGCGCCTGCAGCGCCACCAGCCGCTCGGCGCCCGCCGCGCACACCAGCGCCGCGCCCGCCACGCCCACGCGGCAGCGCGCCGCCACCGCGCGCCCCGCCACGAACCAGCGCCGGAACGGGCTGCCCGCCACGCCCGCGCCGTCTGCAACCCGCGCCGTCAGACCACGCACACACCACGCACACACACACACCCCCCGCCCGCACTCACTGATGGTGACGGACACGAGGTAGAGCCCGGCGGTGCGCACGGTGAAATGCACGCGCGCCGTGTGCGCCCGCGCCGGGTCGCCCGAGCCCAGCTCCACCACCGTCGCCACCTGCCGCAGGGGGGACACGGGTTGGAGCTCGTCGCCACCGCGGGAGCTGTCCTCGCCGGCCAGCGGCTCGTCTCTCACCGTGCGGGTGCCGTGCGTGATGGCGACGCACAGCCCGTCGGTGTCGCACACCGGGTACGGCTGGCCGTTCCTCTGGAAGCACACCACGGTGAAGCACATGGTCTCGCCGACCACGTGCGGCTCCTCCCACCCCCACTCCACCTGTGGAACACCGCAGGGATACTCTCGTGCCGTACTTCGCAGCGACCTGTGCCACCTTCCGTAATGTCGTACTTACCCTACAGCTGCCAGGGTGCAGGTACTTGCCGGTGACGTATTGCAGCAGCGAGTGTTTGGCTTCCGGCGCGAGGGAAGGCTGCGTCATCGCAGCCAGGGTCACGAGCCCGCATACTGACACGGACACTACTAACATTCCCCCTAAAATACAATAGAGCACGTTTAAAAAGATATTTTCCAAATAATTGTGCATATTAAATCCGTAGACGCTTACCCCATGTCCAGGCGTCCTGGTGTTTGCTGTTCTTAACGACCGTGTTCCATAGGTCCGCCTTGAGCGTGACGAGCGCGTCCTTGCCGGTGGGCAGGCTCTGGCGCGCGGCCGACCAGGCGTTGAAGTCCTTGGGGTCGAGCACGTGGCGCGCCGTCGAGTCCTCCAGCCAGTACACGTCCTCCAGCGACGACACGTCCAGGCTCAGCAGTCTGACACGCACATATCTCTACGTCAATTACTAAACATGACCAGCACCTGGGTACATATTCTCGCAAATCCCGAAGAAAACATCGGAGCGGAATAATAAAATGAATAAAATTGAAACATTTGAAACGAGCGCGCCTGACCCGTAAAGGGCATCATCCCGATCGTAAAACTCCCCATTACTCGGGCACAAAGAAATCATAAGTCTTAAGTGTACTCCGCACGGCAACTCTTCACTCCTGAGATTTCACGGTTGGATAACAACAATACTGGATTTATTTAGGAGATTTGTGGTATTTCTTTGTAACGGTCAATTTCGTTTGTTACGGTATAGAGCTGAGAAGGTAGTCGAGGTACATAACGTACTTCAGAAGGGTCGCTCCCGGCCCGGGACCGAGGTAATGGCTCTTAACAGGAGCGTTTGATAAACGCCCCTCCCATATAACATATTGCATAATATATGTTTTACTATATTTAATACAAACAAGGAGAATTTCCTAGAAATATTCCAGTGCTCACAAGATAAATAGATCACAGAATTGAGCGTGGATTAAGCAAATGGAATCCCAATAGTGACGTCGCAATGATTCAATTAAGTCGTGCTATTCGTCGGCGTTCGGCGAACTAAGTAATCCGAATGTCGTGCGCGCTCGATCAAAAGTGTAAACCGATTACGTGATCTGAATTAATAGGGTATCCAATTTCAAAACGGGAGACGTGATGTATCATAATCATAATTGTTATAACTCATCGCTTCCTACAACCTAATTAGGCAAACTTTACTTTGCTAACGAATAAATGTATAACGATAGAATTTGAGCATTTAATTAAGTTTGTAGGTATGCCCTAGATACAGGTATAAACCTTGTTAAAGTGTAGGTATGCCCCGGTTAAATCCTTCATGAAGGTAATTAAGAGATTGATTGTGTTGTTAGCCCTACTTACGTAATTATAGTCCTACAATTTTGTGTCAAGAAATAAACGCAATCAAAAGCTCCTTTAATCTGACAATTACTAGCAGCCTATACGCAAGTTTCTTTCCTAAAAGAAAACCCTTACGAACCCAGAGAGTAAGGCCAAACGCATTAGGCAGACATTTACCAAGATTACAGGAACAGTGCGCGACTTGAATAATGAACGCTCCAGAATTATTCAGAAAACAATTTGTGGTACAGTGCGCTTTTCGCATAATATCGGACTGGAAATTAAAGTTTAAAAAATAATCTGGAATGAGCCGCAAACAAATCAACAATACATTAATAAAGGAAGATACTCTGCCACGATGACGTAGGAAGAAAATTATAATTTAATTTTTTATAGCCAAATTACTCAAACTAAAATATCATGTACCTAATCTTTTTATAGAACTTGCGGCATGCCTAATGCTCGTGTAATAGCTACAAAAAGTTAGTGTGATGGTAACGAAAGCTCAGAAGTTAACTCCACCAGCTAGTTTGGGCAAAAAGTTTGAATTTTAGTTCGTAGTAACTTTCAAACACAAGCTTATTAAAACTTTTCTCATTTCGCCATTTACCTTTAGCATTATTAAACAAACATAAAGTTAGTTGTATTAGTTTAAATCTTAGCGGAGTAGACGTTAGCAGCCAGTGAGTCCACACCGGGTCTGTGAGTTCGCCCTACTTGTACTTAGTTAAGTACTGCGTAGTGTGTAAGTTTGTGGTCTCATAGTGGACCGCTTCGCTTGTCTTAGTTACTTACTAGTTATTTACTTCCACCTAACGTGTAGGAGCGTGTTTGAACAGAACATTTATCTGGGATAATAATTTCCATTCGTTGGGTAACTTAACTAACTTGCATTTCTTCACTATAGGTGTTAAAGATGACTGGATGAGATGTTCCCATTTTTATAGGATACAGATTAAAATTTATTTTTCCAAAATGTACTGTCAAATTAATGAAAATTAATTAAACTAAAGTCTTGTGAAACCTTGCAACTGTAGCTCTAAAGCACCCTAATTTTGCGGGTAATAGAAATCCAAATTGCGTACTCCCAATAACCCTTGAGCAGGGATTACAATGATCATTATAATCCCGGTTAGGGTTACGACGCTCCATCATTGCGTGTTCAGATGAAGAGCTTTCCATAATAGCCCCATTCAGGTGGCCATAAACTTAGCTAGTGTTACTGATGGTAAAAATGTTAATCGCAATGGGATTGTTTTGCAAGAGCAACATTATGTACAAGGTCTGGGCCTGGGGCCATAAATATTTTAGGCTAAAACGCTACAAACATACTTTGTAATCTGTTCTATTAAAATGTTAGTTAATGTTAAAATTATTCTTAGAATTCAAAACTGGTATGAATGAAATACGAAATTATTAACATCACAGCACGAATAGTTAAAAAATCAATATCTATTTTCGTCCAATTCAGTGAAGGCTTAACTATTTTTGTAAGCCGCTTCGAAGCCGACAATAAGGTCTGAAAGCTCGGAAAATCTCTTGATAACAATCAGTTGGTTTGGCATAAATGAAAAATTCTGAGGCTCACAAAGTGAAATCTCGTATTTGCTGGGAGCTGGGAATTCAATGGAGCGCAAACGATCGCCATACATCAAGTGGAAGGCACGCCCACACCCGCTCTTCCCATAAATTCGAGCCATATGAAAGCAGGAATGATAAATCTCAACCTCTCACCAAATATTGGCGGTAACCGACTCTCTACCGTTTATTTTCTAAGTGCAAGTCTGAATGTGCCTTTGTGATTCGGTGGTTAGACGGCAGAAGTGAGCTTACTTGATTTTTATATAGCAACTATGATTTTAAATGCTTTTCTAAAAAAAATTGACGAAGAACTAATGAGGAAACAAGATTACAGTAGTTGGATTGTTGAGCTATTGGGAACAACTCAACATCCATACTTCAAAACAAGAGATCAGAGAAATTTGTATTCCGTCATTCCCCCAAATACTCTAGATAACACCCCGGTCGACTATCTCGATGAAACCCAAATACAAACTTATTTATATTCAAGGATTTCTCTTTCAAATCGCCATTTTTAGACATCTATTCAAGTTCAACGACAGTAAAATCCTGTGCAAAAAATTTATTCATAAGATGTAAATATCTCTTAAAATGATATTTCGTAAATTTGAAGAGGGACTTCGGGTATAAAATGGAATCCGAGGAGAAGAGTTATTAAAAATAATAGTTGAAGCTTTTTGCCTGTACAGTATTCATTACGGGGGTGGCGATGAAATTTTGCGCTGAAAGTGCTAGTTTATAGGAGAATTTATGCCGGCACACAATACATACGATCCATTAGGGTCGTATTTATTCTGCGATAATGGAGAACTGAAGATTTGATCGCCCTTTTTGCCTTATTAAAGAGATCTAGACTCAATGCATATTACCTATCCATAACAAACGTACTACATGTAGTACCACGGGTAGATTATTTAAGTCTTCTTGGTAGTAGTACTACGGTTAGGCAATTTCGTCAGTAACGCACCCTCGTAAATCAGAGCTGGGACCAACTGCCGCCCGCGCCCCGCGCCCGCCCCTCAACTTCAACACTCCCAACTTTACTCGCATGAATTTCTGTTATACTGCACAGAAGGACTTTACAACTTTACTGCTGTTATGTCAATTGAATTTTAATATCTTATACGTACGTCATAAAAAAGCTTACAAAGGCTTTTGGATGGAGGAATGTTCTGATTTTGTTTCTAATTTCTGTGTTAAAAATAGTAATTTAATTTTTAATCCTCGCAGTCCATAAGTCCATAACATACCCCCAAATTATCTAAGGATTCTTAGAGTATTCGGTATGGCCGATAATATTTATTAAAAATGGCCTTAGAACCAAATTACGAACAACACTAATTAAAGTAGCCTTTCATCTTACGTAACTATAACACAAATTCAATCATAACACAAATCCGAACTAGCAACAACTCTGCAGGTAACCTTTGATTAACCACCTACACAGTACAGGTAGAGGCGAGCTAGGTTGTTGGCACAATACCTGCGACCGCTGTTGACCTAGTTCCTGTGACAATGCACTACCTCAACCTATCGATAACATCTCATAACACTCCACTAGCTGCTAGTGTGGTTTTTAAAGTCACAAGTACTCTTCAACTTATTTACCTTTAGGTATAAAGTATTAGTTACGATGAGGCTCCAAGAGTCTAATCAAAATGAATATCGTAGCACATTCAAAGGACCCAAATTAGAGAGGATTAATAGTGGAAAACTGACTACTTACAAGTACATTCATACGGGAATAAATAACTAGGTATTTTGTAATACGAAATGAACAAAAGATTAACTGGTAAATAGTAAATATGTACTAACACTACTGAGGGACTTAAATATACAAGTCAGCAGTATTGTAAACAAAGCTATGCGACCATACTACAAATATTGCGAAAATCCGATCATAGTGCCAATAAAAATAAATCAAAAATGTAAACTGAACACAATCCGAGCTGGTTCTTTGAAGAGGAATCTCGTTTCCATATTCATTGTAACCCCCCCCCCTCTACCCCCGCAGTCACTATCCCCCGCCAGTACACAGAAAGGGGGTGGTATTGAATTTTTTATCCAGTCGTTTAATATTCGAAACAAATCTCTGAGTGTTATCGAATATTTGTTATTCTATTGCGAATTGCCTTTCTTGAACGTAATTGAATGAGTTTTGTTTTAGATGAACAGGTTGAGGGATGATTTATAAGTAGTGTGATTACTGTTAAGTGATGTTACTTGGTGTAAGCATGTTGGAGGCGGTGCGTGGCGAGCCACTGGCGGAGCACCAGCCTCTGCTGCAGCACGTGGGCAGCTCTCCGAAGCCTCTTCTCCTCCGCCGCCGGCAGCTCCGGGAGCCTGTCCAGGTGGTCTGGGGTCCCGCACCCGGACAGCGTCGATATACCTACCAGACGATACAATAAATCAATAACCAATCTCTGTGAAAGCTCTATTTATAGACGAGCCCCGGCAACTGTTTATTCAGACCACAATATTGCCAATATTCCAATAAATGTGTATTAAATTGGTTTCATGATGTGGAATATGTTATTTTGTGAATTACATGTTTTATTTTGATACTAGAGCTGAACATTAATTGCCTAAGATTATAGTTAATTAATGTTTAGCACCGTCTTAAGATGATAGGGGGTTTTGGGGGGCAATGTTAAGCTGTATTTGGGAGACTGTTAGGGCAAATCTCTCAATATCTTTACAGTTTTACGAGCTAATTATAGACATACAAATTAAGATGGAGATATTAGTTCAACAGATTGTTTCACTAAGGATAGTGCAGTGACTCATGTTGCAATTGTCGCACAGCCACAAGCCACAGCGTCACGACTGCGCAACGATACCAATTATGTGTTAATTAATTATGTACTCGATCGGTACCGAAACAAGTGTACATATTCCCGTGGATACGTTAAACATGACCTTATTATAATAATGAATATTGAACCAAGGTAGTTAGTGCGAAAAGGTCAAAAAGTCTGGATCAACATCAGTATGAGATTTTCGCTCGAAGGCAAAGTCAGGGGTGAGATACAGAAGTGGTTTTCAAGTAAATGTTAAGAGGTTCATTAATTTTGTAGCCCTTACCACTGGTAGCTTAGCCCCTGTTTAGCTTATAGCTAATAATAATCTAGGTTTAAAGATTTTACATATTTCATTATGTATAGTAAAGCAAATATGAATATTATTCAAATAAATAACACACTGAATACCAGATACAGTAAACACTACTTAAGAATGTTAACGTTGTCATAAACGGCGGGTGGAGACAGTGGCGCCCATCACGGTACATTTACTATCCCATTTGTGTCTCACGGAGGCGTGTATTATTACACCTAATAACGGTTAAGGCCCAAGCCGTGTCTCCAAGGCATTAGGGCATAATTCGAAGGCATTGTTGTAGGTTCCGTTGCCCGGTAACCGGCGACCTTCACCTTATGAAACATTGCTTAGACTTTACTCTGCATAATGATCTGATATTATCGTAGACGCTTCTAGAAAATTAGAAACACGTTTAAGTTTAACGAAGTGGGTTGTAATTAATAGTTCGAACATGAAAATATATGAAACAGAATTTAGCTAACTTTTTCTGGAAAATAACGGTCACAATTCACGACAGAAAATCGACTTTCTGCCCTCGCAAATCTATTTATATTTAGTAGGTACTTATCAAATCTTACACCCATAAATAAATGTATAGGTCCTAGTGTGTAAACAAAATTAGGCGGAGTCCTGATGCTGGTTTCTTATAGATTTCTCTTAAATTACTCTACTTATTGACAAAAACCGCATTAGAATTCATTGTATATTTTAAACAATCAAAGCATACATAAATACATACACAGAGACAGGAAGTAAGGAGAAACATTACATTTTATGATACCTAAAGACATTACAGTTTTACAAAATCGTTACCTCTCACATAGTAACAGGCATTGATCGCTCTAGCGCCAATCTCAAGAATACTTAATGGATCACCAACAGACCCTCCACGAAAAGGGATTTACGTCCCGATCTCACACTTTATAGTTTGTTTGATCACTGCTTTCGATGTTAACATTGATGGAACACCTTTTTATTTATTTCTCACTTGAGATTACTTAAACTAAAGTGGTTTTTATTCCATATGAATATTTTATGATTGTAAGCAGAATTGGATATGTTTTAATCACTCACGTTAAAACTGATTTGGGATACACATGGTTATATTATTACATCGGAATAAAATTCTAAAAGTTTCCGCAAGATAAACGGAAAATTTTCGCAGGATCAAAACAAATCGGTGAAACTACGGGTAACCATTTTAAATTGAGAAAATAATGGTATGTGGATGCCTTTCATACAGATAGTACGAGTATATTATATTCACCAACAATTTTTTCAATATACCAAATGTCTCAACATTTCAAAGGCAAACTAGTGATGAGACTCGACAATGTGCGTGACTCGACACTCGACATTACACCGTCAATTCCACGACATTTCACGCGTCAACCTGTCACCGTCAACAAAACAGACGTTAATATTTAACAAGTTGATTACATCGGCGGTGTTACCAAGTTTGTTGCCAGGATTTATGACGTCGTTTCACGACACCTCTCACCCTCGCCTGATAAGGTCATAAAGACATGATGTTGCACGAATATTAGATTAATTATTATGAATATTATTCAAATAGCTAAGCTGGCTCTCTGGTAGCTAGTCACGCAATATTGAAGGCATCGATTTACATACTTTAGGGAAATTATATAGAGAAAATTTGGCAAAGAGCTATTCTGTATCTGGGGGCACGGCAGTGCCCCCCGCCAAGTCGAGCGCGAAGCAAACACTGCCGTACCATCCTTTACAGGAACCCTTTCGCCGCATTTTCAGGCCCCTATTTGACAACCTCTGGATAAGCCCAGAACGCTGAAATTTTCGTCATCCAGTAAGCCATACAATCACATACTTAAAATAAAATTTCAAGTCTGTAGGTCATTTAGTTCCGAAGCTAAGCGAATGCAAAGTTTCGTATTTATGACAGACACTCACTCACTCACTCACTCACTCACTCACTCACTCATGATCATCAAAATAGAACTAGTACTTCCCATAAACCTAGAGAGCTGAAATTTGGTACAGAGTTAGGGTTTAATGGCCACATAAAGGGAAAACTATAAAAACTAGGATAATCGAACAGGAACGGGAATTATACAGGAACGGGATCGGGAATTGTAACTCAAGAACGGCTGAACTGATTTGGCTGGAAATTGGTGGGGAGGTAGCTTAGAACCAGGAAAAGGACAAAGGATACCTTTAATCCCGAAATTCCCACGGGATTGGGAACGGGAATTTAAAAATCAAGAACGGCTGAATTGATTTGGCTGAAAATTGGTGGGGTGGTAGCTTAGAACCAGGAAAAGGACGTAGGATACCTTTAATCCCGAAATTCCCACAGGATTGGGAAAGGGAATTTATAACTCAAGAACGGCTCAACTGATTTGGCTGAAAATTGGTGAGGTAGTAGCTTAAAACCAGGAAAAGGACGTAGGATACGTATAATCCCGAAATTCCCACGGGATTGGGAACGGGAATTTATAACTCAAGAACGGCTCAACTGATTTGGCTGAAAATTGGTGGGGAGGTAGCTTAAAACCTTGAGAAGAACATAGAATACTTTTAATCCCGAAATTCCCACGGGATTGGGAACGGGAATTTATAGCTCAAGAACGGCTGAATTGATTTGGCTGAAAATTGGTGGGGAGGCAGCTTAAAACCAGGAGAAGCACATAGGATACTTTTTATCCCGAAATTCCCACGGAAACGTGAACGGAAACTACGCGGGTGAAATTGGGGGGCGCTTAGTAATAAAATACTACTCCTAAAAAGAAAAAAATGTGTCAAATAAGAAAATCTAATAAAAAAAACAATATAAACACGTTTCAACAAAAATAAATGAAATCCCACCAAAAACATTCTGTAAAAAACTAGCCAAGTCTCGATGGAGCTGCTTGTTTATCTCTAAAAAGTAATGAAATCTAGACAAAGTCGTGCCAAGTGTAAGGTTCCTTACTGCGATTTCTTTATTATTATAGTTAATGATGTGTGACTTGGCCGTTGAACATTGTTTAAAAGGTTAGTAGTGGGTACATGTCAATTTTGTTTACACGTAATGTTGTAACATTATTAAAATACGCAGCTTTATCAAGCCTACAATTGACTGGATATTGAATCAACGTTTTTCAAGTGGCAATTTTCTATCGTCAATGGGTAGTGGTTCTGGCGACAGATTGGTGCAATAGTGTCATGGAGCACCTAGTTTTGTACCCTTGTGTACTTGTGTACAGTGTATCCTTCAACGGCCAAGTCACACAACATTAACTATAATAATAAAGAAATCGCAGTAAGGAACCTTACACTTGGTACGACATTGTCTAGATTTCATTACTTTTTAGAGATAAACAAGCAGCTCCATCGAGACTTGGCTAGTTTTTTACAGAATGTTTTTGGTGGGATAGAAAACGACAGAAAAAATAATAAAACGTAATTGTTGTGTCCTTAAATTCCATATGGTTATAGAATTCTAATCAAAAAGTTAACTGGAACAATAAAAAAATACAACCAATAAGCTGGAGTTAATATTTCCAACGAAACCAATAACAGGCGCCCACCGTCAGCGAATTGGAAACAGATCCTGAACAAATACGAAAATCCCTATCACCTTGAACAAATGTAAAATAATACGCCACAGTATTTGTGTTTTGGCAAAACTTTAATTGGTTCTGATATCACTGTTATTTTTATCCAGAGAACTTCGCAGTTTTGTTCCGTTAGCATGTAGCACGCGATCGTTACAACTTTACTAGTTTAGTTAGGCATCAGCAATTTATACGTACAGGTCAGGGTGGCGAGGACATCTCGATACGAGCACTAAACCTTACTTAGTTGACTAATGGTGCCGCTGTGAACGGCGTGCCTGATATTCATATTTTATGTCTAATACATTGTATTAAAATTATCATTGCTGCGGAACATGTCGTGAAAGTCCTTCAACTATTTGATAGTCTGTCATCAAAGTTAGAATATGCGACCGTCAAATGAAAATATATTTTTGCTTCAGAATTCTCACGGAATAATATCACGAAAAGAAATAAAATGAACCTACATTTTTTCTTTGGAAGATACTATTTACCACTATCTAGTATTGCGAATATTTTAGATACAAAATGTTAGGTAGGGGAATGCTAAGAACCAGTCCGATATTTCTCTAGCGACCCCTTACGTATCCCTTCGAATTGAAGTAGGCATGAAACAGGTCTTATTAAAGCAATAACTTCGAGTTTGTTTTCACATAAAGGTCTCTCTGTATTTGTCGAAGCGTACCTAATCAGTACGCTGCTGGATTGGATTTACAATGTCGGACAAATGTCATGACATCAATCGTCATTTGCAAACAACACAACATCATCTAGATAGAGATGTGGTCTGGTTTACTTGTTGCTCGCATCCCGATGGAAATAGGTCGCGGGAACCGGGCCGCTGACCCCAGAGCAGGACGCGACACGACCCCAGGTAGGGCCTGGTGCAGACCTTGTATGCAAATACACTAACAACTATCTATCTACAGACTAGGAAAACTAGTGCCCATATCCATCAAATAAAATACATTTCAATATGATTTCCAATACTCTTTGTTGTTTACGAGGGTTAACTCCAATGACGTAATTGAATAAATGTGATCACTCGAAGCAGTTGTTCGGAGCCGATTGTGTGAAGTGACCTACTCGATGTCGGGAAGGGTCAAGTGCAGTCGACGGTAGCATCGGGCTTCGCAACCATTGTCATTCAGAATCCACTCCTCTTTTATACAATCGTATCAAACGCGCTTCTCTAGAGGCCCTCGTCTTCTATTGTTAAATATTACGGTAAAACAAAAGGAAGTTAATTTTGTTCGCTCAATATTCTGCGGAGATACAGAGGAAATTCTTTTTAAAGTCAGCGTTTACCGCTAACGAGTCCGTTTCACAATCTACTCAAAGAACATTGAGGCTTTTGAATACGTTAGTAATTATGGAATCGTTTTGCTCGTACTAATGATAATTAAATCCTTCTTAAATAGAACTCCGCAATTGAAAGAGAAAATACGAAAGTGGGTGTAGTGAGGGCAGGCATTGATTCAGAAAGGTTTTATAAATACTTATAATAAATATGTAAGCTAAGTAAAATAAGAGGGTGGGTGTTTGTGTGGGCATGCATTGATTCAAATAGGTTTTACTTAAAATAAATATGTCAGCTATTTTTTTTATGTTAGATGGACTTTTCATCTCACAAACAGCTTATGTAATTTAAAGAACAAATTCAAGTGCAGTAACTGAAAGTATCCTAATAAAATATGGTTATTATAACAAGGATAATGAAGCCTTAAAAGGCGTGACTAGAAATTGGGTTCTAATAACGGACGACCGACATAAAAATAAGTTTTATAAACTTTTAACAAGGGGCTGAGCATTAAGTCCGAGCACGAAACAAATAACGTACAATTTGAATAGCGGAACGACAAAACAACAAAGTTTAAATGAGATGTACAAACAGTTTGATAAATGTTGTCATAGTCAGGATTGCGCGACTACAAACTTTTAATTTATATTATTTTTTGATCAGATTATGTAAACAAGACAAACATTGGTATTAATTATTTTTGATGATAGGAGAGACCGAAGGCGTTACCCAATTTAATTAAATTAAATAGAAAACTATCAATACTTAATACTACTTCAAACCGTCTTGAAGGTTACCGTATCTAATGATCTCGGTCCTAATTGTTTCATTTAATTAATTGACTTCAACATTTAATCCAGACTGTTACCTATAATTACTTTTTGTAGCAATTTCATTTCAGTAACAGCTTTTCAAATTGTAGTGTACTTAGGCAAAGTTTTGGGCAAGATTAGGCTTTTAATTAACGAGAATCTAACTAGGTAACATTGGCATGGTGCTGTGTCAAACAAACTAATTTGCTTAAAACGCCTTCAAAATCAGCCCAACAGATATTAGGAAAATATCTGCACCAAAGCTCTCACTGATGATACTAGTACAGTGAAGAGAACGACGCGTTATCATACAACACAAATAGATTTAATAATAAACTCAAAATCTAAACATGAACACCAATTCGTCCTGTAATCGCCCTGTCAGATCTTACTGCTTGCAGTGCTTGCTTCAATCTTCTCTGTTATTTGTTTATTTAAAAGAAGGAAAAAAAGCGTAATGACTATGCAAATCTGTATATTCAATTAAAATTATAATAACTGATCCATCCCGAGACTACAAAAGGCGAATATTCAAAGTGCGAAATTGGTTAATAAAACCGTTGTAATGAATCTTCACATTAAATATGACTTTTAACTTTTTAACGCCACAATTTGTGAAATTTCGCCCGATATCTGGCGCTCCTCCAACGCGCCATTGCAGATCCACTTCAATTACCTACTGTTTTTCACAAAATGTATCATTTACATAACTTGGAGACCTTTCTAGAAACATCTAAAATACTCTATGGCGTTAACTAAGTCAGCTCTCATTTCATTTCACAGATGGTTGCTCCCGGCTGGCTGGTCTGGTATCTTGGTTCAACATATTTCTTTTAAACTTGATAGACACATTAATAATTCATATATTTTAGCGGTTTTGTAAGGGCATGTAGGACACCATCCTTGTCAAAAAGGCTGGTGTTCGTTCGACCATGAATAGAGTTTGTGATCGCTAACGCTAACACGCGAGGAAGCGTGATATGTTAAAGGCATAAATACATTATGTTGAAGTTACAGACATTAAATTATGGAAATGTAAAGGTCTCAGTTATGTAATAAGTATTAAACTCATGAGGTACTATGTAATGAATGATTTAGTAGGATAAATGATTTGTCCTACAAATATAAAGGTTTAAATTATAAGATCAAATATCTATTCACTCCACCTCCAATTGTACCTATGTGCTAATTGTTTACTCAAATAACAAATCTAGAAACCGAACAAAATATTATTCAATATCGCATAACTTATCGCCACGGCCGCCACTAGTAGTCAGCTCTCGTAGCCATTACCCATCGGCGAGGCGTTACTTTTTACGAGTGTCCCCCCACATATGGAGTAGTTGGACATGAGTACCTAATACAAACAAAAACATTGTGTGTGTGCCAACTGGCAGCAAGGTCGGTGGCAGCCTTTGTCGTATAGTTCCAGCTTGTGATCGCGGGAGATGCATTAATGGAACCGCGGGACAAGTTATAAGCGAAACGCGGATACAAGTTTTGATACAAAACATGTATTCCATTATCAAGTCCTATATTTTTTACACACGTCAGAAGAAGTTCCGCAAATTTAATCTGTTAATATTAATTCTACTATCTTGTTCATTGTACTTATATCATTAGCGAGAAAAAAGCGTCTGTCATGCAACGAGGTCTTACAGAAGTTATTTTACAGTTAAAAATATCTTCATTATAATCTTTTACTTGAACATACTATAAAACGATATTTGCGATGTCATTAGAGATTTTCCAGATCCTCGTTAATACTATGGCTGATTGTACTTGAATCAGTGGATTTAAGAGAGGACTTTGCGATGGCTCAACTAGCTCACTAAATGTGACTTCATAACCGCTTGTAACTTGGACCACGCGCCGTAATAGTGCCGATTAAATCCAAGTGCAGTAATTAGTTTCAGTTGCGGGTTTTTGTTTACTTGACGTTTCTGTTTTACAGAAACTGTATTTCAGCAGAAAACCATTGCAAAGTGTATACGTAAGTATGTAAGTATACGTAAACATTTATGATAAGCAATTTTTACCTTTATCGGTTCTGTGATATATTTTTTTATTTTAGAATTACTACTTATATTATTTTTATGACGCATGCATAGATGTATAAAAAATAAATGCGCGAAGAATACAAATACATCCTTTTATCATACAAAGGACCCACATTATACGAGATCCTTCGACGTCTATAACGCAATCTCTTCTTAGTTGTAAACTCCCCCGATAAGGGCCGTGATTGACGCTTATTGAAATACAATTTACCTGAAAACTGCGAGATCCCCGAGAGTATGGAGAGCCCGGAGTTCCGGCTGTGCGACGGGTGTATCATCCCTATTGAACATATCTCAGAATCTTCAAACTGCCACATTATAGATTATAACAAAGGCGAATCCGATCAAAATTGATAGCGTCCAGCACGCGCCAATAATCCTAACCACTCACTGGTTTATTACTCGTGTGTGCGTTTTATTAAATTAATCGTGCAGGACAATATATTTGGTGAAGTATTTAATTAAAATGTGCATATTTTAGTGATGTGTGGGAGTGGATATGCATGGAGTGCGTGGGTAGGTGCGCTCTGCGCGGCGGCTGCGGCGCGACTGAGCCTTTGTGTTTGTTTGCGGGTAGGTGGCGCCCGGGGGTGGGCGCGGGGGTGGGGTTGGATACTACGTCATACGCCACCCCTGCGCTGCACAAAGCCCGGGACACCACTCTATAGATATCAATAACGTAACCGCTTTTTCTTGCGATTTATGATACATGTTTAAGAGTTTAATTAAAATTCTCATTCTGTATTACTCTAAGGGCTTGTAAAATGCAATATTGTTTTAAGGGAAATGCTGCTGCAATAATGTATGGTTATTATGAATATCTGGAGCAAATAAGTTACTTCGTATGAGGTATTGTTTACAAAGTGTTGTAACTTTTTTGATAAATTACTACACTAGTGGTGTTGGTGTGTCACTGTTTTACCCATATTAATATTTAATCCGTTAAAATTTGTACAAAATAAGAGAAAGATATATGGAAGCTATACTTTTTTTGTTCTGAACTAGCGGCGCCCCGCGGTTTCACCCGCGTAGTTCCCGTTCCCGTAGGAAAATGGGGATAAAATACTAAAAACCTTCCCACTGAATCACTCTATCTATTAAAACAAACCGCATCAAAATCCGTTGCGTAGTTTTAAAAATCTAAGCATACATAGGGACATAGGGACAGAGAAAGGGACTTTGTTTTATAGTATGTAGTGATGGTGGTTTCAAAGAAACAAAGAAACCTAATAATTACCAATTTTATGTATACTAAATCCCTGTAATATGAGTAGTAGTATTAGAATATAGATGTTCAAGAATTGTGTACTTTTGAGAAAAATAAAAATATTGTTTTGTCAACAGTTCAATTGTTAATTGGACATATTATTTGTACTGTGTCATGCTGGTATAAAACTTTCAACACATACCTATTGGTTTTTTAAAGCTTTATATCCATGAATAAATAACTTAATATAAGTAGGTTATTACAAATATTTAGGATAATTAATATCTTTTTACGGGATATTTACAAGTAACTATAAGTCGAATCCCGAGTCGAAGATATTAATTATAAACAATGATGTATGTTTCGTTTAAACTAAACGTAAAATATTTAGGATATTAGAAAGTATGCATACAGTTCACATAAACACTAAGCTGAAAAGTAAATACATATTTATTTAAAAAAGAATTAATTTTATATACTTAAATGACACATAACATTTAATTTCTTAGTTTGATCTACTTATTTAGGTTTTTTTTATTATGAGTTTAATTGTGCAACCATATTTTAATTATAAATTAATAAAACAAAATTAATTTAACCTTAATACAATGTCACCTTGCAGTGTAAGTTTTTACTGTTGTTTACAATAATTATTAAATGTACAATTAAATGATTAAGTAAGTAATTAATGTGTAGATTCAAAAATGTAAATAAATAAAAAATATGGTTCATCAATAGTTGACATATCTTAATTGTGTAAGTATATACTTCTTCTTCTTCTATCGTGTCAATGGCCACAAAATAATATATTTAAGTAAAGAAAATAAAGTAATCAATACTAAATAATACTAAATTAAGTATATTAAATAGTATATAAAGTGAGTATAAAAGGGACTCTTATTTTATTTATATATATTTACATATACTTAATTAAGAATAGACACATGTAACTTCATAATCTGTGTAGACCTAATTACCTTAATTAGTTTGTGTACTTCACACCATTTTAGGTTAATTTTGTCAATGATAAAATGTATTTACTATCTCTGTACCTTATTTAATAAATATATAAGCCACTTACAAACAAAATAATCAGTAAATAAGTTTCTAATAAGTAGTAGAAGTAATAACATCAGACTGACATATGCATGCCTGAATTTATGTAATTACTGTAGATTTCTAAGTACACCCAGGTTCGGTAAGTAATTAAATAAGTTTAATAGTAATAATATTGACTCACCGTAATCTCTGTACATCTTTTTATAATCTCCAAGTTCGTTTTGTTCCAGCCATTCGTCCACCTGGACACTTTCATCCACAAATATTACAGGAAACAATACTTTCATAAAATAAACAAAAGAAAGTAGAACTAAAAGAGAAACTAAATATTGTACGCGTTTGTACATCTTTTTTATTTTATGTTATAGTCATAATTAATTATTTTAATTTATAATTTAATAATTAAAGTCGGAGGACGGGCACTCATGATTTTGTTTTGAAATTTTGCTTTTGATTTGACAAAAAATATTCAAAAATGTATTGACGTTGACGTCTAATGTCAAAATGACATTGACATAACAATAAACCATGGGGGCAGATTATAAATATCACAATGTATGAAAATTCGTTCTTGGTGACCGCTATTGAGAATGCCCCGAAATCGGGCCGAGTCGTTAATCGTTAGTTTTATGTATTTTTAGGATTATGTACCCTATAAATTGTATACTTCCTAGTTTCATGAATATTTTGAGATTTTATAGTACTGTTTTCATAATTCTAACAGGTTTTGAATCTAAGACAGTTCTTACTTTACCGTGTTGATGATGATATTCTTCTTCTTTGCGAGTCGACTCGTATATTTGAGGACTAGAACTATGATGATATTTAAAAGGATCAATAAAATAACGCAAATTAAGACATGATATTATATTTAATTGATTTTATTATATCACAAAAGGGGTGCTTGACAGTCTACGACTTGTGTATAGCAGATATTCGATCACAATAAAAATTATAATAGGACTTGCTTTTAAGGAAACATTTACTTTTTGACTTTGAGTTTGTCTGCTAGGGAGCAAGAGAGGCCTGTGCCATCTGGCTCTACATTCAGGGTCTCCACTTTGCAGTCATTAATGATCATAGAGAACCTCTTGGAACGGAAACCACCTAACGGGGGCAGATTTGTACCGAGATCCAAAGCCTTGATGAATGCTCCACTAGGGTCAGCTAGCATGCGAACCTGGAACATACAATTGCAGTTTAATACCATTTAAATAACAGCATTTAAATCTATTCTACATATAAAAGAAATTCAATGAATAAAGCAACCTATTTAAATAAAATCAATATCTAATTAACAGCCTGAATAGTTAAACAGTGCCATGAAGGTCAAAGACTTTAGGTTTCATTATGGAGTGACCAAGTAGTTATCAGAGAGAGGGGAGGGTCAGAATATAAATAATTCTTATCAATGTTAATTATATTGAATGTTATTGACCACTTACAGATGATATTACTTGAAATATTCTACTTTATATGTATTTGTGTTTATAAAATGTAAGGTTTGAAGTAAATTTTTTTTTCATAGTAGTCATAGATAGCAACTGACCCCTAACTATGATCATGACCTGTATCTATCTAGATAAAGTAGCAGAAACTATGCACACATCCATACATAAGATTATTTCAATTTTTTCTCCTTCATTAAAAAATATATGAAAGTAAATTACATAGTATGTATTGTATAGTGGACCTATTACTTCTAATAACAATGTACAAAAGTTAGAAAATAATAATAGTCTAAAGGTTTCAGAGTTGAGACTCATTAAGTTGAAGGTCAAGGGTTTTATTTCTACTTCTAACAAAATGTCTGACCTTCAAGTGTTTTGTTTGAAACAAGGAAAATAAATTGTTTCTATAAACTTCCATGAACAAAACAATTTATGAGTCATTCTAGAAGAAACAAATATTTTTTATTTATTAGAGAATGACATTGTAAATAACAATATTTTCAATGGAATTCTACTATTATCTTAAGGAAAAACATGACAGGATAAAAGTAAATTTATGAGAAAAGAATCCAAACTGACCTAAAATTAAATAACGAATTAAATTAATCAATAATGTGATACCTTTCCCTTGGTGTTGTGTTGTGCTCCCCAGGCCGCCATCACATACGGGTCGTTCACGGAGACGCACACAATCTCCGCGATGCCCTCCGCCTTCATTTTATCGGCATTCTGCACGTACCCCGGCAAGTGGGTCTTGGAACAACCCGGGGTAAACGCTCCGGGAACGGCGAACAACACCACCTTCTTCCCCGCCGTTAAGTCACAAATGTTCACTTTATTTGCCGGCGAATCCTCAAATAAATCGGCAACCGGCAATTTATCTCCAACCTAAAATACACAGTAATCATGAAGCCGGTAGTTATGTAATTATAGCCAATATAATAAACATCTCTTACTTGAATCGGTGCCATGGCTAAATGTGAACTGTGGAACGCTCGTGCTGCTGTCTGCTTGGTGAATGCAGTTATACTACGTACAATCGAAGGCCCCGTGAGAAACATTTGTAATGTAGTCGGTTGGTTAATGAATTTTTTATCTTTGTTTTATCGATTTCAGAACTTACAATATACCTACTCGTAGTAAAACAGATGATAAATAATAATGACATTTTTATGACAGACATGTGATAATAAATAAACAGCAATCAGCTGATGCCACAGATCTATTGATAGTGTAGTTAATCTGTGGCTGATTAATGTTATACTAATACGATATTTCTATTTGCAGATTATTATAATGAAATAATAGAAATCTTCCATGATTAATTCAGTAAACAAAATAATTCCCCGTAAATATTTGTAAATACATCCTTCTTTGGGCCCTAATTTCTGTCTATGACAAGTTTGTGCTGCCAGTATAAAATAAATCCCTAAAAATGAGATTAGTAATATATAGTTCTAGTGTCATGAAGTGTTTTATTTTCTTTTGAAAAATTTAATAAATCCCTGTAAAGGCGAATGTTGGGATATCTTTTCTCATTCCCGGGATACAATTTCTAGATCTGCCAGACCTACCCCAATCTGCTTGGGAAAGCAAAGCAATGAAATGAAGGCCATCTACAGACGATTGCAATATGAAATTACAAAATTGTAGATAGGGATTTTTTATTGTACAAAACTGTCTTATATCTAATCCTGGATCTAAATCTAAGAAAAATCAGAATTAATTAAATAAACGGAAAATATACGTACATTTTTTTTTTGTGGAAATTTTAGTTAAGAGTATGGTACGATGCCGCACAGTTTTTGTTTATGGTCTGTCTATGAAATGAAACGAACGTTTTGTGTTGGCTGGCTTTTATTTCAAGTTTTTAGGTCATTTTCCATAAATTAATTATGTTATTGAGTGCATTTATTATTACAAAAGTGAAACTTTGATATCGTGTAGTGTAGTGACGAATTAACATGATGGAGAGCCCATCAATGGACACAGTTTACCAGGCGATCGGCGCGTTGTATGATAACCCTAATGCTAATGAAAAGGAAAAAGCATCCTTATGGCTCGGAGAAGTGCAGAAATCTGTTAGTATTTACTTACTTTATACCCTAAATAACAGGCGCATATTGTCTAGGTAAACTTTCATTCATTATCAACTTTCGTTTCAGATCCATTCATGGAAGATAGCCGACGAATTACTGCAACAAAAAAAGACCATACATTCGTGTTATTTTGCTGCACAGACTATGAGGTCGAAGGTGCAGCACAACCTGTCAGAACTGCCGGCCGAGGCACACATATCCCTGAGGGACTCCCTTGTCACCCACCTCGAAGGCACCTCCCCTGACACCAGCTCTGCGATCCTGACCCAGTTGGCACTGGCACTCGCAGACCTGGCACTACAGATGCCATCATGGCAAAACTGTATCAGTGACCTCATAAAGTTATTTTCCAATAAAAACGATTATGCATTACTAGAAATACTGACTGTGTTACCACAAGAAGTAGACTCCACAAGTTTGAAACTAGGGGAAAACAGGAGGGATGAGATCAAAATAGAACTAAGATCAAATGCTAGTCTTATTACACGTTTTCTAAAAGAAACAATAACAAATATTCAAAACACTCACATTGCTTTAAAGATAGTTAAATGTATGACATCCTGGATACAAGTGAAAGCCGTTGTGATCGAGGAGGTGCCACAGAATGCTGTCATTGGGTTCTGCTTACAAATGCTCCGAGACCAGAATTGTATTAACATGTTGCATGATGCATCTTCTGACTGCATCTGTGCACTACTACATTGTATAGAGGAAAATAACAATAATGAGGAGATAGAAAGGCTATTGTTTGAAAGCATAGCCTCTTTGGAGGAGAGCTACCATATGGCCGTGGCTCATGAGGAGGAAGAGAAGGCAGCTAACTACGCTAGGGTGTTCACCGAGCTCGGAGAGGCATTCCTAGATAAGATAATAACTTGTGCTGCGTCCGGCAACCAACATTTTGCTATGAAGAGCTTAGAGTTGGTGCTTGTGTGTGTCGGACACCATGACTATGAGGTATAATAGTGTTTGAACTAGAAATAACTTAATTTACATTTGTAATTGAAAATATTTACATAGTGAATCAGATTATAAGTGTTGCAAATTGATTTATAAACTTAGTTCAATTGTGTTTTCAATGTTTCAGGTAGCAGAAATAACATTCAACCTGTGGTATAGGTTATCAGAGGAGGTGTACCAGAGGGACTATGCCCCCCTGACGGACACGTTTAAACCTTACGTTGAGAGGTTGATCGGAGCCCTCGCCCGCCACTGCCAGTGCGAGCCTGACCTCACGCAGCTTCCCGATGAGGGAGACGACTTCTTTGTAAGCAACTGTTCTTCTGTTTGGTAATTATAGTGAAGATTCATGTTCATGGTAATAGGGTAGGGTTTGTTGGATGAAAATGTAGTATATACTATTTAAGTCTGAAATATTTATTTGTTCTTATTAGGTTCTTGTGCTGCAAACAGGATGTATGATATTACTTTCACTATGTTAAATGATAAAAAAAATATGTAAATGTAATTTTTATGTAAAAGGTTCATGTTAACTTTGGTTATTCAAGTGACTAATTCTCAATTTTCATTCAGGACTTTAGAATGAAAGTGATGAGCCTGATCAAGGACGTGGTGTTCATCGTGGGCTCCAGCTCCGTGTTCCGCCAGATGTTCACCACTCTACACGCCAACGGCTCCTGGGAACAAACAGAGGCCGCGCTCTTTGTGATGCAATCCGTCGCCAAGAACCTCGTGCCGTAAGTGAAAGTTACTAGGTCCTTATTGAATTCGTAATATGTGTGAGATCTAATGATATTCATGTAATGTACAGGGAAGAGGATGAGTATGTGCCCAAAGTTGTGGAGGCAATCCTGGCGATGCCGGAGGAGGCGCACACGGGCGTGCGGCAGACGTGCCTGATGCTGCTGGGCGAGCTCGGCGAGTGGATCGAGAAGCACCCCGCCTGCCTCGAACCCGTGCTCGGCGCGCTCGTGCGGGCGCTGCGCCACGACAGCCTCGCGCCCGCCGCCGCCGCCGCGCTGCGCCTCGTGTGCGCCGCGTGCCGCTCGCTCGCCGGCGCGCACGCCGCCCCGCTGCTGGCCGCCGCCGCGCACGCGCACGAGCTGCCGCCGCACGCCGGCGCCGCGCTCATGCGCGCCGTGGCGGCGGCCGTGGGCGCGCTGCCGCCCCACGAGCTGTCGGCGGCGCTGCGCCAGGCGGCGGCCGCGCAGCTGGACGGGCTGCGGGCGCTGCTGCGCGCGGGCGCGCCGGCGGCGGACGCGGCGCCGTGGCTGGACCGGCTGGCGGCGCTGTTCCGCGACGTGGAGGCGCCGAGCGGCGGCGACGCGCACCCGGCGCTGGCGGCGCTGGGCGAGGCGTGGCCCGTGCTGCGCGAGGGCATGGCGGCGTGGGGCGGCGCGGCGCGCACCATGGAGCGCCTGTGCCGCTGCGTGCGCTTCGCGGCGCGCTGCGTGGGGCGCGGCGCGGCGCCGCTGCTGCCGGCGCTGGCGGCGTCGCTGGCGGCGCTGTACGCGCGCCACGCGCACTCGTGCGTGCTGTACGTATCGAGCGTGCTGGCGGACGAGCTGTACGCGGCGCCCGAGTGCGTGCCGCAGCTGGTGGCGCTGCTGGAGGCGCTGGCGCCGCGCGCGCTGCGCCTGCTGCGCGCGGCGCCGCTGCGCGAGGAGCCCGACACGGTGGACGACCTGTTCCGGCTCGCCATCCGCTACCTGCAGCGCGTGCCGGCCGAGCTGCTGTCGTCGGCGGCGCTGCCGGGGCTGGTGGCGCTGGCGGCGGACGCGGCGGCGCTGGACCACCGCGACGCGAACGCCTCCGTGATGAAGTTCCTGTACGACCTGGTGCGGCTGGCCAACTGCTCGCGGCCCGAGCGGCGCGCGCTGCAGGCGGCGGCGGCGGGCGTGGTGGCGGCGTCGGGCGCGGAGCTGACGTTCGCGCTGCTGCGCGCGAGCGTGCTGGAGCTGCACGAGTACATGCTGTGCGAGGTGGCGGAGGTGATGGTGGAGCTGGCGGTGTTCTCGCGCGCCGCCGACCGCGACTGGGTGCTGGCGGCGCTGCAGCGTCTGCCGCAAGACCGCGCCGCGCGCGCCACCGACATGCAGTGCTACCAGTTCCACCAGTACGCGCTCAGGTACGGACACACGCACTCACACACACACACCCACACACACACACACCAGGGGGAACACACGCTCAACGACACGCTTTATGTTTCAGGGTGGACAAAATCAAGGAGATGACGAAGTTGTTGAGGGACTTTGCGAGGCTGTACAGATAGACCGCCAAGACTGACCGGTGTGAGCCGCCGACGCCTCGTCGACACTTACAGACATTATGTTCTACTAGAGTGTTTGTGATTACCTTGTGGTAAAGAATATTATATTGGGGACAGTGGAAATGTTACTGAAATGTTACTCTATTACGGAAAATATTCGTCGGGACTTACCTATAATTTAATTAATTTATAAACAGACATCATTATTGTAATGAACAAAATATAAACATCATCATTAATCTTGGAATAGCACCCAAATCTAGGAAAATTAGGATAGTCATAGAAACATCAACATATTATCGACGAATATCAATCAGAGTGTTGCCATTATCGTGTTTAAATTACTATATTAAAGAAAAAATATTAAGTATAGTGTATTCTTCTATCCGAGTCTCTATTCATATTACGATTAATAGTTTTATTATATTAAGTTAATTTTTAACTAACACTTATTTAATAATAAGTTAATTTTGTCTTAAGATTTGAAGGCCTCAATATTGTAGACCCCAAAGGCGAAGATGTACGGACAAACGTTTGTTTTAGTATTATATCTATTGATAATTATAAAAGTGTACATACATGACTATGTTTGGTTATTACAAAATGTTAAGAAAATTACGAATGCAACTACAAACTGTTTTATAAGTTGATTATTTTACTTATTATTGTTTAGATTTAGTTGGTGTACTACCACGGTACTACATAGTATACTAAAATTTTACTTTGTGTTATTTCTATTTGAAGTTATACTTTCGCATTTACATCTTAAGAGATGATCAAGATTTTCTTTCTTATTTGTTTATGTTGTCTCCAGTAAAGATGACCGGATTCAAAATATTGTAAAAACTTGAATCATTCTGTGAATAGAGACATATAAAGATACATTTCTCTTGTAGTAAAAAACAAAGATTATATCGTTAGGATTACCCGTTGATTTTATAGAAAAATATGTTTAAATATTGTCTAATTGAAGAGTGTCTCATAGACAAGTAATGAATGAATATCACTTGAAGAAATATTGATTTTGGTGCTTCATACAAACATTATGTGAACATGCTAACTGATTGAATACATGTTTAAAGTATTGATGCTTGGTTCTCATTGTTGAAATCCAATGCTGTGTTAGTAGCATGAAAATATCCAACTTATCATCATCTAATGATAAACTTATATCAATCTATAAAACTTATCATCAATCTATAGTACTTCTAGAAGTTATTACATGTCAAATCAACTATGTCCAAATTATTAAACACTAGCTGTCCCACACGCGGAACCTTATCCCGTGGGAATTTAGGGATAAAAAGTACCCTATGTTATTCCTAGTTATAAGGGACATCTGTACCTCATATGAATCGCTGTACGTGAAGAAGTAACAAACACACACTCACTAACAAACTTTATGTTATTGTGATGGTTTAAGAATATGCATTGAATTACTATAACAATGTGAACAAGCATGAATGCTAAAGGGTATAATTAATGATATGTACCTCTTTACTCATAACACTTGTACATTATATGTATTTTATAGAAAAAGTACTTTACGGCTCATTATGAATAATGTATATTATTTAAATTATATTGGTTTAAGATAAGTACTAGATAGAAATAACTTATGTCATTTGTGAAGATACATATTTGAAAAACTGAAAGTGTGCTTAGGATAGGAGGCAGAAATATATTTGGAATATCGGTGGTAACTAATATTTATAGTATAATTATGTATACAGTAATATCCTGGACCTACGCGATAGATGAAAAGAAAAACCGCGCAACTCCGAATTCGCGTAAGTCTGGGTATTACTGTATTGTACAGTGTACAATATTATGAGTAAAGATGTGAATCTTTGTTGCTAACATTCACTCCTTGGAAGTCGTACTACGCTTTTCATCACTGTAGTTATTGTTCAGAGTTAGTAAAAGTTCTATTATAGAATTTTTGCTAATTTCAATAGTTAGGGAGTGTAACATCAACATACAATATAGTGTAACAGTGCCGATGGTTGTTTCTAACAATTAATATTGTGTATGATTTCTATAAGACAAGGTGTGTCCGAAAAGTTGTTGAAACTCGAGTCAGGTGAGATCCCATTTCGTGTGAAGACATCTATTTTGTTATAATTTACTCACTTTTATTTGAAATGTGATAATATGGTATGCATTGTGTAAATATTTATTATAAATGTTTACTTTAAAAGGTGTTTTATTTCTACACCCAATTTGTAATGGCTGGATAAGATACAAGGAGTATTTTAATGAAATAATAAACAGTAATAATTTAAATATTATTTATATTACAAAACTCATTACATTAAAATAATTCTAACTATAAAATACAATATTATGCTAAATAAATAAAAACAATAATCTATTTCTTTTTCTTATTTTTAGGGCTTGAGAGGGTAACAAAGTTGACCCTTCTGGGCGCTTTAGGGCTGGGCACGACGGGCGCGGGCTGCGGCTCTTTCACGTCAATCACTTTGGCTTGCTTCATAAAGGTGCTCTCAGAGGCTGAAGACACGCTACTCTCTTTAGGAGACTGCTCCGCTGATTTCGGGCCCTCTGTCTCTTCGTAAACCAGTTTAATATCTTCACTATCCTCTATAACCACTACTTCGGGTTTATCCACCTCCATCTGGGTTTCCTTCGGCTTTATAATGTCGTTATTACTATTATCAGACCAAGAAGACATCGCTACTTCTTCCATCATATCGAATTTCACGGGAGTCTTTTGTTTCGCCTCAATTTTCTGTTTTTTAGGAGATTTCTCGGTCGGGGCTTTGAATTTCATGAATGAGTCTATTTTGGGAGTTGTGTTTTTAGGTTCTGGTTTCTCTTTAACTTCTGACTGTTTTTCTTTTGGAGACTTTGCGGGCTGTTCTTCAGGTTGGACTTCCATTGGTTCTGAAACTAATAGAAATATTGCTTTAATTACGTAATTATCAAGAGGTAGTTTGTGTGATTGAGGGGGGTAATCTCGTGAATCATTTTGAAAATGATTTTACCAATAGAAACCCTCATATTTTGTGAGTATCATAGGCTATATTTTATCCTCGTATTCTCGCGGGAATCAGAACTATCTGGGTGAAATATATACTTAAGTTAATTTTATGTTCACAACTGTCTTAATACATACCAGTTTGCTGTGGTTTTTCTTCATCAGGCAGTGGTGTGCCGAGTTCATCTTTTCCAAATGTAATGACGGAACAAAATCCATCTGTGCTGCTAGCCACCAATTTTAGGCCGTCAGGACTCCATGTTAGGTCTGTTAATCTGGTGAACAAAAAAGAAGTTTATTAGACTCATTGATACTATTGTAGCTTTTTTAAACTTTCGCGGTGACCACAACAGTTGAAATGTCGAGGTCTTGTCGAGGTATTTAAATATTTCATATTGTAAACGCGATAAAGACCTTGTTTAAAACTAGACTTCTTCAGTTAGGATCCTTTCTCTGTAGTTAGGATCCACATTTCCTGCATCTTTTTTATTAATTGAGCAATCATTAAAAATAATGCTCCTTATGTAAGAATAACCCTACCTCGTATAATGTATATTAGATATAAGCGCTATAGGTGTCTTCTGGTGCGTGTCGTATATGAGTACGTTCCTTCTGGTGCCGACGGCGAGCAGCGCGCGGGCGCCCGGCACGGTCGGCGGGCGCTCGCCGCGCGGCGCCAGCCGGGCTGGGCTCCAGCGGCACACCAGGGCCGGCTCGCCGCACGGGAGGACACACATGGGGCTGGAAACAACAATAATATTATAGCTACCATCCCAGTAATGATTATGACCCCCACCACCATGTGTGTGTGTGATACATAATGGGGAAGAGTTCCAAGTACTGATGAGCCATTTTAAAATTGGTAACAAGTACATAATAACATTACTTCATAATTATTATTTGTAATTTATTTTGAAGTGTCTGTATTAATCAATAAATATATTTTTCCCCTTTTTAGATATACTATTAGATGGTGCAATTATATGGGCTGTTTTTTTCGATCAACTAGTTTGGTTTCTAGCTAAGAGTATTGATTTTTAAAAAGAATTCACCCTGTTTTCCAATACTTACACTTTCAATGAATATCTGGTATAAATATACACTGCATTGATAGGCTTGCCATCCATTTTGACTTGCTCTGGCTCTATCTTGCCCGCTGGTACTGCTATCAACAGTCCATCGGGGCTGAAGTGCAGTCGTCTGTAGAATGTCTGCAGGGTGTCGTCGTGGTAGAGACGGGCCTTCACCTCGTGCAGGCTGTGGCCTTGAGGGAACGGGAGGATGGCCTTACTACTTCGGGAGACTACTTTCTTAGTTGATACATCGAAGGTGCGGAATGTTCTGTAATGTTTTTGTTAAAAACATAGAAGTTATATATGGTTTTCACTTTATGCTGCTTCTTCAAACACATGGGAATTTTGGGATAAAAAGTGATTTTAGGAACTTAGGTTTATATTAAATATTGTTGAAGTGTCTAACTAAATAAATTAACAACTTCACCAAATTTTTCTGAATTCTTGGTTCAATACTTAGTTTCAGAAACAGCTCTTTACAAAGACTCTTCCTTAATTATTTAGCAAAAATAAATATTCACCTATCACTGCTAGCAGTAACAATATACAGGTTCCGAGGGTCCCAGCTGACTCCTTGCACAAAACCCTTGTGGTCGGACAGTATGCATGAGTAGCGCCCCCTGGTGACATCCCACAGTAGCAGCTTGTTGTCCACCGACCCTGATGCCAGGTGCAGGGAGTCTAAGCTCCATGACAAGTCTAGGACATCCTCCATGTGGCCTCGGAGAGTCTGAAATATAATATTTTTTTTTTACTAATAAATGTGGTTTCATAGTTACTGGTGAACTTACTTAGCAGGTATTGGCGTATGAGATCCTACTGCAGGACAAAGACCTCTCTTACTGGTTAACAATGTAAAACTTAGTATATATTAGGTTATAGCATAAAAGGACTGCATATCACAAAAAGGAAAATTAACTTGGGTAGTTTATTTGATAGCTAATAGTGGTTCACATACCTTGAAGATGACCCATGACTCCTTATACTGTTCTTCTCCTTGGTCCAAGTTCTGAACCGGCTCTTTGTCACTTTTATCAGTCTTCTGTTTCCAAACAAAGATGATAGATTCATCGTCACCCGACGCCAACAGTTGTCCGTTTGGCGACCATCTCACTACATTCACAGCTTTCTGATGACGAGTTAAATCTGCTGCTACTTCTAAGTTTACTGCACCAGATTCCGTCGTAGATATATACCAGATCTAAAATGGAAAACATGATCTGGATTAGTAAAAAACTTATAAGTACTTGTTTGTAAACGAAAATTCAACAAATAGCTATAAAGTAGGAAACCAACAGGGTTTTCTGTTACAATTGCTATCTAAACTTACCAAAACATGAGTATCTGTCCCTCCCGATGCTAAACGTAAAGGCCCTTTATCTTCAGTCTTAGGCTGAAAGTCTACACTTAAAACGGGATCCCTGTTGTGCCATGAGATTTCAGGAATCGCAAATTTCATTTTAATGTTGAACTTTTAATAACACTTTCAAAGTTTATCTTTGCATTTACAGCAAACTAAACTTCTTTTGGAGAATCGCACGCAAAACACAACAAGAACAAGAAAAGAATGGCAGATAATTTGGCGCCAAATTATTAAAAACAAATAATTCCGTTCCACACTCCACAGATTACTTATTAAAGAATTCACAGATAATAAAGAACTATTGTGTTTTGTTTTTATATTATATGCCACAAAGCAAACAGCAAGTACTACTATACTTGATGTGTAAGGTATTAATTAACAACAATACGGATGGAAAAACCCCATCCATTATTAATTTTAGAGGTCCACCACCACGTCAAGTGAATGAATGAAGGAGTTGTGCAAAATATTTTAGATTTTAATACTAGCAATACCAACTCTGTAAAATTGCTGTCAATGTCAATTTGAAACTCCGCTGTCAATTACTGTCAGAAACATCGCTCTTTTTTGACGTTTGTTGATACCGTGCAAAGCGAACGCAAAAATGGTTGGTGTTTTTTATTAAATTTAATCTGAAATAATCTATGTAATTACAGTAATAAATGCTAAAAACAGTTATGGTGAACATTTTACGTGTATTCGTGGATATAGTGCGTCCTATATTTTTACATGGCATTGACAATTTCAGGTGAACGTACCCAAACAGCGCAGGACTTACTGCAAAAAATGCAAGTGCCACAAAGTACACAAGGTGTCTCAGTACAAAAAGTCCAAAGAAAGGCACGCTGCCCAGGGTAGGAGACGTTATGACCGTAAACAACAAGGTTACGGTGGTCAGTCAAAACCCATCTTCAAAAAGAAGGTAAGCTTTGATAACCTCTAATTATTACAGATAGATCACCGGTACAGCATTAGATCTATCTTTCTTTGATATTTTTTGTAGTTTTCATGTTGTACTTACTGTTATAAATTCTGTATCAACACACACCTACATTAAACTGCAGTAATTTGTACAAATATTCTTAAAAGTTTGAATGCAATTATTACTTTTTGTAGTCTGTTGATATTTATTATTATTTATATTACATGTGACATACACCAACGTAAAAAAGCTTGCCATGCAGTGTAATGATGATGAAATTATTATCGAGAAGTGTTATCATTATCACCATGCTTGTCTCTTATAATTATTATTATTTAAATATGAATAGTCTGAGATTTAGTAAAGAGACAATGTTCAATAGTTTTACTTCTTGAATTCAAATATCATTTTCACTCATGTCATTCAAATTTGGAGTGTTTTTGTCCTTAGTTTGTGATGTGTGTTTATGTAGAGGTGTTTGTAAGTGAGCAGTTAATCAGTCAGTTAATAATGTTAATCAAAATCTGAACCTATATTGCTAACTGGCAGTATCATGTGATTTAATTTAGCAGAACAATGCTCTGCTTTAAAATTAAAAGTATTGAAGGAAAGTTAGTTCTCCCTATTTGAAGGAATTACTGCAAAGGTTCAGTAATTCTTGTATACAGACTAATAGAAATAATTGAAATTATGTACCATTTAAAATTAACTTGTGTTATACTAATTAACTTAAGTACCTAAATAAACACTTAAATTTTTAAAAGCCAAATCCATTAGAAATATGTGTGTAGGTTTGCTAATACTGCTATTATCATAATATTTTACATGAGATTTATTAGGATGGTTTAATTGGTTGCAATAATGGATCTTACATTATTCAATATAAATTACAACTTTATACCTCAAGCCTGAATATGACAAGAATATCCTTTCATAATAAAATCTCTTTAGAAATACTTATTTAAATATTGAAAACTTGTTAAAATACATCCACAAACTAACAACAGCTCAAAATCTTACCATAAAATTAATCACACACATCCTTTCAGGCGAAAACCACAAAGAAAATTGTGCTCCGTCTTGAATGCGCCGACTGCAAGGTGCGTTCCCAGGTAGCGCTCAAGAGATGCAAGCACTTCGAGCTGGGAGGTGACAAGAAGAGGAAGGGACAGATGATTCAGTTCTAGGCTGGATAATAAATAAGACTACTCTTTATGTGCTGTTTCATTATTTACCTAGCTAAGTTTACCTTTTGTACGGCCCAGGGGTGTTACTCATCAATTTATTTAACCTTTTGTAGGGCATAAGGATCTGGGAATTTACTAATAGCCTAATGGATGAAATTTTAGAATCATGTTTTATAATTTTATTATAACAAAGTCATTTGACTGAAAGGTATGATCTACTTTTAATTCTGTTGGGGAACTATCACCCAAAACTTATTAAAGGAAAATCTGTGATTTAAAAACGAGTAGCTTTTAAATATTTAGAGAGAGTAAGAACTTATTCATAGCTAAAAAGGCACATTAGTTAGTAGAGCTAATAAAAATACAACATTGCATTGATAAATATTTTTATTCTGTTTTAAAGCATGGAATGATTATAAACTAGGTACTCTCAGATTCAAATATATTTTACTTAACAATAACACTTAATTCTATAAATATCAATTCTCATACAAACATTAGGCGTTTACCCTGCACACAATACAATATTCAAGCTGTTTATTTCAATAAACTTTCTAATATATTAGGGTCGAGGCCTTCTAAAGACACTTTTAACTTAACAGCCTGGACTGGTACTCCAACTTGTACCATTTTGATGAACTTATCATATTCCGGTCTGGGTGGACTGCTGTCTGTTTTATCAACTTCTGAATTTGATGGCTCTACTTCATTATCAACATTTGCTATCTCATTTGTAGCAGTTGACTCTGTATCATTTGAATTTTGTACTTCTGTAACTGTTTCTTTAACTTGTGGTGTAGGTACATTTATTTCTGGTATTGATGAAAGCTGGAACAAAAGTATGATTAATAACTTAGTACTTGTATGTAGCAATTTGATATAGAGGTTCCCCCATGATTATCCCTTAATTCTATAGTAATTTTTCATTAAAAAGTATCCTATAACATTTTCTCTTCCCCTGACTACTTTTTTTTATGATAACTTGAGAGATAACTCTGTTTTAAATTAATTTATTTAATAATTATGGACTAAAAACAAAAATACATGTACTTACACAAATTTTATCAATGTAAGTGCATCTATACATTTTATGTTGATAGGTATAACTAAACATTGATAAAATTTGAGGTATGAACTTGACCTACCCTGGCTTCAAGTAGCACCATAGCTGCATTTACTTTTTCCAACTTCCTTTCAAACTGCATCAGTTTACTTTCACAAGTCTTCATAAAGTTGTTCATAAACTGTACATTGGTCATCACAAAGTGGTTTACGAACGCTAGAGTTCGTTTTTGTTGAAGGGGGTTTATCTACAAAATTATTAAATAGTTTGTTAATGAAGTGTAGTTTTTTATGGATTTGTATTTTATTAATTTACTTCTACCTTTGATAAATCGATGTTGTTGCGCTGTTCCATTTTGATTTGGAAATACTACGACGAAAGGCGACTAATTATTACATTTTTAGCTCATTACCAAATCTCGAAATTAATGTTTTGATTTCTTCAATGGAAAGAAAGGGCAACAGGAAAGGAATCTGTCCGACGGATGCGGGATAAGTGATAACTGTTGTGTTGGTTGTCTGGTGACACTGACAGTCCTCCAATCGTGTGAGTGACAGTCGTGAAACAATCATTCATTCAGTGAGTGAGTGAGTTGAATTAATATTGAGAGATGAGCAAGCAAGCAAAGCAAAGAAGCAAGTTTGTTTTGATTTGGAATTTGGAAGTTTTGGTTTATTTTGAGATCGTGGTGTGGATTCTTTCTAATAATCAAACCCATCTGGTAATAGTTTTTTCTACAATAAAAATGGCTGGTGAAGTAGTGGTAGATGCTTTGCCGTATATTGACCAAGGATACGATGATCCAGGAGTCAGGGAAGCGGTAAGAAAGTTCATAACCTGAAAGTTGTTTATTTACAATGGTTATTAACTAAATTGTACGATCATTTAATTATGTTTTTTTACTAGGCACTGGCTATGGTCGAAGAAGAATGTAGACGATACAGACCTACAAAGAATTATCTAGAACACACCGGCCCCGAACTTGCTTCTGTCTTCGAGACTCCTGCTTTACAGAGGGAAATGGAAAGAGTCCAACAAAGGCTGCCTATGGAACCACTTTCTATGAAAAGGTACGAATTATAAGCAATTTAAATACACCCATATTTCTTCAAGTTATAAAGCTGGTTCTCACAGACCCCATTTGCTTTTTTTTAAGATATGAGTTACCACCGCCGCCTGCGGGGCGTCTAGGAGAGCCGACAGCGTGGTCAGAGTCAGTAGACAACTCGCACGCCCAATTGTCACACCAGGCCATCCGAGTACTGAACTTGGAATTACAACTACAGTACGGCATCGAGGCGTGGAAATCATATCTGACCACTTTACAGGCACTTGTTACTAAGTCACAGAATACACATGGACAACTGAGGTGAGGGTGCTTTGTGAAGTGCAAAAAATGCTTTTGGTAGCTAAAATATTGTACAAATTTGGAATGGATATAGTATAGTAAACCAATAGTATAGGCAATGAATTTATTATAAGCTACCTTTTGATAATTGACTCTATCAATACATGCTATCAATATGAATTTGACTAGAGAATTAATTATAAGGGCCAGGCAAGTTTAATTACGATTTTCACTCAACAAAATACCAATTTTACAGAAAACAAATAGCCTCAGTGAACTGGGAACGCAAGCGCTCACAGACCGCTAGCGGCGCACGACTCCGCTCACTGCGACGACGCTGGGCACAGCTGGTGTCTGACAACTATCGCACTGAGAGAGCTATTATGCAGTTAGAAACACAGTTGCAAAAGGTAAAACACTTATTTGATAAAACCTTTAACATCAGTTTAGCAGATTCATACTGTATTTGGATGGTGGATGCGACGTGCCGCCGACAAGGCACATTGGCGCGAATTGGGAGAGGCCTATGTCCAACAGTTGACTAATACAGGCTGTTGATGATTGATTAATACTGTATTTAGGGTTTATATTAGGTTGACTAAATATTTGAAAATTTTTTTTAATGAAAAGAGGCTCACTATCTATATTATAAGAGGTCCGTTTCATTAACACATGTCCTAAATATTTATGTGAATTGTTTCAGGCTAAAGGTGAAACTCCTATGAATGATGATGGTGAACCAGCTGATTTGGATTCTGTAAAATTATTGCCAGATAAACTGAATTCTGAAACTGAAAAAGAAGTCCAGAAGAAGATTGAGGATATGTTTGCAGATTGACTTAAAAATATTTTAGCAATAAATATTTTTTGTAAATTTACTTTTTAAGTAGATGTAAGTAAAATAAATTTAATGACAAATTAATTATGTATGCGTTTTATTCTTTGATTCATTACATATCAGGTTTGGTATAATGTAAAAAATCAAAAATGTTAAATTGTTTTAAAAAATATTTTATTTTGGGTTCATTCTTCCAGTTGATAATTGCAATACTGCTATTTTATTTTTTGTACTAGCAACATATTTTTTTTCGCGATTGTCATTTGTCTCATCTGTCAATAAATTGTCAATTCAATTTTTATTTGAAAATGGCGGACGATGCATCGAGCAGTAGCAGTTTCGCCGGTAATTTAATTGATAACTCAATAAATCAAGATGAGTTGATTATGAAACAGCAGCGGGAGATAGAGAAAGAGGTAAACTAAACAATGGGCTTCAGTTCACAGTCAATATAACCGACACATAAGTTTGCAAAAAGAATTTGGCAATGGTGACGTTATGTTTCTGTTTGTTTTTAGATATCAGAAACAATACCTCTGGTCGGCGGTCTGGAGCCACTGGCTTCCCTAGAATCTGAATACAACGAAGACCCCGTGTATCTGCTCAAAGTTAAAGATCTGGCCTCTAAATATAAGTACGTTAGACGAACACGGCCGGACGGTAATTGCTTTTTTCGGGCATTTTCATACGCGTACCTAGAACACTTACTCACTGATAAGAATGAATATGATAAATTCTACGACATTGCGAAGAATTCTAAAGAAATACTAGTCGCATTAGGTTTCTCACAGTTCACTGTGGAGGACTTCTATGAGACGGTGAGTTTAGGTTATTGTTTTGGTTTTTATTTTTGTTTGTTTTCAATATTTGTATACAAGACCACTCGGACTAACTAACTCAAAGATCCTGAGATACTATATATTACAATGCACTGTAGAAACATATCTTTAACAGTTTATGGAAGTACTTCAGCAAGTAGGTGAGCAAGCTGGTAACGGTACGCCGGAGACTCTAGAGACGGTGCGCGCGGAGCTCCACGACAAGTTCAACAAGCAAGGCTACTCGGACTACATCGTGGTGTACCTCCGCCTGGTGACCTCGGGACAGCTGCAGACTGAACAGGACTTCTATCAGAATTTCATTGAAGGCCCACGTACCGTCACTGAGTTCTGTAGACAGGTAGGTTTTACTACACTTACATGAAGTAATGTGATCATTAAATACTAAAATAAAGCATTGCTTTGTGATTACCGGTCATAATACTCATACATTTTAGTTTCAGTATCCTTTTGTCTGGTAGATTTTTATTAAAAATTGAATTTATAACATAACTTAAGTTCCAACTTGTTTAATCTTCTGGGTATTGTACTATGCATAATTAAATTATAAAATACCTATAACCCCACCGTGTTATAAGGGTGCATCAAATGCAAAAAAATGATTTAGTATTTAATTATAACCTATACTGTTAGAGCCTTCATTAAGGTTGCCAACTTGTTATTTTCAGAAGCTAATAAATCAATGCAATTCTAAATTTACCAGCCAATTAAATTACATTCTAACATGCAACATTGCCAAAAAAACTAGACTAAAATGAAGAGGACAATTTTGTAATGTAATCAAATCACCATTTATTTCAGGCAATATTTACAGTTTTAAACAAATAACTGTAAACAGAGGCCCATAGAATAAATACTTTAAAGACTAACATACATAACAATATAAACTTAAAATAAAATTATTGTAAATTCACCACTTGGTATAATTTAATATACATATTTTGTCTGTGGAAACTTGTAAATAGACTTTTGTAATTGTTTGTATTTTACATGCATATTAAGCTGTTAGTTTCCCTAACATTATGTAATGATTACAGGAAGTGGAGCCGATGTACAAGGAGTCAGACCACATCCACATAATAGCACTGAGCAATGCACTGAAAGTGGGCGTCAGGGTCAAGTACATGGACCGGGGAGAGGGCAGCCAGGTAATATGCTATGATTATATTATAATGGGCTCAGTCAAAAATAATTAATTCAGTGATGGCATCAATGAGGCACTCATGTATCTCAAAATTATCATGCTCATGTTATCCCTCTCCTAGGGTACATGTTGACGTCTTCTAGACTGGTTCTAAGGGGGATAAAGACAATTGAATTCACAATATTTAGGTTAGGTGTAGGCTTTATAAAACATGCTATTTTATCTCTATTACACATTCATGTCTAGGAACTAAGAACAAGCTAGGTTTAGTCAAGAATTATTCAATAGTATATTGTTTTAAATTGAATGTTGAATCATTTGTCTCGTTTCACCATATTACTCCTTCCGTTGTCAGCAGGTGATGGCGCACGAGTTCCCCGAGGGCTCGCAGCCTCTGGTGCACCTGCTGTACCGGCCCGGCCACTACGACATACTATACGCGTGATTAAAACTCCATTAATATAACATTTCACAACTATATGCCTTTTATTTATTTGACACTCCACCAAGAGTTAGGGCCAAAGCTAAAACTCGCGCGGGTGCACGCTCGGCGTGTGTTAACGGAAAATAGTATGAGCAGCGCAGGAGCCTGCGGCAGGCGACGGACGCCTACACGCCGCGCATGTGGTGGTCCGTCGCACCGGAGCCGGTGCATGCGAATGGGTTTTTCAGGCTGTAGACGTAGTTTCCGTTGATGACTTTTTGCCAAATAATAAATAATCTACTCGAAACGACTGTACCCGCTCGCGATCGAAATTATAATAGCAGCGCTAAATGACTCTGGCGCACGCGACGTATGACCGCTCGCGGTTCGTGGCACGCCGCGGGTGCACTCGCCCGTGTTAGCGTTAGGCCTTAATCTTTTCTGAAAAATACTAAATAACAGCTCCTTAGGCTTTAGGAACTGCAAATTGCAGAGTGAATGCAGTTGACACGACTAAATAGACTGTCAACTGCATTCAAACTGCAAGTTGCGGTTGGATTGCAGTCTGTCTGTCAAAAGTTTCTGTGTGCTAGTATTGTATTGGGCATAAATAAAACTACAAAGTAATGTGTTAAGAAACTTGTAGGTATTCCAACAACTAGAAGTAGCTCAAATACTAAAATGAAAATTATGTAGGTATAATCACAGGGTACAAAAATTAAATTGTTCTTAAGAGTATAAATAAAATACTGAAAATTTTATCGGCAGAAATATACGCCGTCGGGCTCTCGTTTTGGCTTCATGCCGGCGAAGAATGCCTTGATGTCTTCTTCTTTGACGACTTCCTTCCTGTCCTTGAAGCTCTTCAGGAAGTCTAACAACTTGTCTCTCATTTTGTTGTACTCGGTCAGAGCATTGATTTGTTGAATCCTATCCAGTGATGACAGCGCTTGTAATCCCTTTTCATATTGTGTTTTAGGTTCCCCGTCTATCTTTTCCTGCCCTAGAGTTTCATAAGCAGTTACAGTGTCTTCAGGGTCCACGAGGAACAGAACACTCAAGTCTTTATACATGGTGATACATTCACTGCAAGTGCACAGTTTTTGGCGGAAACTAGATGGCCAGAATGTGGCGCCTTTGTACAGCTTCTTGTGTTTTGGTCTAATACAGTCTAGTTTGGGTTTCTTACTACAATTATCACTTGCATCTTCTGTTGAAAGCTTTCTCTTCTCTGTGACTGGTGAATGATTGGCCTTGGGTTCAAGGTCACTTTCTTTACTTTCCAAATCACCATTTGTTTCTTTATTATCACAAATATCATCTTTTGTACTATTACTATCAGGTTTTGGGTCATCGGTGGTAATGGTATTGTCAATAGATACTGCAGCATTTTCAATATTGTCATTAGATGATGCTGCAGTATTATCTACAATATTGTCACTTTCTGTTGTGTCCATGTTTGAGGTATCTACATTTTCAGTCTTATTGTCTAGTTCTCTACTCTCATCAACAACTGATTCATTGGGTTGTGATGGTATTTTAGAACTATCTTCATCTGTAACTTCGGAATCTATTTTGGTATCATCTGTTGAACTTTCATTTTGAGTAGTTTCTTGAACTTTTTCTTCTGGAACATTCTCACTGCCTTTATCAACTTCACTCTCTTTAACTGATGTTTCAGTTGTATCTTCAGGGTTTGGAATATCAGATGTTACATCTTTTTCAGTAACATCAGATGAATTTGTGGTTTCAGTATCTTTTTCTGTAACAAGAGATTTTGAATCTTCCATGCTTTCTGTGGGATTACTTTCAGTCTCTGGACTCTCTGAAGATTTTACATCAGATTCAGTTGTAGCATCAGTTTCAGGCTTTGGAACTTCAGAGGTTAAGTTTTCTTCAGGTTTAGAATCTTCTTTGTTTTCTGTAATTTCAGATGGTTGGCTAGTTTCAGTTTTATCTGTTTCCATAACAGGCTCAACAACAACAGTACTCTGAGATTCATTTGTCTCTACGTTCTCCGCTGGCTCTGTAGGTGTATCACCTCCATTCATATCTACATCACCATTTTCAACAATTTTATGGTCATCTTGTTTACCCTCCCCACCCCCAGGTGTACTTTCTAAAGGCTTTTCAATTAGGTTCTCATTTGTTTCATTGTTCAAATTATGTTCTCCATTAGTACTTCCATTCAGTTTCTCTGTGCCATAGACTGTTACTACATCAACTTCTGTACTATCCACGTTCACAGCCAACTCGCTGTAGTCATGTAAAAACTCATTTTTTTCCATACATCCTTTGCAGATCATTTCAGAATACTGATCACTGGATGGGACTGTGGCTTCGAGGTGTGATGCATGAAGCCAGTCTTCACAGATAATACATTGGATCATCTCATCTTCAATTGTAGCATCAGGGTCGGGATAAGGTCTATGGCACACGCAGTAGAGACCACTAAAGTTTTGGTTGTAACTATTGTCAATGTTTAAATCAAGTTTGTTTGGGGTGAATTGGCAAGGATGTGAACTGAACTTTGGATTACCACAGTCACACCTGAAGTTTCTTTTAGTGTACAGCTCAATCAGTTCATGGTTTTCATGACAATTGAGGCTGCAAGCGAGACATACGCCAGCTCGCTTTGTCTCGTCGGTTTTCGCATCAGCACAGCAAGTGAGGCAGGCGTAAATTGCTTGACGCTTTATGTAACCCTGAAAGAGAAAAGACGAATTTAGAAATACTTCATACAGTACAAATAATTTTTAAAATAATGTTCCAATTTGCGTCCTACTTTAGCAATGGCCACATCGCAATTTCGATAGGTATTATGTAAATGGTATTTGTAGTGAATATAGTAGGGTTTTTACCTTGGAATAAGTACAGTCTTGGTCATCAGAGGCTCCGAGCACAGCATTGGCATCGTCTTCGAACTCTTGTTGTTCTTGTAACACGTCCATCATTGTAACAACTTTCTCACCATCACATTCGGCCATTTCGGTGTCTTCTATAGAATTGTCAACGTTTGCCTCCATATTTTACTTTTAAAATACAGACACCCACTGCTTAATTTGAAAGTATTTTACAATTTCCAGTCGAACAAAGGGGTGATTAGCGCAGAAAAGCCGGTTGGAATAGGCGCGAAGTAAATAGTTTTTTTTCGTTGTGGCCAAGCCTTGGCCTTGACTTGACAGTTGAAATTTTTGACAGTCCAACAAAATAAAGTACGACCACAGATTTCAAAAACGACTGAATTAATGTAGAAAAGCAATAACAAATTGATCGAAGAATTCATTGACATATAAATAAAATATGTACTTATTTCAATTTTTAAATATTTAGTTCATATGGTTCAGGCGGGGAATTGACCGTGGGGGCTAGATTCCTTGCCTTGCTTAGATTTAGTAGGACAAGGACTAAATTTTAAATTAACACAATCGCATTAGCGTATCGAGGCATTTCCGCTTGTGGAGTCAATCGATCTATAGCTTGTTAGTATGGCAGGTATCTATAAATCTACATAGATAGATCGTAACTATGTAAATGAATATTATATTATGTATTCCAACAACAAGTTTAAGTTCTACAATAGAAAAGGTACATCCAAGTTTTTGCGTCCGTTACCAACGTACAGCCAGCCAGCCTCGGGAGTCTTGACTTTGTGGAAGTAGGACATCCCCGGCCAGTAGAGGCTCTTCAAGTAGACTATGGAGCCGGCTTGCTCCAGGGACAGGTTCCAACAGCCGGTTGGGATGTCCTGGTCGATGGAGTCGAGGAAGTCCATGCTGTAGTTGTAGTCCGGTCTCGTGAGGAGGTTCGTGTTCCAACGCTGTTGGGGAGCCCTGATGTGGAGGTAGGACTTTAGTTGCTTGGCCTCAGCCGCTGTCAAGCCATAGAAATTAGGGTTGATGATGACTGTGCCATCCGGCTGCTTGATGAGCTGTCCTCTCGCGCAAATCTCCGCTTCGTCACAGATGTTGCTGATAGTGGCGGCCAACCTGTTCTCCTCCTTCATGAATTGGCACCGATCCGGGTGGTTTTCCTCGAAGGACTCGTCCAATACTTTGATTTTTAAGGAGGGGTCGCCGCGGAACGGGAAAGTGGTGAGGAGGGAGAGCAACTTGTACCTTTTCTTTGCTTTAGGGAGCAGGCCCCAGAACTTGAAGTCACTTGTGTAGAAGTATTTCTTGTCGGCCATTGCGTCTTTGCCGTACCCGACGGCGATGTGGTAGTCCGCGTCGATGGCGTAGATCTGTCCCCAGTAGTAGATGTGGTAGAAGTGGTTCTCCACCTGGAGGACGGTCAGCGAGTTCTGGAGCAGCGAGATCAGCTCGCTGTTCAGCATCATGCCGTTCACGTTCACGTACTCCCGGTACTCCCACAACTTGTGTACGTTCATGGTGATTTATTATTCTTTACGTAGGTATTTATTTCAAGATCGCAGATTCTTATTACAACTCTGACAAAATAGCGTTGTGATGACAATCGCGGTCAATAAACAACCATGATGAGTGATGTCATATAAACAGACAGACAGGCCTTATAAAAAGTTTTGATTGAATGAGGACGGCATAAAATGTGTTTTTAACTTAGATAATCTATGTAAGGGATAGAATCTATGCTATCAACCGCGTGTCCATTTTATGTAAAGTGTCAGTGTCTACAACTGCTACTAGGGAAGTGCTTAGTAATATAGAGCATATCGATAAAAACTTGCTCATAACTATATAAATGAGAACTTTTTAATAATAAAAAATAATTTATGATTAAATTATATGCTTTATTGAAGATGGACATAAGTATATAATATTTTTAATGAAGTATACTAATGATCTTTCGAAAATAAAAAAAAATAATCAAAACAACAGTGAAAATAAATCCAACGAACATATTAATACAACATAATATAAAACAATAACAAAATGGCTCGAAAAACTTGGAAATTAATAAAATCAAAACAAAAATGCAATTCTAATCTTACAAAATATTGACTTAGGGCCTATTTCACGATCTTCAAGTAAACCAAGTAAAGTCAATCTTGTCTCTTTCTTACTTTATACAGGGTTACTGGTTAAGTCGACCTATTCCCGTCAAGGGCGTGTAGTGTACATCGTTTCTGACTGATTTCCCCATGAAACACCCTACACTAAACCTTACCGTTTTCGAGATATTTCAATTTATTTGTTTTTATAAAAATCACCGGATCTTCGGCTATAAGCTTAGATATTTTCAAATGCGTATGTCTTATTATTACTATTACTTGATTTTAACGTTTAAAATAAGGTGCTTTGTGACCCCAATAACAAATATTGTACCTAAAATGAATAAATAAGTAGTTGTAGACGATTAAAACTTATAAATCAAATACAAATCAGAAAGTTTATTTCTCGTTCAAGGATATCTAGAAAAAAAAAATATGGCACCTGTTTGGCAGATATACCTAAAAATATCTACGTTTCATCAGCTATCCATCGAGGTATAACAATCTAGGGTTTTATCGAAATTTTGTACAAAACATGTAGTTTTATAGGCTACTGGGGAGGATAAATAAAACAATAGGTCAGCATACAGAGCATGATACTAAACTTATTTAACTTTTAAGTTCTACACACACCATTTTTGAGTCTAAATTTCATGTTCGACATGTCCGTCCCTGCGTTGCACACATCTTCGCATTATTTTGCGAAGACCAGTTTTCACTACTCCAGTAGTTAATTTTGTTCTTATTTCATTGGCCGCACTAATGATTATGTCTATCAGTACTTCAATCGATGAAATTGGGGTAGGTATACTTCAAGTAGGTATTCGAAGTGTGGACTCCATTTTCACCTTTAACTTCATGGATTTGACGACATAATCTGTGATCTATGGCAATATTTGTCAAAATTGCTTGATTTTTCACGTATTTCCATAGGATTTTATTTTTGTCGTAATTAATTAATAATGCATTTATTTACACTAAAAACAGTTTATATGGGTTATAATGAGCTCCTAAAACACCCCCAAATAAACAGCATCATTAAATTCAGGTACCGGAGATCTATAGTCTTACGATGTTCAAAGTATCGACCATATTTATGGACATATTTGTTGTACATCACTAACTGCTTGGTATAAAACAATACATTAAATATAACTAAATTAAACCTTTGAAATCACAACTATGTACCACCGGTTGAAAGTGATTTGATGAAAAGTGTTTATTCTACAAGAGAAATGGATATTTTGCTTTAAAATGAGTTATTTCAGATAAAAAATGCCAACAAAGACTAACATGTGAAAAGATAATACTGGATTCTTTACTCCTCCTATAGTTGTTCTGGATTTGCAAAACACAGCACAACACGACATAGTTTTAGTTTCTCACAAGATTATTAGGCTTTACGATGATATTTTATAACAATTTTATTTTCAAGTATTATACGTCGCAATGTTGTGGCCGGCTAACATGTGAAAATTGGTGTTGACGCAGCGTTGACAAGCTTACATTAGCCTTCTCGTTTGCTCTATATGACGATCCGTGTAATAGAAAGAGAAGCTCGATAATGTTGACAGATTAACGTCAGCTCTAAGGCGGCTTCTTCAGAGACCAGAGAGAATCCTGGTCGTGATCCTTATTCTATGGTTTTTAATTATGAATAATTGATCATTATTTTAATGAAATGATTAGATAGCACTTAATTAGCGCACATTTTAATAATATTATCAAACAATCGTAAAAAGCTGGGACAATAATATTTTCTTTTATCATATGAATAAATCAAAATAAGCACAATATTATATTTTACGAGGCGAGGGGCACGTAAAACGATCTCGTCATCTCGAATGGCAATTACCGAAGTCAAATATTTGCTGGCCCTCTGTCGGTCGTAATTCGTAACTCGACCGCGAACGTAACTACTGTAAGTTGACCTATTAGTCGCCCACTTTACTCACTACTTTATTTGGTAACGAGAGGTCTTCGTCGACTGGTGTTGCAATAACTAGGCAATTTGCTTATTTTCTAAGATTGAGGATGATCGTATTGCTTGTTTGGAAACTCTCGGGTCACGTTCCGAAGAAAATATTGCCGTACGCAGGTGTAACAACACACCTACTACATTTGGGGGAAAATATATTGGTTTATAAAATGTTCCGGTGTGAAAACTGTTTGTTTAAAATATTTCTTAAAGATAGTAATACGATGAAATAAATATTAATGTAAATAAGTATGTACAAAGATTTTAATGTTCATAAATTAAAAAAATTATTGTGAGTAGTTTTGCTACTCAATACTAGATGGCGCAGTATGTTCTGAAATATAGATTTTGTATAAATTGTCATCATTTTGAATTAAATAATAATTGTACTCGAATGTTTTATAAATTCGTATAATACTATTTTTCTATTGTCGACGAAGATCTCATCCCGCCCAAAAAAGGTTTCCCGAATACAAGCCCCAATTACATTCAGTCTTTGAAGAGATTTTTTAATAATTTAGATTTTAGATATTAACTGTTATTTTATATAGGTATACATTATTAATAATAAGTAAACCACCAAATTATTTAATTTATAGATAAAACAAGCAGGTAGTTTCTTTTTTTTTTTGTCTTAAGCACAGAATAATTAATAGTACTATTCTCTAGGTAGGTAATAAGGTAGCATGTCCCTGTAGGATTCCAATTTAAAGCAAGCCTTATCTCCTGACTCTGTCATTGGCTACAGTGAGGAGAACTATGCTTTATTCACTACGATTGTTCAATGCATCAATCTCAAACCATATCTACGTTTGAAAACTGTTAACATTTATTTGCATAGGTACTAAGTAAGTAAGTACTTATAAGTATTCTAAAAACTATCACTATAACCATCCGGTGTTTTCCATTGTTAAGTTTCAAAAGTAGCGAGACACATGCCCTCTCCACAGCGGTGTGCGATTGGGCACGCGCTCTCCCACTTAATTAAATCGATTGACACCGCCATTCAATTGTTTCAGCACGTGCTACGATTGTGTTTAACGTAAAGTGTTTATGGAGAGCACAGGTGAACACGCGTTTACTCTATAGTGTGCTTATTTTTTGCTCTTAGTGTCATAAGTTCGTAATGGGAGGGATGGTTGGAGTGCCTATTTTGTATATTTCCGTAGACATTATCGTTTTTATTAGTTTTCTATAGTTTTTAATGCTTAATTTGAACTGCTATCATGATTTCATGAGAAGTAAAAGTATCTAAATACTTATTGTAATCGTATTCCGAGAGTAAGATGCAATGTTCAAAGTGAGTTAGGTAAATAGTGTTGGAAATGACTTATAAGTAAATTAAGTATAATAGTACCTACATATAAGTTTAATGTTGCTTGAGTAAGTTCTTGATATAAGTTCATAACAACCCTTATTGGGTACCTACTAAGTACTTACTTACTTTAAATGAGCTTTTTGTACTTATTTATAATTTCTTTAGATTCCTTTAGTTTCTACTGTATCTAAGTTTTTGAAGCACCATTTCTGCATATTTTCAACCCAAGTAAGTACTTGCTTGGAATTCTGTGAACATATTCTATTAGTTGTTTAATTCCAAATAATATTTCTCATATTCCACATGAGTCGATCGCGTTTAATCAAACCCAACAATAAAGCCATATGCGTCAGAAAAATGGCAAATTAACTCTATCCCAGTAATTTTCAAGGGACACCGTTCTGAACGAATGAATGAACAAGATAAATGCGACCGTTGTTTGAAAATTTAAAAAACAATAGTGTGGTTCCCACAGGCGCGCCCGGGGCGGACGGTAATCGCCCTATTTCTTTATTTTTTGGTGTTTAATTGTTTTTGAAAGAGGTTGGCAGCACTGCCCGCGGGCGGCGCACCGCGCTCCCTCGAACCTATCTATCACAAACATTCTTTATGAATGCAATGTTGCAAAATGTTTTTATAAAATAATATCTTTTGTGCACAGATTTGTTTTTAATATTGTAAATAACAATTATGAATCAAAATATTATGCAGACTTTAGATAATAATTCAACCAGATTGAGCTTGCAATGTTGTTGTTACTTGATGTGGGTACTTATTTGATTACCATTTAATGTAAAAAGGTCGGCACGGTTGCCTTTTACCAACTTTTTGCGCAAAACTTACGTACCTAAACTAAGGTAGACTTTCCTTTTAAGAAAAAAATAGAAGTCCATAGAGGTACGTAAGTAATTCAAATAAGTGTACCTATCTTAAAACACACCAGCTACCTAATAACGTTACTATATAAAATAAAATTTCGAAATCTCACCGAAACAGTCATAATTAAAATAACAATAAATTGAATTGAATTGAATTGAATTGAATACCTTTTAGTAATCTTAATAACTATCGAAAACTCAATAACGTGTAAATTCACACAATTGAATATAAAAATCGCGAATATTGAAGTGTTCCCACAATTAAACGCAAGGAAAGTTAAAGTAAGCCGTGATCGGTCGAGTGGCGATTTCCGAACGAATTCTTACAAAAGGCGGGAACGCAGCCATTGGGTGTTTAATGTCAAAAACAGGGGAGTAATGGCGCGAATCTACAGATTAAGGTTATTTGTATTAAACACGTAGCTATTGTGAATCGCACGGTCCGGTGGCCGCCTCTCATTGTTATTGAGATTCACTGCGCTCTAGAGTGTAAGATTTCTGACTAATAAGCCTGAGAATTACGTGTGATACGAGGGTCTGTGCTGAGAAAATACTCAATTGATTTTGGCAAATTGATTACGAATATCAATTAGGTTGTTGTTTGAGAATATTTTTTTTACTTTAAAGGAATCTTAATTATAATGCCTGATTTTGTTACATACAAATAAAATATAAAATAAGTACTTATTATATTAAGATGTTGAGTTAATGGAACCTTTGAGTAAGTATAACTAACACTTATAAGTAAGTACTTATTAATAGTTAAGTATTGCTCGTATTGAATTTGTATGTCTCAGGAAAATCAGAGAATCAATTTAATTAAAATTCATTGCAGATCAGATTTTGCTTATGGACGTGGGTAACTACAACAGCTAGTACCAATATTTTAACATGTTATTTTTAATAGTTAAAATCATCAATCTCATCATTTATTTTTTTAAACTTACTTTATCAAGGAGTCGCGTGCCTCACAACAGTTCGCACGCGACTGACCGCTCGATGATAAACGAGTAACTGTGTTGCCAATGCGAATAATCACCGCGTGATAGGGTTGCCAGAGAAAATAATTGGCACCCCGCTGGCAGACGCGCGTTAATGTTTTGATAATGACGAGTGCCATTGTTCGACAGGATTAATGTTTTTATTTTACCGATTTGTGTTCTCAGACTCGCAAACATAAGTATTTAAATAAACAATAAGTGGACGCTGTTTGGTAAACAAATAAACAGAGCAGAGCTTGGAGTGCTTCAATGATTACCATCAAAGCTTTTTATTATTCTTTGCAACGAATCAATAAGAGACTAATATATTTAAATTGCTTTTTACATAAACAATTCTCAGTGAATCTTCAATAACAGTGAACAAAAAAAAAATAACCAAAAACAACCAAACCAGTTTAAATTTTAAATTGAGGCATTTGCAAGATATACACCCTTATTTTGAAATTGCGATACCTTATCTCACAGCTAATGTAAACGACGGGTGACAATATAATAGTGAAGTTAGTTTTTTTCTTTTGCTTTTATTTAAAAAGTTATGATAAGTCAAAGATTTTCAAAATCCCGCTGAATTTTATTGTTATTCTACACCGAACGCTGCGATACACAGCTGAGCGCGGTCATCGACCCGAGCCGTCACAGAATACTTGATAGCTAGTGTGCCGTCTGGTAATACGACATTTATTTGGTATTTATTAAAGATAAGTAATCGACTATCATTTTTGATATTTTTATTGGATATATGGATTCAGTTTCTGCTACAGATATTCTGATTTTAATAAGTCCCATATTTTCAAAATAGGGGTGTATAAGTACTTACAAGTGCCACAGATGATTACCATGATGATCACCACATAAATCGAACCCACAAAAAGTTCAAAATTCTAACCAGCCAGTGTTTATTAGCTATTTATACTTACAAAATCGTACATATTATTTAAATTCATTTATTGTAGCCATTTTCAATCTTATTCCGAGGCATTAAGAGTGTTCCTTTGAATGTTGTTCGGTGTATTCTCACAATATCGCAGTAACAATGCGTCGGTGACATCTGCGCGGATACATCTCGATCAATTATCGCCTTTGTCGAAGAATATCACATTCTTAGCGCGTTCGACGACATTCGAACAAGAAATACATCGGTGATTGTAGTCCTGTGGGTTGATATGCTACTCTACTATATTTAGCTAAAATATATTTAATAGTTTTAAGTTGCAAATACTTCATTAAATTCAGAATCTTTATTGCATAGTCATTAGTAAATTTTTCGTAGCACCTAATGTGTAGCAATTCGTAGCAAATTAAAAAATCGTAGCAACCAACTCATTTGCTAACGATTTCAATTCCGACACAGGTATACGTAAGTAGTTTATTACTATAGTAGTAACTATAAAACACAGATCAGGGAGTCAGTTTAGGACATCCGTGCTCTAAAATATCGAGATACCAAATATAACTTGCTTGGTCTGGACAACAGTCCTTACAACACATTCTATTTATACATTTGCCATTCAAATGAAGGTTCTACGCGTCTAGTTTTAGAGTTACATTCGTACGTATAAAGGGGACAGGTGCGTTCAGAAACCTCCCACTGGTTACCAACAATATTATAAATAGGTGACAATGGCGGCCGAGGCGCCATTCAACGTGATTCAACCTCACGTGTCAAATCGTAAAGACTTAATTAAATCGTGTATTGGTACCGTGTGGGCAGATGAGTTATTGGTCCATTGATAGCCGTGTCTCTGGAGGCTTGTACGAATGATCTCCATAATATACTTACTTGGAAATTGAGTAAAGGCGTAAATTATAGATGGGAATGCAAGGGAATTTGTTTCTCACGGAGTTTTGTATATTACACCTTGTTGTGATGTATTCCTGTGGTTTGGGACATGAGCTTTAATTTCAATATAAGTAGAAACACTTTTGTTAGTTGGAAGTAAGTGAGATAGAGTTAAAGTCAGGTATATAAGTACTAAGAAATAATGGGATGCTTTGCCGAAAGTTTTATGAAAATTTCTTACTCGTTATTGTAATATCTTATATCGACCATATCGTTAGTCCTATTCTTTCCTTCACTATAGTGACAACTTATTAATATATTTTACTTACTACTACCTAATAAGGTGTAACCACTTTTAATTGAAAAATTCAAAACTATTTTTTGTCTAAACGCGATTCCACACAAACGTTACCAAATAATACATTCGTCATTCATAACAAACCATTGTCGGCTGTTCCATTTTCTATAATCCTCTTTCGACACTCAAATGTCCATCCAAACGGCTTTATAATCGCAAATCCGTCACATTTGGACAATCAAAGAGAAAAAATGGCAATAATATTAACCGAAATGTATGTAAGGTGATCGTTAGCACCGCAGACCCCCCGGGGACAAATCCGATCGACTTGAATATGCGAAAAAGTTGTGAAAAAATAATAATAGAAAACGCACTGGCAGAATGGACACGAGACTACGACAGATGCTGTGGAAAAAAATGTTGGTTCGTTCAGAAATCTTGTTATTAAACCTATTTGCGGGGGACTGTTTGGTGGAGTGGGCTCAATCGTTCGGAAAGGGTTGATTTTGGACCATATTTGTGGGTACAAACGATATTTGGATTAGGGTTTGTAATGAGATTATTAAATCCTTAAATAAAGATATAAGTAGAGAATATTAATTTCAATTCAGTACTTTGTAAGCAATTTCCTTTTTTTTATAGTATATAAATAGTAATCTCTTTAAAAAATTTATAATCATTTATTTATTAATACTCATACATTGATATTTAAAAACAACAAATTAAATTAAAAAAATAAAAATTTAAATAACAATAGGTACTTACACAACTTAAAGTTAAGAAAAAAAAAAATGACAGTTAATCCAGTAACCCCCCCCGGATCGCCCCCGGCGCGAAAGTGCCCATTACGCTGGCTGCATTGCCGCGTTGCACTGCGATGGCCAACCTTTGCACCAGGTACGAACCGGAGCGGGAGTCACCAGATTTCTCCCTCATCCTTCGCCCCAACTCGCTCACTAAAACCTTGCCCTCAGCGGCCCAACTGCCTAAGGTCTCCACAGCTATTGGGACAAACTGATAATGCGGCATCAACGCCGCGTACTTTAGCCGTTTTTTACTTGCTGCGGCCTCCGCAGCAGCAGCCGGGGACATAACGGTGCGACTGAGGTGGCTGGGAGCGACAGTGCTGACGCACGTGGCGTCCCACAACAGGCATTTGCCACTCCTCCACGGCACCAAAGTCAACCCGTCCGGCCTCTTGCCATCAGACCTACTAAGGCCAGGCGGTTCAAGCACGCACGGGACGTCCACAGATATAAAGGCTCTCCGGAGTATATCGTTGAGAGCATGATGTCTTGGGAACCTCCCGGAGCAACGCGTACAACTTAATGCGTGATGGCCGTCAGACTCCACCATGGAACCGCAGTTTATTTTTATTTTGTTTTTTATAGTTAGTATTGACGAGCTTTGAAATTTACCAACTGCATTTTTTTATAAAATTAAAATCATTATATTTGTCATTAATTTTAAAAGGTTTTAGTTACAAGAACATTTAGAAAAGATTTTATCTTTACGTAATAAATAAGAGACATTGTTTAAAAACGTGTGTTTGTTACCACCATCGAGGCGCGTGTCGGCTGCATCAAGTGTCCGTGTTCTCTTCAAACGAATGCAATTATAGGACTGAGTTTCTGAACAAATTCTGTATTTTTACGACGCGACGTTCAGCTTTTAATTTTGGCGGGAATTTACTTGTTTTTTTTTTACACTTGGTTGTATATAAAGATACAGTTAGTGTAACGTTAAAGAAAAAAAAACTCCACCAACATAATAAAAACAAATTATTAGTCTATGACATTCAAATAAAGAACAGAAAGTTCAGTTACATTATTCCAATTTCGAATTGTATTTCAATCAGCTGTTAGTACCCAAACTAATCATTATTTTCTTCCTTATTTCTAGGAGATAAGAATGATAATTGTGTAACGTATATTGCTCTAGTTATTCCGAGTAACTGGTGAACAATGCAGTGTTAATGGTTTTCCAATAACTTACTTCTGTTAACTGTAACAGCGGGAAACTTTCCGGACCTTTTTACATCCGACATTTGTAGTGTAACGACTGCTAGCGATTAGCGATTACTTACATTGCGTACTTCCACAAATACTTTTATTTCTAGAGAATAAGTTAAAAATAACTACTAACCTATACCTATATTTTTTGATCCTTTATTGAGAAAGTAATAAATGCTCTCTGAAACATGTAGCACAGATGGTTCTAAAACATCAAATTACAAAATGGAATGATATAAGTAAAATAAAAATCATGATTTTCTACGAAACTGTATTTCTTATTTTAAATATTTGTTAATTATGTTACTGCAAGGACTCTATTAGTAACGCTTACGGAATATGATTTTTCTCTCAGTAACGCTACACGCATCTACTCGTAGTGTGGCCACACCTCATAATATCAGCATGAATGTTACCAAGTTTGTTTGTTTGTCGAGTGTTCATTGTGTGCACTTGCCAGGCCTGTCCAGGTGCGGCCCACAATGGCCCCCGTTTATTTCTTAACTACTTACATTTATAACACGTACCAACCTATTTATATACAACTCAATAATGTAGCATTCTAAACTTATTTACTACCAAACATAAAGTCGCAATTTGCGTTTCATAAACAATTTAAAATAACAGTAGGTACATGTTAAATTAATAACACTTCATCCAAACCTTTGTTAATTCGTTTCGAAATTTAAAAATACCTTTACAAATTGAGATTTTCATGTTGGCTGCTCAATTGAGCGTCGAATACATTGTTCGGCTTTTAAATATTGTTCTTTGTTTTTTAAATAAATTTGAATTTGTTCTAGAGTCGTTGAAGTGGTCTCGAACCGCGAACGTAACAATGGCGCGCGGTACAAAGTATCTGTTGTAGAACGGGTGTGCTTCCGGCGGCGCGGCGCGCGCTTCCGGGGCTTGTGAAGTGGCTCGACAAGATGGAGACAATATTAATCAATATTTCAACAACATTAGGTGGAGGACGGAGCGCGCTCGAGGGCGCCTCCTCGACATGAAACACCTACTTTGCTGAGTAGGATATCATCGTAGGCTTTATTTCTAGAGCAATGGAATTACGAATGAGGGTACTCCAACGCTCTAGATTACGGCGCGATATGATCTATCTATTGGAACGTTATCTGTGACAGTTTGAAAATGATTTGCGCATTAAGCTCGTAATATGCGCTTAGTTAACGTGTATATGAACGCGAGCTTTTGAACAACAATACGAGGGTCGGTATAAAACATTTTAATATTACTTTTGAGTGATCAATAACCATCCCCCTGTAAGCAAATGAGTAGAAACGTCGTGTAAACATTAATGAGTTAACAAATACAAAACTGGCCGGTGTGTGTACGCGGCAGGGGAGAGGGTGCGCCGGCGCAACACCCAGCGCCGCGGGCGACTGTTTGTCGCATACGTTTGAACTAATACGTGATGTGTTAATGTCTATTTGATTTATATTTTTGGGACCAGGAAAATATTTACGGTTTTAACGGGTTCTTACCGGTTGGGGAATTCAGCTACATTTATATTAAGGAAAAGTATAAGTACTTACGATTTTCAGCTCAGTACAAGAGTGTCTAGAAAGCATATGTAACCCTGTCTATCTAACCGTTCGTGCTAAACCCGAAAAGTACTCGACCTATTTATATGCGGTTATACCACACTTAGCCACACTCTGCATTTCTCTATATTTTTTTGTATCTAAAGTAATGTAACAAGTCGTTAATCTACACAATGTATTTTACTTTACTCACGAAAAACTCGAAATCTCGGACTAAGTTGAAGAAATATTTTGTCGTAAAGTGTATTCAGGGAAATGGTAAAAACCATGTCAAGCATTCTAGTGTGGTCATAATTATACCCTGAGCTCAAAGTATGGACAACATAAATATACTTACTTATACTTAACTATTGTCAGTTGTCGTCAGACAGTTTAATTAACCGGTTCGCGTTGTGTTTATTTATTGTCCGAAGCCATTTCTAATTGAAGTGTAGAGCTTCACTTTGTTGTCTATGGACACCAGTCACAGACGCTTGTATGTATTCAATTGAGTTATGTTATTGTTTAACTAACTTTGTGTAGATGTTTTATCTAACTTTGTCCATAATCTGTAAATTTGAATTGAAACCTATATTTTTTAACCCCCAAACATCGTGTAAACATCTTATACAATGTTGAATGATCACAACATCGTGTAAACATCTTATACAATGTTGAATGATCACAAACAAACTTTGATTCAGTTAAAACTCTTCCTGGAGAAATACTGGTCGTTCAGTGTAATTTTAATCGGATAGAAATTGGTTTAGTGGTGTTCTCCAAGTTTACGAGATAGGTATGGATAAGTAACTATCTAAATAAAATTCTTAGATAATAAGATGTTTTTCAACTCAACAAAAAGGTGCCAAGCATTTATGTAGACATTAAATACTTTTCAGAAAACTGTGATTGAACCATTAAATAATATTGAAGTCCGTCTACCAACATAATATAAAAACATTTCACAATAATTATGAAACTTATCGAGGCTGACATTTTCAGTGAGACTTTACCAACTTTACTGGGAAAAATGTTCAAACAGCAATTTTGACATGGCGCCCAACAAACAAGGCTGGCAGGGAATGCCAGGGGAATATGGACTTTATCCCCTTGTAATACAGTGGTGGGAGTAAATTGGTCCAATCGGTGTGTAAACACGTAGAGAACTCGTATTTATTTATTTACTTAGTATTTATTTGCGAGAGTAACGAGCGCCGCGGGTCTCGCTCGCGGGTATTTCGAGAGATATTCTGTTACATTTATTTTATACTAAGTTGGTGGTTTACGAGTTTTTTGAGCACAGTTTTCTTATATAAAAGGTATATAGGTGTAGGTATATTTTTAGACATATTTTCAACGTTGGTTTTCACACAGTTTTCATGTGAAGCATTTGATTTCATTGTCACGAGGAGCTTTAGCACTTTTGAGATCATTTTTTTTAACATAAACATAAGTCTCATTGCTGTACCAATCTCAATCCTCACCTTGTTACCCTGTGTTTGGCATACTTTTTTTAAAATTATTAATTAGAAAATATTTTAAAAATACTTACTTAGTTTTTCCTATCAAAGTTACAAGTTGAAACTGTTAACCTAAATTATAATTATTAACTTATACTATAATTCCTCAAGTAAACCCCGGGTCCCTTACTAGTATACCCAGCGAGTACATAGTGTGTATGTGTTTCCGTGTCTATGTAGCCGGTTGCTAAATATTTGTCCGCCCGCCGCTAAACAGGGAGATTTTGCACGCGCTGGTGTTTGTATGGTGACCAACATTTAGTGCCAGGGGAGATATTGCTTTTAATGTTTTTGTTGATTTTGAGTAAAATGTGCAGAAAGGTATGGTTTTTAAGGTGCGTCTTTATACTTAGGACTATTAGGTATAAGATGTGAATAAAAATCAATAACCACAAATGTAGACATGTACCTAAGTATTTTGAATATTCCAGTCGAGAGAATTTATCCTGAATTGGTGAGATCAGGCCTTAGTCAACCACACTGGCCAATGGCGTTTAGGTCGACTTAGATTTTCTTCAAGTGTTCTTTTCTTTACCGTAAGAGCATTCAGAAACAAGGCGAAACAGTGCTTTTCGAATTCAATTTCACCAAGATTATATACCGATGCTCTTTATTCTCAATCTAGCTAGATATAAGTACATATTTAAATAAAAATCTGATTTCAATATTCAGTATGAAGTCGTCGCTAGTCCCACATCTCAGCAAACATTCCGTACTTTATCCCGTGCCATCCCCTGCGTATTGGTCACCCTCCGCCACCATCCCGTATTGGCTCAATCGAGTCGTTATCACGCGCCGCGGTCGCTCTCCTCGCCTCTCTGCACTCCGTCCGTCTGCGAGCTGTGTACTGTAGCTATACTGTATGTAGTGGGTCTATACGCTGTAGCTACTCGCTATATAGTGGTATGTTTTGGATTTGGTATAAGGGTGTGTACATAATACATAAATATCTGGATACAAATAACGCATTGTAATCTAGTCCCAAACTAGGCAAAGTTTGTATTATGGATACTATACACAGGGGATACATATTTATCTGCTATATAAAAATAAGTCGGGTTTTCCTTCCTGACGCTATAACTTGAGAACGGCTAGACCGATTTGGCAAATTTTTTCTTTTGTAGTTTTCTAATACTCTGTAGAAGGTTCTTATGTTTTTTGATTTTTTATGCTAAAAAATGTACCTATTGTGTTCTGTCATCATCATGTAAGGATACTGACATTCAATCAAACCAAATTCGGGTTAACTTAAAATCGATTCCAATTAGAAATGGAACAATTTCTTTGTATAAATATATTAAGTATATAATTTTAGAGAAACTTTAATCAGAATGTACTAATACTTTACCAAACCACAAATAACAAATATTCTATCATCCATAGTCCATACATTGTGTTCAGAGCTTTAAAGCTGTGTTGAAACAATGGAAAACAAGGTCTGTTTGCGAGGGGGCGTGGCGCGCGGTGGGCGGGGCACTTGAACACTACGATACGACACAGAGGTCTGCCTGAAACACACTGAACGTGTTTGTATGGAACTCGCCTGAATTGTATTTGTAAATAATGTACTCGGTTATACAAATAACGAATTCATATTTTACGTGGGTATGATATTTGCATAAAATATCGATATGGTATTTATGAAAGTAGAGTATAATATGGTTATGAGATTCTACTGTATCTAAAAACTGTTTCTCATCCATCTATAATGATGATACTCGTAGGTAGGTGGTATCACAATACGAAGGAATAGGTTACCATGTTTGTTGTAAGTACTTAATGCGTGTTGGATGGAATACTAAACTTTTAGAGGAAACAAGTTTACAGGATTTTAACCCGGGACCCGGTGGGTTTGAAGACAGGTATAGGTACCTCGCACTACACCGGGAAGCTATAAGTAGTACTTATAGCTTATTAAAGAAATTGAATTGAAAAAAAAACTAGCAAGCTTAGTGTTCATTAACCCATGACAAAAGATAAGTAAGTACTTATAGTTCTTTGGTATATTGACAATAAATTGATAAAGCCATTCTCTTGATCACTAAATAATCTATACTCCTTAACCATTTCAATGTTCGAGGGGTCAAAAGTATACCATGAGTTCTTTCGACGTAAGGATGTTACGGCTGTGGTTCAACTCGGTGGAATCACTTCCGTGCTTTCAGAAAGTGATAAAGTGAACGCTTTTCCAAAAAGTTATATAGTAGTTAGTTATATTCATTTAAACACCCTACTAAGCATTTTCTTAGTGTTCATAAACCCATAGGTTACTGCCGTTACATTGTCAATCAATCTAACAAACCGACATGAATCAGTGATAAAATAGTTATAATTATTCACGGTACAGTTACGTTGTCATAAATGGTTATAAAAAGCTAAAACTATAAAACATAATGTAAGTATATAATGTCCCATAAATAAGACCATCATTAATCCCCTAATTGTTCCGTTTGTGATTATAAAGTTTACATCGCAGTAATTTGTCAAACGCTACAATAATTGTTCGCCGCATTCGAACATCTGCCGTAATGTTACTAAACACAATTAATAATTACGGTGTTGCCACATGAAGGGGTAACGCGACGCGACTCGACCTGGTCACACTAAATAAACTCACAAACAACGCGTGAAAAATCATTAAAAAACAAACTGTTTACACGCCATGACTGATCGCGTTAATTTTTATTTTTTAACCCTCGCGAGCTTACGTGCTCGTTCTTGTACGAAACTTACCAAGTTTTGTCTGAATATTGTGCAGGAATTCGGATCTTATTTCTGTGTACACAAGAGTGAATGTCAGTCAGTGGTTTGTATGTGAAGTGGTTTGAATGGTGGAGTGGGAGAAGGTGGGTGGTGTAGAGTGTGTGGGGCGGGGCCCCGGTGCGCGGGGCGGGGCTCGCGCGCGGCCGCGGCGGACTCCTTAGTTGAGCGAGAGCGGCTCGCGATGCCGCACCACAATGAGCCCGCCGCACAGCTTCGCGATCCGAGACCTGCTGCCCGAGGCGTCCTCGCGCTCGCCCTCACCCTCCGACACCGAGCTCGACGTCACCGGCACGCACACCCCGCCGCCCTCCTCCTCCGCCACGCCGCCGCCGCACAAGAACGAGAAGCCCGCCTACAGCTACAACGCGCTCATCATGATGGCCATCCGCAGCAGCCCCGAGAAGCGGCTCACGCTTAACGGCATCTACGAGTACATCATGAAGAACTTCCCCTATTACAAGGAGAACAAGCAAGGTTGGCAGAACTCTATTCGACACAATCTCAGTCTGAACAAGTGCTTCGTGAAGGTGCCGCGGCACTACGACGACCCCGGCAAGGGCAACTACTGGATGCTGGACCCGTCGTCGGACGACGTGTTCATCGGCGGCACGACGGGCAAGCTGCGGCGGCGGTCGACGGCGGCGTCGCGGTCGCGGCTGGCGGCGTTCAAGCGCGGCGCGCTGCTGCACCCGATGTTCGGGAGCCCGTACGCGTCGCTGGTGGGGCTGTACCCGCCGCTGCTGTCGGCGGTGTACGGGCGGTACGCTGTGCCGGGCCCGCTGCTGCGCCTGCCGCCGCCGCCACCTGCGCCCTACCACCATCTGTACCGCCGCATGCAGGCGCTGGCCCCCGCAAGCCCCGAGCCCCCGCGCCCCGACGACGACCTCCTCAACCGCACTTGACCCCCGGGGGCCTCCCCAAGACTGTACCCAGACTGTGATAGTGAACTGCAAGTGTATACTACTCCCTGTATAAAGTGATAACACTATTTATTATTGACTTAATATATTATTATAATTTAAGAGGCTTAATATAAGTTATAGATGTCGCAATAAAATATGTATTGAAGTTTCGATTAGTACGCTCGTTTTAGTTTTATTAGTTCGACCTGTGTCGTTAGGCCTAACTGGTGTAGCGGTCTGCCTGTAGGCCTAAACCACTCGCCGGCACATGAACGTGCAACAGGTCGCCCCGAGTCAACAGTGCGCATTTTGTAAATACTTACGAATATAAATTAAAGATCATTATATAAATTATTTTACTTATAGTGTAGTTATACTTACTATTTCTGAGTTCATTAACATTTTCTAAAGCCTTTGAACGCCATATGAGTCACAGATGACCTCTAATTGCATAAAGTCGTATAAAAATCGTATGGGCAGTCAAAGTGTTGAAGCATTTTTTTCCAAATTTGTCGCAAAATATAAGCCTAGGTACTTTGGCTATGTAGAGACGATAAATATAGGCAGAATTTAGTACCTGTGACGTATTGACAGATATTTATATAATATAATAAAATACTTACATATGTCCTAGGGACTATAAAATACTTTAATAAGTAGCAACTAGTTGGATTTAATAAAATTGTAAATAGAAAATAAATGGTTATGTATAAGCATTTGAAGAGTTTTTATTATTTTATAAACATTTAATCTACTCAGAGCCTATTTCACGATCTTCAAGTAACGTTACTCACCAAGTAAAGTTAGTTTTGGCTCTTTCTTACTTTATATCAAGTGACAAAGACAAAACATGTGAGTATGTACTCGGGACGTTACTTGAAGATGGTGAAATAGGCAGTTAGTGTAATTTTATAAGATATAATACTTATGTTTTTAATATAGTTTTTAATTGGACTAAGTAAACATATTCATCATTGTGTTACTCTTGGTTCAGAAGCAAATTACACTATTGGGAATTTTATTATAATTAAATCATTGATGTTTTTCTTGAAGGGACAAAATTTTCCAATTTTTTTCAAAACTATCTTTTTAATAAGCTAATGTCGACTCCTAAATTTTTTTTGGACATACATTATAAGATCGTTTTCACCCTACAAAAAGTTTAACGGACATATTTAATATGGTTGAAGAAAATGTTTTCTCCATTAAGTATGTGACATATAAGTATTATTTCATACGATAGATAAGAAAAATCTATAGATGGTCGAAAAACTACGTCTTTAGTATATGATGCTAAAGTTTCGAGATTTTTGTTCAGTAAGACGGTTACTACAATTCAAATTACTTAGGTAAGTACAGTCAGCATCGGAAATCATTTTAATGACTTTTGAAGCTCAAAAGGCGATGGTAAACATTTTTCCACTATCACTGACATACCTAATGAAAAACTGATTGAGGATCAGACGCCATATTGTAAAGTAAGTACTTATATTAGCTTTTGAGAAGACTTAAAAAGAGTTAATTATTTGAAAGGATTCAATATCTGACCTTTGACGCTCAAAAGTAGAGAAAATTAGGTAAAGTATGGCTATGTATTAATTAAAAAAAAAAAAAACATTTATTTTCTTAGATATTCTCATAGATATAGTCGAAGAAGACCGCATTATAACGTATTTTCTCAGGTCGGCATAAAATTATCGATTAAAATAAACACATTTTTATAAGTATTTTCATTTTGTATGGAGAGGAGAAAATATATCATCTTCATTCATATCTTCTTTTTATTAAGATATTGAAAAAACAGAAGGAAATGGTTATAGCAGGTCCACACAATAGTTATTTATGGTACAAGCGAGGTAAGTTGATGATTACTTCCGAGGCGCTATTGAGGCCCGAGCCGTCAGGCGAGGGTCAGAAGATAGCCGAGGATAGTGATCATCAATACTCGCGTGTACCATACAACGTTTTTCAACACATTTGCGAAGAAATTATCATTTTTCGCTAATAAATAAACAGTTTTTCTATTCGCGCGCATCCAACACAACAATGGTGATCGGCCATAGATTAAAAGAATATACTTATTAAAAAAATAATCGAATGAATGAATGAATGGAATCGACCATAGACCTACCAAAAGTAAGGAAACATAGTTGAAGTTTGTTTTTTAAATGTATGGACACGATTTCTTTTTGGTATCGAAACTTTTTTAAAACTAAACAATTTAAAAAAAAATCTATAACTCACTAGTGAATCAAGCGTGTCATTATTCAACTGGTTTTGCACAAATAAGAGCCCCTTTATGAGCAAGTGTGTTGAAATAGTTATTTATGGTACAAGCGAGGTAAGTTGGTGATTACTTCCGAGGCGCTATTGAGGCCCGAGCCGTCAGGCGAGGGTCTGAAGATAGCCGAGGATAGTAATCATCAATACTCGCGTGTACCATACAACGTTTTTCAACACATTTGCGAAGAAATTATCATTTTTCGCTAATAAATAAACAGTTTTTCTATTCGCGCGCATCCAACACAACAATGGTGATCGCCAAAGACTAAAAGAATATACTTATTAAAAAAAAAATCGAATGAATGAATGAATGGAATCGACCATAGACCTACCAAAAGTAAGGCAACATAGTTGAAGTTTGTTTTTAAAATATATGGACACCATTTTTTTGGTGTCGAAACTTTTTTAAAAACAAAGCAATTTAAAAAAACAATCTATAACTCACTAGTGAATAAAACGTCTCATTATTCAACTGTTTTTGCACAAATAAGAGCCCCTTTATGAGCAAGTGTGTTGAAAAAAATATTGCTGTATGCCTCTGTACAAACGTATCCCCGTGTATCCTCCCTGGATATGTCCAGGGAAACACGGGAAATTTTGTTTGGAAAGTTGCTGCTCTACACCCCTCTTATAGACTAGATTTTAAAAACTCTTCGGATACTAGGAATTCAATTGACAGTGATGTAAGTAACTGCTGCATCTTACTGTGTTGGAAAACAGATATATATAGAGTAAAATCTACAAAACAAAATTCTATTTATACTTACAAGTGAAATTGGCAATTTTACAGTGGGAACATTTTAGATTGGTGTACTGATAAGATACAACCTAAGTACAGTATCATTCCATTACAATTCAAAGGCATCTCTGTACTGATGATATTAGATTAGTAAGTCTACTAAAGTATGTACAATGAAGAGGAATTGCCATGGGCCTAATGGTTGTTGTGAGCTGAACAAGGTTTGACAAACAACAAACATAACTTAGGTTGTTATAATATTTATAGTTAGGAATAATGAACATCATTTAACAAGAAGTAAGTGTCCTACTACTCGTAATAATTGCCTCCCTACACGCGTATTCAAATGAAAAATCAAAAAGTTTGAACGAGACGTTAAATTGACAAAATATAAAACAATTAGAAACAAATTAGAGTTGGTCGTCGTAATTAAACCAATAATTAACAATTGTTGTGTATTTTCATTATCGTAAACATGCCCGCGCCGCCGCTATAACATCGCTGACATATTACATTCTGTCGATGTTTATATTTTTAGGTCCGTCTCGATCGAAACCGCATAATTGCCACTTTTCAAATTCACAGATAATTAGGGTTGTTTACGGTGTAGCCCATTCGGTGCTTCCCTTTATATCACACGGCGACAATTAGCACGTTATATACGAGTTTTTAAATGTCGACCGCAACTAATTAATTACGTAACACAATATCGAACGGTGCCCATTCTCTATCAAAATTCCACCCAAAAACAATTTACAATCAAAAGAATATTTGTCTTAGCGGTGTTTATTTATAAGAATTGGCATTTAACACGTTAAATATTGAATCGTTAAAGTTAACGAGTGCGGTGTCACCGTCCAAACATTTACTGTATTTACGGACACACGCCGCCGACACAGTTTTTAAATATTTCACGTAACGTGTGTCACGGGCCTGTCGCAGTTCGCGATGTGGTTACAATGCGTGTCTGCACATCGCACTCCGCAGCCAACAAAAACATTTTGTTTTCAGTGGAAACGGCCAATAATCCTCGCGACACGGACCATCTCTCATTCGACACAAAACATCTTGCGTACACAAGAATCCTACCCCCGAATAAATCAATCGGCCATTTTGTGTGTGTATTCCCGCGCTTTTTCCCGACCGCAGACAATTAGGCGGGTGACAGCGCACCATAAACAAGAGGCGCGCTAATCCGCGGATTATCGTGAGCGGAGACATGCGGCGTGCATCCACCATTTCTTGTAAATAATTGTAAATCTACGTCAAAACGCAACGACACCTACATATGTTATGGGATTATTCGGCGTAGAATAACCCGTTTCAATCTGTTTTATGCGGCGCGATCGGTTCCGAAAGTGACGACTTCCCGCCAAAACGGCGGTGTTAATCTCTCCTTAAATATGGTAACACCGTGCACCTTACTTTTGGGAAATCGCCTCTAAATAAAGTTGACATCCCTCGTTTGTTTTGCTCTCCGCACCCTATTTTAGGAGCGCGTATAAATATTTAATGATAATTGACAATTTTATCGCATCAAAGAATCTATTCCACTGGCGAATTACCTACAAATTATATATGAAAATATACAACTATAGCAAATATTTGAAATTGGATTTAGTAATCCTTTCCAAAGTAAATCTTACAAAAAAGAGCAAACGAGTGTGTCCGCTGACAATCGGAGAATGGGGACAATCGGGTATATTTATAGTAAAGTCTATTTCAGATTCCTTTGTATGTGTGTTTGTCCACATTTAGTTTATTCATGTTTATTTGCTCACATTGCTGTGAAAGCGAATTAACCCTTTAAAGCGGATGTTTTTCTTACGTCGCACATTCTGAATGGGTTTAGAGTAAAACAAAATTTTGGGTAAAAGAAATATTAAATCGTTGTATTATTTGTAATATCTGTCCATTCATAATATTTTGTGAAAGCTGTCTCTCACATGCCGGACAATAACATCATGGTGTATTATAAAAAAAAAATATAGTCTACGAAATAAGGATATTCTTATTTTGAAATATTATTTTTGAATATAATAATATAACCCAACCAACAGATCTAAACTTATTTAATGTACTTATCAAAAACTATTAAATTTTTATACACACGCAGACCAGGATAAATATTGGTATAACAAACCAATATTTACTTCTCTGGATTGCCCCCCAGTTCTTTGTTTAATTAATCCCGTACTTTTAATTGTTATAATTCTGTAGAAACAATCACACATCACAAAGAAGGTTTTGACTTGTTATAATTACGATAGTGTTAGTCTCTGGTCGCCTGTCACGTCACTCCGTTTACATAAAGCTATCATCCAGAATAATGTACTCGTCTGATGTTTAATAACATTTTAACCGAAGCTTTTCCTAGAACTTTTGTTAGTATAACAAACTTACATGTATTTATAGGTCGTTTAGAGGAACAAGTGAATGCAGGTGTTGTGATTAATACGAGGTAATCGGTTTCGTCTACTTTGGTTGGTAGAGTTCGGATAGGGTTCAGGCTAGGTCTTTTGGAATATAGTTTTAATTTGCAGTTTTATCGTCGTTGATGATTTGTCTATAGCGTTAATGTTAGAATGAAGATGCGAGTTTTCACAAGAGTGACAAAATAAGAACTAACGTTGGCAAACTTAGTTATTGTTGCAGCAGCATGATGACACATTTGGTAATTAAATTAAGTGTACAGCGTTTGGTGGTTCAATTATAGTACTTATTGGTAGAATTTAAGAGAAACTTGTGTAAGATTTATGTTTATGAAATGACTATTATCCTAGTAATCGTATTAATTTGGAATTAGGCAGCGACAAGTGACATGTAGCCTTAATATAATTAGTTTCCTGAATCTGAGATCACTTTCAGTTCCAAACAAATTCATACATCACACAACTTACGTAACAATTGTAAACCACACTTCCGAACTCTGAATGAACCTAAACCCATGAACGTGAACTAGTTAAGTTTTAAAATAACGTAATCAATAAATAATCAGAGCAGTACATCTATAGTGCGCTAACAATCTGTGCGAGTGCGCGTTTGATCTCGCCGCGTTTGATGTGCCCGCCATCGGACCGACGGCACTGGAACGGTAAAAATTACAATAAACACACCATCTACACGAAACAAAGTCGGAAAATATTTATGTATCTACGTAAGAGCTGAAGTGGTGCGTCTACGTTGTTGCTAGGATAGCTATTTCCTGAAAACGTACCTAGGCGTGAGGAGAGTGGTCTGAATTGAGCTCTACCTGTAGACATTCTGAATCTGTAGTCACAGTATTATTGAAATATCGTTCTTGTAATGTTTCAATGTGTATTTTGTTCCTTTTAATTTTTTACAAACATTATTTATGCTATCTATGACTTTTACAAAATAATACAATTAAAATATGACTGAAAAGAGAGACTCTACTTTTTATTGATTTGACTCTACAACCTCGTTTTACTAGGAAAGGAGTTTTAGTGTAGAATTATTTGTAAAGCATAATTAGTATTACGTTATAAGTAGGATCAAATATTTTAATGTTCCTACTTTAAAATATTTAAACGTTCGAATACATACTGGTTGTTAAACACAAATACTTGAACTATTTCACGTTCCATTACACAGATAATAAATATTCAATAAAAAACGCAACCGAAAGTGAAAACCGATATGTTTGGATTTTTATTTTAAAACAAGTCTAACGTAAATAAACAGCTTTTATGGCAGAACAAACATACAATCAGATAAAATGACATTGTTTGGTGTAATTATAGTATCGGTGCGCGGGCGCACCCCGGCCGGCTTGAGTTACGGTTTATTTAGCAATATTTGTGTACCAATACGAGCAGTAATGCGATATTTTACGTGTAATTATCGTTTTTTATAATAACTTTAGTGATTTTGTTGATAAGCAAATATTGGAGCCGGCTTTTGTTTACGTGAGCAAGGACTTGGTCGTATGGCGCGGCTACGTACGGGACCCGTTTTCCGCATTTGGGAATTTCTTTATGCATACTGTTTTTTTTTTGCTAAACTTTTAAATGGTTTAATTAATACCCGTGTTCAATGTCTATCGATGATGATAAATTCAGTTTTTTGTATTTTTATTAAGTTTTTTTATATTAGCATTACGCACAAATGACCCAAGCTATAGTTGCGGAAAACTGCCCGCTTACAAGTGCAATATTTACATGTATATATATTATTATTTTTATTTATTTATTTATTTATTGACAGATATTTATATAAATAATATAATACATACTTATTATGCATAAGACCTAAGTATTATTTGTAAAAGAACAATAAACATATTTTTATTTATTTATTTATTGTACATAGTTATAAAGTATGTTCATACCGTTTAAAGTCCATGTCAGTATGTGTTCATAATTTAACAACCCAGTAGCCATCACGTAACAATAAGCTGACGTCACTTGGCCAAGCCGTGTAAGTATCTGGGGGCACGGCAGTGCCCCCCGCCAAGTCGAGCGCGAAGCAAACACTGCCGTACCATCCTTTACAGGAACCCTTTCGCCGCATTTTCAGGCCCCTAATTGACAACCTCTGGATAAACCCAGAACGCTGAAATTTTCGTCATCCAGTAAGCTATACAATCACATACTTAAAACAAAATTTCAAGTCTGTAGGTCATTTAGTTCCCAAGTTAAGCGAAAGCAAAGTTTCGCATTTTAGACACTCACTCACTCACTCATGATCATCAAAATAGAACTAGTACTTCCCATAAACCTAGAGAGCTGAAATTTGGTACAGAGTTAGGGTTTAATGGCCACATAAAGGGAAAACTATAAAAACTAGGATAATCGGGAATTATAAGGGAACGGGAACGGGAATTGTAACTCAAGAACGGCTGAACTAATTTGGCTGAAAATTGGTGGGGAGGTAGCTTAAAACCAGGAAAAGGACTTACGATACTTTTAATCCCGAAATTCCTACGGGATTGGGAACGGGAATTTAAAAATCAAGAACGGCTGAATTGATTTGGCTGAAAATTGGTAGGGAGGTAGCTTAGAACCAGGAAAAGGACATAGGATACTTTTAATCCCGAAATTCCCACGGGATTGGGAACGGGAATTTAAAAATCAAGAACGGCTGAATTGATTTGGCTGAAAATTGGTGGGGAGGTAGCTTAGAACCAGGAAAAGGACATAGGATACTTTTAATCCCGAAATTCCCACGGGATTGGGAACGGGAATTTAAAAATCAAGAACGGCTGAATTGATTTGGCTGAAAATTGGTGGGGAGGTAGCTTAGAACCAGGACAAGAACATAGAACACTTTAATCCCGAAATTCCCACGGGAATGGGAACGGGAATTTATTACTCAAGAACGGCTGAACTGATTTGGCTGAAAATTGGTGGGGATGTAGCTTAGAACCAGGAAAAGCACATAGAATACTTTTAATCCCGAAATTCCCACGGGAATGGGAACGGGAATTATAATTCTAGAACAGCTGAACTAATTTGGCTGACAATTTGTGGGGAGGTAGCTTAAAACTATTTATGTATAGATACTTTTTATCCCGAAATTCCCACGGAAACGCGAACGGGAACTACGCGGGTGAAACCGCGGGGCACTTAATAATATAATACTACTCCTAAAAAATAAGTGTGTCAAATAAGAAAATCTAATAAAATAAATCAATATAAACAAGTTTTAACAAAAAGAAATGAAATCCCACCAAAAACATTCTGTAAAAAACTAGCCAAGTCTCGATGGAGCTGCTTGTTTAACTCTAAAAAGTAATGAAATCTAGACAGACTCGTGCCAAGTCTAAGGTTCCTTACTGCGATTTCTTTATTATTATAGTTAATGTTGTGTGACTTGGCCGTTGAAGGGTACACATGTATGTACACAAGGGTACAAAACTAGGTGCTCCATGACGCTATTGCACCAATCTTAAAAAATCCAGAACCTATCCATGGACGATAGAAAATTTGCTTAATTATAGCCACTTGAAAAATGTTGATTCAATATCCAGTCAATTGTAGGCTTGATAAAGCTGCGTATTTTAATAATGTTATAACATTACGTGTAAACAAAATTGACATGTACCCACTACTAACCTTTTAAACAATGTTCAACGGCCAAGTCACACAACATTAACTATAATAATAAAGAAATCGCAGTAAGGAACCTTAGACTTGGCACGAGTCTGTCTAGATTTCATTACTTTTTAGAGTTAAACAAGCAGCTCCATCGAGACTTGGCTAGTTTTTTACAGAATGTTTTTGGTGGGATACTGTATACAGAGATGAGGCACTTGTGTACCGCAGACGGTCCATATTGAATTAGATAGTGACCCCGCGATGAGGTTAACTCGTCTAATTGGACCTAGTGGCCACTTAGAGGGGCTCGGGGCTCCGGGGGCGGAGGCCGACATTTATACCACTTGGATGTATGTAGAGATGTGAATGTGGAGTTTTAGTTTGAGGTTTGGTGAGGTAATTGAAGAAAGAATCTTCTGTTATTGTAATTTAGTTGTAAAGTGACTTTATTTTAAACGTTTACTACATACTTATTTACTCATCATCATCACTGACATCATTAATGAAGAGAGGCCTTGCAGGGAAAATGTTACATACTGATACTTTTTTTAATACATAGTTTTCACACGCAAAAAGGACCCATATAACTTAGATACATAGTTTTAATTCTGGAATGTTTTATACAAAAGGGCAGAATTTATACAAAATTAATAATGTGTTGTTAAGTACAGTTCTTTCTTAGGGTTTGTAAATTCTTTGAAGAAGAACTCTGATATCTAAAAGTCTGTTCAATAGGTAACATACATACACCTAAATAATTATGGTATATTTTTACTTAAAACTTTGTAGCAGTTTGTCAACATGCCGGTCACCGTGATGGTGTCAAAAGATAGGAAACAATAATTGTTGTCGGTCAATATTCATAATTGGATGATTTGGTGCGCCACTCGGAGCCATTAGCCTCCCTACTGCACGTAAACTCATCTCCGGAGCCAGGGGTCGTCGACAGTTTGCCTGAGTAGAGTCCTTAGGGAGAGCATAGGAACAATCAAAAGTTACGAACTATTATATTACTTACTTATATGTTAATAAAGTACTTAATGATCTTAAGTTTTCGGAATAATTTCAAAATGTTAGTTAGTAAATTGGATTTGGCTCTCAACTCATATGACATGGAAAATGGATTATCAACTTAGTGGAAAAGCTGAAATTAGAAGAAAGGAGTTTAGACCGTATTTTTCTTTGATTTTTCTTTTCGACAAGTGTAAGTTTACTTGCACATCATTCATCTATCATCCAAATGTTATCCACCCCTGTTTCTCCGGTCAGAAGCCCGCATGCACCACTAATGTAACCACTAATATTATAATTGTTACGCTGTCCGTTTGTCCGCGCACTCTGTCCACACCCCTACGTAACGACCCTTGCTTATAAACTTAAAACACTTTATTTTTAAACTCTAATAGATATGAGTTGGTTTGCATATACTTATAAGAAATATTTTTCCAAATTGGTCCAGGCGTTATCAAGTAATCGGTGAACATACATAAAAAAGGTTCAGACGAAGAGAACCTCTTAATTTTTTGAAGTCAGTTAGAAATAAGTATCCTACTACTACCTCAGAGTAACTACGTATAGTTCAATATACACAACAAGAGTAGTGATCACATCTATTCCGCATATCAGATGTGTTAGAGAGATTTTTACCCTGCCATGGATTCAAGTAGTGGATTTCCGTCAAGTTTACATGTACCTTGGAATCAAGGGCCAGTCATAGAATCTTAAAAAAACTTGTAATGTGTCTAGCAGTTCGTAGATAGTAGTTCCATATTCATAAAATAATTTAATCGTTCGTATTTGTAAGGAAGCCTGACCAAAACAAAAAGGTTAACAGAAGGGATACATTCTAAATTATAATTTGATTTCAAGCCGTAAACTTAACAAATTACAACTATTTTATAACTTTATTCGTTTAAAACTTGTGATAGCAGTGAGGGCGGCGCATGCGGTCAAAGGATTCCTCAGAGTTACGATATTAGTTACTATAAACATGGTTTATGTGCTGTGGGTGATTCAATTATGATCCGTTACCGACACGATCGTCCGTTAAATGGAGAGTTTGGTGGAGATGGACCCAGTGCAAGTTATAGGAACAAGAGAATGTACAGGGTGGCCCAAATAGAACGGCCAGTGGGGGGAAGTATAAAACTCTAAGAGGTACAAAAATTTCTTCTTAGGAACTATGTCATCGATTTAATAAAAACTGCATTCATCAGACTTCCTCCCACTGACCGTTCTATTTGGGCCACCCTGTATAATTTGTTTCATTTTAAAAGTAAGGACTGTCTTCTGAGTTAGTAGTTGTACTGATGTTATGTTAAAGTTTAGTAAGATCACACTGCACGGCGAATACCACTCTCCACAATACTCTAGTCCACAAAGACACTAGTACAGCGAGGAATAAGCTTGATAACCACGCATATCCTACGTGTTGGTGATCTGTGAAAATAGCAAACATGCATCACTTGACCCAGGGCATTTCCAATAAATCATAATAAAAATAAAACAAAAAGAATTTTAACTCTTGTTTAATATCCAATGTTCTTTACAATGATTTAGTGTATCTCACTCAACAAAAAAGCATTGTTTCTTGTAATTTGTACCACATCCAAAGTTACCCCTTTCCCTATTGGTCTGAGCGTCGTGTCATAATGTCAGCGACGGCTACCACGGGTCAACAGACACTGGTTATTAATAACAATCAATTTTATCACTCGTAAATCAATATCAATTAGATTTACTCTAACTTTTATAATTGGTTTGAACATCGACCTGGTTTGATCTAGAGATTTATTTTGATTTATACCTGTTTTAAAGATAAGGGTACCTAATTTATCTAGTAGATATTTCCCTTAATCTGCTGAGAATACTCATTTTTATTGGATTCATGGCTAGTTAAAACTCTGATAGCCTGGGAAAGCTGATAAAGCCAATTGTCAGATTAATTATGTATTTATTTGTATTTTTCTTTCATTCATTTTGGAATATTCACTATCATTGCCTCATCACCTTGTATTTGTAAATCAAACCGCCAAAACATAAGCAAAAGGCCAACATTGTATAAGTAATAACCAATTAGATATACGGGTCCATTCCGTACCAATTGAGGGTACAATGGCGTCTGGAGCGCTCCTGGCTATTGTCAGCTAATTATATTAAGGACGAGATCGTGGTCACTCATTCAACGACGGATCAACAGTTCAGATGCTTTGTGCTACTTTGTATCGCTATTGTTATCATTCATAATCATGTTTTAGTTCATTTCGCTTCGTCCCACGGTTTTACACGTACCTAACGTTTGTGTAAGTACTCAATGTTTATATCATTGAGAATATATTGTGTAGATATGAAGATGTTGCAATGACTCTGTACTACGTTATTTTGAAACATATTCTCTTTAAAAAATGTATTGAAACGTTTTGAACTTCGAATTGCGCAGTGCGACACAGAGCGGGGAGATCAAATTCAAGAAGTTGTATAGATAAAGCCAGCGACCAACCTGGCGTGCTGGTGGTGCGATTTTCGTACAGATTTCAGTGAAGATTTTAACTTCATACTTATTACAGATAACCGAAGAGATAATATAATCTTCAGCAAAATAAAATAATTATTACGTAAAAAAACTTTAGACATAACGACGAATAAATCAGTCAACTTTAATAACTTGAAATTAGAGCGTCCATCTCATAAGTGTTAATTCAATAATTTGTATCACCAGTGATCCCCCCTGTTGACCCTCGAGTCCATTCCCGGTCCCGCATTCGGTTTACAGGAGTCGGGAAGATATAATTTGTAAGTTGAAGTATAAGGAATAGCGTATAATGAGTGTTCACTAAAATCAGCTACCTAATTATTTTTTGTACGGAAACCAAACTTTTAAAAATTGAATTGAAATATTTTACTGATGAAATTATATCCCAGGGCTACCTTGGGGGGTCAATTTTCAGGTCACATAATACTGATTATATAGAACAACGACTGAAAACAGGTTATGGAGTGTATAAATTATTCTGAATGATTTTTTTTATTTCTGCATCTAAAGTAGCTAAGTAGGAGTTGCAAGTTCCACATTGCTCTCATGATATCTCACCGAAACAACATGCCTTATCTCACAATCAAAGTCATTAGTTTAATAAAATCAATCCACTGCATCCCCATCTCTACATTCCAATCTTTGGAAATTGTTAATATTAACGGAATTGGTACAAATAGAGGCGGGTTTGATTCCCGGTTTGTGGATACAATAACACGATTATTGTTAATGTTATGATGCGGGATGTTTGTGGTACATTTACTTCGTTTTGAGGACATTTTGTTGCTTTTCAATGTGCTAATGGATTTAACTGTTTTGACATTGATTTTCTCAGTTCTGTATTTAATTGATGGTGGCTGTCTGCAGTCGGGGTGCGTGGGAAATGAAATACTAGCGGAGAGTTAGACGGTTGTTCTGGCTGGGTTAATTTAACATTATGCATTTTTAGTTTATAAGTTAGAAGTGGCTCAAATTTTGGAAAACATCTTGATGAGATTTTTTTACTCCATCTACTTAGTAATATTACAAACTTCACTAATTTATTTTATCAACTACTTATGGTAACTGACCCCTAAATACTTTCTTCATTTGTATCTATGGTATCGAACACATGCAAACCATGCAAACTCACAGCCAGACACTGCCAAACATTTCTGAATTGCACAAATTTTCACCTCACAAGGGAATCAAAGCTATAACTCTAGCATGGCAGCATTTATCATATGTTTGTGTGGCAATGTGAGTGCTATTACAAATGAATACTTATCCAGTAGGCCAGTCCCTTCCTCGGGATGTTACGTAACTACATGAAGGTTTGTGTTCCAACAACGAGATAATTGGTGTTCTCGTGGGTAATTGTACTAATTGTATTAACGAGAAGGATGTGCTGCTATACACGTCGGACACCCGACACCCATCGCTGGGACCACCGGCGGACCTTATTTACTTGATTAACCCTAATTTCGAAAATAATTGGAGTTTCTTGAGATGCTTGTTGATGAATGTTTAGGTTTAAGCTTGTAATGTAGTAGTAGTGGTGGTGTTGGTGATAGAGTAAAACACTGGATTCCAATTTGAGACTGCATGTTTATTAAAAAGTAACTCCCTTTTATAGGAGCTAAAGTAGTTACAATGTAGTGGGGTGTATGACGGCTGTTTGACATAAAAGGCTTATCTGTAATCCATATTAGATAAGAGCCATATTAAATAGTTTGTTTATATTATTAATTTTAATGCTTATTTTCCTTATCTGTAAATCAACGTCACACATTCTTTATACGTAATGGCTCGGTCATACACTACATCTTCCCATTTTTTTTTGAGTCAAAAATTGAGATTTTCAAATTTTTGGCTTACATACAGTTATTATTAATACAAGTGATACATGTTGATTACAATTATTCTTAGTTGACATAAAAGTATTGATACACATCGATACATACAGTTATTACTAAAACAAGTTATATAATATGTTGCACACTACACCTTCCCGTTTGCGACATATTCTACAAATTTTACCATACCACTAAATTTTACATAATATATCAAGTTTGAACTTATATTGCTGACATTGTATTAACACATCCGTGTTTATAAAAATTGTCTGATATTAACATTTTCTAAAAAAAATCATTTATTTCTTCACATGGGTATCTTTTTCTGTATTTCTTCGCTTTTTTTTTTGTATTGGTACTAAGTTTTTAATATCAATATTAATTATATGAGTCGGATAGTAACGTATGTTCATATTATTTATTCAGAAAAGGACACTGCTACTTCTTGATATCATGATAACATATGGAAATCTTTTAATATGATTACTTGATCATATTTATTTTATTAACACCTTTTTTATATAAGAATATTTCGTTATATATTCTTCACCATAATAGTGGTCCTTGCCACTTATTTTATTACCTCTTGAACTAGCTCTTTAATTTTTATTCATTCACTATATCATTTATTGAGTCTAGTTCTTTTTAATTGTTACCGAATTCTCTAATTCTAACACTGCGAAAACTCGTTTCAGCCATGATCTAGTAATTAGGATTCATTGTAACTATTCAATAAGGTGTATTCATAAACCATTATTCCATAATTCTATTATTCCATATTTTGATATTTTTAGTGCCGTTTCTCAATACGTTTTATCTCACAAACTTTGAATTTATTTTCACATTGAATACTTTCATATATTTTCCGATTATTATTTTAATATTGAAACTTACTTACTGTTCTTAACTGAATTTCTTTTAGGTACATACACTTTAACACTGATTTTTGGAACACTTGTTTTATTCACATCACTTATTTTGAAAGCAGGTACGGATTTCACTCGACGTGGTTTTGTTTCGCTGTACTTATGTATATGTTTTCTAACTCGGTTGACACTCGTGTAACTTCTTGAGAATGCGATAATGTGATCGCATTTGTCTTATTAGTTGTATCTTGAAAAACGGTATGGTCGATGGTAGGTTTGTGTTAGCTGTGGTTATCAAACCTGGTTTGTAGTCGCTGGTGTTCGGGAACGATGCGTCTTTTCCTTCATGTTCTTTCGCTTCTTCGTGGTTCACTTTTTACTTCACTTTTTTTTTTACTTAGTTGAACGGATTAATACTTTTTGGCCCAGCCCACAGCACAAGCAAGCACAGACAAGCCTGGCTGCGGGCCATGGCAGGGTCGCCATGTAATGTAATTGGTGGTATTGGTGGTAGAGTAAAACACTGGATTCCAATTTGAGACTGCATGTTTATTAAAAAGTAACACCCTTTTATAGGAGCTAAAGTAGTTACAATGTAGTGGGGTGTATGACGGCTGTTTGACATAAAAGGCTTATCTGTAATCCATATTAGATAAGAGCCATATTAAATAGTTTGTTTATATTATTAATTTTAATGCTTATTTTCCTTATCTGTAAATCAACGTCACACATTCTTTATACGTAATGGCTCGGTCATACACTACAAGCTAAATCTGATGATGAGTTAGTTGCGCTATTTACTAGAGGTCTAATTTCATCGAGCTATGTTGATTATTTGATGACTTGTTAAACCTAAGGCAGAAAGAAACGTAAACTCAGATCTTCGTAATTTTAAAGTGCACGCTTCACAGCACAGGTAAGTAAGAACGTAAAATTGACGAAATTAGAGCAAATTCAAATTTTCGAATTTTGTTTCGCCCAATTACACGAGTTTGTCTAAGGATTGAATCAGATTTTTATTACGAAAGATACCTACTCCCATCAACATTTGACAGATCACACCATCAATACACATTTCAGGAATTATACAAAACCTTGTAACGTTTAAATTTGAACTTTATGTTTCAGGTATTGAGGTTACTTTTGAACTGTTACAGTAATTGCTAAGTGTTTTGTAATTAATGTAATCTAAGTAAAGGGCGCGAGTTTGAAGATCAAAGTGTTTGATCAATCTGACGATTTTTATACAAAGTGTACATATTGACTTGGTCCTTTAGATTGAAATTAATCCCATGTTATGTTACAAATAGAACTCGAAGAATTGAAGAATCAATTGAGCACGACTCTGATTCCTTTTTGGATGTTTCTGTTTATTTCTAAACCAAGTACTTATATAAAACAAGGTTCAGTTAACGAAAAAAATATCGACCCGATTTGAAAAAAGTGTTGCATTGTATAGCCCATTTATTGAAGGCTAATTTTTCATCAACGTGGGGTATACAGCTGAGTGAATATCCCGGCGCCTAAATTTGCGTGGCAACTATGAAATCGGTACTAAGAAATATAGTTATAATGTTTAAAACTTTTTTTTTGGTTAGATGAAATAGTCACCTATGTGAGGCACTAAATATTTCATTACTGGGATTAATAGGTACTCCGGAAAAAAATGTTAAACCTCGAAATCTTTCATCGCCGTGTCTGTCCACAACTCACCTTGATGTGTATTATACCTCCTTGGTGAAAACCTATTGGTTGAATACATTGAAACCTAGTTTTATATGATACTTGGATAGTAAAGGTATTGTTACGGAATACACTTAATCAAATATTTAAACAATACAACGAATGGTTACTAGAAAAACTCAACGTCGATTTGTCCCAGAACTTCCTTTCATCGCCATGTCAAAAACATTTTTAAACATATTGTTCCACCTAAAGACTTGCGTCTCCTTCTCTGTGTGCTAAACGTTGCCCAATAGTACCGCCTCAGTGCTCGACGTGGAAGGACGTGTCCACGTGCCTGCGTTTTCAAGCTATAAATGTAAGTGTATCCCATTTTTGTTACTGGATATTTTTTCTTTCATCGCCGTGCATAGGTATAACTTCTATTTGAACAAGTTTATACTCTTGATTGAGCATTTGATAGAATGCCCATACTCTTCTGTTTATTTGTGAATTGTTTAGTTCATAGGATACCTAATAGATTTTATGTAATTTTAAATTTTCGACTCGTTTCTCATCGCCATGCTTTCATTTCCGTGGTTTCCATAGCAAATATTTGCTATGGCAATGAAAAAAAAGACACGGCAATGAAAAAAATTTCATTGCCGTGTCTTTTAAAACAAATTACTTTCATCGCCGTGGCCAAGTCTTTCATTTCCGTGACTTATATTTTCATCGCCATGGTATGATTGGGCAAGGAAAACATATTTACCTGTGATACAGTGTACCGAATACTGACAGTACAGTACTCGTCAAGTAATATCTCTACAATACGACAAAAGACTTAAGTAAAGACTTATAAGTACAGTAAATAACTCATTTGTATTTACTGTACTCCTCTAGCTCATTTTCTTGATTTCTTAAGATCGTGTCCGTTCTGATGCACTTTAATGGAGTCGTGTACCAGCCGTTCCACTCTGCTCTGTCTTCGGCTCTTCTCAGAGCTGGTAATTGAGAGCCCTGTTATTGCCTTGATCAGGTTTGACCAACGGGTAGGCCGGGTAGGTCTACCTTTCCCGCTACAACCAGCTTGTCCAGGCTGTATGACCGTTGTAGCTCCAAATGTGACCAAAGTAGGTCAGGACTCGTAGGTAACATATCGTAGACAGTCTTGTTTTTACGTCAATAGACTTATTCGTACATCTCGCTGATAACGGTATGTGTGGCATCCTTCTCCAGCACCACATCTCGAAAGCCTTAATCTTTTTTTGATCTACAGCGCGTGGATAGACCAGGACTCACAGCCGTATAGAAATATCCAGAATACCTGAGATCTAATTAGTCTCATCTTTGTTACGTTTGGAGATGGTTTGGATATTCCAGATTATCAACATTTTGCTTATTGCTTGCCCATCTCCACACAAATTCGAATCTCTTTCTCGCAGCCTCTCTGATTACGGATCGTCCAGCCTAGGTATACAAACTTGCTCATGAATTCCAGGTTTGACAATTCTCCTGTGCGTGTGATCTGTTCAGCTCGGCAGTGACCATAACCTTTGTCTTCGACTTGTTGACCCAAAGTCCTACTGTCTCGGTTTTGCGTTCTACTCTGCTGAACGTTTCAGCAAGTTCGTGCTCAGAGGATGCGGCCAAAGTAGTGTCATCTGCATATCAAAGGTTGCTGATCTTGTTCCTGCCAACAGTAATGACTCCCTCCCACCCTTTTAAGGCTCTCCTACTTATATAGTTTCTGTAGTTATCATGGTTATTAGCACTCAAATTATTATGATTATACAGCGTTGAAATATTTCGAGTTTCCGATATTTCAACGCTGTTGCAAGCGTCATGACCACGGATGAACTCTCCTACTTATATTTCGTATATCCTATACTATTCGCCATAGATGTTAAATAGAAAAAGGAACTCTTTTTCAGCCTGCTCATTTGGAATGATATGCAACATAATCTTACTGGCATGGGATATAAGTGCCACAGTCCGGTAGGGTGCACATTTTTTTTTTACCCAGAATAGGCTTGCACTTGACTGTAACAAACCTGATGGAAAGCGATGATACAGTCTAAGATGGAACGTGCTCACCTAGAAGGTACCTATTGACTCGCGACTTAAAAAGACCCAGATTGGATGTTTAATTTGTATGTTCCAGTTTCGGAACAGAGAAGCTGTGCAGGGAGTTCCACACTCTCGCTATTATATATATAAAGGTGGACGCGAAACGCTTCGTGCGAGCTTACGGAACATCTACCATGTATGGGTGACGTTTATCGGTTTCCCTGCTCATTCGGTGGCAGAACGGAGATGGGGGAATTAAGCGGTGTAGTTCCGATGCGCACTCTCCAAAATGTATCCGATAAAAAACCTATAGGCTAGCAACTTTTTGCCGGTGCTCAAAACACTGGAGTCTCGAGTCAACAAGGGACTGAACGAAATGAGCCTCTTGGTACGCTTCTCTAGGGACTCCAACCCCTCAAGTTTATATTTAGCTGATCCATCCTAAGGGTGCGAACAGTACTCCATGCACGACCGAACTTGTGCTTAATAGAGTAGGAGCAGCTGTTCTGGCGTGAAGTACCGTCGCACCCTTGAGAGGACGCCTAGCTTTTTTGCAGCCAGTTGAGGGTTGAGGTTATAGGTAAGGATACACTCCGGAAAATAGGAGCCAGTTCGAACAGCGTCTTTCTTGTGGAGAAAAGACTCGCCTGGGTCTTCAAGGCATTGAACTTGATCAGATTGGTATCGCTCCAATCGGAGACTGCCCGAAGGGAAAAGTTCGTGTGATCGACCTAGCCTCTCTTAAATACTGTGTCTCGGCCGCACTAGCACGCGGGATGGATATGTAATTCTCTACAACTGTGCAATCATTTGCATACTCATAGGTTCTGGGCTTTGGCAGATCATTGATATGCAACAGGAAAAGTGTTGCAATGAGTGAAACTAACCCTTGGGAAACACCGGCATTAATCGCCATTTGATCGGACGAGCATCCATCAAGAACGACCCGTATCGATCGATCCCGCAAGAAGTCCGATATCCACCCACACAAACTAACAGGCAGACCATATGATGAAAGCATGCTTATAAAGCACGTAATTTTGTGGACCCCTTCTTGAGCAGGGGGTTCAGAAGCGATTCTTTCCAATCTTTAGGCCATATATCATAGGGGTTTTATGTTAATCTTATAAAGAAATTCGATCAATTATTATCATTCGATGTGGCGTAGATAACACGTCTGGGGGAGTATGCCTCTCCTTCTCGGAGACGGGCGTGTATATATTGTATGTTAGGATAATATAATACTCATGTCAGTATATAAAAAAATTGTTTTATGTATGGATTTTCATTTCCGTGGTGATTCTTTCATTACCGTGGGACAGTTCTTTCATTGCCGTGGACGCTTGTTTCATTGCCGTGCACGCATGTTTCATCGCCGTGGCATGAAATTTTTAAACTTGTGTTATTCGTTAGTTTTTTAAGTAATCAGCTTGATAATAAGCAAGAATACATACATTATCAAGAAGTATAATAAACGCTAATTATTTTTGAAAAAATCTTAAAAACAAAAAAATCCACGGAAATGAAGATTTTTGGGGACTTGTTGAAATTCACTCAGCTATTGGATGAAAATACGTGAAAGACGACGACTCAATCTTACCTGCATTTTAAAGTACTAGATAAGATTGGGTTTTGCATTAAAGTTTTATAGCCCGCAGTCCCAGGATCAAGACAAGTGGTGGTGTGTGCGCGTGCGGCCGTTTGATGTGGCCGATGTTTACGCTGCGTGCGCGTCTGTGTTTGCTATTAAACAAACACTGATTCGCGGCCAATACACCAACATTGGATCCAACATCCGAGGATTTGTAGCACAGACGGTAAAATTGTTTAAATCCAAATTTTTGTTGTTGTAAGAATTCGCGACTTTCAATTTTAATCAATATTTCAATGGATATTAAAGTTACCACTCTGATCTAAAGGATCTTTCCCTGGCTATAGGTATTTTCTTTAGTAGAAGGAGCTCCTTTTTGCAAAATTACAGCGACTGAAATGCAAAACAATTGTTACGAGTATATATAAATCATGCTTTGACTAATGTTTGTAAAACAATCCTACTAATATTATAAAGGCGAAAGTTTGTATGTATGGATGTTTGTTACTCTTTCACGCAAAAACTACTGAATGGATTTTAATGAAACTTTACAATAATCTTGCTTATACATCAGAATAACACATAGGATACTTTTTATCCCAAAATTCCCACGGGAACGGAAACTACGCGGGTGAAGCCGCGGGGCGCTGCTAGTTACTTAAATAATCCTACCAATTACGTAAACTTTGAATCAAACTTTAATCGTAAGGTTTGCTCCAACATCATCGAACATTCGAGACATTGGCCAGAGAGAGCGGTGTTTATTGGTAGTTCCTTCAGTTTAGTCCAATGAGCGATATTGTATGTAAACAACACTATTCGGGTTCTACGTTCAGCGTCGTGGCCAAGTCACGAGAGCACCGGGTAGTCAGAATTCTCTAGTCCAGGATTTAGACTAGGGAATTCTGCTACACTGTGGACGAAATAAAATGCACCGTTCTGTACTCCTGACTTGTTTTGACGAAAGCATAATACATATTTAAAATAGCATTTATTCATGATGGTGACGACAGATATAATTTTTGAATTTCAAAATACCTCTTCCATGAATGCAGTTCATGTCCAGCGTTTTTATTTAATGTTATATTAATTTTACCTTCAATTATTATATTTTGTTTCATCATTTTCCTCATTCGAAGGTGACCCATGAACCGACTCAGTACAATAATTAAATTCGTAATCCCGCTGGTATCTTACACAATGGGTCATGTCGGCACTCCGTATTCCACTTTGAAGTGCTTTTCTGGTTATTTACGTACTGTTTGTTTATTTTCATATTTGCGGTGGCCCAGAACCTCTTCTTATGAACTCGCTTCAACAACACTTTATAAATTACATCGTATTTTTAATTTACAAGTTTGACAACGGTTGATTAGTCATCATCGTGCACGGGAACACGATGTTCTTTGACGGTATATCAATTACATTTTGTTAAGTATACAAACATTACTTTTAGCTTTACTTGGGGTCAATATAGGTATTATGATTAAATTCAGCTGATGTGAAAATGTTGAATGTTTAAAAATCAAGTGTTAGGTACCCCAGCTCGTAAGGTTGATGTCTTAAAGAAGCCGCATATAGACCTTAATCCTTATTAATAATTAATACCACTTTGCCGATTATGTAAATGCATGATTCACGTGAGGAGAAACCCAATATGTGCCAATAGTTAATGCCGAGTGAACTGTAATCCCGTACATCAACCGTCATCATCAGATAAGCCGGTGCAACGTGAACCGATTGTGCATTTATTGGGCATCTAAAGAAGGAAATTCAGTTTAAGGTTATAGACGGTCAGTTCGTTTAATCTTTTTGCACTCTTTTCTAATCTTTGTCCAAGTTTTGTATAAATGTAGTGGTTTTATAGCTTCATATTTTGTGAATATTTTAGATAATGTTTCAATAATTAGAATTCTCGAGAAAGTAATCATGACTAGCTCAGGAAAATTGCGTATGTAACACAGGCGTCCTGCGTTGTATTCTTGATAAGGATCATCTGTCTGTCAGGTAATCGTCTTGTATTTTTTTATTCGAACATAGTAACATACTTAGGTTTTGAGAACAGAGAGAGGTTTTAATTGAATCAGTTTCTCTGTATCCGGAATATAGTGAAATTCTTTTCAAAAATCTCGAAGCTTATGACGTTATTCGAGGAGGATGTATTATCAGATCGTTAAAACGTCTGTAAACTTGTAATGGTCCAATATTAATCAAACATTTCGCAGTAACAGTAACATTTGGAATCTCAAAAACAAGAAACATTGAACAGAAATGATTAAAAATCAAAGTCAATAAAATATTGGCCATCTAAACAATTTATCCGACATAAAAGCGTGAAATGTATTTGATCTAATATTTTTAAACATTGGTTTTGATATCGTAAATGTGTCAATACAGGGCCGCGTGTGATGGATGCTTCCATGGGCCGCACATCAAAGGCAGGATGTTGATGGACCGACTCGCTGATCCAAAGATGTTATTACAGTTTTTGAGTAATCGTAACTGGTGTTTTGTGGGTACTTGTGTAATATACTATCCCACCAAAAACATTCTGTAAAAAACTAGCCAAGTCTCGATGGAGCTGCTTGTTTATCTCTAAAAAGTAATGAAATCTAGACAAACTCGTGCCAAGTCTAAGGTTCCTTACTGCGATTTCTTTATTATTATAGTTAATGTTGTGTGACCTGGCCGTTGAAGGTTACTACACATGTATACAAAGGTACAAAACTAGGTGCTCCATGACACCATTGCACCAATCTGTCGCCAGAACCGCTACCCATTGACGATAGAAAATTACCACTTGAAAAACGTTGATTCAATATCCAGTCAATTGTAGGCTTGATGAAGCTGCGTATTTTAATAATGTAATAACATTACGTGTAAACAAAATTGACTTGTACCCACTACTAACGTTTTAAACAATGTTCAACGGCCAAGTCACACAACATTAACTATAATAATAAAGAAATCGCAGTAAGGAACCTTAGACTTGGCACGAGTTTGTCTAGATTTCATTACTTTTTAGAGATAAACAAGCAGCTCCATCGAGACTTGGCTAGTTTTTTACAGAATGTTTTTGGTGGGATTTCATTTATTTTTGTTGAAACGTGTTTATATTGATTTATTTTATTAGATTTTCTTATTTGACACATTTTTTTCTTTTTAGGAGTAGTATTTTATTATTAAACGCCCCGCGGTTTCAACCGCGTAGTTCCCGTTCGCGTTTCCGTGGGAATTTCGGGATGAAAAGTATTCTATGTGCTTCTCCTGGTTCTAAGCTACCTCTCCACCAATTTTCAGCCAAATCAATTCAGCCGTTCTTGAGTTATAAATTCCCGTTCCCAATCCCGTGGGAATTTCGGGATTAAAAGTATTCTATGTTCTTTTCCTGGTTTTAAGCTACTTCTTCACCAATTTTCAGCCAAATCAGTTCAGTCGTTCTTGAGTTATAAATTCCCGTTCCCATTCCCGTGGGAATTTCGGGATTGAAAGTATTCTATGTTCTTCTAATAGTTTTAAGCTACCTCCCCACCAATTTTCAGCCAAATCAATTCAGCCGTTCTTGATTTTAAAATTCCCGATCCCAATCCCGTCGGAATTTCGGGATCAAAGGTATCCTATGTCCTTTTCCTGGTTCTAAGCTACGTCCTCACCAATTTTCAGCCAAATCAGTTCAGCCATTCTTGAGTTACAATTCCCACTCCCGTTCCCGTATAATTCCCGTTCCCGTTCGATTATCCTAGTTTTTATAGTTTTCCCTTTATGTGGCCATTAAACCCTAACTCTGTACCAAATTTCAGCTCTCTAGGTTTATGGGAAGTACTAGTTCTATTTTGATGATCATGAGTGAGTGAGTGAGTGAGTGAGTGAGTGAGTGAGTGTCTGTCTAAAATGCGAAACTTTGCTTTCGCTTAACTTCGGAACTAAATGACCTACAGACTTGAAATTTTATTTTAAGTATGTGATTGTATAGCTTACTGGATGACGAAAATTTCAGCGTTCTGGGCTTATCCAGAGGTTGTCAAATAGGGGCCTGAAAATGCGGCGAAAGGGTTCCTGTAAAGGATGGTACGGCAGTGTTTGCTTCGCGCTCGACTTGGCGGGGGGCACTGCCGTGCCCCCAGATTTACGCTTTATGATAGTTTACGTAATTTTGAAAAAATATGGTTACGTTTTATTTTCTGAGGTTCCTTTACTTTATTTCGTATTTTCTTTGTATCTTGGTTTTCATATAACATCTCTAGTAGTTGTTAATGCTCTTAGGCTAGGGTTTAGAATTTGTGCGCTCTGGGGTTCATGTTCTAGGAGTTTTGTGGTATTTTAGTTCATCACTAGCTGCCTTATTTGCGTTGCATTTTTAGTCTGGTTTAGCACTAAACCAAGTCTTACAATCAATTTTGAATACTGTCAAAGTGACAGATTTGACCGACAAGGTGTCAAATGTTTACCAGGTTTTGTTAAACCAGACTAAAAATGTAACGCAAATAAGGCAGTGTATGTTCTCCTAAGTTAAAATTTAATTTTGTTCAGCATTTTGATAGCATAGCTCCACCATAGAGCTCATCACCACCACCCTATGTGTATAAAATTCTAACTAGAATGGTATTTCTGACTAGATTTTCGTCGCTACACCATGTTCTACATAAAGATTATATTTTGAACCCAGATAAATTGTCAAGTAGTTATATTGCGTCTTCTTCAACGTTCGGAAATTAGCAGCACCTTACAATATTGACATTTATGACCAGCGAAAGAAACTTGGGAAAGTGTAATATGAACCCACCAAAAACATTCTGTAAAAAACTAGCCAAGTCTCGATGGAGCTGCTTGTTTAACTCTAAAAAGTAATGAAATCTAGACAGACTCGTGCCAAGTCTAAGGTTCCTTACTGCGATTTCTTTATTATTATAGTTAATTTTGTGTGACTTGGCCGTTGAACATTGTTTAAAAGGTTAGTAGTGGGTACACGTCAATTTTGTTTACACGTAATGTTTACACATTATTAAAATACGCAGCTTTATCAAGCCTATAATTCACTGGATATTGAATCAACATTTTTCAAGTGGCTATAATTAAGCTAATTTTCTATCGTCAATGGATAGGTTCTGGATTTTTTAAGATTGGTGCAATAGCGTCATGGAGCACCTAGTTTTGTACCCTTGTGTACATACATGTGTACCCTTCAACGGCCAAGTCACACAACATTAACTATAATAATAAAGAAATCGCAGTAAGGAACCTTAGACTTGGCACGAGTCTGTCTAGATTTCATTACTTTTTAGAGTTAAACAAGCAGCTCCATCGAGACTTGGCTAGTTTTTTACAGAATGTTTTTGGTGGGATTTCATTTCTTTTTGTTAAAACTTGTTTATATTGAATTATTTTATTAGATTTTCTTATTTGACACACTTATTTTTTAGGAGTAATATTATATTATTAAGTGCCACGCGGTTTCACCCGCGTAGTTCCCGTTCGCGTTTCCGTGGGAATTTCGGGATAAAAAGTATCTATAGATAAATAGTTTTAAGCTACCTCCCCACAAATTGTCAGCCAAATCAGTTCAGCTGTTCTAGAATTATAATTCCCGTTCCCATTCCCGTGGGAATTTCGGGATTAAAAGTATTCTATGTGCTTCTCCTGGTTCTAAGCTGCCTCCCCACCAATTTTCAGCCAAATCAATTCAGCCGTTCTTGAGTAATAAATTCCCATTCCCAATCCCGTGGGAATTTCGGGATTAAAAGTATTCTATGTTCTTGTCCTGGTTCTAAGCTACCTCCCCACCAATTTTCAGCCAAATCAGCTCAGCCGTTCTTGAGTAATACTTTCCCGTTCCCATTCCCGTGGGATTTTCGGGATTAAAGTATTCTATGTTCTTGTCCTGGTTCTAAGCTACCTTCCCACCAATTTTCAGCCAAATCAATTCAGCCGTTCTTGATTTTTAAATTCCCGTTCCCAATCCCGTGGGAATTTCGGGATTAAAAGTATCTTATGTCCTTTTCCTGGTTCTAAGCTACCTCCCCACAAATTTTCAGCCAAATCAGTTCAGCCGTTCTTGAGTTACAATTCCCGTTCCCATTCCCGTATAATTCCCGTTCCCGTTCGATTATCCTAGTTTTTATAGTTTTCCCTTTATGTGGCCATTAAACCCTAACTCTGTACCAAATTTCAGCTCTCTAGGTTTATGGGAAGTACTAGTTCTATTTTGATGATCATGAGTGAGTGAGTGAGTGAGTGAGTGAGTGAGTGAGTGAGTGAGTGTCTGTCATAAATACGAAACTTCGCTTTCGCTTAACTTGGGAACTAAATGACCTACAGACTTGAAATTTTATTTTAAGTATGTGATTGTATAGCTTACTGGATGACGAAAATTTCAGCGTTCTGGGCTTATCCCGAGGTTCTCAAATAGGGGCCTGAAAATGCGGCGAAAGGGTTCCTGTAAAGGATGGTACGGCAGTGTTTGCTTCGCGCTCGACTTGGCGGGGGGCACTGCCGTGCCCCCAGATAAATTAGTCTCAAAATGAATGCAAGGAAGCGTTTGTATAAATAATTGAGGTGTAATTACACGCTAGCAGGAAGTGTGTGGATGTTGTTTACGTCTCGGGCCCGCCTTTGATTGCGGACCTTTGATCTCAGCCCGTTTTCCTATTTCATCCCGTTTTTATATCTGTTAGTTCGTGTGGGGCTCATACTGTCCCAATTTAATTGCTTTAAGAGATTCTCATTGGTTTACTTTGGATTGTTACTTGTTCAATTCTTTTTTAACTGTTACTTGATTGTTGATTTATTTGTATATCAATTAGCAAACATATTAGCTCACCAATGGTTAAATATGTCGTCATCATCCGGGTTAGGTTAGGTTAGGTCGGCGTTCCAGTGTTTGCTCATCAGGATATTTGTAGGCCATCATAGATTACATTTCGTATCAGTAAAATCTATACATACACCTACACCAAGATAGTCACCACACAAATATAAGTACTTACTTATGTATTTATATGTTCTGCAGCCCTACATGATGACACTGACATTTGAGTATGTTAGTAGTCAAACAGCAATTGTGTTTTAGAATGGCAATGTTCGCATATCGGCGCTATTTCCTTTATTTCTTTTCTAAATAGCGATCTCCTTTATCTGTTAAACTCGTAACGTCAATCCGAAAAACCCTTACAAAACCTGCACCAAACGGCCCTTTTCATCAAGTGCCACTAAACTATTCATTAGAAAAAACTCTCCCCGTCTTACATCACTCAATCACAATATTAATATTTATTTGTTACAAAAGTTTCTCATGATTCGCCGTGTGACAACCGCGCGCCATTTCCACGCCAGTGCGCATGCCCGGCCCGCTACTGACGCGGACACACTTGACATGGGTACCACAGATCATCATCAATTTAAAATATAAAAGGTTTTTTTTTCAATTCTACGATTAAGCTTAAGAGGTAAATTGTTTGGTAGATTGGAAGATCTTATGATTAAAGCTTAATAATTTTTGTGTACATAATTATATTTAGATAAGATTTTTTCTTGAAATTGCCTAATTACGGTCATTTAAGATCACGAAGGACATTTATCTGTTTGGAATCTTGCAAGTGTATCAGTGGTCTTTAATTAGATGATTTAATTTTCAACTAGGATAAGGGAAAAGCACGCGAATTACGCAGTTTAGGGTTTAGGGATCAGTCAGTCAGTCAGTCAGTCAGTCAGTCAGTATTAAATAAATATAAAAAGAACTCTACAACAAATAACTCAGGAATCTACTAAATTAATAAATTATGGAATGCAATAGAAAAAGAAAATGCGTGAATAATAAAATAACAAGTATGTAACAATGTATTTACTTGTACAATAACAATAGTTCATTACAAGTCAAGTATTTGTAGATGGTTGTCGTGATAGACAGACGGACGGAAACGTTTTCCGTGTTACTTCACTATTTATAAATATTTTCTTGGCGTTTGTTGATTGATCGGCCAGTGTTGCCCTAATCGCGGTGTTTATCAATATTTTATTTTACACTTACTTTATTCTGTAATACATACCTTTGTAGTAAGTACTCATGAATACAACATTCACAAAAAAAAAGAAAAATAGCTTACCAAATTTTGTTTTTATTATTTATTTATATTAAATTTATTAGTAGATATCTACAAAATTAAAGTATTCCATCAAGAAATAAAATTACAAGTTACAAAAAGAAGTATTGTGATACGACCGTGACAGGACTCGAACCTGCAATCTTCGGATCCGAAGTCCGACGCCTTATCCATTAGGCCACACGGTCAGATGCCTGGAGGCTCTATTTGGTAGAGATTTTCAGGAACACGAAATACATTCTGAATTTCATGATTTCAGTGAAACCTTGTGAATATTAACCATCACTTTTTTTAATCCTTCAAATATGTAGTTTGCTGATTTAAATCAAATCAATTTATTTATAAAGTTTTTGTTACAATAATAGTTCATTTGAGCAATTATCGAGACATTACCCCCCGTGCTAGTTAGAAACTGTGTTAAGGCACGGTAAGGCCTCTCAAATTACCGCACATGAATGATTACTTATGGCTTACTGTACCAATATCATAAATGTGTAAAAACATTTGGCGACCGACATGGTAATGTATGAGTTAATAATTTTCTATATTTATTCCTTTAATAGTTTTTTTTGCACACATATTTGTTATCATGCAATATCTTAACCTTTACAAATTTCACGGCAAATTAAACACCTAGATACTGGTAGTGTCACCTGTGTTCGTTCACCGTCCGTTACACTAACATCGATCATCGCCGCTGACTTCTCTCGTTTGATGTTTATCGCTATGACGAATGGATACACTCATTTCATAAGAAATTATCCGTATTTATTATTAATTTAAGGTATAACATACAAGGTTTTAATCAAACTGTGTTAACTGGATGGTTTGTTGATGTGTAACTTGCTGTTCGATTAAGGGCCTATTTCACAATCTTCAATTAACGTTCCGAGTAGGTACTCACATGTTTGTCTTTGTCACTTGATATAAAGTAAGAAAGTAAAAAACTTTACTTGGTGAGTAACTTTACTTGAAGGTCGTGAAATAGGCCCTTACAATCATTTAATTATTTGTAAGTTAATTTTTTTTTAAAAAATTTAACGTTTCTGTATCTTTCATTTGGAATTTGAAATTCGAAGCAAAAAGTTTGTAACATGATTAAGTACCTACACCGTTTAGTGTGTGCTTATTAAATCCACTAAGAACTTAAAGGGTTTATTAGGAATAAAATGTAACTGTATAAACTCGATTGTTAATCAACATAAACAATGACATAAATAAACTACTTGCTTACATTTTAAAATGCAGGACGCGGTGTGATATTGTGTTTCAAAAAGCAGTGTCGTGTCGTGTCGTGGCGTATGATTTTGACAGTTGAGAGGTTCGCGTCGCGGCGCCACTGTGGGTTTGATTAACTGTTGCTCCAACTGGCCCATTGTCCACGCATTGTTCCTAACTCGTTGGAAATTCTAAATAAATGAACTCGGCTACTGATTTGAATGTCAATAGTAATACGGTTAGGCAGACCTCATTGTTTTTGGTCAAGTGGTAAGCGCGCTCGACCCACCGGGCGTCGCGTTCCTCGCCATTGTCCCACTAATATATTGAAATTGGTCGTTGCGTAAGTTTGTTGGGTTTTTTAGTTATGGAAGTGGATATTGGATAAGTGGCGATCATTATTCCCGCGGTACGCGTGCGTCCGCGTCGCGAGCTCTCGTCAAAAGGTAATGGTAGAAACATGTTAATTAACCTGACGGTCATTTGTTTTGGTTTTGTTTTGATTTAAATTAAGATGTCGTCCAAAGCGAAGACAAATTATTGTTACATGACGAAATACACATCGAGAGGCTACTGGAAAATGTTGTTTACTTTTAAAATTCGGTTCAGATGTCTTTACTTTCGAGTAGAGCAGCGTGAGTGTGAATAAACGTGAACTATTTGTGTTGCGGCCGAGTGGATAGTGTCCGTAGCCTCGGACAACTGCTAATTTTATTATATACATGAATACATTTGCAAATATCCAGCGATGTCGTGTCGCGAGGCAACAAATTGTGGCGATAAATAAAGCAGCGGTCACACGCGGCGAGTCATTACCTGCGTGATATACGACCGCTACACGCTGATACACAATTTGTTGCATATTTTGGTAAAATTATATTCGATTAATCGATTTTTTAATTGATCAGATACTGTGAACTCTATTTTTAAATCTGGGATAATTATCGAGTTAATAAAATTTGGAAAGTGGGTTTAGTGACAGTTGTCAAGTGTCACTGTCATTAGCCGACATAATTAGGAGAGACCGCCCGCGAGCTTCCATTGTACAAGACACATAGACGTCATAATTTACCTCTCTTACAAATGCACAGAAGCACAGATCGCGTCAAACGATGCGTTGCGAATGCCTTTGATTTAATGCTCGCTATATTTTTTGGTTGTTGACAGATGCCTTTGTCCTACTGTGCACTGTCTCAGATGACAGACTGTGCTTGTTAAAATGGTGATACTTTTCACATAGCTACGAGTACTACACACTTTAACCTGAATTACATCTGTCAATGATGTGTGAAACGTTACTGTACAATCTCATATTTACCATTTTGAATCTACATAAAACCGTATTTCGGCATAATTTAGCTAATGTTGATTATATCGTCTTGATGGTTAAGGCATTTTTATTCCCTAATTGAAATAGGAAACAATTATGTAAATCACTAAACAGAAGCTCAATAAAACAACATCTGTTTTTGAATTCTCTCGCAGATTCCTAATTAGTGACGCTTCCAGTCTACTTGGGTGTCTCGTTATAATGAATTTCACGGCATTGATTCACCATTATCGAGACTTTGTTTAGTTAAGTTCTGTCAGAATGTGCTGCCGTCACGGCTCATTGTTACTTTACGACTACCGTTTGTGTCCGACTACCATTATTATTACATGTATAAAAATGTAACAAAGAATCGACGCGCACTTTAGCGTAGATCAATAATTTGCCGTCGTCAGCTCAGCGGCGATTTTAGTCATGGATGAAACAGATTTGCTACAGAAGTCATTACTGTCTTTGTGTAAACGGTGCATAATTTCATGAAATGACCGTTTGAGTGTTGCTTCCAACTGGTTTTACTGATTGTTAATATTTCTACTTTACTTCTATCGCAAATCAATTTCGGTGAGACTACTAGCTGTAACCACCGGTTTTACCCTTGTAATATCTAGTTCTTCTTATTTATTGAGAATTTCGAGTTAAGCATCCTCTTTTTCTATGTATTCCTAAAACATAAAAATCTATGATAATGAATGAGTGGTTATAATTTAAAAGCGCAACAAATAACAAAGATTACTAGTTTTATTAATAGATGTGTTTGTGAGAATTTAATGACGTATGTAAAATCTCTTTACAGATTTATCCGGGAAAATACACGGAGCAGACCTAGTGCAAATTATAATATGGTATCATTATAATAAGTACTTAACCTAAACTATGCAACATTAAAATATTGCGCTCTAAACTTTAATGATAATCAAGTTATCTTGCGTTAACGTTGTGTATTTACTAACTGTACCTGATCAAATTAATGTTGAATGCACGATTTCCTCTTGTGTTAATTAGAAAAACTTAAGCAAGTGTTATAATTCTCAAACATAACCATATGGTTTATCAATCGGCTAAAGACAGATCTCGTCATTAAACTCCATTCAAAACAAACAATTACAAACGTGAAACATTTCCAGAAATCGAGTTTCCACTTCCAATTACTGTGAATGCTATCTCTTGATTTATGTTGCCCCCCAATGCGCGCGCTAATAACCCTCCTTGCGCGCCATTATGCAATGTCATTTACTGTGACATTGACACTGACGTTTTAGACGAGGTTTTTTTTTCTGTAACAGTTGCAAATGCTCCACTACTGTTCGGTTTCCGTTCCGTCTATTGTTTAACCTCTTTTCTGACTTTCGAGGAAGACTGCTGGCTGGACATGTGCATCCATTGTTTGTTTGTTAGTTCTGTTGTTGTTTAATAGTTTTCAGTTATTTGAAAGTGTGCTTGTGCTGTTTGCTTAACTGTAGGGGTTTTAAATATGTTGTGTAAAGAATAAATAGTTTATAATTAATGTGCAAATGCAAGTAAGTACAAAAGCTTACCTTTCTTATCCTTTATCAACTACTCTGCACATTATCAGTAGTTGTGCTATAAAATTGCTAAATACTTACTTAAGTATTCATAGATAAGTAGGTAGAAGAAGATAGAGTTCAAAGAATATTTTAAAGTCTTTTTATCTTTTTTGGGATTTAACAAGTCTTAATCAGTAAGTATTTTTAAACTGTGTTATCTGAACTCCATATTAATGTTGTTATAATTTATAATGAAGTGGGGTCGCGGCCAGATGGCGCGGCGCGGCGCTTGGGCGCTCGGAGCCTTCATTACCGAAGGCGATAATTCCGCATTGTTTCGTCGGCCGCATTCAGCGCCCGTCACACAACTAGCCCTTGATTAATGGTGCACCCCGCTAACGGAAGCCCTACTCCAAAAACTGACCGATTAGATAATTACCACTTTGTCGGTATTTCTACGAATTTCTCACCCGATCTCCCTCCGGGACAATGCACATGCAAACGCCGACTTATATAAAAAAATCACAAACTGCACATCCAACAAAAATAATAAAAACATCACAGTCAAAATATATGTTTGCATTAATAATAAAAAAATAAAGGGAACTTTTAACTTTGACTAACTTTGTCGCGCCGACACCGCTCGCCGACTCTCGTTCAAGTGCAACATTCAACTTTGAAGAGATGGTGGTAAAGTTACATTTAGTTCGTCCTCTATTTTATTTTTTCTTGTTGGCCGTCAGAGGGCGTGGCTAGTCCCAGATGGAAACATTTGCCAATATTATCGTCGAAAGACCTGAACAGATGAAATAATTTATTTCCCGATGTGTCTTTGTGTCCAAAACTTTTGTAACCTTTTTTGTCGTCGGGCCCGGTGTGGCATCGACAACTCTATTTATCCTTTTACATTAAAAGGACACCGACTTTTGACTTTTATCGAATAAAATCAACCTTATTACGTCATTATTAGTTGTATTTTCGTAGAGTTGTTTTTATGATGTGATTGTGACATGTTAGTGGATGCGTGTTGACGACAATGGTATTAGAGTGTCGGTAAGCAATCGTTCGTTTGTGCAACCGGCCGCGGGACTCTTTGATTTCGTGATTTACGTTAAATAAATCTTTGATGAATGGATTAGTGTTTGTGTCGTATTAGAGCCGACGACCATAATCGATATATTGTATTAGAATACACCGTTTCCACTGATTCCAGCACCGTGATCCGTCTGTCGGTCACTCGTTACCATAATACAGTCATTATGAATGTGTCGATACAAATTATAGATATAATACAACTTTTGATATCATAGAATTTATGTTTCTTCATATTTTGTTCTTCTATACATGATTTCCTTTCAGAATTATACCAAGGAATTACGGTTTCTTGCTGATTTTCTCGGTTTTCTTTTGATGTTTTCCTTCGAGGTAGATTCTCAAAGAGTACACAGAAAGAAAAGCTATAGGTAAGTAGAATCGTTTTATATTTTATTTCATACTTTGTACTTATTTAGTTTTTCTTCTAAGTATTTGTGCCTGTCCAGCTAGTGGAGGTTTTGCTTAATTATTTTGTTATCAATTACCTCTTCTTTTGTAAGATATTCAACATTCACAAGAATTTTTTGGCCAAAACAGATTTAGAATTCGCTTTGCCAACTAAGATGTCACCGAAAGCAATTCCCACTGGCTCTGTAACTAAACATACAATAATTAGAAATGACAAGTCAAATTGAGCTGTTGAAATAACGGTACGTACAAACAATGTCCAAGTCCGGGAGCCAAACTGCGATGTAATAGGAGTAACATTAGGTTCCACTCGTTTCCCAGGAGATGTCGCCTGCGGGAGCATGTATATCAAACAATTAAGGTCCCTCAGGACACTTCGCTATTTGTCAACATATTATATCAGTAGGCTTTTGCCGACGTTTCCTTGTTTTGTATTTGTGATGAGAATTGTAAAAATGCTACTCTTTAAAAATTGTATTTATATTATATCTTCTTTAGTTATTCTTACATTTATTTTATTGAGAATAGTTTCGCCCACGAGTTCCTGTGAGATAAAATATTGAAATTTAGATCATATGTGTGTACCAGGACTGTGGATGTAACAATAATACATGTAAGTTTCATAGGATGAGCAATTTCTGCAGGGTTTGTATCTTTAGGTTTTCTGGTTGAAATGTACATTATCATCATATAGGCTTTATATTAGTACAATAATTATGTCTTCTCTCTTTATAAATGAAACAACTACTACGAGTACCATTAGTAACATAAAATAATTCGGCAAATAAAGTTTCAGTCCTACTATCTTTTTTAAGTAAACAACCAAATATATTTTGAAGTGTAACTGATGCTAACCACAATTTAGGTCCTTAGAGTCATAAAGTAATAAATTAATTTCGTCTGAAAGCTGTGCCAATAATGAGCTATGTCTAATTTGTTCACGTCGACCACAACCTCCCCACTGGGCATTGAAACTCGGCAACAGAATTCGTTCATTTGTCTCAAAGAAACTACTAAACAGCATTGATTACAACGAGGGCTTGAATGTGTATCGTCACCGCATCGAAACCTCATTTCAATGGGTGTTAATGTACCATCATCGTTTTACAAGACTGGTTGTAAACCGCACCGTGACCGACACCTCGCATGGGGTCCCCACAATGCCAGCGAGACCACAAAACTTGTAAACAATCGTCTTATTTATTGTTTTACAGCAGCCATATAACTTCGTCACTACAAGAATGGACCCGATAATATACCGAAATGAGCCCGCACTAAAACCATCATGGCCAGTGGTGCGGTCGCATACAGATCTGGACAAAAAAGCGCAATGTGCGTGTTCAATAGATTTGGCACGCTCTGCGCTCGGCGGTCTACGGCGCGTTTAATACAACGCGTGATGAATGTTCGGAAGTCAAAATCGAATCCCTTACAACTTAATAATAACGATAAACACCGGTCCCCCATTTAAATAAATGTTTCGCAACATTAACGCGGCCATTTTGCTAAAGCTGCGCATACGCACGTTAATACAAACACCGATTGGATTAACGTAATGTTTACAAAACTCATTTGTTGAGATGACTATGATAAATCGCCGGATCCTGTACAAATATGTTGATTTAATTTAAACTTCACATTCATTTTCATGTTTTTGTGACAAACTGAACGTAAATATTTTTTATAACTATAAATTACTTTTATACGTTTTATTTGCCAAATGTTTATACATTTTCGTTCGCATTCGTTACTTAGGATTAGAGTGAACTTATTTTTATTACGATCAGCGGGTACTTACTGAGAATAGAAAGTTAATTCTTTTTATAAAATATTCGTTCTACTGTCGACCTAACTAATGATATTGTTCGCATTAATGATAACAATTTTCCATACCTCCGGCATTACGTGGCTTATTTTACGGATTGAAATACAGATGTATCAGTTTTTTGTTCCGCCAAAGATTTGTAAACACAATAAAAGAAACTGTATCATGCAGATGTCACAGTTTGATTATTAATAATGGTAACGCCGACGTTTACCACACAATAACCACTATTGCAATAACAAACACATCTATATGATAAATGATTACATTTTATGGTATTCGCCCTCAATACATGACGCTTATGTCTTCATTTTCACAAACATTGTTATATCGTGGCGTCGGCAAAATGCACTTTTTTATAAGTGGCATAGAGTGCGAATTTGATAGTTGGTGTGTGTAGCCGTTAGTTGTTGAATATGGGGTGTAAATCGCATTGATGTTGTTCAATCGCACGTAGCAAATTGTCGATATACGTACGAGTCATTAATGGTAAGGTTTTGTCCCGAGCTCGGCGGAGTCGGCCCAGTGTGCGGGCCGCGTGTACGCACATTTTACCGCTTTTTTAAAGTTCATCCGAGTGAACAACGTCGGTTTTGTGTGAATCGTAAATCTGAGTGCATTACACTATTGTTGACTCGGAGATGAGAATATATATTTATTACGTATTTTGTGAGTTTTTATCACCGTCAAAATGATTCCGTGTTTTATTTAGAAGACAAATTTACAGCGAAAATGTCGCCGGTATAATTTAAAACGACTAATAAAGTTGAATGAAATTTAAATAAAGCCCAATAACGGGCAGGTATTATTTACGATGCGAAACAACGGTGACAGTTATTACTTTAAACATAGCTTTAAAATAAAACAACGGGTCGTTGGTGTCGTGGCGGAAATGTTTTTCAAAATATATAAAACTTTAATGAAATATGTTTTCCCACATGCTTTCTGGATTGCAAACACGATCGCGGTGTTTCATGCGTCAATGTTTTGATTACAAGGTTCACTTTTCGTGTTATGGGGCCTCTATGTTTGAGGTGGTAGAGTACATATTGGCATGTACCGGTTGGGGGTTGGTTTGCGGCGGCACCGCACAGTGGGTCGGACAAAAGGCGAACCCTTATTGAAATCACAATCGGGCTAATATTTATAGATAATATTGTTACAACACTGCTACGAATGCTCACTCCGCTTGTAAAATGTAGGGCAAACATCGCTAAACATCTGCACGTTGGACATAAATTTCATTAAATAGGAAGTTTATTCAGTAATGGCGTTTGGTTACACTTTTGAATTAACATTTATATGACCATTGTACGCACCGCTGTTTATTTTAATATGATATTATGTATTTATTTGCATATAATGTTATTAAAAAAATAATTTATAATTTAAGCATCTTAATAGGCTACATAGTATATTAAGTTACAAACTGCTAGATAGTACCTATGGTCTCAAAGATTCACAATCGGCAATGTCGCTACTACGATGAGCTAGAGTCCTATGAACTAAATTAACCGGTTTCGTGCTAATGGTGGATTCACTAGACATGGATGTATTATAACTAACGAAATTAAAGGTGTATGTACTTAAAAGTAACAAAAGGCTCAACACCGGGAGCGATTCGATTCATATCAAAATGTTTTTCCTCCTATTTACAGCTCAAACAATCGCCCGCATGCCGCCAAACAGACCGACATTGTATTACTGTTATTTTAGTACACACTTTATAATGATTCGATGGAGCATTAAGCCCACCCCGGAGCGTATTCAAAACAACTAATCTCAAGTAAAACAGCGGATTTCTCGCGTATTTAACTTCATCGACGTCGAACTAACAGGGAACCTTTCAAAATAGTAACCGGTTCAAAAGTGCCGATCGTTTTAAAATCACGCATCACCGACACTGCACGCCACGCTGCATGTTGATTGTAAACAGACCCACGATTGTAGCGTTTAGTTTTCAAATGGGTTTTTGTTTTGGATACATTTTTGTGTAATATTACCGGTGGCCTACCGCAACACGATATCGTAATATTGTGTTAGCAATATGTGGGAGCAGAATCTTAGACCTATTATTGTTACGTTCCCGATTGAAAATTAGGATAGAAAAATATTTTTTCTGAATTCAAGATGTTAATAGCCATCGTCATTTAAATCAGTGTGTATATAAGATAATGATCATTTCAGGTTCAGTAATTACGAGTAAAACCGGAGGGATACAAAGTTCATTGATAGATAAGTAGTCCTTTCTCATCATCATAGATAGTAAAACCGAAATCACTATTTTAATAGTTTTTTGCCAAAAAGCCTTTTACCGCGTGCACATTTGTGGTAATTTATTATGTAGTTGGTTGCTCCTATCTTACGCGGGATACCTCTTGGCAAAAAGGTCTCGAGACCAAGTTAAACACCAATTAACTGGCTCAGATAAGGTCAAACACCGCCGGTGATAGGCGCCATGTTTTCCAAAATGGTTTCGCTAAAAAACAACCACCCACAGTTTGGTAGAAAAAAAAAGTTTTGGTTCTGTAGTTTATTTGTCTTATGAAGTTCTTATTGTATGACGGGTGATAGAAGCGAGTGGAAGAGGAATAGATATTGTGCCGACCCCACGTAAGTGGGACAAGGGCAGGGAGATGATGATGAAGTTCTTATTGTAATGAGATTATAAGGTGCAAAATTGCGTGCACATCTATTCACTTTTCCGCGTCTGTTCAGCTTTCATACTAAAAACCATATCGTAAACTAGTGTTCTATGGACAAAAGTGTCAAAAGCTGTAATGAACTGAATAAATGTATCTCAATCGCTTTTTATCAGGTTTGTTATAGTTGAATGCAAGCCAGTAAAAAGAAAATTATGAAGTATTATCAAAGAATGTTTCTCTTATCGTTCGCTGCGGATCCCCAAATTGTAAAAATACCACATTTAAAAGCTGCAACACTTAGCAATCGAGGGCGCGTTATCTTTACGAGTGACGCTGGGTGGCATCGCTAGTCGAGTGGATGTTTATAATGTTATGTGTTGCCATTAGTTGGATATCTAGACATATGGTTATGTATTTGAAGATAAAAATAATAGGAAACACCTAGATTACAAGCTTATTGGCCCAGACCAAAACAAACAAAATGTATTCATGCACATGAATGAAAGCACACAAATATTCATTTTCAGAGGGAAACGAACCCGTAAACTTTAGCTTAGCAGGCAGGGTCACAACATAACTACTTGGCACACATACATACCGATCTTCCATTTTCCCATCTAAAATGTAAACAGCACTTTAAAAATGTTGCTAAATCGAATACTTACTTAGTTCTTCTAACTTAATAACGCTATAACTAAAACATGTTAACTTTATATGTACTTATACGCAGTTTACATATCTACTTGTATACAAGGAACACGTGTTAGTATTTTGGTTCAATTTGTCAAAAGTATCATCAAACGTGTACCTCCCTCTTCCGAGAGTGCCGGCGCGGGCGGTCCATCTATCTCGGGCTCGTTTCAGGTGCTAACGAGCTTCTAAAATGTTCATTAACTTGACGCGGATATGTCTTAATTATGAGAAGAATTTGTGCTTAGAGACATGAATTATGGAGGTGTTTATGAATGAACATAGCTTTACGGTTTTTATCCATGTTAATCTCAAGGAAAATAGAAGGATTCGCGGCTTGAAATGGTCGAATCGTTTACGAGCAATCATATAGTGCAAGTTTGTATGATTAAAATAATATGTAACACCATGAAATAAATAGAGAAGAAGAAGAGGGAATGTATCGATAAAAACATCCTCTAAGAGCATCAAAACAAAACACGATCAATGTTTATTGCTTTGCCAATGGGAAAATCCTATCAGACATGGTCCTTACAAAACTGTTGGAACATCTATTTTTACGAATTGGTAGTAGATTCACTTTCGACATTCATAAGTACTTCTTAGAGGTCATATCGGAATTAACGATTATTGAATTTCGAATTCATTATGAAGTTATTTTCGTCTTCTCTGCACCAATACCTCTTCACCACCAGACCATGAGCCGACTAATTATCGCTGTTGCTATGTTGCTAGTGCGTATCGGACTCAGTGTGAGGGCGTCTTCGCCCCAACGTATTTCACACGCTCTATCGCTTGTGTGTCTTGAACCTTCTGTCGGCTTGCATAGTTGTCGTCGATGCGTAGACGTACTTATGTCGGCGAATTGACGGCACATTCCTGTTAAAGTATTAATGATGCCGCCCTTGGAGGCAGTTCTGGTGGTCCACCTGGTGTGGTGAGGGGAATTTGAGGGTGTTTAGATTAATGGAAGTGGTACCAATATAGGATTGACATGAAGGATATGGTGGTTTGTAGGTTGAGGGGAAATGGTTTTTGTTCTATCATTCTACTAGAAAAGGTTTTTCTATTGTCGTTCATAAATAGAGGCGCACATAGGACAAACTAACTGCAAATCTCTTGTCCTTGATTAAGTCAGACCTAAATTAACACCAAGAAAAACGGTCTTCAAATCACCATCTTTACCAAACTTCGCCACAACAAGCCAAAATTCTTTACAAAAACTAAACCTTAAAATAAATTAAGTTTTTGCACAGACATGTCACAGTGGAAGATAACATGTTAATATGTTCGTTTAGGTGTTCGATGACAGCGCCCTCTGTCGGGGGGTGGTTGTGATTACGTGCGCCCGCGCCGGGGTGGGCCCAATTAGAGGAGCCGACACGAGCGGCATCCACTTGGGGGGTGGGACAAGGGATAGGGATAAGCGGGGTAATGTAGAACATAATTCTTCAAATGTGTAATCATTGCAAAAACGTCTCACTTTTTTTCTGAATGTTTCAAGAACAGTGATGACATTCGCAAAACGGTGGCTAGGGATTTGCAGAGGACTATGTCCATCAGTGGACTGAGGTGGGTCGATGAAAATTTCGGAAAATTTGATTCTCTATTTACTCAAAGGACAGGTTCTAAAATAATTGTTAAAATGTTATGATTACTATTTTATGTACTAAAATCATTATTTATATTATATAACCTACTTAGTTACAAACTATCCTCAAATCCAAAATTCCAACCCGCTGTAATGTCATGACTCAGAGCTCGTCCTTGGCCGTCTTATCCCGGGCCCTTTGTGGGTCAGTCACGAGTGAAAACGGTCAGTATTAGTAACTATATCCTCTTAAAAACTACATTAAACGCACACGCCAACTTACCTGTGTTTATCTCTAAATGTTTTATCTTTTCACACAAAAAATAACGACTCAATGGGTTTCTTTGTCCCTTAATTGAGTTGTTTGTTTTGTAAAACGTTTTCTTTAAACATTTTTGCTAATATTTTCTATACCAATATGTATTGCTGTGTGGTTATATATTTTGAACTATTTTTTTTCTATTTTGTTATCTTGTTTCTTAGATATAATGAGGAACTATTATCTTGATTAGAAGTTGTGAGGTTTAATCTGAATTTTAAGGGAAATGTTATTTTTTTGTAACTATTTCAAAATTTTGAAAGTGGTTTCAAACAGCTGAGATAAGACAACCTAGAAGAGTTTTCTCGAACCTTTTCACCCATTCTTACCATTTATTATGAAACGCAAAACATTTGAATTAGCATCAATACCGTCTTATGTCTCAGGTGGTATCAAATGAAGTGTATAATGTCTGTCTGTGTGTCGGAGGGTGACGTCACAATGGTGTCATTACGGTGAAAGGACTCAGGTGGGAAGGAGAGGGATTATGGGGGAATAATTGGGTTAATAGTACTCGATATGTTATCTAAAGTTTTTTTTGTATTAGTTTTTAAGGGTAGAGCTAGAATGTTATCTTGTTTTAATCAATCAATTAAACATTTAAATACTCTAACAATTACTTATACTGAGTTGGTGTGTATGTATGTTTATTTTAGTAAACAGAAGACTTTTGCCTTAAATTTCAATGCTATACAGGGTGTCCCGTAAGTAATGGACCAACGGGATGTGGGGGAAAGGGGAAAACGTTTCCTACCAGAATCACCAAAATTTATTGTCCTAGGCCTCATAGTTTTGAAGTTATAACGTTTTTTAGTAAGTAGGTGAAATTATCGTACTATGTGCACATTTTTCTTAATTCTACAAAATCTATTACTTATTTTGATCTTATTTTTATTCAAGGGCGTTAAGAATACATAGGTTTTTCTAATTTAAATCATATTTTAGTGTAATTATCATTAACATTAAAATTAATCAACAAAACAAGTGCAATTGTTAAATTTCAAAAAACTCGAAGTGGTATTTGAGCTGAGCTGGTGTAAAAAAAATGTATGGTAGTCTTGTGGAACTTTATTTTAAAAACATCTACATATCATAAGGATTACAAAAAAGTATAACATTGTGGTTTCAAATGAGTAATTTTTTATTTTAACTAATATCAAAGTAAAAGGAAATTTTTGAGAGAAAACAAAAATTCATTGCTAATTATGGAAATTCGTTTATTTTTACATTAAAGGCACAGTTAAAGGTTGCAGTACGACGGTGCACCTGCCCACTATTCACGGTAAGTGACTGAATTTCCGAACGAGATGTTTCCAAATCGATGGATTGGACGCGAAGGTACCATTTCATGACCAGCATGATCTCCTTTGGATTATTTTCTATGGGGTTACCTCAAAGAAGCAGTTAATGAGACAAATATTCACGATAAACGAGAGTTATGACAAAAATTCAACCATGTTTCTGAATTGATAAAAAATCATCAAAGATCCCAAAAAGGTAAAAAAAAACTTTATACGAAGATGTTGTTATGCACAAGAGCTAAAGAAAAGGATTTAGAGCCTTTAATGTAAACGAATTTCCATAATTAGCAATGAATTTTTGTTTTCTCTCAAAAATTTCCTTTTACTTTGATATTAGTTAAAATAAAAAATTACTCATTTGAAACCACAATGTTATACTTTTTTGTAATCCTTATGATATGTAGATGTTTTTAAAATAAAGTTCCACAAGACTACCATACATTTTTTTTACACCAGCTCAGCTCAAATACCACTTCGAGTTTTTTGAAATTTAACAATTGCACTTGTTTTGTTGATTAATTTTAATGTTAATGATAATTACACTAAAATATGATTTAAATTAGAAAAACCTATGTATTCTTAACGCCCTTGAATAAAAATAAGATCAAAATAAGTAATAGATTTTGTAGAATTAAGAAAAATGTGCACATAGTACGATAATTTCACCTACTTACTAAAAAACGTTATAACTTCAAAACTATGAGGCCTAGGACAATAAATTTTGATGATTCTGGTAGGAAACGTTTTCCCCTTTCCCCCACATCCCATTGGTCCACTACTTACGGGACACCCGGTATTTTGAAAAAAGTCTCATAAAGTATTTTTATGATATCTTAATTAAATTTGTATAGGTACTTAAATAAATAATATTAAATCATATCCAAAAAACTCAAAACACACGAAGCGTCTTTTTCCCTCAACACCCAAAAACCTTTTTCTGGTAATGTTATCTTTGCAATTTGTCATCCACAACCAAACCTTCACATTGATTGAAAGCTGTTCATCTTATCCAAATCACATGTCCGCTGTGTGCTAACAACCCCCACATGTTGACACGTCTGATGACGTCTGTCACTGTCACTCCGTCCTGTCACATGGTTCTACTTGACACTCGGTCACGCGAAACTTTTAAAATACCGAATTGGTGGACCGCAAATGTTGCGATTTGTTCTGAAATGTAGAGGTTATCAGGGTGAATAACGTGGTAAATCATAGGAATAATTGTTTTCTTATGTTTTAAACTTTGTTAGTCTCGCTAAAACTAGAAATCAAAATGAACCATAAGAATTACTATTGATTTTTCTCTAATACCGTAATGAAGAAAATTGATAAAAAAAAATGACGTAAGAAAACCCATGGCACAAAAAATACTTAAGTAAACCAGCTGCGTACAGCTAGTACTTGCATATTAAGATACATATTAAATTGTACAAGGTAATACAAAATTAAGTTATTTCATATAACCGATGCGATGAGTAATAAGTAAGTTATAAATAAAGTGACCGTAAGTCAAATGTGTAATACACACGAGCGGCCGACAGCCGCGATTATGCACGCAACTCGCGCGCCCGTAATCCGCCCGTGTGGACGCGCCTTCATTAACTCGTTCGCATTCTTAGCTTATTTATTTACTTTTTAAAGTTTTATTGTGATTATTATTTAGCATATAGTTTTATACATACTATATGTATTTATGTCTAGAAATCTGTTTGTTGATCTCCCTTATAAACTTAAAAATTACGTTACACAAAATGGTGACAAATAATTTATACTTTATCATCATGATTGTTTATCATCACATCACATCATATTTAAAATTAGCATAGGTATAATATATTTCATTAGACATAGAGTTGACAGGTTCATACCACTAGACCGTCGAGGTGTTGTCTAATATACTCATTATTCAATTATAAAACGGATCAAATTATAAAATTAATATATTTCGGAAATAGGGCAGTGGTCACCTCAATTATCCGACTGCAGGTGTGGAAGCTTATTAGCGCGCATGACGCAGTAACAAAACGATATAGTAACACTTTACGAATAATGAAAGAGAAATTAGTTTTATACCAAATACTTATATTAAGTACCTTTTATTTACGTACTTATCAAAATAAGTACGTAAATAAAAAAATCAGGAGTAACAATCATTAGCAGATTGTTACATCTTCATGAAAAATTTCACGTTGTTATTGATTATTTTCTAGACCTTTTTGCGTGTACTGTAAAGAAATAAGCAAGACTAATTAAATAGCATGCACCAAAGCGCTAAAATGACTACAATCAGAAATAAATTTAAGGAAGGCTATACTTAAGTATATTTCTCGGATGAATCCGCGGGGCACATCTAATAAATTTCCTCTATTAACTAAACAACTATCTTCCAATCAAATTACAACTTCATCTAAACAACTACAATTAAATCAATTAACATCTTTTTGTACCAAAATTGCATTGTGGGAACGCGGCGCTCCTTTCCAACCGTAGAGGTGTTATAATTCCAAAGATACCGTTCAGTGCAGTCGGCAGCCTGTCATTACGCGGGACCCGCCCTCGCGGTGCGCCCGCGCACCCAGCCTTTAATAAACGTATCATCTTCGACCGTACAATACGAAACAATGCGCTCTTTCAACAATAATAAGGCATATATTTTGAACACAATAGAATAATGATTGATCAAATTTTGTGTGAAAACTTACCGGTGTTTGGTCGGCTCTTGTTACTGCGCTCTAACGTGTTATTTGTAGAGCGGAGGCTTCTTTGATTTTTGAACGTTTTGTTGTTAATTAGAGACATAATAATACCGAATTGTGTCAATCAAACAATCACTTCTCCTACACATGTTTGTAAAATAGTCGAGTTGGATAATCTTTGCGGGTAGATAGAGCCCTCCAAAGTCTAACAAACGAAAATTAGGTAGTAGTAGGAATTAGTATGTAGTAGGAAAAATGCCCCTACATACATACAGGACAGTCGATTTTAGGCTGACATTGTCCTCTACATAATCTGGACTGTATTTGAAAGCCGATGATTGTGTCCTCGGTCGGCCTTCGTAACGTGATTTAAGGATAACCACGGACCGAGTTAAAACGTGTTCATTAAAACTATCCTATTCACAAACGACTATCGATGTCTGTTTACGTATTATCGTAAAGGATTTACATTGAAAGTGAAAACAGCGTTGACAGATAACAAAAGATGTTATTATTAGGAATAATAGAGTTGTGTGTCGCAAGTTGCGACGGGCCCGGGGCGGCCACCCACGTCACCGCTAATTATCTCAAAGACAGATGTCGGAGAAAGTGAATGTTTCCTCTCAAAAAATATCCTCGAAAACATCAAAACTAATCGCCGACGGATTAACTGAAACACCGATTGGATATGCGAACTCATGACATTCTAATATCTACTCTATTTTGAGGAAGACAGCGTCGTATTTGCATTACTGTTGACAGTTTTCTTTGCCAAAACGATTTTGCTCTCAAGAAAATATAAACAGATTTTACGTCTTTGTGATAGAGTAGAGATTCGTGTCAAACTCAAATATTGTCGTCAAAACGTGTCATTGTCAGTTTTTCATTGGCAAAACTTGTCAATAGACAATACGTCAACGATGACAAAGCGGGTTGATCCGAGTTATTTATTCATGGTGGATTATATTAAGGATTAAATACATTATGTTGCCGGCAAAAGGAACAACTTTGGCAAACACGGCACGCATCGGCCCGTAATCACTTTATGTTGTGTTCGATTTTAGACGAATGTCTTTGGACGATCTCGTTTATTTCAATGTATTGTTGTTTGCAAATTGTTCATGGGGTTTTGGTTTGCGATTGTGAGTGTGTGACGTCGAGTGGACCACCGTGTCTCCAGCTCGCTCTGTTTGTTCAACATCTGCTAATCAATTCTTTAGAGCGCGCCTGATACAATGTATGTCAGTGTGTCGTCACTTGAGGATATGGCCGTCTATTGAATCGCTAATCGTATGCAGTCTGCACACAGATCACAATACAATCACTTATTCTAACAACTTATTTATGTTTAATTTGTTTTTTCGAAGTGTTGGCTAAGATGTCAAAATGCTACTTAACTATACAATTTGTAAAACAAAGTCTGAATTGTAATTCAAAATACTCGTGAAACTTGTCTTATAATGACGTACGTCAACACGAGGAATCCAAAACAAAGTTGAAAAATAAAATATATTTATTAGTGTTATAAGTTTATCAAATTACCTTAATATCATTGTAACACCTCATAATTCGTTACAAATATACCGAGACTGAAATATAAAGAATTAGAGCATTACTATAATAAGTAGAGATGTTACCGGCGCGGGCGCAGGCGGCGCGCGGCGCGCGGCGCGAGTAAAGTTCATTGGATTATGTTATAATGGTTTATCGGATCGTTTATAACGCGTAGACCGTCTTCAAAATATAGACAAAACATCTTGACATACTGAAATAATCTAAAATCTGCTGTAAAAATATATAAAATGTTAAGTCAAGCCAACCGTGGTGATTCTTCCTCGTTCTACCAATATTGCTAGGGGACTTTGGAATCTCATCCACGGATATTTATCATTGGAAGCTAAAGAATGTATTCTTTAGCCTAGGTCAATAGTAATAATTATTTCTCCTGAGTACCTAAGGGGGTGATCTTTACCTTGCAGTAGGAGTTCACATCTTTCAAGACAATACTTTATACTACTCTACTTATTTCATTCTGTTTCGTCTGATTTTTTTTGTCAACTTATACAATGTAGTAATAATGTGATGTCGTTTGTGAGTTTCACCGTAGAGAAATGACCGATACTTGTAAAGATCGTGCTTATAGGTTGGAGTACAATAACTTAATTAATTTCTGGGATGGAGTTTATTGCGTCTTACGTATCTGGGAATACTACTAGAGATACCGTGGACTTATTAGAGATGCTTGTGGGATATAGTCATTATTTTTGGTAAAGAAAATTATAGGACCATATTGCACGTTATGGCAGCGCAAAATAACTTAGGCTGATGTGAATGGTCTTGTGCAATATCTTTCTATATAACAGTTTGCCCTTTTTCTATTTAAATTATGTCACAACTGCTATGCACTATTTACATTTATTATTTGGAAAATTCACCCTTAAATGTTTACACTTTTCGCCCGTCTAAGTACCGAAAGCTGTTTTTCCAATACTTCCCTACATATTTACTCAAACACAACAACATAACCGTGTGTTAAATGAGCAGAAAAAGGTACATACATATATTTAATCCGTATTTGTGTGAGCTGGCGACCACTCGACCAGCGTGCAGCGACCGGTGACCGGCGGGCGATCAAAGCGACACTGCGCGGTGATTACTGTAATCTGTGGCGCGGTGTTGTCCGCGCCTCTTACTGTCGTTTTATATAAATTAATATAAAACTAGCTATTCACGGGTACACAGAGGTATGCGACAGTATTTTAAAAGAGCCTTTTTGTTCTAGACAGTTGTTAAACATACAGATACACATTACATTTATTATAACAATCCTTTTTGGCATAAGTACTATAAATCAAAATCAAAATAATGTTCGTATAATAAGGTTAAACCTTACACATTGTTACATAGGTACTGTAATGTTCGCTGGGTATTATAATTATAAATAAAACACGCTTTGCATTTATCGGTAGGAAGAATAGAATATGCGTATCGCACCAAACACATCTCGTACGCTCCCGCCAATCAGTGTTGCAAGAGTACTCGCTCACGTATGCGCATACACTCAGGTACTGATAGATCTACCTACACCAATGTGAAAAGAAAAAAAAAAACATTTCGTAATTAAAAAAACGAATTAAGTACTTACATAACACGTGTAACCCGAAAAGAGTTAAAAGTGTTTTAGTAAAAAAAGCTTTCAAAATGTGTCGTACCGTGAATACACCTCTTTAAAAGATCGCGACGACGTTTTATAAAGCCGTTCTTTATGCGTTTTATCGAGATTGAAATTAAGATGTTCTAATGTGTTACATTATATTATAACCGACCATATCGACCCCTCCCCCTCCCACATTATACGGCTTCTGACTCCACAATTGACATTTTACACTTCAAAATAACTTGGTTAATGCTCGACCAGACTTAATTTGATAATAAACGTTTGATATAACTACGATTATTGGGTCCTAGTAGTCGTTATAGACGCATGCGTGGACATTAAATTATTATTTTTTTGGAAATATTTGTGGTTTTGTACCGGGAGCTGGGACCAGTTCTTGTGTGAGATTTTTTGTGTTGATACAAACTTACTGTAATTAATGTAATTTCAATTAAATATTTATAAATGAGATGATTTGTATATTCAGATGTGTCTCATTACGCAAAAACAGCTGAACAGATTTGGCTAACATTTGGTATAAGTACTGATAGGATACACGGGATCGGTATTTACACGATTTAACTTTACACAAAATGTTATTATATTACGTGATGTTTTACCGTATAACTAGCATAAAAACGTTTTTTTACCTAAAATAACTGATATAATGTAACGTTACAGACACGTTAAAAATAACCGCTTCTGTCAAATAATAATGACATTTGAATGTCAGTGAGTGACGTGGATTTAAATAAAACAAATTCAAATATTTCGAATGGTTTTTAACAAAATGTAAACCTTTTTAACATGAATAACTCTTCAAATCCCATCTATCTATTTATTTATATTCATCATAATTTTATCACAATAGTTGCTCTACTAATGTGTGGGTAAGTTATCCGCGCGGAAGTTAAAATCATTGTCACCCTTACACCTTTTCAAACGATCTTATTACAAGGAGTTAGAGTTGAATTTGCTATAACAAAGTTTTTTGATTTTTACACTAAAGTGGCTGTATTGAATAATATTAAGGGGACTATAAGAAATTAGATCGCATTGATGTGCTCTATTGTCTGTCCGTCCGTCTGTGTGTCACTGCGCATGTCACTGATCAAACACTTTGTTATGAATAAAATATTTATTATTGTATTTATTTTTTGACGGAACGAGTTTGAAATGTTTTTGGAGATATTTTTTATAAATGTTCCGTACAATATTAGACTAAAAATAAAAATATTTCTGCTCTGGCAACCAAGATTTGACAGCGCGTTAGTGTAGTCAATCAACCCTAATCATGCTTGGAAAATAGATTTTTTTATAGCTAAACTAGCTTTTGCTCGCGACTTCAGCCGCGTGGAATAATGACTTCCAGCAGAATTTGGGGTTTTCCCCTTTTGTCCCCCTTGGGGGTAGAATTAATCAAAATCCTTTCTTAGCGGGTGCCTACGTCATAACATCTACCTGCCAAATTTCAGCCCGATCCGTCCAGGTTTGGGCAGTGCTTTGATAGATCAGTAAGTCAGTCAGTCAGTCACCTTTGATTTATATATATTTACTAGATAAAGAATAGAACCCGAGCTTGGCAGGCAGAGCACATGTCGCAGACCGTCAATTCAAGGTGCTCAAGCCAACGTGAAAGAAATAAACTAAATTAAAAAAGAAACGATGTTTATCGTAACAATATTCGCCACTAACACTATAATTCAGAACATAACTTTATAATGTGATAATTTGATTATAATTAATTAAAGGCGGCTCCGAATTACAGTCGCGTTAATTGTTCGTCGCGTGTGAACACGACATTAAATAATGTCGGAAATATTAATTGCTTTACTATTGTCATCCGGGTGTTTAAAATAATAATCTTTTTTAATTTCGTTTACCTATAACGTCATCATTTTTTACCCTTATTATGGGAATCCCTTATCAATTTAAGCGGTGGGCACAGTACGCTTTTTTTTCCATATCCATATCTCTCTCAGAGGACCTAAAACGGCAATTTCTGTTGCAATCTTCCATCGGCTATAGTCAGTTGTTCACTATAAGTTGTTCATCTTATGTCTGACTATATTATGTTAGAAAGTCAGAGGTTTAAGTATCAAATAAATACTCGTATAATCTGCACCTAAAACGTAACAACTAACTGGCGTATTTACAGTGAAACACAACTTAAACGTGGATAAAACCTACAACCACAGTTACTCAATAATACTATTAAGTAATTACCCAAAACGGGGAAGTAATAAGTACTGAAATAAATCCATAAATATCTTGGAAACACCTTCCATAAAAGTGAGATTTCCAAAATTCTTCGAAAGTGTGTAAAACGTTGGATTAACATCGCGTTAGTAAATCCTGGATAATCCTTCAGCTTCAAATGTTATTTGTTTGAGGAAGGACTTGCCTGGATAAACAAACGACGTTACAGTAACATACACACTTAATATTGTTGAGTCCTGATTTAGACAAGTTGGATCAACTGGGAGGTAATAGGTTTATATGTTGTTGAAGCCGAAATACGGAGAGGAAGAGGAAGAAATGATTTCAGGGAAGATCTTAGTTTTTATGACTTACGTATTAAATAATTAGCATAGGTGAGTATGAAGAGAGAAATATTTAAATATGTTTTTAAAGTATCAAAGATGGAGTCAGTTCTTATTATTATTAATAAAAACTATATCGTTGTATAAACACCGCTTACTCCCGTTAGTCACGCTGGCGATGTTACCCAACATGGCTCCCACTGCCACAACCCCTACCACACACACTTATAATTTTGAATTATTTCATTACTAACAATACATTTCACCCGTTTTGTAACATGATTTGATCCGCCATATTTTTTTACACCCCATAACTGCGCGTACGCATATTTTACACACACAAACGTATTATTTTTTAACCGTATCAAAAGTTTAACAAAAAATAATTCCGTAGCGGTTTTTATTTCTTTATTTATGGAGGAGCGGTCCGTGGCTAATGAATTAATGTAACTGGTTTGTGAGTTACAGAAATATGTTGTGACATGTCGTATACGTACATGTGGATGGATTTAAGTATTGGATTGACATTGTGGACCAGTTACGAATTGTTACAAAGATATTCATAGATTAGTAAAAGAATCGAGTAAAATCTGTTTAAAAGATTGGAACATGAATCTCACTTATGTCATCGATAGGGCTTGGGAATAGTTTACTAAAACCGTGCTTTAAGGCTCAGGAGCACGGTTCAGGATATTTTGTTTTGTATTTCACATAAAAATAGCAACTTCCTGTTTTTCCCAAACTCCTACGACTCAATAAAATAGATTAAAGCAAAAATATTATTGAAATGAAAATTACTAAAAAATATCCTCAAATGTAGGTAGAACATTACTAACTTACATATGATTTCTATATACCAAGATACAATCTTCCAATATAAACTCCACATAGAGCGTTACAACTACCCGGCAGTGAAACAGAGGGTAGTGCGCGCGCAACCCTCGCCCGGGGCTACACCCCCAGCGCCTGCGCCGGCAAATATTTGTAAATGTTTTATTTTACCACACTACCCTGAGATTTGATTTAAAATATGAGCGATAGCGGGGTTTTGTAACTATATTTATGTTGAAATGTAGGATATGTTGTTTTGTTAGTAAGTTTGTTTGTTTAAAAGTGTTCTGGAACTTCTTCTTCTTTCGTGTCAATGGCCAAAAAGGATAAACTTATAACTAAATATTCCCGGACCAAAATCCAGCTACGCCTATACCAGCGCTAGTTGCCTTGGTCTTCTTGTTCTGGAACTAATGTTTTGATTCTTTCCTTCTCGAATAGGAATCTTCAATGTCTACACTCTACAGGTTATTGCTGAGAAATACGTGGTTTAGCTTTTAAGCTTTGAACAAATTCTTCGAGACACTATTCTAGTACAACCGTCTGCAAGGTTTTACATCTGCTTCCTTTTACTAAAGTTATAATCATGAGTTGATTATCTTAGTTTGGTTACTCAAATATAATTATAATATTTGCAATATTTGACGACCTGATGGCAGAGTGGTCACCATGCCGGACTGCCATCCGTAATGTTGCGGGTTCGATTCCCGAGCGGGGTGAATGTTTGTGTGAACCACAAATGTTTTTCTCGGTCTGGGTGTGTGTGTGTGTGAATGAGTGTGTGCTTAGTTTCTGATACCCTAGATACAAGTTTCGAAGTTAGTTATGGGTCAGTTACTATAATAAGATAATGTAGTGAATGATTATGTTATGTTATTTGGTCATCAAGTAAACAGACATATTGGTGTGATTTATAAGTTTCACGAACTATCTCGCTTACTCCCATAACTTGATGGCCACACAGTGTTATTGTGGTCCCCGACGCCTGGTCCCAGAGTATTTGAATCCAACCGACACTATTCACTTCACCCGACTCTACTCTATCCAACAGTTTACAATAACACCAACCCCTCAATATAATAACAAAATGTGTATAAATTAACGAATAGTTATGTAAATAAGAAGTTTTAATTGTTTAATAATGTCTTTTATGATTTTTTTATTATTTTACGAGTCGTAAACTTGTTTTTGGTATATATTTTTAGTGTTTAAAGTTTATGTTAGCTTTATGAAAAGATTTTAATCTATCTTATTTATTTACTAATCCTAATCCTAACTAATATTATAAATGCGAAAGTAACTCTGTCTGTCTGTCTGTTACCTTTTCACGGCTAAACTACTGAACCGATTGACTTGAAACTTGGTATAGGGGTAGCTTATGGTCCGGGGAAGAACATAGGATACATTTTATCCCAAAATTCCCACGGGAACGGGAACTACGCGGGTGAAACCGCGGGGCGCTGCTAGTTATACATAAAAGGTAAGTATGTACATACGTGCACTAATACGTTCAATGTACATAAAAAAGAGTAAAAAAGCTTCTTTTCGTTTGTTATGAGATTCAAATAAGTAGAGAAAGTTTTCCTTATACAAAAGATAATATGTTAAATGACTCCAGAAGTTGTCCTAATATTGTAACTAAAACTTTATCGTTGAACTAAAAATCTCATGAAAATATTTGCGAAAACTTCCCCCGACTTCCGATACCCATAACGAACAACAATAATAACATAATTGGTAAAATCAATTTAATTCGAACCAAACAGACTTAGGGTTAGTTTACAGGGGGCAAGTAGGAAATATGGTGATTTATTTAATGGCGTGTACACACCGCGCCATTGTGCCGCACAGACAATACCGACCAAATTGAGATGTCACATTCGCTACGCATTCTGCGGTTCGAACAAATCTCCGATACACAACAAAAACCTTCGTAATAGATAAATAAAGTCAAATACCGCGCACCAACACGTTTTTGACAGCTTGATTATATAAATTGAACCTTATTGGTCATATATTAAGAGCGTTGCAAGTTGTTAGTGTAAAGTTTGTATTGATAAACATAAATCATTAGAGTTTTTCGCTAAGGGTTTGCCGCCGATGTGTGCCCACCCTAAAATGGTTATAGATTTCGATATTCCATGAGTTATGGTTGACGAACAATAAAAACATGCAATAATTTAGTTTCATTATGTTTAGGGGATTATAAAAATGGCTATAAAGAAAGAAAACCACATTCTAGTTTACAAATATTTTTTATTGAAATATCAAAGTATTACTGCTTTGTAACGACGACGTTTTATAATTAGGAGATGCATCAAGAGTGTCGAATAATAGTAGTGTATTTTATACTTTATTATACTTTACCTAGCTCTTAGGTCATTTTCTTTCTGAGATATGTAGATGAACTTAGGAAATAGAGAGATAGGCTCAAAAATATTGCAAAGCTTTTGCCGTCAGTACATCTTATGAGTGAATGATAGAATGGTAGCAATTATTATATAATTTTAGTAAAAAAAACGTCGTTGGAAGAATTTCTTAAAATTCAGTATTATCAACAGAATCGTATTTATAGTTTTAAATTAGATACATTTTAATGCAGAGCTAACGCATTTCGTCATTTGAATAATTTCCTTTCCTCATTCCCGTACATCCTACACACAATTAGGTAAACAAACAGACCAGCACACACTCAATTCTCGAATCTAAACGACGGACATTCAAAAGCGATCCAGCAGTTACAACTCTATTTTCATTTTATCAAAACATATTAAGTTTCAAAATGGTTAAAAACTAGTAAATCTGGTCAATCTTTATGGGGATATTTTAACTAACATTACTAGTAGTGTGGTAGTTACGGGTCTTAACGATTATTGCTGAATGCGTTGGAGGGTACGAGGTGTCAATCAGGCGATCTAATCTGAATGTGTGTGCGGCGCTCGTAAACGGGACGCTACCATGCGCCCGCCGGACGACGCCATCAATAGAGTATTGACCATGTTCCAACACATTCATTAGGTAGGAAGGTCCGGTGTCTGTTTGTTTGTGTAACTTAGATGTTAGTGCAGAAGTCTCAAGGTTTTACTGTTCTACTTTTGTCTTCAAGATTTGTTTGGCCCTCTTCTGACATGTGACTTTCTAAGCCCTCTTGATTTGTAAACATCAGCCTGCAATTGTCCACTGCTGAACATAGGTGTCTCCTTATACAGGGTGGGGACGATTTTGTGCGGCCAGCAACCAACGGTTTCCAAAACCCAGGTCTTCCGTCCATTGGGTAGGCGGCTGTCCCACGCTGCAAACAAATCTAGAAGGTATCTAAAATATGATAATGAAAAGTATAACAATCGAAACTTTTAAAACATTAATCAAAATATATAAAGTCCCCATACACAAAGCCGCGCGTGATCCCTAGTGAACGTTAAATACTCTAAAATTCCATCACTAATTTAATCGTGGTCCGTAATTACGGAATCTCGTTAACGTTTCTATAACCGTGAGTGTCGGCCGGTAGTGACGGGACATCACTACACACTCGATACTATCTTAATCGGCGCCATTATCGATACTGTTCCGAATAAATAAGCGATTTTAACGGTCGGGTTCAAAGTGGGAGCGGGAGCGGACAAAGAAACTAGTTTTTTTGTTGCTGCACTACTTATAAACATAAATCCTTATAGTCTTATATAAAATTAACTTACAAATTCAAAAATATGTCATATAAAATAAAACACATAAGTCAGTTTGTATGTTTTGCAATAATTAGACAAATAGTCATAATATGTATAGACTCATATATCAGTTGATCACAGAGCCTTACAAAAGAAACTATCTTTAGTTTCTTAACTTTCGAGGCAGCTTTGAAGTTACAGTACTCCCAGACATAATAAAAACCAAAAACCCCTGACAAATCTTATGCCACACGCCTCCCATGATCACCACTGGTCGCTACACTTGTGTAACAGGCGGCAGTTACCTGCGATATTTTGAAAACAAATGACATTAGCATCGCGCCGACATTAAGATGGAACCGACTGTGTTATGGGACCGTCCACATTCCGCTCGGAACGATTGAGATGTTACACACTGTTGTGATCCATTTACTGCTACAATTAATATTCAAACACACTTAGAGAGGTGTACTTATAGGAGTAGGATGGATCATCTGGCAACGATTATTTATAAATGAATGAAGAAAGGAAACAATTTAGTATATCTGACTTTATAGATGGATAGATAAGTTTAAGACTTTTGTTGATTTTCATAAGATCTTCAAAAACTTAAATTATATTAGAATAGTTTTATAAGTAATGATTTCTTTGATTAAGACGAACACTACACATTGAAATAAAACACTTAAACGAATTTTTGTCGTGATTATATTTTGTTTTACATTTTCTGACGTTTCGGATTCTTTACAGAACCCGTGATCACAGAAGACTAAGATGGAAGACGTCTGTACAAAGTAATGTAAAAAAGTTTACTACCTGCAATATTTTAAATATATAATTTTAAATAAATTGTGAATTTACCTATAATGTTTAGTTTGTAAGTGTATGTTCAGGGTCCATATTGGCTCACCTAAAGTTCTTTACCCGAAAATGTTTTTCCTAACTATTTGTAGTCCGAATGATCATTCTTCCTAAAATTTTTCATCCTAAAATTTTAATTCATACTATTTGTAGTGCTACCGACGATGCTCATAACACTGATGTGTCCGAAAATTTTAATTACTAACATCATTAATGTAAATATATTTAAACTCCTACTGTTTTTTATCATAACGCTTTTATCCCTAAACATACTTACCATAATATTTTCACTCATGCTCAGAAAGAAACATTTACCAAGTGTAATAAAAAATATATACGGGTAGAAGATGATATTTATAGTTTTAATGATTATTATACGACTCGTTTACGGTTATGCTTATGGCCTGGGAGTTTACCATAACCATAACTAAAGGACCAATTCGGTTCTGGCACTTCGCTGGCCGCTGCCGCGGCACGCTCGCTAGGCTCGCTCGGCTCGTGCGTTGGGGTCACAGTTCTAACATAACCTAAACCAATAATTAGGAATAGGACCGATTCGTTACTGGAACTTGACTGAATGATTGGAGCAGGACTCTGGTTTTGCTCGCTCGGCTCGTGCGTTATATGTTATACCTACATGTTAAGTAAAAACAAAGTTACGAAAAATGTATGTATATAATATTGATTATAATAAATAAAAATAAAGCTAAACAAAAAAGATATATATACTTTGAATAATAGTATGAACGATGGTTATGTTGAGAAAATATAGGAAAACAAATGTTTCGGAATTAAAACATTAGTGACAAAGATTTTAGGAGTTGCGATTGTTAGGATAAAAAATGTTAGGAAGAAAATTTTCGGATTTCCAATTATCGGAGTTGAAATTTTAGGTGAACTTTGGCGCACCCGTATGTTCATGGGACTAATTAAGCCGACCTTAGATTTGGTAGATGGGTGTCTCGAACGCATTTTTTATCGGTAGGATGTTTTCCTAATCGTGTTGTGTCACATATGCTTTATGTTTGATTGTAAGTTTTCCTATGGGTAATTTGCCTTACAGCATTTACTAACTCGTAGGAGTTTTATCAATTTGTCTTTATTATGTGCTTACCAGCATATTGCACTCAAAAATGTCTTCATACAAGTCCCGACAAAACAGGATCAACTGTTTTAAACATTTATTTTAAAAGGAAATAAAATCGCGAGTTTAAATTTTGATAATATGCAAATAACCATTCTAAAAAGGGCATTTATGTCGATATTACAGTCAAATGCTTCCATTTTTAAATAAAAATAAATTGTTACGAAACAAAAACATGAAATAAAGAGTGAAGAATATTGGTATCGGTCGTCATTTGGAGTAACATCGTCAACACCATATTAATTTGAATATTAATTGTCGGTGCGGCCGACTGGGGCCCCGGCAGTACACAGCACTGATACAGGACTCTGTTCACGTTGTACCACGGCAATTATTTCGTGACGTATGTTTGTCTGGCCGATATTTGATGAGTAGTGATGACATTAAAATGAATTTTGCTTCTGACCCTAGCTCGACTAATAATAATGAACTTTATTAAGGATCAGTTACTAAGTATATAAAGATGATAGAGTGATTATTTTTATTAATAAGATTTTTTTATTGATATCAGAAAATGGTGAAAAAAAAACAGGAAGAACTCAGTAGTTCTATTACTTATGATAATAGTACTGAAAAAATCAAGGATAACCCTGACTACAAATGATGATCAAAAGAATTTTTACTGTAAAAAATTGACACACGATATATTTGCCGTGCCGTACAGTACCGTGTCCACGTTCCCTGTGAACTAATAAAGTACCGTACACACTAGTAGCTAATGCTACCACACTTGTTAATATTATAATGTGGTTCGCCGGATTCTTTGACGTTCCCGCGCACTACACTATCGGACACACGAGCCTCATCCAATCTGGTTTAGGAATAGGTATAAGATGTATGAATTCGGTGTAGCTACTGTTTTGGGATTGGAATATTTATTTCTATAGGTTTTCTTGTTTAAATTATCTCTATAATACTTAGTTAGTGTATTTTTTTCAAACAATTCATTATCATGAGATATGACTGTTCTATTCCTGTGTTTAATCGACAGTCTATTTAAAACGTAGCATAGTAGTAACTAAATATGTTATTTAATAACTATGTAAGTCACTGTTTATGATACATACAATTTTCATTTTCATGTAATCACGGAAATAATAGGTAGCAAGTCTAGATTGAGATATATTGTTACATATAAAGATCCCGAAGAATATAAACCACAATTTTATCCAACTTAGGGTCGATTTTTCCATCGCCAGATAACTTTTATTCGATGAATAAAATTGACGTTTGACAGATTTTGTACAAAATAACTGTCAAAATTTCAAAGTTATTTCTCGAATAAAGTTATCTGGCGATGGAAAAATCGGCCCTAATTAGACAAACTAACACCTAACATTGGTAGCTAGCTACCACAAAACGATTGACACAATAATTAGATCCATACATACAGAGAGAAACACAAAAACTGTTCGCCGGCAGATCAAACACAACTGTGTGTAATAACATTAATAACACACATAATAATAAAGGCGTAAAATAATAATGGTACATAATAATTGGTTGGTGTTTAACGAGCGTGACTCGTGTATTGTATTATATGTATTGTGTTGTATTGTGTCGTCATCGTGACGGAATTACGTCCGATGAGGTATCGCTTTCTGTAATTATAGGCCGCTGATGTATGCCTGAAAACATTTCGGTTGGTTGTGTACAGGGTGTTAGGTTTTGGTACAGGGCTTAAAAAAATAAATCATCATCATCATCATCAGCAGCCGGTATTAGTCCACTGTTGGACATAGGCCTCTCCCAATTCGCGCCAAAGGTTTAAATAAAGAAATAATAATTTATTATTAAGGCTTCACCAACGAGAAACAATTAACAATTACAATGTTACTTTAAGACCTAATTTCACCAACCAATGTCTGATTAGCTCCATAATTAGGATCAACTAATACATTTGTTTGTATAAAAATTATGTTAAATATTTTTGCGTCCCTCGAAGTAAAATTTTTATTTTATTTTGTTAGCGAATTCTTGAAATGATTCCCGTTTTGTTCACATGACAGTGAACAAAACGGGAATCATTCACTCGTAAAGGCTTCGAAACACTAAACGCAGGTCAGGGGCAGCAGGGCAGGTTAATTATAAATAGCATAAGTTAGCTTTGGAAGTTTTTGTGACGTTATTTACGTCATAAAAAAGAAAAGTGTCTTTTCACGTGGTTCATGCGATAAGCAATATATAAATATAGATAACAAATCGGTAAAAAATGAGGAAAATTGTTTCATACTGAATTGTTTTGAGCAGATCAGTGTCAAAATATCATCATTAAAGATTAGTGCTTATCTTAATCCCTTAGTTTTCAAGAGATTTGGATTAGGAGATAGATATCGGCTCTGAAAAATAATCCACTTTTAGAGCAAATATAGTTACAATAAGAAATAAAAAAATAATACTTAATTTGCACGTGTAAAATGCAGGACATGAGCATTTGTAAAAAAAAAACCTGTCATAATTTAAAAGACACCCTGTACCAAAATTACTAGTGCTACTCCCGCCCCCCTCAGTCCAACGCGGGGGGGGGGGGGGGGGCAGACAAACAAACCTCCACATTTCCTCAGAACAAATACAATCAAAGTAATTGTAGATAACAATCGCCGTTTGTATATAAAAGGCAAATAATCGAGTTATTACTCGGTCCCCGCGGCCGCCATATTTGCATACACACAATGATATATTATTCGTCGGCTATCTCTTGTTTTGTTGGGAAATCAGGCTGACTTTCTTTTTATTTGCTTTCGTGACACGTTTAGGTTATGTACTGGTCTGTGGTTATGTATTGTTGAATATGCCTATTATGCTCTGCCTACATAGAGCTAAGTAATCCTAAAAAAATGAATGAAAATAAAAGAGCCTAAGTTAATAAAAAAATAATGAACGCCATGCATATTTTATTTATCAATACATGTTTGTATTTTTCCAAAGTTGGAGATCTCAAACCCAAGCAAGCGTAGCGATTACCAATTTATAATCCTCCTCACTGTACTAATATCATCAATATTTTTTTGTTATGATTATGTGCTGATTATCGGTTAAAAGAAAACCGATCGGAGTCCAAATGTTATCGCAGTTGAAACCGTAGTAACAGCTATTAAACACCTATCTACTTTAAATCTAAAATCAATAGGTATTCGCGAAATCCAAAAACCTTTGCCTAGAACACACTGATGGAAAATATGTTTGTACTATCAAATAAATACACGATAACAAGCGGTTTAAGATAACGAATTCAGTGGATATTAATATGCAAATTTTCCGTTGGTTACTGATTGATAAATCTGAATTAACAAAAGTACTTATTTTAAAATTATTAGGTACTAGCAGCGCCCCGCGGTTTCACCCGCGTAGTTCCCGATCCCGTGGGAATATCGGGATAAAAAGTATCCTATGTTCTTTCCCGGACCATAAGCTACCCCTGAACCAAATTTCAAGTCAATCGGTTCAGTAGTTTAGCCGTGAAAAGGTAACAGACAGACAGACAGAGTTACTTTCACATTTATAATATTAGTTAGGATATTTTAATTGTACCTACTTATAAGGTTTTCCTGAATAAACTTCTCCATTGTGTGTGATGATAAATCAACTTCGAAATTGATACCTTTTCTTTCCGTAAAGGCTGCCGATAATCTTGTTGAACAACGATACTTTATTTTATTAGCAAAATTCCCAAAGATGAAGCAATAATGTGAATGTAATTAGATAATAAAATAAATACAAGAAACCACCATAAACTTGATATCATTTACATTCATTCATTTCATATATCTAATCAAAATAATACTTTATATTGGCATGTAGCAAATACAAGTTTATAATGATCATAAATTGTGTAAAAACCGTTCCGCGACAGATGTCCGTCACTATTTTTGAATTACAGCCGTGAGGGGACAAATAATGTATCAAAAGTATCGAATTTGATCAAAAACAAACCACCTCAGTGCGCTGTGTCTCCGAAACCTAATATTGTCATCAAACTATACAAAGAAGCGCTATCACCAAATCGCCCGCCTCACACAACAATGGCGTAACTCCAAAACTAACAAATATCGTTATAATAAACTGATCATATTTCCACTATGAATACAGATGTTATCTAACTCTAGGGTGACCAAATAATTGATAAATCCTATTCAATGTTTGGGAAATATAGTTTAAAAACATTTTTGTTAAATAATATTCTCAAATGACGTGTCATCTTCGTTTTTGGTTGCGGTTATGTCCGGTTTGGGAGCTGTTATTGTTGTGTTTTTCTTATTTGGATTAAGATTTGATAGTAAATCTTGAGATTTTAGACGATGAATAGAGAGAATAATAACTTGAAAAAAACTTGTAATTTAAATTAGAGCAACTTTATCTGTAAATTACTTTAGTTACAGACATAATATTGAGTGCTAATCAATACACATTTAATTTTATTAACCATTAACTAGAATTTTTAACTAGGCAATCCACTCACACAACTCTATAATATCGTTACATAAACATGTCTATTTAGTAGTTACTTTCAGCTGCAACAATAAAGCGTATATTCAATAACTATATTATAATACCCAAAAGTATTAAACAGAGGGAACAAAAACTTAAATAGCTTCATTAAAAACCGTTCTACATTATCCAACAATGGCATATCTCACGGCAATAAGTTGCACAAAATGACGCGATAAGATCGCCCGTTTGAAAGGGACGGAACATGTTTAGTTGAGTGAAAAATAATATGTTTTTAGATGTTTATCAAACGCTACTCGTCTTTGTAAGTGCTATGTGGTGTCGAATTACTGCTTTTTTCGGTTATCATATTTGTGCGTCCGAGTGTGCGATTAGAATATTTGTAATTGTATGTTTAGGAAACGTAATGATCAATATTTTCTGTTTTTCCTACGTGGTTCTATTGCTGAATTAAAGGTATACCTTCTAACATCCTAGAGGAGGACGAGACTCTATAAATGAAATATCAGTGAGTAATTTTATTACTTTGATCATCTTTAGAAAGACACAGTTAAACAAGGGCCTCAAGGGCCTCTCTACCAACCTTTTTGACAATAACGAACACAAAAAAGAATTATACAATTCGGTTCTTTGTTTTACTAGCTATTATTGACCTACCTTTCTATACTGTCAATGTTACAGCACATTTTTCTCACCAATCAACTAATCTAATGTAACGAACTTAACAATAAATATACTTATGTCTTTTCCATTCACGGGACTATTAAGGAGTCCCGGTCTTTTGGAAGGCTAGTATGGGGCCAAAGCCAACACACGGAAGCCCTTTGACATATATAATCTTGTGCAAAGGATGCACAATCCGGCGACTATCCCTGTATAACACTATAAAATGCATCCAAGGACAGTCCCCGGTTCTGCTGGGACTATTGCAAATATATGGAAAACTACGACTGGGATATGGGAATGGGATGTTAATGGACTGGATATTGGGGAACTATGGGGACTATGACACCCGCCGATACAATGCTATAAACATGTACTAAGTGGCGGATGGAGACTTGTCAGCTCTATAACTGGGCCCCCCAAACAAGTCGCTCGAGTCAAAAAAAAAAAAAAATACTTATGTACTGTTACACCTTACTCTTAAATTACATAAACAAGACTCGAATACCAGACCAAGTGGTCCGTGTGACGTTGTATTAAGATCACGGACGGACAGACAGACAGACGTGCGTAGATACCTGCTGTGCTCTATGACTTGACGCCCAGTTTGACACTCGACCTCTGGTGACCATGGTTTTGGTACTAAAAGGGATTCTGTAGAAGAAATATGTAGGTAATTTAAGAGTGGTGCTCTAAGTGCAACTGCTTCCATCTGCCTCTATTCTAAGCAACCTCTCTGACTTATTTATACGACACGACACCATATCTTTTATGGGTTCAATAACCGACAACCTTAGAAGGGTCTAGGGAAGACGTTGGAAGTGGAGCGCATATCAAATCGGTCACTGCGGAAGTTGATAGCAGTAGATGGCAAATTGCGGCTAAGAGAGAGGAAAATTGTTTTAATAGATAATCTAGGTATATCAAACCTCTATTATTATGTAAAACTGATTACCCCGATCCGGGTGTTATGTGACAAAATCAGTTAATTCATACGTGACCAGATAGTCGATGTCATCGCCAGATTACCTCAAACGACTCAAAACTTTGGACATCAATTATTTATCGATCGTGTGACAACAATAATCATAATTGATGAGTAATATATAATATGATAATACATACATTTAAATATTTTATGTTCTATACGATAACGAATATAGGTACTTAATTAATTTTATCAAAATATTTGGAAAATATAATATTTTATTTATCTCTAAAATTTGTAATGGATAGACTTCCTACTGGATCTTATAAATCTGGTGCTTTCACTCATGGGAATTTCATCTGTGTTGCTCGGTAATAAGTATTGTATTCGTGTGTGTAGGGTTGTCGGGTTGTCGGTATAATAGTCAAACGGGTTCAAGTTGTAGATAATTTTGACAGTTCTTTGACAGTTCACGCGCGTTCGGCTACCGACGGCCGAGTGGCTGCGGTTGTGAGCGGTGCGGGTTCAGTGCCGGCTGCCAATCAAACTGTTTGAAACAAAATATACAAATAAAAAGAGTGGTAATAAACACGCGTGTATTTGGTAATACGTGTCTGGGCTATGAGGTCGCCAGGTGGTACTAATACTAAGTAGTTCATCTGAACTGTACTGACTCTGACTTCATTGTTTTATACATAACAATTTTCTAATAACACTGTAAATACTTTGGAATTAATAACTAATTATGTAAAACAATATGGTGGTAGAGCAAAACTGTGATTATTATCATTATCAGTTTGAACAGGGGCTGTCATGTCAGGGGTTAGAAAGATTCTCACAGAATATCGACGGCAAGAAGTAGTAAGAGCCGTCTCGCACATTGAGTGAGAGGTCCGGAGTTCCCCTACTCCTCCTTCATTTTCTCCTCCTCAAACTCTAAAAAGCAGGTGTCCGTATGACAGTGTTCTATGTAGTGCAACTACCCAACAATTACTTTGTAAAAAATGCCAAAATAATAAAACGAAATAAAAAATTAAGCAAGCTTTTGCGTTTTGCGTATTTTCAACTCAAAGTTTTAAAAGACAATATAGTCGGACTAATTACTTACACTGATTAATTACTCATTAGGTATACAATTGAATAATGCATGCACTAATTAGTGCAACCGTACTAACATTGCTTTTTAATACCAACCTTCGTACTATGAATTTAAACGGCGATATCAGGTGGAATAAGACGCAGATAACTGATATATTTCGGTGGCCTCGCTCGCTACAACAATTATATTGTATTTATTGCACAATATGACGAAATATTTACAAACAGTTGCAGGTGATGGGTGGACTGGAATCTGGAACTTTGATTTGGATATCTGAATATCCTGGATACTTTAAATTATCTATGCTAGAGCTATGCTACACTTGAGGGTCTACTAATATTATATAAGGCAGGAGAGTTTGTTCTTTTGTTTTAGTTTAACGCGCTAATCTCAAGGACTACTGGTCCCAATCAAGGGTCCCAATAGAAGAAATGTTTTATTGGTGGATAGCCCATCGATCGAGGAAGTCGATAGGAGATAGAAATGTTGGTGTAGCTATTAAATATCGATTGGACACGACACGCACCCTGTACGATTCGATTACGATTGTACGATTACTTTCAGGTGATGAGATGATGAACAAAATCTTGGTTCCTCATCGTCACACAAAAATGACTGAATACATTGAAATAAAACACTTAAACGGATTTTTGTCGTGGTTGTATTTTGATTTACATTTTCTGACGTTTCGGATTCTTTACAGAATCCGTAATCACAGAAGACTTCGTGTAAATCAAAGACATCAATATGACTGAATACAATTACTTGTTCATTAGAGCTTTCAAAAGTTCCACTTTTAAACTTGAAAACCGACCCCAAATAGACATGGGATGAAGGTTCAGAAAAAGAGAAGAGAACTACCTGAAACTTGGCACACATAATTATAGTTTATCTCAAGGATAAATAAATACAGTACTTTTATTTAAAAAATCTTATTAAATCACTATTTTTGCAGACAAAACCAAGCTCGCGACACGCTTCAAGTAAATATTTTGACGCAGCTTTACTTTATCAGCAGATAACACTAACTCTGATTGTATTCAATACATAGGACAATCAATTATATGATTACATTCACAAATACTCACTGATAACCGTTTAATATATTGTCATTATTACATAAAGATGATAACTGGGCTTACTGCGTTACAATTTCTGTAATTTTTTCCTTAGCAACATTGTTTTTCCAAAATATTGATAATAAATATAAGTCTGTATTGGCTTGTCATGCTTATAGAACGAATACCTCATATAGATATCATTTTATTTTAAGCAAAGGAAGTATTATTGACGTAAACCAAATGAGCCATGCATGTGCGCAATTCATTCGGTGATAAACCATCGTTTTAATCATTCATTCATTTATTATATTTAGTCCTAGATTAAGATTAGTAAAGAAATTATAAAAATAAAATAAACCGGACGACACGCGTGCCTTATCGATTCAATAATTTCCTTTATACAATCTTATAAACAATATAAAACTTTATAAAGTCTGACAATGCCAGTGAAAAATTATAAAGAAATAAAATCTTCTTCCTTTTTTTAAATCGGATCACTAGATATAGTCTCATGTATCCTATGCTTTAATAAGTTACATGAGCCAGGTAAAGGATAAGGTCGGTGTCGTGTCGTATAAGGAGGTGAAGGAGGATGCATTGGATAGGGGCAGGTGGAGGGTGCACCTGTTACAGCGACAAGAGCAACAGCTCTTAAGTTGATGATGATGATGATGCTATGCTACCATAATTATAAACCGCCAACGCCAATAGCAATACCTCAGACCATTAGATTGTAGGCCGACTGTGTACTAGAACAGTGACACAATCAAACATCGACAGACTAATAACACCGTTGCGGGTTACGAACAGTTTCCCTTAACTAAGCAATAATTAGCGGTAATGACCGATGGCGTATAGTGAATAAGTGATGAGAGTAATGAAGTAAACTATGATCACAACAGCACAACACGGCTGGCGGCTCCTCTCCACCTGGCCGCTTCCCAGGGTCTTGGAATACGGTAGTGTGGATACCATAGTGTGTGCTGTACATTGCTTGGTGGGCTATTTTTTATTTTGTTCCATAAAGCAGGAGGTTTTTTAAGTACAACTTTTGGTTGTGATTGTGGTAGTACTGTTCCACAGCTAGGCATAGGTCTCCCTCCCTCTTCTACCTTTCGTTTTGATAATATAAAAATACTGCGTCCACTAAAATACTAATAATCCGCCCCAGTTTCGTAGGGGTGCAATTTTCCCGTAGCATGTTCAAAACTTCAATTCACATCTATACTTGCCAGACACGAACGCAATCAATAGACAGAACTTATCTAATTCGGTGCAATTGTCCTAAATTTCCGGTACATAAATACCTGCGGCTCATCGCTTGAACAGATTATTGACGTATTAGCAGGCAATGTATGCGTACATTGTATCGCGGGCAATGTGTCGTGATATAAAATGCACGTGATCAAACGGTGGTCGGCAGGCGATCGCCGCAGTTCCGTAATTCCAGACTGGAATGAACAAAACTGTTATTATACCGACGAGGACGCTTCTCTTTACATATTTAATAAAGGATCATTTCCCCGCGAAGGGTGGTAAAACAGAAACGAATTTAATATAATGTTCTGTATTGACTATTGACTGCTAATAAATAACTTGGGTTGTCCGGCGTGTTGGTCAACATTTTGTTCTGTTATCTTTTATTATGGAATACTGAAGATATAGTTTTTTTATGCTTAGAATACCTATAAGTATATGAGGATGGATAAGGAGAAAGGACTTATATTTGCACTGGGGTCATACAATCCAATACTTTACTAGCTAGACATAGGTACAGTATATATCTGCCCTGTTACACCAATAACACAGGTATTTTCACACGTTTCTATCAAATTGAGCATATTGAGCATTCAATTGCGATCACTTGAACGTGAAGTCTCGAGGGTCTATCCAAACGTGATGGAGTGTGCCGGAATGTTTCACGCCGATTCATTGGGAGCCAAATCTTAAGGTGATTTTTTTATAAATGAGAGATGAGAATAGATCATCATATGAATGAGCGTGTGTGTAGTTTCTGATACCCTAGACACAAGCTTCGAGCTTAGTTAGGGGTCAGTTACTATAATGAGATGATGTATTGAATGATTATGTATATCTTTGCTGTAGGTACCCTGAAAATAGCTTTTCAATTTCATTAATGATTATCGGAAAAAGTTAATAAGTATAGCAAAACATATGAACGACAAACATTGATTATTGTTACCACCCGTTACCCATCCCTTTACCAAGGTCATGGTATAGACAGCCTAACAACCACCCGGGCTAGCATGACTTCAAAAACGCGATAGATATAACGATAAAACACTATCCAACTGTCAAAATACGATGGAAATAGCCGCCATATTTCATTTTTATCATTTATCGATACGCACGGTCATGCTAGGCCGGCACAAACGATAATACTTAAAAACTGTAAACGCTTTGACATTGTTTAACGTGACAGAACTTAATAAAAGAAACTTATTTTAATGGAACCTAATGTAATATGTAAACAGTTAATTCGACGCGGTGGACTACAATTACGTGTATCACAATATTAAAAGTTTTGGTATGAAACATTCTTATAAAATATTACGCCATGAGGTTTCCGCCCCGATCGAGGTATTTAGACGGTTTAAGTGGAGTCGGGGCGGCGACACCTGTACGGTCCCACGGGCTGACTGCCTACACCACGATACTTGGGATTTAATATTTTAAGTATGGGCTAAATATGTTTGTACGATTTGAAAAAGTTGTATTATAGCTATTTTCGTATGTAATTACAAGTCAATATCTGACTTGATATTTTGTCAAAAATTTAATCCTTGTGGCTGATTTCTTCTTTTTCTTCAGTTTTAGATATAAGCAGACCACAAAGAAGACCTATGCCCAAGAGTGGTGGAAAATTACGGGCTTATTTGTAACCTATAACTGCACTACGGGAAACAGGGGACTCGTAGTGACTATGAATCATATTTTTATTAAGTTTATACTATGAACTTGGAAGAAATTCCACGTTTCTCACCGATTTCAAGTACTTACTTATTATTGCTGAGTATCGACGTCATGTCGTCCAAACACGGAAGAATCAGCGGGAGAATTTGACACACTCTACTTATGACATGCACCAGTGCACTTTGGAGTTTAGTACTCACTTAGAATGTTCTTGTCGTATTGGCATACGTTTTTAATATGAGTCAGTACTTTCCCTGGGGAAAATTATAATTAAAAGTCTTAATCTTTCGTCGCGATTCAAAGTATGATTGAAGTTGGAGAACGTAAAATTCTTTTGATACACGGGAACAAACTAGTTGATATAAAATAAACAAAGTTTAATGTTCCAGAGTTTTTATTGTTTAACGCACTAGTATCAGGAGCAATAAGTAGCAGATTTAAAATGTAATTTTGATAAAATAATACACAACATTTAGACAGACATAAATATTACAAATAAAAATAGCTTCCATTACACGTAGACAGACTCGAACAAATCGTGCCCACTGCGTCACCCAGTGGTCCCAGATATCAAATCTTTTGGACACAATTTCACTGTCAATTTGACAATAGATGGACGTCAGACACACCGATAAACGTTTACGTCACAATCAGTGTGACCATCGGTGACTTACATGGTACATTCGGGTTTTATCATACTTTGATGTAGATTAGCGATAATACACCTTATTTTAAATATTTTAAACTTTGTTTTTGACGTCAATTCTTTGACGGACTATGCACAGCTAGGCGCGGAATATTTTCATAGATAATTAATATTCTGATGCACGTGAAATTAATAAACGAAATGCAATTAAAAACGATATAATTTATGATTACTAATACCATTTAATTATACTACAAATAAACGTAAACTTTATTTCAATAGTATTGAAAGTTAAGACACATATGTCTCATAAAGAAACTGATTATTACAGTTTTAATTCCCGGTTTTGTTAATTCCATGGCAGTTTTTGGATCCAAAGAGCAACATACATGCACACTAATATAAATAAATCTTTGATGTGATATTTTTATATACACAAATTGATTGTCTACAAAATATAATTACTACTGAACAATAAAAGGAATAATAAACATACAAAATGAGGGACTCGACGCTAAGGATTTCGACAATTATAATATCCCCGTGGTCGGACGGTAAAAATTGAATGTCACAGCGTATGAAACATTGCCCAGATGTAATGTGGTAATACAATAATCGCTGGCCGCAGTTAAATTAAAGTTACGACTCGAATAAACACTAATTTTATTGCGTTTTGTAAAGTTGTGACTTTATTTCTGTGTTTTTATTCAAATGTCTTTTGTGGGTATCGGGTTCGAATTATTATCGTTATTGTAAATTAAAATAAGTTGTGGCCAATTTAAATATCCCTTTTTATTACAAAAACATTTATTTTTAAAACTTATTTAGAATTCGGACCAATAAACGTTACAATTCTTTTCGAAGGTTAGAGATTTTGAGATATTTATAGTCAGGTGATCGCACACAATATCACATTGGTGATAATATCACTCAGCTGATGATAACGAATTCAGCCGTGTTTAATTAGTTAAACTTTAAAGATAAAATGTACCACCTAACATCTTGCTATTCAACCATTAATTAAACAGGTAATACAAATGATATTTTTATAATGATAACTATAATAATTAATTCCATACAGAAAACAATCTCATTCCACCATCGCAATAGTGAAGCTCGTTACACAATTCACTTTCTCAATAAGTGTTATCCTGTACTGGACTAATCCAGTGGTGGTAATAAAAATCCGCCATTAATGACCAGTCTCGTGCGCAAGACATTTGCAATAACATTGTTTTTGCATTAGACTTCGCACCTTTATAGTTCGCGATAAATAACTTGCCCCCTTCCGTTTGTCTTATAAAGCCTTTGAATTTTAATACTTATTAACTATTTTATGTTTTATATGGAGTTAGTCGGACCCCAACTTGTTTGTTGGCATTTCAATTTGTTTGTATGGTTTTACGACTTAATTTCAGAAATGTTTTTATTTGCCAATGCAAACTGTTATCAAAGTTTTAGTATTTACTAGCAGTATTTTGATGGTTTAATTAATTTAATTTAGTCACTAACAGACTCTACCTAGTTATTAAGACCTGTTTATATGTACCAAAAATATTATTTGATCTTTCAATTTTAGTGCAATAAATACCAAATATATTAAAAACCCACCAAAAGCCGTACGCAATCACCTATAGTGTGATAATGTTAATAAGCCGGGCGCAATATATCCCGAGGTGTCACCGCGCATGCGCGACACATCCATGCATAAAATTATTTTGTCCAGAAATCATTAGCGCTCGCACCACTGTGCGCTGCACGTTACATTATAACTGTATTTTGCAATATTTTCCTGCAAACGTAATTAAAGTTATTATTTTTGACATTTTAATGTGTTTGTGGTGTAAAAATACTTGGTTTTTGTTTTTGGGTTTTGGTCACTTTGTTATTTTCTTTATAACTTATTAAATTCACAGTCGTGGCTTTGCCCGCGTGGTTTTCGTATATGATATTTGAGAATGTGTTGATGTCTAGGGTTGATTTTCTATCTACCCTAGAAAATGTACTTCTGCAGAATCTTGATTAAAATTATAACTAACCTACTGTAGTTTATTTAGTACTAGCTGTGCTCCACGGTTTTATCCGCATAGTTTCCGATCCCGTGGGAATTTCGGGATAAAACATAGATTATGTTCTTCCCCGGACTATAAGCAACCCCTGTACCAAATTTAAAGTCAATCGATTCATTAGTTTAGCCGTGAAAAGGTAACAGACAGACAGAGTTACTTTCGCATTTATAATATTAGTTAGGATAGAGTTTAATCAATCAGTTAGTCTGGACAAGTACCTAGTATAATCTACTGGTACATAGTGCATTATGTACGTAAGTATGACGTAGGTTACATCACCAGGTGTAGTGACGTGGTCGATATAATACAAAAATAATGCTCAAATCAGAGACTAGACATATATTGATACCACTTATCTGTACTTTAAAAAACGTTTTAAAAGAATCACACAAATCACAAACTTCTATTGAAATGTTACTTATAAAGATTATAATTTATTAATCATCATTTTTACGTAAAACCGTGATTGTCAAATTTTGTACAGGGACTGGGGAAGTACCATACATCTACACTATAATATTATAAAGAGGAAAGATTTGTTTGTTTGTAACGAATAGGCTCCGAAACTACTGAACCGATCTCAAAAATTCTTTCACTAATGGAAAGCTAATTTATAAGTGCATGGTATAGGCTATATTTTATCCCCATATTCCCACGGGAACGGGAACTACGTGGGTGAAACCGCGGGGCGCTACTAGTAGAATATCGACGTCAAGTTGGAACTCCCCTTTCTCTTCCAAACGTCCTGTTTCTTTAAAGGCTGGATTTTTAATGATTCCTATGTATCAGGTGTCTTATGGCAGCTCACTTAAGTTACTCCAAAAAGGTATCAAATGGCCCAAATTAGTAAGGTCTAATTGCGGAAAACCACATAAATTCTCGTAAAATACATTACAAACAAATCTATCTAATCTTTGACCCAGGACCGAGTAAATGAAAACTCTTATGCTTTAAGAATACTGTCGATCGAGTCATCTTTTAAACAACACCGGATCTACCGTTTAGGAGCTAATGTTATTATAGAAATACAACATTGATTTATATTTTTTTGACGACTTCGATGGCAGAGTGGTCACAATTCCGGGCTGCCATCCGTAAGGTTGCGGGTTCGATGCTCGTGCGGAGAGAATTTTTGTGTGATAGTTAGGGGTCAGTTACTATAATGAGATGATGTAGTGAATGACTATGATAATAATATCTGTATTTGAGTTGGAAGTGAACATTCATTTAAAAACGTCGATGTCGTTGTAAGTTCAAAGGAATAACAAAACCCAAACCAGGTAATAGAATAAAGCAGAAAATCCTTATAAAATTAAATAAAGAGTGCTTTAGTAAAAGCTCTTTAAGCAAAGCTTATTCACGTAAGCTTATTAAAATATAAATACAATTATACTCGCCTTACGGCTGCGGTAGCAATCAACTAGTACAAGGTAGAGATAACTTAGCATTATATTATATACTAACAACTACTTTACAAATATATGGACGAAAGTAAAACTATGTCGGTCTGTCTTTAGTGAATTAGAAAAGTAACATAACATAAACTCTATGATGACACATGAAAAGGACCCTAATTAGGTTCTCTACCTAATTAGGGTTTTTCATGTGTCTAGATGTCAGAAACTAAACGCACGCGCATTCATATACAGAGATTGTTATAATTATCAAGCACAAATATGTTTAACTTCGCCTGGGAATCGATACTGCTACTGTTTATTTGATATTATTTTTATGTATGTATGTATGTATTATTTTTATAAGTTTCAAACCAAAAATCAAAATTTTACACTATTCTATACCTATTTGAAAATATGAATTAATTTATAAATATCTTTATAAAGTTATCTATGTACGTACAGATATGTATTCAATTAATAAAACATATCTAAGTCTCATTCATTGTGCGTTCATGACAAAGTGTAATGTGGGCAAAGAACATTATACTTTGAACTTTTTAATCCAGTCTTAATAATCTGCGTCACTTCGATATTGACTCACATAAACTACTAGGAAGTTGAGAAGATTAAACTTAAGAATCTTATTTTAAATCTATGTTTGTTTTTTTATAACAAATGAGCTTACTCTCTTACGACGAATTGAGAATCTCTTCCTTTTTTGAAATTAGTCTATGACTGGGCATGGTTTAACCAGAATTACCTAAAAAATACCTATAATAAGCCTTGATTAAAGCAATCTTATATAGGTGATTCCGGCGGTCGCAGTTAGTGAATTGCGAATGGTAACTAGAAAGTTAATGTAAATGTGTTAATTTATTTAAAACAAGTAATACCGGACCCTAGTATATATTTACTACTGGATGTCTCTTATATACCTATGGGTACTATAGTTTGAACTTGTGTATGTCTGTACGTTTATACCTCTAGATTGAAGTCATGAAAAGCAATGCGAGTGAGTTGTACCAATTACTTTTTTGACATTTTTTAATTATTTAACAGTATTTACTTAGTTAGATTTCTTGGTCACCCAAAGGAAACTTATATTAAGAATGTGGAAATTATTTTTATTGTAATCACCATCTCAGACAGTATTCTTCAGAAAAATGTTTGATACTTTTATTAATCTGATCTCATCTCGTAATTACAAAAGGAAGAAACACTAATTAAACCGAAGGAAACACACATTACACATACATGTGTCGCGACCCGGCTCCGGTCGCGATGTCGTGTCGTGCCATCATCTAATTACTTTAATAACTCGATCCACAACTACTGGTACTCGAAAGTATTATCATCTCAATCTTTAAACTAGCCTTGTCCTGTGGTTTGAATCCAACGATATAGTAGGATAGTCTACTGTTTTCTTTCTTCGTAAAGGGGCTTTCCAATGCACAAAACTTTTGTCGAATCGGATTAGTAGTTTCAGAAATTAGCGCATTCAAAAAGTAAATCTTGTAAACGGATCAAACGATTTAAATTAAGTTTTGAACATAGATTACTTTGTAATTTAGATAGATTTTTGATTAGACTTTTTCTATATTATTTTTGAGTAGACAGTCAAGTCTGTCCTAAGAAAACGCTTTTCGAAAAATAACCGTTATCATAATATCGTTTCAAAATATTTTAAAAATACCTTATCTACATTGATTTATAACATTTGAAAATAATATCTCACATGATAAATAGATACTTGAAACGCATGAATTTGAGGTATTTAACAGTGAGCTTCTATCATTATTGTGATAAATAGATAGTAATGTGTTATCGCAAATAGATAGTTACATTATTATCTATCTCGATATGATAATTGTATTAAAATACGGTCACTTTTATCGGTCTATTTAATCGGATTATTTGTACACTTGTGTTTAGGTTTTCGTAATTAGTTATTGGAATATTCATGAAATAATTTATTTAGGACTAGCTGTGCCCCGCGGTTTCACCCGCGTAGTTCCCGTTCCTGTAAGAATTTCGGGATAAAACATAGCCTATGTTCTTCCCCGGAACATAAGCTAACCCTGTACCAAATTTCTAGTCAATCGGTTCAGTAGTTTAGCCGTGAAAAGGTAACAGACAGACAGACAGAGTTACTTTCGCATTTATAATATTAGTAGGGATATGAAACGACGAATTGTTGAAAATATCTGACTCTCGTATGATGCAGGTGGCATTGGACTGATCACTCTAGAGAATAATACTAGGAGAGACCGATGTTCAGCAGTGGACAGGAATAGGCTGAGAATATGATATACTTACATAACATAACATAATCATTCACTACATCATCTCATTACAGTAACTGACCCCTAACTAAGTCCGAAACTTGTATCTAGGGTATCAGAAACTACGCACACACTCATTCACACACACACAGAGATAAACATATGTGGTTCACACAAATATTCACCCCGCACGGGAATCGAACCCGCAACCTAACAGAGGGCAGTTCGGCATGGTGACTGCCATCGAGGTCGTCTATATGATGATTATTATACTACCTAGTTATTTATTTATTTATTTATTTATTTATTTATGCATGTCACATGTTTGTAAATTACAGAAATATCAAATACTTTTTGAATTTCCATTACATTTGTATTGGACTCGTAATATTTAGCTCGTTGAAGTCTTTATTAGGTGTGTTATGAAATTATCAGCCATATTAAAATTCTTGCTCATCGAGTTTTACATAAGTAAGATGATTTGTGACCAAGGTTCAAAGCGAAAGACCTAGTTATTACGGATATGTCAAACTTTCAGTAGTCTACCCTCAAACGTCTAACTACTGGCACGCTCTGGGGATCCGCGAGGATCTTCACAAGGCTACTGATAGTGCTAGTGATACATCAAATATGAGTCTACACACAGAAGTAGGGGCACAAATTTGAGATACGTAACTCTTTTACAAGTACCTACGTGTAAACTTTTAGATTCTGTCACCCTTATTCTCCTGAAACACAGGCTCAATCTAGTTCATGCATTAGTTTAGGATATTTCCCATTCGACGTTCATAATAAATGATTTTTTATATATATTTCAACATACTTGCTCATAAACGGGCTCTTATTTGTACAAAAACAGTTGAATAATGAAACGTTTTATTCACTAGTGAGTTATAGATTGTTTTTTTAAATTGCTTTCATTTGAAAAAAAATCGATACCAAAAAAAATATGTCCATACATTTTAAAAACAAACTTCAACTATGTTTCCTTACTTTTGGTAGGTCTATGGTCGATTCCATTCATTCATTCATTCGAATTTTTTTAATAAGTATATTCTTTTAGTCTTTGGCCGATTACCATTGTTGTGTTGGATGCGCGCGAATAGAAAAACTGTTTATTTATTAGCGAAAAATTATGATTTGTATGGTACTTTGTATATGGTATGGTACGTTGTATGGTACACGCGGGTATTGATGATTACTATCCTCGGCTATCTTCAGACCCTCGCCTGACGGCTCAGGCCTCAATAGCGCCTCGGAAGTAATCACCAACTTACCTCGCTTGTACAATAACTATTATTCTCGTGCTGTATATCGTTCGAGTTCCATTAGTAGTTGACATGTTGTGTTTAACAAGTGGTCTGCCCACGCGTGACCCGCTGCACTAATTCAATATTCATACACACTCCATACACAACGATGGGCTAGAGATGGGACATTACACTCGAGATACAATCACTTAGATTTAACATGTATACTAATATTATAAAGGGGAAACTGCAGTTGTAAGGGATTTTCTCTGGATCTACAGAACCGATATGTCCATATTTTTCAAAAAGGTAGTGTTTTAATTACTAATAAAATTTTAATAAATGTATATTAGGGGCCTATTTCTCGATCTTCAAGTAAAGTTCCTCACCAAGAAAAGTTAGTTTTGTCTCTTCCTTACTTTATATAAAGTGACAAATACAAAACTTGTGAGTAGGTACTCGGAACTTTTACTTGAAGATTGTGAAATAGGCCCTAAGTACTTCTTTTATATGGTATTGTTTGGTAAAACATGCAATCGGTAAAGTTGTTTGTGTCAATATAAGCATCTATAATACGAACAGATTAAAAATATAGTAATTTAATGATTTAATCGTATATTTGTGTAGTATGTAATCTATTGAAAACATAAAGATTATACTAGACTCAGATAATGTAATTTGTTTTTCTTTTCACGTTACTGAGTAAATAATTAAATAAAAGTATTTATATAATCTTGTATCATATATCTATTGAAGGTTAAGTCCTGGAATCAATAAACCAACACTAAACATTTACAATAATAACATAACCTAAAGTGATAATTGAAACCTAAAATTACATGCAAATCGTGGGCGGATTCGGTTAATAAAATTAAGTAAAGTACGAGTAACTAGAAACAAAATCTTCATAATCGATAGCGATATTAAACAAGAACTACTGGATCGATTTTAGTAAAATTTGGTACCAATTTTCCTTATATCCAAAAGTAAGATATAGGATATTTTTTATCCAAAATATTCTGGATGTAAGTCTTTATTTTTCTGATTCTGGAGGCATCATACGAAATTCTAACGAGATCGAAGAAACTGTATCCAAATGGGTGAAACCGCGTGGCACAGCTAACACAAATGAAATCGTAGTTTATATTGATTTCTTTGATTTTAACGAACACATTGAAATAAAACACCTAACTAATCAATATAACCACGACAAAAATCCGTTTAATTGTTTTATTTCAAAATCGTAGTGTGTTAGTGTCATCACTACGTTTGATAGTCCGTATCAGAGCGACCATCAGTTATTTAACCTCAGTTAAGGTGCGGGTCACTAATGTGTCAGTTTGACCACAATTAGAGCCAGGCGCGCCCCGGACCCCGGACCCCGGACCCCGGGCCCCGGGCTCCAGGGCGGTGAGTCATCCTCAGGTGCTACTGAACTTGGGATACACTTACGGTACTTCCGAATATTCGATCTATCTGACTTTTTACGACCTAATAACCATAACAATAGTATGTAGTCTTGTCTTATTGTGTCTACCATTGATATGGTTAGTTATTGGGACGGTAAAGTGACATACAGAGTTAAGTTAAGTTCGATTCCCGGGCGGGGTGAATATTTGTGTGAACCACAAATGTTTGTCTCGGTCTGGATGTGCGTGTGAATGAGTGTGTGCGTTGTTTACAATACAAGTTTCGAACTTAGTTAGGGGTCAGTTACTATAATGAGATGATGTAGTGAATGATTATACTTGATATATAAAAGTTTTGTACCCTTCGATAAGTAAGATCATATTTATGGCTGAACGATGGCGACAGTTTGGATAACCAAACTCCCGCCTCTTTTCGTAAACTTATAAGAAAAATTAAATATGTTTACTTATCTAAAAGACATATTAAAAAATGTTTAAGTAATAAAATTTCATTACAGTTTCGATTCATTATTTTAATAAAATATGTATTTATTTTTATATAACTTGTTTAAATTTACGTAAATAGTATCTTTGTTATAAATATAATGAAGTTGGTTGACTCAGCTTGAACTTATATTCCACAGTCCGGAGTTCGATGCTTGACAATTGTTCAAACAATATAAATTATAGTTACGGACAATGTTTTCATACATATCGCAAATTGTATTTACGTATTTATTACGTAAATATGTATTAATATTATATTTATAATAATAAATTAAACAATGTCTGGTCTGGGAATTTTCTTTGTCTTTTTTTTATTTTATTTTCTATTGTTAATAACATACTTTGTTGCAATATTTACTCTCATTTGTTTGTTTAAGTATGTGCGTAGTTTCTGATACATGTTGTCTAATCTAATTATAGAAGGTTTAACACATACGTATGCTGTGTCAGTTGTGACTTGTGTGTAATACGTTGATGGAATGAAAATACATTTAATAAAAAACATATCACTTAAAGAATCCGAAACGTCACAAAATGTAAATCAAAATACAACCACGACAAAAATCCGTTTAAGTGTTTTATTTCAAAACATATCACTTGTTTTCTGATACCCTATGTTCACTAAGTAGGTATACCCAGTGTATTAAAAAACACAACCCTTGGTCTTTAAAACCACTAAACAGGACTAAATCAAATAATACGAACTATCTATAAATATAACTTATACTATTAACAGATTTCAACTTCAAAATCCTTACGAATCCATCAAAACATGGATTCACAAGAAAAACCTGCGGGATACAGTTAGTATTTACTTATAACAGTATTCCTAAATCACTAAATCCACTTGATACTCTGTTTATTGTTTCCAAACGAACACAAATATTTGATAACAAGAAAACTAATTCGTTATTTTGGGAAACGGATTATCTATAAGTGACTCAGTGTTTATAATCTCATGATACGCGAGTTACTGACAATATTAATGTAAGCGGTTTAATAGTTAATCTATACTAATCTATTCTATTTTTATATAAAACTAGCAGCGCAACGTGGTTTTACCCGCGTAGGGAGACTGCGGGGATAAAATTATGCTAAAAACCTTCCTCTTGTCTAATAAAAAAATAATCACTCAAAATCACTTTATCTAATAAAAAATACCGCTTCCAAATCCATTGCGTACACAGACAGACTAACAGACAGCGGGAAGCGACTTTATTCTATTTATTTATTTAAGAAAGGTATTTTATACGAGTAGTGATTAAAGTAGAGGAAATACTTTAATTAAGTAAACATTGGAAACTAATAAATAACCTAATTAATAGTAATGTATGTCTTGGTAATTGCGTCAAATGTAATGTACTTACTTACCTATTGTAACAAATTAATAAAATTAAAATAAATTGCTAAGTATTTAAATTCAATTTTCAATTTCAATTTTCAATAAACTTTTTTATTAGTTTTTTTTTATAAACAGCTTTAAATCTTTGACCATAATGCCTGTAGTGTTCTACGAATTCGTAAAAAAGTGTGAAGAACAAATGTAAGAACAGAAGCTCTTTTATTATACAAGGACTATTTTGGTGATATAATTTGACTGTTTAAGTACTTACTTAGTTGTATTGTAGAATCTGATGAGAGTACTTATACCTAACTCCTAAATATATAACTGTACTAAACCCTTTAATTTCCATATTGTATTTCAAAGAGAAATCAGGTCTGTGTAAGTATTTAAATTTTCAAATCATAGTGAATATATCAATTTGCTTATATAAGAAAAGATGAATGTATGATTGAATTGTTTAATCACCTGACGCCACCTAAATCATCTTATGTAGATGTATAGGCCAATGATGATGATGAATGTATAAATGTGTACAGATCAATCATAATTAACGTAGTTAGTTTAGTCTTTTTTTTCCGAACCTTTATCCCTTGTCTATTTGGGGTCGGTTTTCAGTTTAACCAGATTTGGCGGAATGACAGTATTTTACGTGAAGCGATTGCCATCAGACCTTCACAAGCCAGAGGGCTATACGACATTTTTTGGTTAAACCAAATGTTAGACTTTTGAGGGCTCTAACTACCCGTAACGACTATCGATGATGTTTGTACGACAATTAACGTAGTTTAGTGATTATATTAATTTAAAAACTGCATATTCGTTACTAAAATGAATTTGTCTCGGGACCCTAGAGTCTCAGACTTACAATGTAACTTAAAGATGTACATAATACATTACATAAACCACAGATTAGATAACAATGTTACTGTATAATAAACAAATATCATCCGCGCAGTACCTACTTACTAAACCGTGTCTGATAAAACAAATTCATAATCTATTGATTACGGCCGCTATCTACTATCATATTTTGTTAATCTATTACAAAATAATATCATTAATTGTAACCATTGTTATTATTGTCACGAGTATTAATATTAACGTAGAAATTGTCATTGAATCTGTGACTTTGGTGCAACGCTACCTAGTTTAAGAAAGGTAGAGTACCAAAGTTCATGGTAGAGTAAATGTAGAGAATGCTCTACATATTTATTTTGTTATTATAATAGTTGATTTTATTGAAATTCTTTTGATATAAATCAAAAGAATTTCAATAAAATCAACTATTATACTCGTAATAAGATATAGAGATACCAATATCAATGGAAAGCAACGTTATGATACTAGCGATTAAAGGTATTCATTTGCTTAATATTATCTACTTTATTTTATTTAATATATTTATAGGAAACTAAACAGATTTTACATCACAGTAAACTTTGTAACTTCATAATAGTGACACTCACTGACTTATTAACATTATAATAATACAAAAACAGATGTATTGAAATAATAAATTGTAATTAAATACGTGTATACATATGCATGAAATTATACTTTCATTAATTACTTGAATTGTTTTATTTAAATATAATTAAATAATAGTGTTGTAACATCATACGTTACATTACGATGTATGTAAATAGGTGAGTGGTGAGGAGCAGGCCGAGGGGCTGCAGGGACCGCACGAGGAACTAGTGTAGGAGCGAGGGGAGCGAGCGGAGCCGGCGGGCGCAGGCAGTGCAGTGGAGGGGTGCGGGGCGTGGTCCCGCGCGCGGTTGGAGCCCTGCGCGCCGGGGCGGAGCCGCGCCTCGACAGTACTTATAGCGCGCGCCGCCCTCGCGCCCGCCAGTCCGACCGACGCTCGCACGCCACTCGCACGCGCAGCGCGCTCCACTACCGCCCGCAGTGACACTAGTGTACCATAATGGTGAAGTTCGAAGGAGATTTCAGTATAAACTCTATACTGATGAACCACGCGCCGCCCAAGCCGGCGGCGTCGCCCGCGCCCTCGTCCGCGTCGGCCGGCGGCACCGGCTCCGACCACGACCTCAGCGACTCGGAGCTGGACGTCACCGGCACCGAGCCCGTCGACTGCACCAAGCCCAAGGACGGCGCCGACCCCAAGGACAAGAAGCACGAGAAGCCCGCCTACAGCTACAACGCGCTCATCATGATGGCCATCAGGAACAGCCCCGAGAAGCGGCTCACCCTCAACGGCATCTACGAGTACATCATGACCAACTTCCCCTACTACAGAGAGAACAGACAGGGCTGGCAGAACTCCATCCGCCACAACCTGAGCCTGAACAAGTGCTTCGTGAAGGTGCCGCGGCACTACGACGACCCCGGCAAGGGCAACTACTGGATGCTGGACGCCTCCGCCGAGGACGTGTTCATCGGCGGCACCACCGGCAAGCTCCGTCGGCGGTCGGCGCTGGGCGGGCGCGCGCGTCTCGCGTGCCTGAAGCGGCCCGTGTACTACCCGCCGACGGCGTACTCGCACCTGGTGGGCCTCTACTCCCAGCTGCTGTACCAGCGGTACGCGCCGCTGCAGCTGAAGGCGCCGGTGCACCCTGCTTTCCGCGGCGCCGGCGCCGAGAGCGGCCCGTACGGCGCGCTGCCCTACTCCCCAGTGTTCGACCGCTCGCCCGTTGGGGCTGGGGCCGGTGCCGGCGCGTATCTACCGCCGTCCCCGCCGGTGCTGCACTCGCCGCCCGCCAGCCCCGAGCTGCCGGCGCCGGCGCACCACCCGCTCGCGCACCACCTCTACAAGCCGGTGACGGTGCTCACGCGACACTGACTCCCCGCCGTCACGCCGACAGACTCTCGTGTATATCTGTGATTTAGTTTTAGTTAGTGCTGCGGACCAGTGAGGAGGAGGTCTGAGGTAATCTCACTTCGTGTTGTATCGTGTGTGTGCCGCGTGCCCTAGCCCTAGGGACTGCACCCGTTGTTATCTCTGTATCATAGCATTCCGTTGTTGTATTCTAATGTAAATAATTCCAAAGTTGTATATTTATTGACTTAGATTAAGGATTAAGATAAAAGAATTATAATAAACAATCATTATTGTTCACTTTAAACTCTCTTTTATTTCGTGGAGTGCGTCCCGGTGAAGGACACATCCCATCCCGGCCCGGACCACGGGGCCGCTGGCGACCCTTGATCTCTGAACCAAGATCATCTCACATATTGAATACAACTTGCCAAATCTCTTCGACAATAATGAGCTGTGCGTGTCATTAACTGTGCGCCAAATGAACAGTTATTTTAATCAGCTCTAATCACATTTAAGCCTAGGGAGCTTTACTGGCGACAGAGATGTTAGCCGGCGGCGCGCGCCGCTCGACACTCGCACACAATAATCTGTAATGATCTTCAAATTATTCAGAAGAATGTTCATCTTTCACCAAGGATATTTAAATTTATCTTTTTAAATCTATTATTATAATGAAATATCATTGAGTCAATAAATAATAAATATCAATATAAGAAGATCTCAATCAGATTAGGTGCAAGTTAAAGATAGTCTGTTTCACGTAAAATCTACAGAATCGATTTAAATTAATGGAACAATGTTTTCTATGGCCAGGAATAACAAATACAATACGTACTTTTTGTCTCGAAATTTCCACGAAATAGTGCTTAAAGGGGATTTTTATTTATTTATTTTAATACATCGGAATAACAAAAATAATAAAAAAAAGAACTCTTAGGTAAAGATTAGTAAAAATACATTTATTCAAAATTCGATTAGTAATTAACATTGGCACATAATGTAAATTGAATTAACGATATATAACCGAATATTTTAACAAATTAGAATTAAACACTCATTTAACTAAGTGCTTATGTAAACACAAATGATACAATACAAATTATAAGTACCTAGGTATTTTGTACATAGGTTATGTATGTAACAATAATCGCTCTTATAACTTATTTTATTCGCGTCACTTTCATGGCAAAACCTATGTTTTACAATATATTGTAAAACATAGGTTTTGCCATGATTACTTATTGATTACTTTTACTTAAAGTGACGCGAATAAAATAAGTTATAAGAAACTTTATAAAGTTTTCATTATTATTTTCACTACATGGTATAAAACAAAGTCGCTTTCTCTGTCCATATGTATGCTTAGATCTTTAAAATTACGCAACAGATTTTGATGCAGTTTGTTTTAATAGATAGAGTGATTCAGTGGGAAGGTTTTTAGCATAATTTTATCCCCATATTCCTACGGGAACGGGAACTACACGGGTGAAAACGCGGGGCGCCGCTAGTATTAGATAAAATTCAATTTTACTGATAATTATTATTTTAAAATAAGTGTAAGTAACAGTACTAATATCCAGTTTTTCTCAGCTGAGATTGAAAAGAGTATTATGAAGTGTAATAAGTAAAAAGTACTTATTATCTAAGTACTTGTACTTATATTTTTTTGTAATTCGATTGCATTGTAGAGTAAATATCTACTTACTTACTGGTGTAAATGTACCTTTGCTCTGCGGGTTAGGTTAGGTTAGCCTGAGGATCCCATTCCCAAGGATCTCGAATTCGATAAATGTCATTCCACTGTGAGATCTCATTGACTGACACATAATAAAATTATTATTGCTTCATATTTTTTGAGAACAAGTGACGAGCGATGTGGTGGCATACATATAGGTATATGTCCTCATCGAGAGGGCCGAGCCTGCCCTGAATTAGGGTGATTAGGTCTTAGAACATAATTATGTCTCATGTTAATATTGTTTTTATGAGACTTGTAAGTAAACATGTATATATTTTTGTCTTTTTTTTTTTCTTTATCTACAATCAGCCTTACGGCTTTAATCAGATGTGATGACGTTCCATGACTGACTTTTCGGGGTGCACATCCTGTGATGTATCACCTCTTCAATTGTTGCATAATTATGTTTTTAAATTGATGCTAATCACATTCGTTTTAGCCGGAATAGACTGCTGTTTGAATTGATAAGCTGCATAGCCAGGTGATTGGTATGTAGCAAGAGTCGTTGTTTGTAGGACTCTGAGGACCTCTCTATTTCCTGCTTGACTGTGGGCATTTCCAGGTACTCGATCGGAAGGTGCCTGGTTCGAACCCCACCAGTCCCGCCACGTACCAATGTGTTTTCAATTTACGAATTCATATGTACGTTATTTTCGACGCTCTTACGGTGAACGAAAATATCGTGAGGAAACCTACACACACCTGGGAAGAAATTCTAAGGTTGTGTGTGAAGTCGACCAACCCGCACTTGGCCAGCGTGGTTGACTAAGGCCTAATCACCCTAATTCAGGGTAGGCTCGTGCCCCTTGGTGGGGACATTATATGAGCTGATGATGATGATATTATTATAAATTATATATTTATATATTATAAATCATATTTATTATAAATTATATATTTAACGATGATTTTAATGATATTAGTACTTATAGATGTACAGACACGTTGATTCGACACGTTTATTATATAATATGAGCAACGATAAGTACTTATTATGATAAACAATGCTAATTAAATCCTGTAATAAAATTAACATACTCAACTATCGTCACATTTTGCATATATTTTTACTTATCTAATACTAATATTACAATGTTGAAGAGTTTTTTTGTTTGAACGCGATAATCTCAGGAACTTCTGGTCCGATTTGAAAAAATCTTTCTGTGTTAGATAGCCCATTTATTGAGGAAGGCTATAGGCTATAGATCATCACGCTAAGACCAATGAGAGCGGAGCTAACGCGGGTTAAACCGCGGGACATGCCTAGTTTAGCTTATTATGCGTGCGTAGAGCCTTGGTTGAGCTATACTAATAACCATATTACCTAAATTAATACACAAATGTCAGTCTATTGTTACTTTTACCGGCTACATTATGTAACCGATTTTGATAAAGTATAAAATGAACATTATCGGCAGTATTGGTGGATACAGCCTTCTAAGGTTTAAGAGAATTTAAACCGGAGAGGTATAATTGTAGGAAACTGCCTGATTCAAGTAAAGTACTTTCAATAATTTTAGCAACAAAAGATTATTTGATTTAATCCCAAAATTTAAAGGATTAATATAATCATCTTTTTTTAGAATTAACACATCTATTAACACAGATTTATGTTTGAATACCTATAAAGGTAAGCGTGTTTGGATTAATTATTATAGTACTACATGCTGGACTCGCATGGTAAGAGTTGGGTTTGATTCCCTTGTGGTAAATATTAGTGAAATCCTAAAATGTTATTCTCGGCTGAGTGTGAGTATAATTAATCCCCGATCCCAGTGGGACTGGTGGGATCATTTTTAAATGAGGGTGTGTAAAGTTTCTGATATCCTAGATACAGATAACTTATAGGGGATACTATGTTATGATGATAGAAGCGCTCGTGGCACAGTGCTACCCGCGGATCACTTGTGATCGGCGCGGTTAAGCAACGTCTGGCACCGTCATGACTGTGATGGGTCGTAACTAAAAATGACTTTTAATTTCATGAGCGTTTCCCTGCTTCGGAGGGCACGTAAAGCCGTCGGTCCCGGTTGTCGTACTAACATCATCGACAGCCGTTACGGGTAGTTAGAGCTCTCAAAAGTCTAAAATTTGGTTTAACCAAAAAATGTCGTATAGCCCTCTGGGTTGTGAAGGTCTGATGGCAGTCGCTTCACGTAAAATACTATCATTCCGCCAAATCTGGTTAAACTGAAAACCAACCCCAAATAGACAAGGGATAAAGGTTCGGAAAAGAGACTATGTTATGATGATAGAGTGGTTATGTTATGTAGTGATATGTCTAAGACTGCACCAAGTAGCGAGTAGTCTGTCTGTCTGTCACATTGTCCTGCCACAAAAACTGTTATTATAATGTACTGACAATAGAATCTGCAACGTGCTAACGTTCATCCTTACTCCATCGATCACTCCATGGTGAGTGGTCCAAGTTATTGACGATAGCGATAAACTGTATGGAACAATAATTAAATAATCTCTATAAATAATTTTATAACCATCACACGAGTTATCTTTTAGTCCCTGTGGTTTAAACTCGCAGTTTTTCGACCCCATAGAATTTTTTGGATTAATCTGAAATGATAGGCTTTTCTTAGTTATTTTTTCTTAGTTTTTTATTTTTCTTAGTTATAAAGAACATCTCTCTGTACCAAATTTCACTGTAATCGGTCCAGACTCCAGACTTTCTTGATCATAAAACCACTAGCTGTGACTTGCGGTTTTACTCGCAAAAATCTCAATCCCGTGGTAATTTCGGGATAAAACGAATCCTATGTGTTATTCCTAGTTACCTATATAGAATATCTGTACCAAACATGAAAGAGTAACAAACATACAGACTCTCACACTCACAAACTTTCGAGCCATAAATTACAGAGAAGACCTATAGTCTAAGCTTCGCGAGTACGCCCGCTCCCGCTACATCCCCTCGCTCAGCCCTCACCGAACAACAGTTACCTGACGTGTGGAGCACAATCGGACAAACAAACAGACAATCAGGCGCGGCTGTCAGTAGGAAGTCGATCGTTAATCATCCATCATGGAAGGTGAGGTGAGGTGATTGTCGCGGAGTCCGCGGAATGCGGGGTTACACCGCATTAACCTGCTACACATCACAATCGGTTTCAACAATATAACAATTAAAATATGTTGTTGTTAGAATAGAATACACTATTTGGTTGTCTTTTGAGTTCCAATAAATATGGCGCAATAACTATGGATTTATATGAAATTGTATGTCACGACCTCTGCGCGATAACAAAAATTAAAGAGACATCTTCAGTACTTTAATTCTGTTATACATTGTTTTCATACAACTCTATTGGGCATGCCAGTAAAGCTCCCACCATGATCTTATACAACTATCATAGTTACACTTCAAATGATCTAAACAAAAGCTCAATAACTATTTATAAAAATCTGCTGAGGAGATTTGTCTGTAATCATGGTGCATCCCCTAAATAAACTAAATACCAAGACAAAAATAAAATCACTCAGTTCAAATTGCACATAGAGATTTAAGGTATTTTGTTGGCTTATGCCACTACTAGCGGCGCCCCGCGGTTTCACCCGCGTAGTTCCCGTTCCCGTAAGAATATGGGTATAAAATTATGCTAAAAACCTTCCCATTGAATCATTCTATCTATTATAACAAACCGCATAAAAAATCCGTTGCGTAGTCTTAAAGATCTAAGCATACATAGGGACATAGGGACAGAGAAAGCGACTTTGTTTTATACTATGTAGTGATATGCCTTAGAAAGATTGTGAATTTTAAATAAACAAAATTTTCGAAACACAATCGTATAAACCCTTCCCTGATGAGCTATCAGGATGCCATTAATCATCCAGTGCCTATTAGCTGGACAAGTGGAACTGAGAGGTGGCAGACCACCTCCGCGATGAGACCGATCGCTCTCCAGGGACCACTGTCGTACTTGTAATGAAATACTTTTTTATGTCGCCTTACTGAAGTACCACACTCTCTCAAATATAGTAGCGAAGAGTCTTACTAAAACTATTGCGTTTTGTTCGGTAAGTAGTAATTCTTCCTGTCATCTCTGAAAAGTCGAACGCATTTCTTCCAAGTTGCTTCATGAGAGCTTCTTACTTTGGTAGTTCCCGTTAGTCCTGATTGCTGCTGACTTCATTAAGACATATCAAGTATTCTCTCTCAAAAACAAAATATTTAACCAAAACTATTAAAACAAACCACATCAAAATCCGTTGCGTAGTTTTAAAGATCTAAGCATACATAGGGACAGAGAAAGCGACTTTGTTTTATACTATGTAGTGAAATGTCTTATCACCTTTCATTCTGGACTGTGGAGGCCTGATGTGACTGCCCTACACGTAAAATACCGTAAAACCGACCCCAATTAGGTATGGAATAAAGATTCGGAAGAAGAAAAGCACTTTCTCTTATATTTCACATAATTTTTGTACATAATAATTGCCTATGAGCGACGACAATCATTGACCAGCTTACTCGTTTGCCCCCTACGTCATAAAAAGAGGAATTTTGAATTCATAGTCATTAGTTAGACCTACACAGTTTTCCCAACTGACGTCATCTCATTACAAATTAACCGCTGATATAATTGTGAATGCCATTTCAATTAATTTGTTGTACGATATCTTAGTGTCGTTAGGTAACATTATAACTAACAAGTGTATCAGTTCATTAATGGATGTAGTTAGTTCGGTATTATTGTTTATTTTTACTATTATTTTAACCGGTTTGTGAGCACTTAGTTCTTGATTAGTTACAAGTTTTAATTGTTTAATTAATAACAAAAATAGAAAGTCTTAACTACGATTTTGAATGTTTTATTGCGTTTTTTAATTGTTGAATTATTCTTATAAACTGACCGACACACTTTACTATATAGTATTTTATCATAGACTCTATCATTTTCTTATTTAGTATAGCAACTGACCCCTAACCCTAACTATATTTTACTCCTGTATGTAGCATATCACAAACTACTTACAAAATGACGACCTCGATGGCAGAGTGGTCACCATGCCGGACTGCCATCCGTCAGGTTGCGGGTTCGATTCCTGTGCGGGGTGAATATTTGTGTTATCCACAAATGTTTGTCTCGGTCTGGGTGGGTGTGTGAATGAGTGTGTGCGTAGTTTCTGATACCCTAGATACAAGCTTCGAACTTAGTTAGGGATCAGTTACTATAATGAGATGATGTAGTGAATGATTATGTTGATTCACACACTCTCATACATAACGTATGCACTAAACAAAACTGTAATATTATATACTAAAACTTAAACTGTATTATTATTTGTAAAATCATACTAAACTGAAGATACTCACTCGGTTAGATATTAATCTCATATGTTACGGTAATACGTAATTGTATATCTTGTCAAATATTTTGATAGCAAAACCCTAATCGATGAAGTGACTCAGTGTAATTACATAAACTGTTCAAGGGCGCTGAGTAACGTCGTGAAAAGAGAGTTACGTATGTAAATCGAGGTGACGTCACACGATAAGTGTATGAATTGTATGATACATATTCTAGCCGAGCGAGGTGAAGGAGGTTGCTTCATTTTGGAAGGAAGGATTTGAAAATGTATCTGATGACGAACGGATGGTGAAAGAGAGTGTTTTGAATTATTACATTCAAGTTGTTGTAAGAATATCACGATTTTATTATTAAACGAAACGTACGTCATCGTATATAATTATTTAACAAACGGGATGTTCGTACGTACTTATCAAAGTCGAAATCCTCGACTAGTTTCAGCCACGTCCGGTGGCCTTCATCAGGAGGAGTGCGATACGCCCGCGCCGTCGGCGTCTCGCTCTGCACTTGGTATAGAATATTATAGAATTAGTGATGCGTTACATCATACATTTTCGAATTATTAGTCAACAATGAAACACGTAAATGTCCGAAGTGCTCATATACATACATATACTTTTACATAACAACGTTACCATTACATAATACGTCTTAAAATAGATGTCTTTATACCTACTTAATTGACATTACTGTTATCAAATTGTGTGGTTAGTAAGTACTAAAACGTCTTTAAAATAAACCAACTTAAAAATAGTTTAATGTAAGACTATTATAGTCAAATATAGCATGACGATTTGTCATACTGCCATTAATATCTGGATGGATTTCCAATATGCAATGTTCTTTAATCTCTATTAAGTTAGTGCCTGTAGAGTAGTACTCTCTTCGAAGCATATTTACAGACGAACGAGATGTTTTTATCCTAAAAAAATAAATCTACAGTAGGTATGATTTTATAGGTCATGTTTAGCATAGTATCACTATACTCGTATAAGTTAGTGAGAAATTGGCGTAACCGCCTTGCTTGCCTAACGCGAGTTGGAAATCTCAAAGCCTAGCGATATTAGGAAAATTACAAAGATAACTTTAACCCAGAATCAGGATTCAAAGAGGGCCAATTGCAGTAAGGTAAGCTCAAGTGGCAAAGTCACAAACCTGGTGAATGTAATGTTTTTCTACTTTAAAACTGTGATTCATAAATATTTATCTCTGCCTGATTGTTCGAAAAACTAATTGATAACATTAATTAGGGTTCAATTCGTACAATAAAATGTCAGAGTAAATATATTGTTAGTTAAGTTTTGTCTTATGTTTAGGAGAAAGTAGTATCCGAGTACTGTTTGTGCCTGTGTACTTATTGTTTGTCAGTACTTTCCTCATAAGGAACAGGTCATCAACAAACTATAAGTAGTTGTGCAACATCAACAATTAATTATAACACAATTAAGTATCGATTAAGTATGGCCATTAACGGGCGGCGTACGTGACAAACAGCACGGACAGACAGACAATCAAAACAAACTATTTACTTCATAGAAATATCCATTTGATAATCATTAACTATTAATTTATTATTTTGGGACAAAATTCCTAATTAATCGATCTAGTTTTCGGTGTACATGTTTATTATTTTCACACGTTTGTCTGTTTATGTGTTTACTCTGTGGTGCAAAAAGCAAGGGGAAACTACAGCATCAACCACTAAGTATATGAACTTTCACAATAAAGTAAAAGATACAAATGAATAAGTAACTTTCTTTTCAACACACTTGCTCATAAAGGGGCTCTTATTTGTGCAAAAACAGTTGAATAATGACACGCTTGATTCACTAGTGAGTTATAGATTTTTTTTTAAATTGTTTAGTTTTAAAAAAGTTTCGATACCAAAAAAAATCGTGTCCATACATTTTAAAAACAAACTTCAACTATGTTGCCTTACTTTTGGTAGGTCTATGGTCGATTCCATTCATTCATTCATTCGATTTTTTTTAATGAGTATATTCTTTTATTCTATGGCCGATCACCATTGTTGTGTTGGATGCGCGCGAATAGAAAAACTGTTTATTTATTAGCGAAAAATGATAATTTCTTCGCAAATGTGTTGAAAAACGTTGTATGGTACATGCGGTGTATTGATGATTACTATCCTCGGCTATCTTCAGACCCTCGCCTGACGGCTCGGGCCTCAATAGCGCCTCGGAAGTAATCACCAACTTACCTCGCTTGTACCATAAATAACTATTAATACGAGCTTCTGCAACACAGTATTAAGGTTACTTGCAATTTGTATTTGTTGTATGTAAAAGAAACTGCTTCGAACCGAAGGAAGTAAAGTTCCTAATATTTCGACAAGAGTCCAAGACATTCCACAACAGAGCTTACGTCAAAATTGAAGAAAAGCACAAGCAGAGCAAAAACTTAGCACAGAAACAAAATCGAATAAAATGTCAATATTAAGTTTTAATTGTGTGTGAATGAGTGTGTGCGTAGTTTCTGATACCCTAAATACAAGCTTAGAGTTTAGTTAGGGGTCAGTTACTATAATGAGATGATGTAGTGAATGATTATGTTATGTTATAATTAAAATTAATCAAACTTAAATAAAAATCCAACCTAATATTGATACCTAACATTCATATAAGTTATCCCTCTTTATACTTAAATGTAATAAGTTCATAAATGTTTACAAGCGTGAATAGATTTGTGAGCGGCGTGGGCGGCGGGAGCTAGTCGTCCGAGATCTACTCAAGTAAACATCGCTTTATAAGGATGTGTTCACTTGAACACAATTGTTGGCTGGCACTCCTGTACACCAATAGTTGAGAAACATGGCTCCCAAACTTTGGATTATTTTGTATTTATAATTGGTAAGTAGTTTCATTAATCTTTTGATCATTTTAATTTGGGGTCTTATGAAAGGTTTCATTAGACAAGGAAACATTCATTATTATTAAAGACAGACTGTAGATAGACTTCAAAATCTTCTTATCCTTAAGTCCATAAGACAATACATTAAATTTTTCATTTAACAGTCATGAAACTAGGGGCTGTAGAGAGCTTTTTGGCTTGAAGAAAAGTTTTCTTAAATTCACATTTCGTTTGTAAAATTAAAATAAACATTTTAATTCAAATAAGAGGTAACATAATTTATACTAAATGTACGAATAAATAATCAGCCGTTTAAAACAATTAATACATTAACTATGTTATTTAGTATTTATGTTAATTAATTGAGCAATACAATTTTGCATTTGACGTCATTTAGAATTTAAAAGTAAGTGTATATTTCAGTAATTAATGATATTTTATATACATATTTACATATAAAAGATTATTTGTATATCCTTGATCATATGACAAGATAACTAATAATTTTACCGAGTTTATATCCAACAGGTAACTAATGTCCGAAGTTCAATCTTCGAACAGGCCAACATTTTTGCAAAGATGAAGGTTAGCAGTTGTTCTAAGGTTGTGTGTGAAGTCGACCCACCCGCACTTGGCCAGCGTGGTTGACTATGGCCTAATCACCCTAATTCAGGGTAGGCTCGAGCCACTCGGTGGGGGACATTATATGAGCTGATGATGTGATGTGAAGGTTAGCAGTCTGGGTAGAAGTTTGTATTCTATTGGGCAATGTAATATGTCTGCTATCTACAGAAAAAATAGATAGATATACTTAATGAAAAAACGAAAGTATTAGTACAAAAGTTTGAGCATCCCATCGTAAGGATATTAAGGTATGTGACAACAACAATGTTCCGCGTCGCGCTGCGCCCGCGCCGCCCGCCCGCCTCGCCCGCCTCGCCGCTGTGTGTGTTTGTGCATCTTACATCACTCGCTAGTTGGACATGATTGGAGCCATTGTATGCACTGATAGCCTAGATCATCTGTGAGAACATCGAGACCTCTCTGCTCTGTACTACGAGTATATCAAAGTCTGTACTATGTCAGAGTGAACTGACAATTTTATTAGGTACTTAGAGGTTGATATTACATTTGGTTGTCTATGTTTTGTAAACAGATGAATACTTTATTGATAGCTAAGTAAATATTGATTAGACAGTTGTAATTTTGTATATAGGTATAGGTGAGGTAACCTGTCGTAAGTGGGTCAGAGTTTCGGCAATAGATATCTATCTGTTATTTGGGTCCCTTGTTGCGTGTTATATTTTGTCCAATATGAACCAATCAAAAGAAATGTTCTTAGTATGCTACGAGCTACGCACCATGCTGCGCTGCTTCTAACCTAACTAAGCCGAGGTCACAGCTGTTAAAACTCTTGAATAGCTAAGCTTTACGGCAGTCATTAGTATGAAGTAGTAGCCTAGAAGTATTTTCAGACCACCTAAGTGTAGTTAGTAACAAAAACAAATCTAATAATATTTAAAGATATTCAAGGTTTTACTAAACAATACCTAGGGTATTTAATTATGTATCAATCAAGTAAACAGATTGAAAATTAACATGAAAAACAAAAATGACAATCGCGAATATGAATATTCCGTTCAAATTAATGTTATTTTGATGAGTCGTGTTTTCGGCAATGAAAAAATAAAATGGTCATTTATTTGGGTTTTATAAAATGGAAATAGAACAATTATTTATTTTAAACTAGTTTAATCTGGTTCACAATTTAAATTGTATTTCACTATCTAAGTACCTGTGCCTAGCGGTTTTACCCGTGTTATTGCAGTTTCCACTTTGGGAATGTTCGGGTAAAATTTATGTAGATTGTGTAAAGAAGAAAAACCGAAACATGGTTTTTTAAATCCCTCTGCAGAGCAAGGCCTCTACTTACTATACAGGGTGTCCCGTAAGTAGTGGACCAACGGGATGTGGGGGGTAGGGGAAACCATTATCTACCAAAATCACCAAAATTTATTGTCCTAGGCCTCCTAGTTTTGAAGTTATAACGTTTTTTAGTAAGTAGGTGAAATTATCGTACTATGTGCACATTTTTCTTAATTCTACAAAATCTATTACTTATTATGATGTTATTTTTAATCAAGGAGGTTAAGAATACATAGGTTTTTCTAATTTAAATCATATTTTAGTGTAATTATCATTAATATTAAAATTAATCAACAAAACAAGTGCAATTGTTAAATTTCAAAAAACTTTAAGTGGTATTTGAGCTGAGCTGGTTAAAAAAAAATGTATGGTAGCCTTGTGGAACTTTATTTTAAAAACATCTACATTTCATAAGGATTACAAAAAAGTATAACATTGTGGTTTCAAATGAGTAGTTTTTTATTTTAACTAATAACAAAGTAAAAGAAAATTTTTGAGACAAAACAAAAATTCATTGCTAATTATGAAAAATCGTTTATTACTCAATTTATTTTTACATTAAAGGCTCTAAATGCTTTTCTTTAGCTCTTGGGCATAACAACATCTTCGTATAAAGTTTTTTTGTAAACTTTTTTGGGCTCTTTGATGATTTTTTATCAATTCAGAAACATGGTTGAATTTTTGTCATAACTCTCGTTTATCATGAATATTTGTCTCATTAACTGCTTCTTTGAGGTAACCCCATAGAAAATAATCCAAAGGATTCAAGTCGGGAGATCATGCTGGCCATGAAATAGTACCTTCGCGTCCAATCCATCGATTTGGGAACTTCTCATTCCAAAATTCAGTCACTTACCGTGAATAGTGGGGAGGTGCACCGTCGTACTGCAACCACATTCGTACGTACTTCTTAACTTTAATTTAACGAAAATGTTGGTTATGCATAAGGCCTGAAACTGCGCGGAACCATATTCTCTCGCGTACTTCTTAACTTTATTCGAAGATGTTCGTTATTCATAAGGCCTGAAAATGCGCGGGAGAGAATGTGGTTGTAGTACGACGGTGCACCTCCCCACTATTCACGGTAAGTGACTGAATTGTGGAATGAGAAGTTCCCAAATCGATGGATTGGACGCGAAGGTACTATTTCATGGCCAGCATGATCTCCCGACTTGAATCCTTTGGATTATTTTCTATGGGGTTACCTCAAAGAAGCAGTTAATGAGACAAATATTCATGATAAACGAGAGTTATGACAAAAATTCAACCATGTTTCTGAATTGATAAAAAATCATCAAAGAGCCCAAAAAAGTTTACAAAAAAACTTTATACGAAGATGTTGTTATGCCCAAGAGCTAAAGAAAAGCATTTAGAGCCTTTAATGTAAAAATAAATTGAGTAATAAACGATTTTTCATAATTAGCAATGAATTTTTGTTTTGTCTCAAAAATTTTCTTTTACTTTGTTATTAGTTAAAATAAAAAACTACTCATTTGAAACCACAATGTTATACTTTTTTGTAATCCTTATGAAATGTAGATGTTTTTAAAATAAAGTTCCACAAGGCTACCATACATTTTTTTTTAACCAGCTCAGCTCAAATACCACTTAAAGTTTTTTGAAATTTAACAATTGCACTTGTTTTGTTGATTAATTTTAATATTAATGATAATTACACTAAAATATGATTTAAATTAGAAAAACCTATGTATTCTTAACCTCCTTGATTAAAAATAACATCATAATAAGTAATAGATTTTGTAGAATTAAGAAAAATGTGCACATAGTACGATAATTTCACCTACTTACTAAAAAACGTTATAACTTCAAAACTAGGAGGCCTAGGACAATAAATTTTGGTGATTTTGGTAGATAATGGTTTCCCCTACCCCCCACATCCCGTTGGTCCACTACTTACGGGACACCCTGTATATTAAACATTTGATGACCCCCATTAATTACACATATTATGGGACAAATGTTCGAAACAAGAAAATAACGGATAAATGATTTATTTGTTTTAATTATTTATTTTCTTCATCGCCATGACCTTCCAGAATTGGAACTAAAATAGAATCAATGACAAAAAACAATTAGTACATAAATACTATAAATAGAATGTGTTTGTGTGTTAGTAGATTGTAAAAATAAAGTAAAGCTAAATAGCCGGCTGGGAATCAAACCGAATAATCAACAAATTAATCATCTAATTAATTTAACAAATGGCTGGTGTCTTGAAACAAATGATTTAAATTAATATACATAAATTAAAACAATTACTTACAATATTTAAATCAGAATAATTAATGGCTAAACAAAATAATTTCATATAAAATTTTATTAATACAAAATCTTAACTCACTCTGTATATGTGCATTGTGTAATTATAATAAAGTATTAAGTTTATACTTATAGTAGGTATATTGTATGTCTTTTCCATCCACGGGACTATTAAGGAGTCCCAGTCTTTTGGAAGGCTAGTATGGGGCCAAAGCCAACACACAGAAGCCCTTTGACATATTTAATCTTGTGTAAAGGATGCACAATCCGGCGACTATCCCTGTATAACACTATAAAATGCATCCAAGGACAGTCCCCGGTTCTGCTGGGACTATTGCAAACATATGGAAAACTACGACTGGGATATGGGAATGGGATGTTTAATTGACTGGATATTGGGGAACTATGGGGACTATGACACCCGCCGATACAATGCTATAAACATGTACGAAGTGGCGGATGGAGACTTGCCAGCTCTATAACTGGGCCCCCCAAACAAGTCGCTCGAGTCGCAACAAGGGGGCAACATGAAACGAGCGGCTTTGAGAGTGGAGTAGACGCCCTGGGTTTTAAACCGCGATCCACTGAGCCCGAGGGTCCAGCTTCATGCTAAGCCAACTCACCACTTACGCAACGCCCCTCACTCTCCGAGCACCAAAGTGCTCTCGCGGGCTCCACTCCGGCCGCCCAATGAAGGCAAGCACGGAGGTGGGGGACCTGTTCCTCGTCAGTGCTCACTCCGCCGGCCAGTGAAGGCAAGCGGAGGTGAGGAATGGTGACCTCCCCCGGGAGCGCGTCAGGTCCGCGGGGTCGCTACTCCCCGACACCCCGCCTCAAAGGTGCCCTGCGGGCGTATATTGTATTATTATTATAAATATTGTGAATGGGTAGGTACTGCAAAATTACTCAACTAAGAAAAATAAATAATTATTTTGTAGCATGACGTAGTTGTCCTTTATTGTACACTGGCGGCGCCCCGCGGTTTCACCCGCGTAGTTCCCGTTCCCGGAGGAATATGGGGATAAAATTAGGCTAACAACGTTCCCACTGAATCACTCTATCTATTAAAACAAACCGCATCAAAATCCGTTGCGTAGTTTTAAAGATCTAAGCATACATAGGGACAGAAAAAGCGACTTTGTTTTATACTAATGTAGTGATAACATTTGTGTCGGACTGATAAGCAGGCAGTTTTCTGCTATTATCTCTCTTATTTTGTAGTGTATGACCGAGCTAAGTATAAAGAATGTGTGAAAACACGCGTGACGTTGCTTTACAGATAAGGAAATGAGCATTGGACTCCTAATGTAAACAACCTATTTCTTATATCCTTATATGCACAATACATAGTTTAAAACAAAGTCGCTGTCGCTGTCTGTCCGGCCCTATATATGCTTTAAAAATCTTTAAAACTACGCAACAGATTTTGAAGCGGTTTTCTTTAAAAGATAGAGTAATTTAATTCAATAATTTAAAAGATAGAGTAGAAGGTCTTTAGCGTATTTTTATTCCCGCATTGTCACTGGATCGGGAACTACGCGGGTAGAACTGGGGGTCGTAGCTAGTTTAAAATAACTAGCGGCGCCCCGCGGTTTCACCCGCGTAGTTCCCGTTCCCATTGGAATATGGGGATAACATTATGCTAAAAATGTTCCCACTGAATCACTATCTATAAAAATAAACCGCATCAAAATCCGTTGGGTAGTTTTAAAGATCTAAGCATACATAGGGACAGAGAAAGCGACTTTGTTTTATACTAAGTATGTAGTGATAATACTCGTAATACCGTCATACTTCCGATCAAACGATTACGCACGTCCATTGATTGTGGTGGTTCCTCGTACCTGATCGATCTAATTGTGTGTAAGTGCAGACTGCAGTGTTTGTAAACGGGCCCACGTGTGAGATCCCACGGCCGCCCATCAATATTGGAGCAGGCCCACTCCCCCCCCACCCCCCCCCCCCCGCGGTCAAACGATCGATCCTTTAGACGACACACTATAATTGCATTATACACGTTGATTTGATTATCAGCTTCACTTTAATTGAGTTTTGTTTGAATACATTTATTTAACTATTATTTATGGGCTTTATTACCGATACATTGCATCTATAATTAATTAAAATTATTCAATTGTTTCTAAATTAAAATTATTCAATTCAAAGACAGGAATTGAAGTAAATTTTATTGGAAAAATGACTGAATTGCAAGTGACTATTACTATCTACTTACTTAAGCAAGTGGCCATAGTCATTCAATACACAACCAACATTAAACAGCTTAAATAGGTGGGTATAATAAAATAAAACTTTGCTAAGGTCCACTCATTTCTATGATTAAAACGCCTATAAATGTACCTATTCCAGAGCGGATGAAATTTGATGTAGCCGGTGGGAAACCACACACAACTGATATGGGATGAGTTATGAAACAAATGGAAATGTTCTACTGATTTTGTAATTGTATTGTCCTTTACTTGAAAGAAGACAGTTTTCCGCAATTAGACCTTATCTTTTGGGTCCTTTCACATTACGATATATTGAGTTAATCAACTGCGCTTTTGAGAGCTTTAACTGCCCAACAATTGTCGATGATGTTAATACAACAACCAGAACCAAAATGCTTGAAGCACGTCAAAACGTTTCTTCTGTTTCTTTATCCAGTCTAATATCTCTCGGTGAACACTCAACGCGACCAATTGATACATCAAAAAGCATCCATCACTAAAACATATTGAATGTATCGTATCGGCGTCACAAAGCGAGTGACTCGAGGCGACAAAGCCAATATCTCTCGGATACCCACTCGACACATTAGCGGGACGGTCCTATATCACCGGCGATGTCCCAACAATGCACAATGGAATAAAAAACACACACACATCCACACAATGTCCTCCACATCACGCATCTGACAAATTTTAACAACAATACTGAATCATAATAGGGTTAAATACCTTACAAACTTACACGTACGCACGACCCGGCGCTGTTAACGTAGAAATATAGACTCTATCCTGTAGGTGTTACGGATCTCGTGTCAATTAATGACACGTCATTATCGAGGTAAAGGCACCAGTTGTCGATACGTAAAGGGCTATAGAAATGCGGCGCGTTTGAACGCGTCTCGGATGTCTCAATCGGGAAGGCTTTGCGCCCGCGCCGACTCCCACACACGGCCCTACTCTGTGCAACTTATATTTATGAATTGGTGCTTTTTCATATGTTTATTTACAATGGGATGTAATATGAATTATGACGAGCTGAAGGGAGGCACAGGTAATGGGGGATAGAGGATAGACGCTTTTGTTATATTTACATGTATTTTATAAAATAATGAGCTTTTTTGTTAATTGTACTACCATACCATCGATTAAATTTGTACCAAAAACAATTAAAGATTTATTCTATTCAAGAACCTTTCATTTTTATTTCAGTTATTCAGTAAAACAAGTCAAATTTATAAATAAATTGCGTTTAATTTTATGTACTTATATTTTTTTATTTATTCAGTAGGTACATTTTCATTACATAAGCAGTCGTGTAAAAACTTTACTTTGTACCAATATATTTGTTATAACAACTAAATAAATAGAATTTAAAATAAATTACGTGGTCTCTTTCAGAATAGCTCCTCACCTGTATCTAAACAATGTTTATATAACAACAGAACACGCTATCAAGTCACGGTTCATTTTAAATATCCGCGGAGAATAATTACTTACAATAAATCAAGGATGAGCGCTGACAGGGTTAATGCGGTGTCGACGATTGTTGTACCCTTTACCCTACCCTACTACAAACAAGCAAAATTCCACCTTAACACCACGATTTAAAGACAATTTTAGATTGAGTCGAAAAACATTTTGTTTAATTTTATAATACGTAATGCGGATGTCATTTCTTTGCGACACAATTGAGTCGTCAATTTTTTTATTAAATAATTAGATGGAAACATAATTGCCTTAAAAAAATATTGTGTTTAATCCCTTTTTTGTGGAAATTGTAGAATATTTTATATTTAGTAGAAAAAAGTAATAGAGATTGATGGTATTTCACCCCTAGATATTATAAATTTATATAGGTATATAACTTATTTTATTACAAGTTTATGACAAACATTATTTTCAATTTAATTGTACAAATAACGATGTAGTTTTAAAATAAGTAATAAATAAATAAAATAACTTTATTTCAGGCAACAAAGAAATTCTTCCATCTTAGTCTTCTGTGATCACGGGTTCTGTAAAGAACGAAGAAATTGTTACAGGATGTTGTTTGAACTTATTCTACGGCCCATATCAATATATACCTTAAAATAAGTAATATAATTCAGAAACGAAGTAAGTATCCATTTTTATCCGTCTAGGTATATGATCTTATTGCCAGCCGAAAGCCTCCTGATGATATCAATACAGAGAGGGGCTTGATTAGCAAAATAATAAAAACATACAAATCGTACGCTCTCTGACCAATAAAGAGTTCTCTTATCGCAAACCAACGTATATGTTCAAGTACCCACACTACATAGGGCACATTAACACACCTAATACCCCTGGAGCACGTACATAAGAGCCGCTAAGATTCATCCACTTCGACGCATTCACTAAACCGGAAAACGCAAATTAACAACAAAGACATAACACATCTGCGCCTGCGCATCCAACATCCATAATAAAAATATTAAACTATACTTTTCAATATCGATTTTGAACCTTATCCGGTGACGATAAGGACGTGCGAAGGGTTGAGATAAGTAGATTTATTATTGATATAAGATATGTTTAATAAGTGCAAAAGGAGTTAGCGATGCGAAAGATACAGGCTTGAGTGTCGTAGGGGCACCATGATCGGGAACACCACGGGAATCGGTGACGTTATAAATATCTCTATCATACTTTTATGTGCTCGTAGTTTTAAAATGTATAATTAATAAGATAAGAAGAAATAAATATTTTCTTGGAAACTGCGTCAGCCATGCGAGCCAAGCTAAATTACTAGTTACTTTCAAAGATTTTATCTATTAGTCACAACTCGCATTAGAAGAATATAATACATTCTATGGCAACAATAAAACACGGTCAGTTACATATGATTATTAAAAATATTTAACATTAGTTTAACTCTTCATCAAGTACGTTATTTACTTTACATCATTCTTAGTCCAGATTTCAATAGTTATCCGTAAATAAATATCCTCAAAGTTTATAATAAAGGTACACCCTACACCTTATTGCAAAAACTCCCCCCCCCCCTCCCCCAGCTCACACCGACCTACAAGTATCAACCTCCACTTATTGATAACATATGCCTTCAATAACCCGCAACCCTTCAACCGATATCCACACAAATTAATCTAATATCCCTTTCAAGTGGGATTATAATAAAAACTTAACCATTTTTCATTGTAACTCTAAAGAAATATTATCTTTTTTAGAAAATATTTTGTAAAAGATCGAAAAAGTGATGTTTTCACTACATTGGTTTTGTAAAGGAGTTTTATTTAAATATTGTCTGTAATCGGATTCTGATGAGTGCAGCCCCTTTGTGACGGAATGAAGATAAAAAGCATAGATTAGTAACATCCTTTACTTTAGCATCCTTTGCTGGGAGCCCACTTCGCCAAATGCAGGATTATTGTTACGATCCGATAAACTCTTTTGTAATAAATGCTAATCTATATTTTAATTACTTGATTATTATAATCTGAAACTAAGTTATAGTCTTAGAATACATTAATATCTAAAGTAAAAAGTACCAAAAAAAAATTCGCAAAAGTCAACAAGTAAAGCAAGTGAACCGCCCTGTCTTTACGCGGAAACAAGATTTTCACTGGATTTTCTGTTACATCAACCATGACCTTTGCTAACATATCATTTCATTTTTCCGAACATGAACGAAAATTTCTGTTGAGGATAATTTTGATTAATATCTATCTATTTAAATTAGTTATTTTAAGATTTAAAATATTCGTAATGACATCTAAATAATATTTTCCCAAAGATCTGTCATCCGCCGCCAAATATGACCCATCATGACCCATATCAGTTTGTTTCCTGAGGAATCGTATCTGATCGATGACGGCCTCATGTTTGTATATCGATTAATTAATAAATCGAGTTCCGAATCGAGATATCGAGATACAACATCGATACACGCCGCCTCTCTAATTGAGTCAGTCCACTACAGATGATAATATATTACCAATTCTATTTACTAAAGTTAACGAAACAAAGTATACCATTATAAACTTTATTTGTGGACAATAAAGTCCACGTCTTCAAAACACAAAAACATTTCATAACATTGTAAAATAACATAAAAAGAAGATCACTAAATGCCAAGCATTTACCTGTCATATTATTAAAAAAATAAATAGTGTATGGGAATCGATACGTTTTTGATTAATGGAGGTTTGAGTAGATTAACTTGTTGACGAATAATCGAATGATGGATCATTTTTGTTCGATTTTTTGCGATGTTATAATAAATAATCGGTAACTGTATCGGCCCGCATTGGGATAGCTAAGCTAGCTAATATAAAAGGCAACATTAGCGAACATTTTCACAACAATGGAGTAAAAACCTTCTTACTCCAACGTATTTGATTGAATCTCGTTCACCCGTTCACACCTGTGGCCCGTTCTCACAGCGTGGGTGAATTCACAAACAATTCGGTACATTTGACACATGACACGCCGGTAATAAGATATTGTGCTCCACAATGGGGTTTATCCGCAAATCCTTGTCGATTACCACTTGAGGATTGAAAGAGTGAACATTCGCTTACAGAGTGAAATGTATTTACTTTATGTACTTACTGGTTTAGAGTCTTTACTTGGTGTAAATAATATAAGTTTGACTTAGCAGAAACTTGACACAGATTTATCTAGCTAAGTATGAAAACAGAAAATTATAGATTGAGAATTTAAGGCTGTATTTTTGGATAAGAGTTTTGTCTTAAAATTTTTAATTTTCAAATCAATTGTACATTTTCAAAACACTGCAGATTATAAAAGTTTGTCCGTTAACAAACATTTAAGATCTACAAACATATCTTTTAATCCAACTAAACCTTTAATTCTCATCGAATCTTTCACCCAAAATAAATATCTTAACATTTAATCTTGGTCTATAGATTAAAAACAACAATGTCATTATTACATTTTACGAAGAAACACCCAAATTCTTAATACTTTTAACCGTTTAAGTCAAGGTTTACGTCAATCCGTTTTCCTAATTAACGCCGTGTAACCCTGCCGATGTGGTAAGGTGATCCAGTGAGTATTCGCACAAGGAGGGTCTGTGAGGTCTCGGGTTACTTACGATAACAGAGAGAGGTGTAAAGTAACCCAATCGGGGGGAACGCAGATGGAGGGTTAAGTGGCGAGGTTTCATGTGATTTGTTGAAAGAGAAATTGTTGGAATTAAATTAGTGCGTGTTAATAGGAGAGTACTTTAATTATAAGTGTGTTGAGTAAAACATTTTATTTAATTGTATTTAAAAGAAAGAAATTCCGCTACTTTTCATGACGTATTTTTCCTAATCGGTGTGTAAGAATATTGACGAAAATTGTTTTTACACGCTTTTTATTAGCTTCACCTGTATGTTTGTATGTTTGTATGTTTGTATGTTTGTATGTTTGTATGTTTGTATGTTTGTATGTTTGTATGATTGTATGTTTGTATGTTTGTATGTTTGTATGTTTGTATGTTTGTATGTTTGTATGTTTGTATGTTTGTATGTTTGTATGTTTGTATGTTTGTATGTTTGTATGTTTGTATGTTTGTATGTTTGTATGTTTGTATGTTTGTATGTTTGTATGTTTGTATGTTTGTATGTTTGTATGTTTGTATGTTTGTATGTTTGTATGTTTGTATGTTTGTATGTTTGTATGTTTGTATGTTTGTATGTTTGTATGTTTGTATGTTTGTATGTTTGTATGTTTGTATGTTTGTATGTTTGTATGTTTGTATGTTTGTATGTTTGTATGTTTGTATGTTTGTATGTTTGTATGTTTGTATGTTTGTATGTTTGTATGTTTGTATGTTTGTATGTTTGTATGTTTGTATGTTTGTATGTTTGTATGTTTGTATGTTTGTATGTTTGTATGTTTGTATGTTTGTATGTTTGTATGTTTGTATGTTTGTATGTTTGTATGTTTGTATGTTTGTATGTTTGTATGTTTGTATGTTTGTATGTTTGTATGTTTGTATGTTTGTATGTTTGTATGTTTGTATGTTTGTATGTTTGTATGTTTGTATGTTTGTATGTTTGTATGTTTGTATGTTTGTATGTTTGTATGTTTGTATGTTTGTATGTTTGTATGTTTGTATGTTTGTATGTTTGTATGTTTGTATGTTTGTATGTTTGTATGTTTGTATGTTTGTATGTTTGTATGTTTGTATGTTTGTATGTTTGTATGTTTGTATGTTTGTATGTTTGTATGTTTGTATGTTTGTATGTTTGTATGTTTGTATGTTTGTATGTTTGTATGTTTGTATGTTTGTATGTTTGTATGTTTGTATGTTTGTATGTTTGTATGTTTGTATGTTTGTATGTTTGTATGTTTGTATGTTTGTATGTTTGTATGTTTGTATGTTTGTATGTTTGTATGTTTGTATGTTTGTATGTTTGTATGTTTGTATGTTTGTATGTTTGTATGTTTGTATGTTTGTATGTTTGTATGTTTGTATGTTTGTATGTTTGTATGTTTGTATGTTTGTATGTTTGTATGTTTGTATGTTTGTATGTTTGTATGTTTGTATGTTTGTATGTTTGTATGTTTGTATGTTTGTATGTTTGTATGTTTGTATGTTTGTATGTTTGTATGTTTGTATGTTTGTATGTTTGTATGTTTGTATGTTTGTATGTTTGTATGTTTGTATGTTTGTATGTTTGTATGTTTGTATGTTTGTATGTTTGTATGTTTGTATGTTTGTATGTTTGTATGTTTGTATGTTTGTATGTTTGTATGTTTGTATGTTTGTATGTTTGTATGTTTGTATGTTTGTATGTTTGTATGTTTGTATGTTTGTATGTTTGTATGTTTGTATGTTTGTATGTTTGTATGTTTGTATGTTTGTATGTTTGTATGTTTGTATGTTTGTATGTTTGTATGTTTGTATGTTTGTATGTTTGTATGTTTGTATGTTTGTATGTTTGTATGTTTGTATGTTTGTATGTTTGTATGTTTGTATGTTTGTATGTTTGTATGTTTGTATGTTTGTATGTTTGTATGTTTGTATGTTTGTATGTTTGTATGTTTGTATGTTTGTATGTTTGTATGTTTGTATGTTTGTATGTTTGTATGTTTGTATGTTTGTATGTTTGTATGTTTGTATGTTTGTATGTTTGTATGTTTGTATGTTTGTATGTTTGTATGTTTGTATGTTTGTATGTTTGTATGTTTGTATGTTTGTATGTTTGTATGTTTGTATGTTTGTTTGTAACCGACTTCTTTGGGCGCTATTTTGACCCACTTTAAACGGCCAGATTTCGTTCAAACTTTGTAGATTTATTGAGGACCGATGACAATACACTAATTTGATAAAATTATTCCATTTTTCAATTTGCAAATTAAAAAAACAAGCTATTATAAATAATCCAAACTAAAAAGTAGAAAATAAATTATAGTTCAAAAAAACTAAAAAACACGCTTTTTATAGAAAACCGAACTAAAAAATAGAAAATAAAAAAAAGCGTGGGGTGCTTTTTAAAATATTGACACCATGCACCCCACGCTTTTTTTTATTTTCTATTTTTTAGTTCGGTTTTCTATAAAAAGCGTGTTTTTTAGTTTTTTTGAACTATAATTTTTTATTCAATCCTCACTTTATATAATAGTTAGGCACTATTTATTTACTAGATAAATAAAGTTGATAAATATCTAAATAGTGTGTTGTTTTGTTTGTCGGTGTCCGTTTGTAGAGATGGTGTTCGCGCCCCGGTGCGCATGCGCACCGAGAGTACGTCGAGCTGTGACGTATCACGGTGACATGTCATTTGCGGGACACACGGTATAACAGGGTGCTGGTTTTAATATTATCAACTGACACCTACTATGTTATTAAATATTTTTTTAAAATTGACATTACCCCACCATTATTTTAGCCAAAAAATACAGTGTACGTACACACTACACTGCGCTCATCAAGTCATCACCCTAAAACATCAGTTGGTGAGTCTCGTATTCCCAGTAATTTTACTGACTACATTGCTCTTCAAACTGGAGCACAGTAATTTTGATGCACTACTGTTTGCCAGCAGAATATCTGTCATTGCAGTAGAACTCACTCAGACGGAATACTGCAAGTTTAATACTACCTGGCCGTTGAGTTTTGGTCCTCAAAAATTTGAGTCGATACGCAAAGAAGAAGAAGAATACTATCTGGCAAATGTGTACAAAAATGCATTAAAATTCACTTACAAATAAAAGTTCCCACCATAACCGATCGCATACCCAATAAAGAGGACGGTATATGCGCGTGAGTGGTACATGGAAACTGTTTTAGTGAGGACTCGACGCATCAGACGAAGTTAATCTCCGCGCACACCTCACTGACCATCACAATTCGATTACAGGCCTTTAAGGGAAAGTTTAATTTAATTTAATATTACCTTCGGATCGTGGAACTTGTCACAGTAATATGGGAATCAAGCGTATGTATAATTGGGTCGGTTTGTTTGACAAACACACATAGGCGCGGGTAGAACTCAATCGTGCGCATCGAATTTGTTGTTCTCTGATAAAAATATTTTTAAATAATACAAAATCCGCATTATTGTCAGCTCAAGTTACACCAAAATAAAGTTTATTCACAAATCTAAACAATAGTGAAATTGGATTTTTGGTGCATCGTTACTGTGAGTACAATAACATTATTTATTTACAATAATATTGAACGTCCTTCAACGCACGGCTCGAAGGTCGCGTTATCGTAGTTCGTTTTGTTGGACTTTCACCTTGCTCAGGCGCTCTCGAACATAGTCGCTTACGCCCGACTAAGTTATTCAACGACGAAATGACTTCGAGAATTTTGAAATGCAATGGGTGTCTTCGAGTTATCAACAGTAGACTACATCTAACTTGTTCACTCTGCGCACAAACCTATGACTTAGAATGTGCTAATGTACCGGAAAAAAGATTCTATAACACCATGTCTGCTGAGCACAAAAAAGTCTGGGAGTGTATACAGTGTGTAAGTAAAAAACCTAAACTCGGAAATATAAATACTCCGATACGTAACCAGTCTAGCAGCGACGAAGATTCCTTTACATTGGGTACCAATTTGGATAGCACAGTTACTGGTTCTCAATTCGTGAATAAAATAGTGCGTCGCAGACAGACAGATCCAAATACGAGTATTTCGGTAGTAGAAAACTCATATGCTGAGGATACAGTCTGTCTTGATAATATACGCACTGTCATACGAGAGGAACTTCAACACATTATTGATGACCGCCTTACAAAATTAATTAGCAAGGTTGTCACAGAAAAAGTTTCTCTTGCAATTACTAAGGCGATGGAGAACTTGGAGAACCGTGTTTTGTCACTTGAAAAAGCACTTGGCAATGTCACTAATAGTTCGTTGGTGACACAACAGGCATCTTTAGCACCGATTGATGGTATAAGTAATTCAATAATTACCAGTGTACCTCGTGTGTCGAAGAAAGGTCGGAAAAAATCAAAGGTTAGCCTTACTCCTCAGCCCGAAGTAAGCGCAGCTGGTACTAGTTCTCAGATTTTGTCACCAGTCAATCCAGTGATTGTTTCATATAACAACACTAATACAACTACCGATGGGGAATGGTTGGTTGAAAAGAAAAAACGCCGTTTGCCTGTTGTCACTCGTGGAACTGCTGATCCTGGTAAAGTTTCCTTGGAAGCATGCGAACGCAAAAAATATCTGCATTTATACTTCCTTAAAGTTGGTACTACTGTGGATCAAGTGAGGGGCCATTTGGCTTCTATTTGTAACACTGAAAACGATGTTTATACGGCTGAAGCTTTACGTGCTCGCGGGGATTATGCGTCGTTTAAGCTTGTAGTCCCATCCAAATTGGCTGATACGATTATGGCACCTGAAAACTGGCCGCAGGATGTATGCATTAAGCCTTGGCAACAGCCCTTTCGTGCAGTCAAGAAAGCGCAAGCACAGCGTCAACCATCAAGCATTTAAGTATATAGAAATGTACTATCAGAACGTTAGAGGGTTAAGAAGTAAAACAGTTATTTTTCAGAAAAATGTTTTAAGCTGTTGTACAGCCGACATAATATTACTAACTGAGACATTTTTAAATAGCTCCGTACATGATGCAGAGTTATTCCCTTCTGGATATAACATATTGCGCAAAGATCGGCTTGGTGATGTCGGTTGGGGAGGCGTCCTCCTAGCAGTTAAAGACACTTTCACCGTGCGATTAGTTACAGATATAGATGGCCTTAACTCAGAGAAAGAATTATTGTTTGCAATTGTTCAAAGTAAAAATATTAAATTTCTTGTATGTGTAGTCTACTTACCACCTAGTTATAAAGATAACCAATATTTGGATGTATTATCTTGTATTGAAAACGCTGTATGTAAATATTCGTCTCTTGATGTATTTGTTATTGGTGATTTTAATCTTAATTCTTGTAGTAACAATGTTAAGACACAATTCGATGTTTTTCTTGAGTATTGTAACTTTAAGCAACTCAATAATGTATACAATGTATATAATGGGATTTTAGATTTAGTTTTGTGTAATGTCAATTCGAACAAATTGAGTGTGACAGCTTGCGCCGAGCCGCTCGTGCCAATAGATGCATATCACCCTCCGCTCACTTTAACCTTCGAAGTACCTCGTCATCATAATTCAGTTCATAGTCTTCCAGTTTCTTCAACGTCCACATCTAAATGGAAGTATCCAAATTGGAATTTTTCTAAGGCAAACTTTCATGCTTTATACATGTCAATTGCGGGAGCAAATTGGTTAAATGTACTCAACCAAAGAAATGCCAATTTAGCTGTTGATCTTTTTTATTCACAAATCAATGAATTGATCAGCGAATATGTACCGGTTAAAAGTAATAATAAAATTACCTCACATCGATACCACTATCCTAGCTGGTACACATCTGAAATCATTAATAATATAAAAAATAAATATTTTCATTTAAAGCGCTATAAGTCGAATGGTTTGACTTTTAATCATGAGATGTTTAAATATTATAGGGAGAAAGTTAAAACTCTTATAGATATTGCTTATAAGACGTATATCCGATCCATTGAGGAAGAGTTGCAAGATAACCCCTCGGCCTTTTGGAAGCATGTGAGAAGTAGGCGTAACAACTCGATGAGGGGCCGAGAGTATCAATACAAGGGCAGAACTGTTGTTGGTCAGGAAGCAGTAGATGCTTTAGCTGAACATTTCAGTTCTGTCTTTACTAGTACCGCCCCTAAATTAGATGTTACTCTTACGGAACACCTGGCTATGTCTTTACCGCTGATAAATTCATCTCATATTTCTTTGGACGCCATCTCTAATATTGACCTGTGTAAGGTTATTAAAAACCTTAAAACTTCTTCCGCCGTAGGGCCTGATGGAATTCCATGTTTTTTAATCAAAGACTGTGTAGAAGCTCTAAAAATACCATTAGCACATATTTATAATCTCTGTTTACAAACATGCACTTACCCAAACCGTTGGAAAGTTACCAGAGTAACGCCAGTGCCTAAGGAGAGCTCTTCAATAGACGTGGAATCCCAGAGACCTATTGCAGTACTTTCCATATTCGGTAAAATACTGGAAGCTTTAATAAACCGGTCTATTTTATCCCAGTTAAACAGCAACCTTGACGACTCGCAACACGGCTTTCGATCGGCGCGGTCCACTACAACATGTCATATTGTATTTTCGAATTACGTAGCATCTCAAATGGATTCAGGTTTTCAAGTCGATGCTGCGTATCTTGATTTCAGGAAAGCCTTTGACATGGTGGACAATGATATCATTCTATTAAAAATGTCCAACTTGGGCTTTTCTAGGAATCTCTTAATGTTTTTTGCCGATTATTTGAAGGACCGTAAGCAGTATGTCAGGCTTGGAGTGCATCACTCGGAAGAATATTATACGAGATCAGGGTTAAGTCAGGGTTGCTCACTGGGCCCAACGCTGTTTTTAATCATGATCAATGATTTACCAAGAGTGGTTAAAAACTCGCAATGTTTGATGTTTGCCGACGATGTCAAATTATTCCACAAAATAACAAACTTATATGATTGTGAGAATCTGCAGCGTGACATAGATTCGGTAGCTGAGTGGGCCAGGGTAAATAAACTTGCCTTAAATATATTAAAGTGCAATGTTCTTTCTTTTACAAGGTCACCATTGCCGGTTGTTTATGACTATCAATTGGAGGGGATGGCTCTGGAGGCTAAGAATAGTATTCGTGATCTGGGGATTATAGTGGATACAGGTCTGAACTTTCATGAACATATCATTACTACTTGCAAAAAGGTCAACCGTACTTTAGGCTTCATAGCGCGAACTGCTTCTCAATTCCGAGATCCCAAAACGGCAATCCTTATCTATAATGCGTATGTGCGTAGCACGCTAGAGTATGGTGCTATAGTGTGGGATCCCCGAGAAGAAAAGTACAACGTTATGATTGAGAAGGTTCAGCGTAAGTTTGCAAGATACCTGTACAAACGTCTCTATGGATACTATCCATTTTTATTTCCGTCCCTTTTTGTGTCAGGCATGGTGGGTTTGGACACGTTGCAGTTGCGACGCAAACTTCTTCTGGCTACCCATTATTGTCTGCTCATTCGAGGTAAAGTGGATAATCCTTCTATTTTTAGCAGTATTAGCTACTTCGTTCCCCAAAACTACGTACGCACTGGACGCCGCCGTCATCCGTTGTTTGCTATCCCACCAGTAAGGACATGGCATGCAAACAATGCACCTACGTCGCGAGCTGTCACACTCTTCAATAACTTTTTATGTCATAAGCATTATTATGATATTGATATATTTAATGATCCAATTAATTTAGTTATTTTAAAAATGTATTTTTTCTTATCAAATAATGTACTGTAATGTAACCTAACATCGTGAACGCTTTGGATTAGTCTGTAAGTTCATGTTTGTATTAACTTTTTAAATAAAATAAAATAAAAAATAAATAAAATAGGCACGTACTTGGACAAATCTGAGTATGATGAGAATAAAAATATGAGAGATCTGGTAAAGGATTGATTAAACATTCATTTCTTTTCCGGAAACAAATGTAAATAACTATGTATTATTTAAGTACTAGCTGTGCCCCGTGGTTTTCCCACATAGTTCCCGATCTCGTGGGAATTCCAGGATAAAACATAACAAGCCTATCTCCTTCCTCGGACCATAAGCTACCCCTGTACCAAATTTCAAGTCAATCGGTTTAGTCATTCACGCGTGATGCCGTGACCAAGGGATTAATTTTTATACATAAAGGTCGTATAAGGTACAATGATTGCAAAATTCATACTCATACACAACTAAAAATGAAAATCCACAATGATTAAAGACATTCTTGAACATCACAACTTAATTACTACATTCCTGTACTCGCGCAAACCTATTCCTAAATCAAATATATATAAATATAAGTAAATATAATATCCATAATATAATTTAACACTATAAAAGCGTGCTATGGAGTCAATATGGAGTACAATGGGCGACAACAAAATGATTCCATTAGTGCATTGTTTGGCAATAAGTGGTAAACGTCGCGTCACCGTGAGCCGCGGTGTGTCCACGTTACACAAACACTGGCGATCGTATCGGTTTGTATCTATAGAATTAGAAATGTTTAGAAATGAAATAAGAAAGTTATTAAAAAACGTAGCAAACTGTGTTCCATGCTCCTACGCATCAATACTAAATAATCTCATAGAGAAATAGCAGAAAGTTGTTTGATGTTATTTTTTCTATTTCTAGAAGAACATACATTTCTTACACCCTAGGACAACGGGCACGACAGTAAGTGGGTCATATCCTGTGAACAAGAAGAAGTGTATACTTACACAAGTGGTATATTTTTTTACTAATAAAAGAAACAAAACTCTTTAACTCTACCAACGTGTTAGTTAACTTTAGCAAACTTAAACAACCGTTACACAAACGTTTAAGACGATTGAAATCTCCAAAAAACAAACATTGTACTGTTGCCAGAAGTGACCACTGATGCTTTTTAATCATCCCTCAACAAATGGTTAATCTTTTAAATACAAATTGTTTGTATAATCCGTGTTGACGCCTCCCCACTAATGACTATTGATGTCATTATTTGGCAAACAAAACATTTTCAACATGTCTCATTGTTCCTAACTCTGCGTCAGGTAACTCTAACGATAAGCAAATACAATAACTGTCGATTATCTTTTATTAATCGTATAAAAAATCGCTAAACCTTAACCTGAAGCGGTAAGGTTCAAAATCGTGCTGAATGGCTCGGTTACAGGGTTGGATGGTCAAAGAAATGTTTCTAATAATTAGTTATCATCGATCATCTCAGCTTGACCACATTAATAAAGATATTAAATGCCTTCGATTCTGCGGTTCGTGGGATTATTGTCCTTATGGCTGGTGGTGAGAAGGGTGATATTGGTGTGTGGTGTGGTGCGATGGGCGGTGAGATGAAAGCCGGCGGTATCTCTGGGACATAACAGGCAAAACCAATCAAGTGACAGATACGAGCCGGTCCACGGATGCTTCGGGAAAAAAAGCATCAAAATGTTTAGCCATTTTTGAAGAGTTTTATTCTCATTGCAGACTGACACTGATATGAACATTAAAGTATTTTATTAAACATTTTAGATTGTTTTATGATAAGTATAAATATTGAAAATATTTTTTAATATACGTTTAAAATAAATATATAATCACATACAAATTACAGTTTTTATTTAACGCCGCGTGTTTCGTTGCGATAAATATGTTCAAATGTACCAAGCTTATCGCATTTTCATTGTTGAAACGAAATATGTATGAATATTTTTTTCTCAAAATATAAAACAGAACGAAAAGTAAAACAGAATGAAAAGACTACTTCTTTAACTATTTACATCGATCATCGATTAGAGAAAATTGATCTGTATACGCATGACGTTTTCAAACCTTTAAATATAGGTAGTGGTTTTATTTTGTTTTAATTTGCCTTCCAGATACTTCTAGAGTTTATAGTCAAATCGGCAAGGAGCCAACGCAAATGGAGCCTATTTAGTGGGACTGTCTAACAACCACCACCCCTGAAAACATTTATTTGTCTTATAACACAACATAATCATTCACTACATCATCTCATTATAGTAACTGGCCCCTAACTACGTTCGAAACTTGTATCTAGGGTATCAGAAACTACGGACACACTCATTCACACACACACACAGACCGAGACAAACATTTGTGGTTCACACAAACATTCACCCCACAGGGGAATCGAACCCGCAACCTTACGGATGGCAGTCCGGCATGGTGACCACTCTGCTGCTAAACAAGTTAGCAAAACATAATCAAAATAGCCAAATCCCAGTGTTAGTAGGGCTGTTCATTTGGCTCAATTGGGTAATGGCCGGTGCGAGTGCGCAGTGCGGACGGCCGGCGGCCGCTAACGACGCAACCTCTTGTATTGATTGATTCGACTTCAACTTGCAGGGCTGCAACAAGTGTGGCTTGGTTGTTGGAGGTACAAAAATGTACAAAATGTAATTTTGCAGGGGAGATGAAAAGGTTTTCTAAGAAATTCGGCTGAAAAGACTTACTTACTTAATAGTGATGGACGAAACCTGTTGGTGAATTTGAAAGAGCACAATTATGCACAGAACCAACTAGTATACTGTAGGGGTGGTAAAAGATGTTTAATAAAAATTTGCCTTTTGGTAATATATTTTATTTACATTAAGGATAGGTATGTAGGAAATTCCATGAAGCAATTTCCATCAGCCACTCGGCCAGTTATTTCTAAATTGAAATGATTTGAACAAGTATTTTGAGTGAAATTCACTATGATAATGAAATAAATAAATAAATTGTGACATATACGAATATCATTTCATAATATAATTATATAATAAACTTCAATGGATGTCCCAACATTGTTCGACCCCTGCACCGGTCGACATCAAACGATTTGATCTGTCAGCGTTTTGACATCTTTGATATCCACCGACAAATAATAAGTGAATTAAAACAAATAATATCAAAAACGCCTTCAACGGAGCCACAATATCGACTGGTTTTCAATAATTATGATTTGATTTACAATGATTGGCAGGATGCTCGTAGTTTTTCAGCGAAGATATATTATATGTTTCCCAGATATTTTCTCTTTTGATCTTTGTTTATCTCCAAATACTTACACATTTTCAGGAAGACTGCGATTGTCTAAAATTTTTAGGTACTCAATGGTTGAATTTGTTGCAAACTTTGCCTCAAGTCACATCCGTGTTTCACGCTTCGCTTGAGGGGGGGTTATGTAGTGTTCATAACACTACATTGACAAAAAACGATTTAAAGTACTCTATTTTCTTTTACAGTTAATGTTACATACACAGATCATTTAATTCATATAGTACGAGTATGTCAGAGCTATCCTTATTGTAATGATAATATTAATGAAAATTCATTTTAACGCCATCTAGTTTAGTTTATAGAACTAAAAAATACAATTGAATAATTTGTTTATAACAATATTTAATTTCAATATTATTTATAGTTTTTATTCACAAAATATGTTTGATTTTAATTTAAAGAATTATTTATCTAAATATTTCATAATTATTGTTCAATTTTATAATTACTTTGTATTTCAATAATTTGTTTAATATTTTTATTGATTTAATGTCAATTCAATATGGCGATTCGAGACGTGAAATAGCCGTTACTCTCTTCACGACGATATTTTTCATGGCCGACGCTTGTCATGTCATTTTATTGTATTTTCTATATTTCGGCTGTAATTATTATTCAAAATCATTTAAATGTCCATGTAAAAGGTTAATCTGTTTGTTAAGAAGATATTTGTAAAATTGAAATTGTATTAAATATGTGTAAAGTCAAAGTATTTTCATTCAAATTATGAGTTTCCCGGCTTAGCGCCGACACTTGACTTATCTAAGCGCCGACAAGTATGTAGTAGATGGTTTTTATGTCCATGAAATGTTTAATCACTGAGTAAGTATAAGTTTAATTTTAACGTAATACGTTGTAACTCTGACCACATTTGATGGGTATAAAACTACCACTGTTAATAATACTTTTGACAAAACAGACAATAGCCCCAAAGAAACCACCATAACATTCGTTAAAATATTTGATGGCTATCAATTCTCTATCACGAATATGATACATTCGTTAGTTTGTAAGCAAACAGACCAACATACATACATATTCGCGTGACGGGTGTCTGTGTGTATGATCGATGGCGGGTGTCATTCCGCGTCACGGTGGATTCCGTTACTTCATGATATTTCCTTGTGTAGGGATACCATCGTTTGTAGGGAAAGGGAGAAAAATAGGGAAAAAATATTGTGTTTTTTATATGAAATTTGTACTATTCTTAATTCAATTCATATCTTTTTAATACACATTTCTTCAATTTGGGCCAGGACTGGAGGAAGCACTTCACACAAAATTTCTTAAAATTATCATAAACACAATCATTTAAAGACGCAAGTTTAAACTTAAAACCGAAGAAGTACTTTCCGTAAAAACACTAAGTAAGTTGTGATTACATATTTTTTGTTGTGTTTTACATAATTATATAAATCAACTATCTTTCAGTAATTACATCAGCAAACATGCCTTACATAGGGAATAGTAATTCCCTTACATAATACTAGCATAAAACTGTAACGTGCTTGTGACAAACAACTATAATTAAATCTTGAAAAATCCTCTGCAAGTCCCATAAATTTTCAATATCATTAATATCCATTTATTAATACCATTCATCACACATTGTAAATCGCTTTACTTAACACTATTCCAATACTGATACCACGAAAGCACCAACCAATAGTCACCCCAATCCCCGTACAATAAAACGCAATGTGTCTCCGATGGAGTCCCGATAGCCCCCGCCTCTATCTCACAATACATCTATACTTTATTACAATACCACTAAGCAATTAAGAGTTAATATATTTTTGTGTTGCAACTATAAAACTCGATTATAATGTCCGTGTTATTACGACGTGATGGACACCTGCTAAACAACGCTTGTGTTTTACAATAATTGAGTTAGGAGTGTTTGATTAATTGTTATTTTATTTATATTCTGTGTATTAACGTCTATTTTAACGTTCTTTCATTTATTGTGTCTTTGAAATCGCTTCAGACTAAAATTAGGGGAGTATCCTTTATATCTTTATTTGAGACTCCTCCTTCTTCTTTGCAGGTGGACTGGTAATGATATGTTTTCATCATAAACTTAATTTAATTATAGAAAATATGAAAATTATTGGTTGATGCTTGATCACCTCAATGCTTTAATTGCCTCAGCGTACTTATAATACTTAAGTAACCGATCAGACAAACATAATTCTTTCCTGCATTTAAAGAAAACATCATCTTATTTTAACATAATTTGTTTCAAATAACAACACTTGTACATGTTACAAACAGGGTCATCAATTGAATCGTTTTAAACAAAAAGTAAAGCTCTCTGGAAGGATATGAGCTAAACAAACAAACGCCGAGCGCGGCAGATTGCGATGCGCGGGCGACGCGTGCGCAGTGACCCCCGCGCAGACAGGGCCCAACAACATTTTCTACACAAACACATAATAATCTATCTTATCATTAGATTAGTGTTTGTATACATTAAATACTTTTCTTTATCTATACCAAAATTAAAAAGTGGAAAGATTTGTTTGTTTGTAACGAATAGGCTCCGAAACTATTGAACCGATTTCAAAAATTCTTTCACTAATGGAAAGCTATATTATCAGCGAGTGACATAGGCTTTTAATCCCTGTATTCCCACGGGAATGGGAACTACGCGAGTGAAACCGCGGGGTGCTGTAGTAATCATATATATCTCTATAATCATTGTTTACGTTCCTATGTGTTGCTAATCACGTAGTTTCACAAGTAGGAAATAATCTTTTCTATTATGATTAGGTATTGATTGTAGCTTGTTATTTACTAATCTGTACAAAACAAATCTTAATACGCAATATGACTTGCGTCAATATTTATCTGAGCTCGAACACAAAACAATTTAACTGTCATCCGTAAGGTAGCGGGTTCGATTCCCGTGCGGGGTGAATATTTGTGTGAACCACAAATGTTTATCTCGGTCTGGGTGTATGTGTGAATGAGTGTGTGCGTAGTTTCTGATACTCTAGATACAAGCTCCGAGCTTAGTTAGAGGTCAGTTACTATAATGAGATGATGTAGTGAATGATTATTATTTACGAAAAGTTATACCTATACCTAGATATTTTGATAATAGCAAAATACGCTATTGAAATCATATTCGGCATGTATTCGGCTCTTTTATTTCGATATTAATAATTAATTAGTGTAAAACTTAGATTAGATTTGAAAGTAGCATTCATGAGAGGCCAACAGTTGAGCACCCCACTCGGTCGGTATGTGCCAATTGCACCAGGATTATTGAATCAAGGATGCTTTCTCCATCTGCTGACCTCAGACCCTCGCGACCAGCTGCCTCGATACACCAGTCGACACACTAATACACAATTACATACAGTCGGATTAAAGCATGCAGTCTTCAATATTGTTGTGTATTAATTATAATGATACGCTCGTAATTAGATTGTTATATTACAAATATTGTAATTATCAAGAACAAATAGAGTAATTATAAAGGATTAAAGTGTATATCAAGATGTATATCTTTGTTTTGAGCAGATAACTAAACGGATTGCACCGTCTCCTAAACAACATGCCTAATTAATACCTATTGTAGAGTTTCACAATATTAAAAAAACATGTCTAAATACTTGATTTTACTTTATTTAATGTATGCCATCTGTATTATGACATCTGTTGACGGGACAATAGAAGGACACACGTTATCAATCAAATCTGGAACTTTTTTTCTGAAGTGAGGACTCTCTTGGGCAGCGCCGCGGGCGGGAACCTGTAGTATGTGACGGGCTGGCTCATGCAGGTCCGCCTGAAGAGCTGCGGGCTCGCCACCAGGTGGCGCAGCTCCTCGCTGTCCAGGATGTACAGACGGTTCTGGGACTTCTTACAGCTGGTGTGGTACCGCGAGTTGTTCCGGTGGCTGAACGGGATCGCAGTCTCGTCCACGTCATCGACATTTGATCTCACTTTCTTACGTTTACCAAACTTTTTCGAACATACTGGCGTATCTGGGATCGGGATTGCATCAGTCTCAGGTACACCGGAGCACACCACTCGCTTACGATTATTACTAGATTTCTTCTTACTTTTACAGAACGTCTTCAGTGGTAACCTGGAGACCAGCACGGGCCCCTGAGGGTCGAAGTCCGGCGGCGGCTCCACCATGTAGTCGTCGAGGTCGTCTCTCTGGGAGCTCGACTCGGTGTGCACCTCCTCGTCGCCGACCGACGTCGTGCAGTGGTTAGGGAATCTCTCATCGTTAATAGGAGAAGGGTTTAAATCGAAACAGTATTGTTCGGCATCGGCGAATGTCTTTATGTTCATGGGTGTGGCAGTGTTGTATCCGGCGGGTTCTGGCGCTTGCTCCAGCTGTATCCCGGTGTCTCTGACGGCGACGTCGGACGGGTTCACCCACACGTCGTACGTGTGAGGGTCCATGATCGGGTACGAGCCGATACTCACGTCCACCACCTTGGGAGTGTTCGTCGATTGATCGGCAAACGTCATTATATTCGTTTTGAATTTGTACCGTTTAGAAGGACATTTCTTTGATATACATCGATCACAGCGACACGTGAAATGCTCCTCGTCGTATTCAGTGGGAGGCTCGACGGCGGCGGTGGTGGTGAGGTGCGGGCTCCAGCGCAGGGTCTGCACCACGGGGTACATGGGGAACTTGGGCGTGTGCCTGGCGAGGGGCGGGCAGCCGTGCGATATTATGGAGTAGGTGGGCGCGTTCACGTTGGTCGAGCTGCGGTAGTAGGCGGTGAAGTCCCGGTTGTGGCCGCTCTGCTGGCGGCACAGCCTCATCCGGGAGCCCGCGTGCGCCAGCCGGGACGAGTCCTCCACGCTCTCTAACGTCGGACGCCTCATACTCCTCAGCGGGGTCTCGTTGTTCACGGATTGAAGCCTCCGGTATGTTCTATCCTGAACACGGAACAATTTTTGTGGCATTTTTGGGTTGTGTTTTGAATTACTTTGAATATTACAAAATAATTAAAATGTTACGTCACCATCTTCGATGTTTTGGTTGTGTTTTGACACTCGGTGACAGAGCGCCAAGCGAGTCGAGGAGTAGTAGAGTGCCCAGCAATGTCAACATTGTCAAAAAGAAAGAAGTTTGTATATCTGATGTTAAACCAAGAAGTGTCTAAACAATGTACCGAGACGTAAACACACCGAGCGGAAACACCTAGTTGATCGCGAACCACTTCAATTCATATCCTCGTGACAATATAGGATTGAGTAACATATTTCCTTACAACTTTACGTGGAACGTTGTTGTCCTCAACAATAGCTCTTAACACTACGATGTAAGAGTCAAATGGTGTGTAAATTATGATTGTTGGTGCGAGTAAATTTGTCCATTGAAGAGTGGCCCGCCGCGCCGGTTGCGCGCCGGCCGCGACCCTCCGCGAGGGGACTGATTGCCCCAATTGAGGAGGTCTTGTGTCAGAAGACGGCAGCTGGTGACAATTGGCCGAGTCAAAGATCAGAGGAAGTGAACGCAGCACGCGCCCGCGCCCGCGCTGCGCTCACAACATCTGCCTATACATTTGACATTACTCATATTTTCAAACATGATATAAGATTTTCTTGGAATCTTTAGTGATTAACTTCGAACAATTTAATGCAATCGTCACTGAATAAACAAATCTAAAAATATACTATCAATTCATTATCTCACTTTTCAACAGCCTTATCAGAAGTATTTTAGAGTATGGGTCTGTAATCTGGTCACCCTGCTACGAAGTTCACAACCAAACAATTGAAAGCGTCCAGAGACGCTGCTTAAGGATTATGGCATACAAATTTGGTTACGGTCGAAGACTTTCTTCTTACAGTGACAGGTTACTTACTTTTAAAGTTTCCCCTCTGCATACCCGTCGCAAAGAACAGGATCTCCTATATTTACACAAAATTATCCACTCATTTTTAGACACACCTCAATTACTTGAATCTATCAATTTTAACATATATTACAAACTGCGTCAACCTAAACCTTTTCGCTTGAACGTCTGTACTAATAATACTTCTTATTACAACCCCATTGTCCGTATGTGCAGATATTACAATGAAATATCTAGCGTTGCCCCCTCAATCGATATTTTTAATCGCTCTCCATTGGTCTTCAAACGCTCAATAAAAAGTATCTTGTACTCCTATTGATCTAAGTATTTAATCTATATTTGTGTTGTACTAGTAGATTTGTATTCTCTCTCTTTAACTTTTTAATTTTAATTTTTTTTTTTTTTTTTTACTTAAAAGTGTAATTATTCTGTAAATTTAATGTCTACGTATGATTTTATTGGAATATTGTAAATGTATAATACTTATGTCATGCAGTGTGAACACGTTTTTGGATTGCAGTCCAGACTGTAAACCTAATTAGATTTAAGTACATTTTTTATACATAATTAGATTGTAACCCGTTGTGTCACCTATTAAATAAATAAATAAATAAATTTATGAATCCCTACGAAACCCGACACCGTAGTTGAACTCTGCGAGTTGTTAGACACTATACCATGGATACACTCTAATGATCAACCTAAACTAATTGTTTAAAACTCTTAGTTTTAGAATCCGCGTTGAGTGCGTGCTCAATAATTTAATCAATTGAACTGTCATCTAATGAAATGGCCGTCCTTTTAGTAAATATGTCACTTTTAAACCTGGAACTACAACCAATCTCAAGACTAACCACAATAACCCACTCCATTTAGTTACAAGTTCCATTATAACCGGTAAACGAGTCAGTTAACACGTACCAACTACCGTCAGAGCCATAACCTGCGTGTGTCAGTCAATAACATGGCTATCTCCAGTGTGACTCCACTTATTGGCGACAATCTACTAAAACAGACATAAAACAAGAATTAATACGCGGTGGGCCGCAATTAAAACTACCTCCAGATAAACATATTGGAGTAATAAACATTTTATGGTCAATAAAATAGGATATAAGAGCATATTGTCCGTAGGTGAGCTATATCAATTACTTGAGACGTCGTTAACTCGGTAGTATTCTTACATTTTGATAACTTTAGTACGTGTTGTGATGTCAGGACTCGATGATGTAACTGTACTGTAACACAGCGTCAAGTGACTTGGACATAATCATATTACAGTTGCAGAGGAGTTAATTTAACATTTCTATAATCTTGCTTTCTTTTTAAAGCAACCCTTCTTAGCTCTTTGATTCAGTGTTACACGTCTTCTGATGAAAAATTAAGGCAAAAGATAGCTTTTGTTTTTAACGATAATATCGCTTTGGTGACCTCTATGGCGGTCTCTTTTATTCGCTTTTCTTCAAAAATGTAAAAGTAATACATTTGATTAAAAAATATTTTTCTCCACCATCGCTTCGTTATAACTGACCGACACTTGTTGAGGAGAGCGGCCGGGTGCGTCCCCGAGAACACAGGTTCGAGGGACGTTTTAGTGCCCAGTTTTATTAGCAACAAAGTGATAAAAGGACCATAATAAAATTTTAGCTTAATTTATATCCATTCGATTGTCACATCCGATAACAGACAGCAACTTTATTACGCCCAAAAAACGAAAATACTAAAATTAATTTATTTTATTTTGTAACTAAACAAACTCCATCGCGGTACTCCGGGAGTATGGCTGCTTTTTAAATCTTGTGTTACCATTAAAAAATTTACTGCCGCCATAAATATTTTGGTGTCACCTAAGTTTTAGGACAAAGCATTAATTTTTGACATTTATTTGTTTTTGAATTTGGTAATAAGTCAACGGAAGAATGGTTCAGTTTGGTTCGGAGCTAGTTAGACGGTGTGTTGGTACAAAACTCTGCTATAAAACTAAAATATTCAATTAAATCCACGTTACTACGGATTTTTGTCTACATCTTTATTTGTAAGATTTGTTAATAATAAATTTTACTTATTAAGTATTTTTGTTAAGGTTTGGGCAATAGTCAATAGTCTTCTAGAGGTGGGACAATAATTGACAAGCATTTGGTTTCTTCAATGCAAGCAAAACTTTGCTGAGTCGTCGACCTATTTTCTTTAAACTCTTCAGCTTTATTATTTCAATATACTTACCTATGTAGATCTAGAAGAAAATTACAAAACCTAATAAAAACTTAAAAGTGAAAATTAATAGTCAAATCATACCCTCACTGGTCCAATAACTCGCTTCTAGCCCCTCAACCCGATACACATCGGACTAACACATTATTGTTAACGAATATATTTGTATTACAAATACTGCTTGCCTTGCAATTGTATCAGAATCATCAGAGAGTATTTTCCTCACTCTTATTGTCATAAGCATAAGGTTGAATTTGTAATTGGTTGTTTGTGTTATAATGGGCTCCCCGCTGAGCTATAGTAAGCTCTTTGTACCGAGCCCCTTACGTATACTCATTACAATCATTAGACATTGTGTCCGTCCGTACGTTGCAGTAATTGGTCGAATTTCCCTCCTTTATTGTTGTTTGATGTTCAACTTTTTGGAATAATGTCGTTTTTTGAGAGAGATTGAGTTATTGAACTGACGCCTAGTGTTAGGATAAGCTAGTTAGGGCAGGTCTTGGACACGATAATGTAATGATTCTGGATGGTGTAAAGAATAATTTTGGTTGATGCTTGGTTGGAAGATGGTGAACTAGGGTGAGAAACAAGGAATGGTACATTATGCATTTTCGTTCCTACTGCACTAATATCATTTCTGAGAGAGCGTTTGATCTGCAGAGGGGTGTTACAGGACAGACAATATTTTACTTTACATAAATGAACAATGTATATACAACAAAAACACAGATATCTGTACGTATTTCATTACATATGAGTTTGTTTATAGACTAGTCAATTCAAATCTAAAATAACACAATCAAAATAGAGTCATAAGAAATGAAACAAAGTTATAAATATAGTTTTTGTGTGTGTCGGCAGGTGGCGCGCGGCGCGGCGCGGGGCGGCGCGGGCGCAGCGTTAGTACAGACGTTAATATTAATGTTTTATTTTGGCAAGCTGAGATGCGCTCACCCTGTTTGATGTTAGGTACCAGAAGTGTGGTCCAAGTTATTAGATCGCTCATCAAAAAGTTATAAAGTTACTTATATTTTGTTAGACGAATTTGTATTGTAGGGTTTGTAGGGCCTACGTTGTAGCCGTAGCATCGTAGGCATTTTCGTAGCCAATGCCCTTCTTATACGGTTTATCTACTCAAGTAATTTTGATATAAACTTACTTATTCGTATTTCCTTTTTATAATAATGACTCCCAAATACTAATATCTGTGTATATTGATTTATTTTACCTCTAAAAACTGCTTTAAATCGCTCCAGCCGTCATATTGCGCCGGTTGCGCAGTGACCAGCGGGGGTCGCACCGTCAGCTCATCAATTATCGGATCCTGCGTCCGTCAACAGGTGTCCGGCTCCACCGCACCTCACCTCACCTCAACCTTCCACTACCCACTTACAAACAACACAACAATCCACAGACAATATCGCAAACCTTATTTTTTTTCTCAAAGCTACCGTTAGGCGACATATTGCAACAATTTGAAAATCGATCAAGAAACGTCACTGGTTTTGAAAGTTTGAATGTTCTTTTTGACAAGATGGTTTTGACGTCACCGTGATGATTGGTTGGATTTGGAATAACTGTCAGTGGCCATACTGTGAGTTTGGCATATCAGTTGTAGAAGTGGAAAGGAATCCGAGTATATTGAAAGATATAGTGCCGCCGGCCAAAATTAGAAGCTACTATTGTCATTTGGATACATTTTCAATAAACTGACAACCAAAACATGCGATTACAGCGACGCCGTCACCGGCACAGAAAAGATTGTGGCTCTATACTTGAAGTGCATTTAATTAAAATCACTCCAAAAATAGTTCTACCGAAAATATTTCTTAGCAGTCTAGAAAAGGTATTAAGTTTTACCTCTACGTCTGTTTTCGTACAAACAAACCAAATAAATATGTAAAACAGTCAATAAACCCCAGAAACATGGCTAATAATTTGTCGATTTGTCAAATAAATTGTGTTCGAGCGTGATATCCGAGCGTGGCCGACATTGCTCGAAAAGACCCGACGTCCATAGATCGTGATTAGTGTTGCGCCCGCGCATTGAGACGTCACCGGACATTACTGCGGACATATCATTAGCCGATACCGACCGGATTATATGGAGTTTACGAACGATTATTGATTTATTTATATTCGTTAATAATGATGGTGCTGAGTTTAATAGAAAGTTTAAGAACAGGGTTATGATTTGGAATTTATTTCCACTCACTCTGGTATCCTCAAAATTTTCATGTCACCTGGGATTTCATCCCACGTAGTTTTCAACCCAAGGAGATAATTTTTAATGTCTGTATATATTTTATTAAAAGTATCATTGAAGAATGTGATCATAATGAGCTTTACAACTCATCTATCTGCGGTTATAAATCTTGCTCTTTATACGACATCAAAATGAAAAGAAAATATTGTCAACTCATTACGTCGAGAAAACAAACAACTCTTTCTCTCAATAAAATGACGTTCAACAAACGCCTCGTAAATTATATTTTACAATTGTTTATAAAGTATTTAGTTTGAAACAATGTGTTGTATTGTTGTGAGGCAGTGTGAGGCAGGCTGCGCCCGCGCAGTGGGGCTCGTTTACAACCCTCTGCCCCGAGAAACGACCACTAGCTGCTACTTAATGGTTGAAGAAAAAATATTGGAATGAGGTTTGGTTCCGTCAATATTCTATAACCAATTATTTTCAAGAATCTATGTATGATCTATGTACAACTCTACAAAATTTTTATTTTTGTAAGTAAGTTTGATTTGGAAAGTATTTAATAGTAAATATGTATTTATTCCGTGGTTTTATACATACAAGATTTTGTTTTACATACAATGTAAATAATCTGCAGTAAAATTATATTTGCATCGCTCTTTCTATTAGCCAAAACTCTATAAAGAAACATCGCGTATAACTATTTACAGATGAAAACGTTATAAGGGAAAGTCGCCTTATAACATTTACAAAATATTTGAATCGTTTACAATCTGAATACATAACATAATAACATAACATAATCATTCACTACATCATCTCATTATAGTAGCTGACCCCTAAGTTCGAAACTTGTATCTAGGGTACCTATCAGAAACTACGCACACACTCATTCACACACACACCCAGACCGAGACAAACATTTGTGGTTCACACAAATATTCACCCCGCACGGGAATCGAACCCGCAACCTTACGCATGGCAGTCCGGCATGGACTAATAATTAAAACAATACTTTTCTGTTATTAAATAAGGATCTCTGTAAACTCTCTCTGTCTCCACAATGCCCCGTCCACACTGCACGCGTATTCTGTTTGCGTCCACATTTACAGCGGCCATATATTCGTGTTTTTGTGTTCGCCTCGTTCACAATACAACGTTTTACGAGCTCGCTGAATGGCCGAGTTTGTCACAAAACTAATTGTGAACAATGGACGTGTTTAATTTGTTTTGGTTTGTTACGATTGTGCGATTGTTTACACCATTTTATTGTATTGATCCGAGATATTGTGAGCTGCGCGCGCGGCGGGGCGCTAGACAACTCTCTTCTACATTAGAAATTTAGAAACATTTCAAAACTTTTTTGTTTGTATACATATAAATAACTTTATGAAAATTAAATATTGAATAGTTGGAACGTTTTTATAGTTTAATAATTAACTCGTTACGTTCTGCGCTCGCGGCTGTTATGTGTTCGTATTCCAATCAACATTTATTAATTAACATAATATTAAAATTAATTTATAGGCCCAAAGATTATATTAATAATCATCAGCTGGACACGATTTTATTTATTGACGGCTATAACGTTTTTTTATCAATGCGAAAGTTGGTGAGGATGTTTGTCACTCAATGACGAAACATGGGTGCGGATGTGTATGGGTGTTAGTGTTAAGTATATAAGTACGTAAGTACATATTTAATTAGAAAAATAAGTAGAAGTATTTCGTTACATGTAACTTATTCTTAAAGTAACGAATCTTGGTATGGTTCGTGCTTTTTTTATACTTATCTATTTGTATAAATCTCAATATTTTATCAGAAAGTTAAATTAAAAAATATACTTATATAAATGATTAAGACCATCAAATTAGAAAACACTTATAGAATACATTTTTAAATTATGATAAGATTGTAATTAAACACGTCCTCACAAAGATGAATCACGCATTTCACCGTTGTTATTTTATTTTTTCAATAAATACGTTCAATCAATCAATTGGTTCGTTCGTTCGTGGAAGGCCGTGGGCCGTCCATGGTGCAGCCACATGATGTCCTCGACTGAGCGATTGTTCTACAGTTAAACAATTGTAAACAGCATTAGGACCCATTGAGTGCCACTGTGCGGACAATGTGGCCAGTGACACAATGCGCTTACGCATCCACATTATACAGGATGGTTACATTTTTATAAAACAAGAAAATATAATCATTAAATAACTCAGCTGAACAGCTGACCTGAGATAAAAGAAACAAAAAAAACATACATTTTAAATTTGATCAAGCCTTTTTCTTTATGACTATAAAAAAGAAAAAAGAAAGAAACTTATCATTACGTTAACATAATTGATAAATAGTATCAATTTAATTTTTTATGTAAGTTTTAAGTTTCACCAAGTTTAGTCCCCATAAAAATCCACCTAAGCCCATCACCCCGTATAAGAGACTAAAGAAAACTAAGCAGTAAAAGTTGGACTGGCCCAAACCGAGCAGTAGCAACGCGGAGCACCCACCGCCTCCCGCCGACACTCACTACTTAAACAACAATATGTTTCGTAATATCAGGAACAGGAACGACAATACGAGCCCTGCCAGCGGGCGACCTAAGACAATACGCCAACCAACAAACAATGAGCCAGCTCGCAGCGTCCCTCTAAACAATACACAATAAATTCACAGAAAACTTAGCGTGTTGTTACACTTGCCATAATACAACACATAATTTATGTCACTCCTACGCAACGCCAGCAAAAAATACACAACTGTTATTCCAAATTCGAAATTCCATTAACGTTCCGTTCCGTTAATTACAATTAATACGACGCGTGTCGTTTGTAATGTCTCAATCGAAATAAATATAAAATATATTGACTGTTAATGAGATGATATAGTCATAATTCCGATTGAAAAACTATGATTTATGGTTCGATTGGTTTATTGGAGTCGGACATTAGCATAAACCATTATTATTTTATAATATTATTCGTCCGAATTTGCACCAAATTGTATAAAAGTTTTATAATATTGAAGGTTATTGATCGACTATTTTGATGTTATTAATTTAATATATGTTAACATTTTAATAGAATCATTCTAGGATTTAACAAAAAACGTCGGTTTTATGAGTCAACATTATGTTTTATCATTTAAGATGACGGAACACTATGGTATAAGGATCGTCGTACACGTCCACGTATAGCCAACAGACAGATGTGTGACAAGAAGAGAGATTACTCCACTATATCAGATGATGTGACGTGTTCAGACATCGGGGTTGAATTCCTGCGATTTGTCCCGTCATTGTAGTCGTAAACTGAGGGACAATGTCGTGTAATGCTGCTTGTAAAACAATAAACCACCCACCGGACTGCCCCGCGCCGCGCGCCGCGCCCTGCTCTGCGTCAATTGAAACGCATCCAACATGGCGTGCTAATGTCACAATGCGCGCAAATTCTCCACGTTTCGATTTAATCACTCGATTGTAAATACCATTGTTTTTTAGTTTTTGTTTTTCATATTGACCGTTTATTTGGTAAATTGATTTGACAGCACGCTTTGTGATTGTTGTGCAATCAAATTTCCTTTTACAATTAATGATCATACGAGTGCTCAATGCGTCCGATGAAGCGAGCATACAATACAACAACGAACACAACACACTCGTAACAACTTAATCCATTTTCAATAACTCTCGACCTACTTTCTATAAAAAATAATCATAAAAAAGACATACAAATATCAAAAATCGATAATTTATCATTTTGAATCGGTAAAATGACCGTAACCGGTGACTAATGAACCGATAATCATCTACAAACGTCGGTAAAGAGTTACACAACACTAACACTTTATAACTTTGATGTATGGCCGGAGATAAATCTATTAAAGGTATGACATCTCCATCGCGCGGCGGATCAGACGACTATTATTATTATTTTAATGTTATTATTCAAATTATTATAATCTCGGAGGCCATATTTATGGCATACGAATAATCCTTTACGATACGCCGCTCGCCGGTAAAGATCGGCGGACACCGTGCGGGCTCGCGGGCTGCGCGCAGTGGCGGATTTACCGGGAAGCAAAGGAAGCAATTGCTTGGGGCCCCGCTTGGACAGGGGCCCCAAAATTTGCAAAATTTTGAAAATATGTTCGCAAATTTAAAAAAAATTAAAACGTGCAAAATAAAACAATCCAAAATAAAACAATTTAATTTATCGATATAGTGAAGAATATCGATTTTTCATTGTCCCCAAATGATTTTAAATTCCTAGTTCAAAACAACTGTATTTCGCGCGTATAGTTGGCGCTTCGGTCGCGAATCAATTTGCGACTGAAAAAAGTAGGAAAAAGTTGTAATTTAGTTAGTAAATTATAAGTAAACTGAATAATATATTGATTTTGCAAAATTAATTGGTTATTTATTATTTTAAAATATTGGGGGGGGGGGGGGGTTAATTTCAGAATGGAGGGCCCCGAAAACCTGAGGTTGCTTGGGGCCCCGTCATAGGTAAATCCGGCACTGGCTGCGCGCGCGCCGCTCTCTACAGTCCGCGTCCACACTCTATGTATTAATTATGATCAGATCACTTTGTTATCATTATGGACCCTTAATAGTACAATACACAATAAATTATTGTTTTTTTTTATACCTACCAGACCATCTAAGTTTTACAGAGTAGATTTGATTGGACTATTTATTCTGTTTTCGTTAAATGGAGCTAAATGTAAAGGTAGAGCTATTAAATGTAAGGTTTTTGGCCTGTAATGCATGGCATGCATCTTACAACGAAGTGCGTCGAAGTGCTTAATGATAGATTGAGATCACCAACACGCACTGGTAAAGCGTGGTATGATGATTACACTTATTTCTTCTTACTCTAGTTAATAAATACTTAATTTTACAAAGAAAGATATATACTTAGTGAATTTTCTTGTTTATTTGCGATATTAGTTGTGTATTACCGAATCCGTACAAGTGCACGACAACCGCAAAGAGGTGTAAAATAACTCGGGAAATACATACGTGTACCGACGACAATTTATTCTGCGATGATACCTCACCCTGTCTTCTCTCTAAACTTTATGGAAAACACGACTTTAACTGGGAAAACTTAAAGATTAGTCTGCCTTGCGGTGCAAATGAGGCTGGGATTACATAACTTAGTTGCAAATTATATCTTATGCGAATTGCAATAAAATGTATTTTGGGTTGATGAAGTGGTAAGGTTCGGTTGGTACCATGCTGGGTTCACATGATTGCGACTCAAATCGAACAAATGAATGGCGATGTCCAACTAATTTAGTTGTCGAGCGTGAACATAACACTTTAAATGTGTTTGAATTAAAACTTTAAAGTTTATCAAACAGTGACTAATGTCTGCCTACCTGACGCATTCGCGATCACGTGATTATAATTGTGTTGGTGTTGGCCTGTTATATGTATTAATTAAAATACTGAATCACATATTAGGTACTTACATAGGCACTTGCTTACATTTTATTTTGAAATCAAAGTAAGTAAGTATACTTAGCACAAACCTTACCAACGCAATCCGCTCCAACCTAAATATTTATCGTTAGGTGTGTGTATAATCGCTGAGGGGGTGTTTTGGAGCCTCGAAGCGGTACGGGGGCGTCCTCCGAGGGAGATGAACTCCGCCCAACCAACCACTACCTACTGTTATACCACGATTATATTTATAAGTAACATTTTCCGGGGTTAATGAACATGTAATTCTACACAAAATATTAATTATAAGTTTATCATAATGTTTCTAATTTTCAGGTTATGATAATCGCCAAAGATCACTGTGATGCAATAATTAATGTAATCATCTGGTGACACCTGTCAAAACTGTCAATTGGGCGATAGAGCGCGGTCGGTGCGCGGCGCGGCGCGCTCCTTTTACAAAAACGTCCGACCTGAGTCCTGTATAGGGTTACAGCGCCAATTTCTCAGGTCACCCGATACCGCAGCTTTGTGCTTTTTAAGCTTTATTCAACCAAAGGCGGTAATAAGCAGCAAAGAGGCCAAAAAGCTCCTCTAAAACCCCTTTTATTCGTAGTGTCGGTGCGTCTATTGTACAAGTGTTTGTTTAAAATACATGCTCGTTTTTGATAGCCAATGTTTTTATTATAATTCTTTGTGAAGACAAAATATTTCGTGTGTTCTGGCGCTTTTTATTACTGCTGCCTCCGTACAGATGTGCGCTTTGAGTGGGAGTGTTTGAGGTCGGCTCGTCCTTACACGGCACTCGGCAGGCTGCTGTACACCGTCTGATTGTCCTACCTACTACAATAATGGAACTTGATTTGTTTTGAAAGAACACATACATGAATGTGCATATAGCAATACTTATAGAGATACCGGAGAAATTTTATTAAAATTAAAAACCCATCATCATATCTGTATTTCTGTAAATCATTGGTTAGGTACCCAGTAGATATACATAAGTGATTTAAGTATGTACCTAAGTACTTATTTAAATTTAAAGTAAGTTTAGGTTGTTATTGTAAGTATATATACACAATCATTTATGTATTTAATTAAAAATTTACATAGGTAGGTATTTATAAGTAGAGAGGTAGATTCTAACATTATTACAAAATATTGGTAAAAAAACAAGTCTAAAAAGTGTGTAAACAAGATCGCGGTGTAACATTTGTGTAAACAGATCGCGTTACATCGTCTGTCTGTCTGTTCACATGACGAGACTAAAAACAGATACAAAATTAAAGTAAAAAAAAGACAAAGCAAGATAGAAAATTTACTAACATTCAGTAGATTTTATTTTTGATTCGTTACCTAATAGAACATTAAGTTATGATATGAATAAACTTTTTTCAATTCTAAACTAACTATGGCCTGCTGTCTTACTACTTAGAATAATTTCGGAGTTTGGTACTTTACAATGAAAGACTACAATAGATAGAGTATAAGATTTTTAAGATCAGGACATCTAAGCAACTAGACCTAAATTTTACATAGACACGTCGCTTTTATAATATTAATAGGGGAGGGTAGTGTTAAAAATAAATACTTAGGTACCTACCTACTTACATACTTATAGGTAATAAAGGTTTAACTGCAAACAAGACTTAGGGCCTATTTCACAACCTTCAAGTAAAATTACTCATCAAGTAATGTTAGTTTTGTCTCTTTCTTACTTTATATCAAGTGACAAAGACAAAACATGTGAGTAACGTACTTGAAGATGGTGAAATAGGCCCTTATCCAAATATTATAAGTTAAAACAGTATCGTTATCCTTCCTTCCTCAAAGTATCAATTCCGCTACTTTGTAACTGATACATTAACAATATTGTCTTAGTTTTTTTCTATTAAAAAAACCGTTAAAGTAACAAGGAACGAACAGTTATGTAAATAAGTCTGGCGCGCTCCTGAACGGTGTTTAGTTACGCACCACAAACATGGCTGACGTTATGGAAAACACCCGGTATTATAAATAAGTACTTATACCTAACATCTATCACTCTATCATCAACAAAATGACCACTAACTGACCTATAACTATAACAATGTCGTGACTCTGTATAGGATCTTCTTCTTCCGAACCTTTATCCCATGTCTATTTGGGGTCGGTTTTCAGTTTAACCAGATTTGTCGGAATGTCAGTATTTTACGTGAAGCTACTGCCATCAGACCTTCACAATCCAGAGGGCTATATATACGTAATTTTTTGGTTAAACCAAACGTTAGAAATTTGAGGGCTCTAACTACCCACTTTGTATGTATAGGATCTTACTTACAATTCTCAACAGACCATTAGTAATGCAAACTAACGTATAGTTACGCTTGTTAGAAAAAACATATTTAATTTTTAAACTATACGATGTATAGTTAATATGATTTTATTTATTACCCTAGATTGTATTTTTATTTAATCCCTAAGGTTGCGGGTTCGATTCCCGTGCGGGGTGAATATTTGTGTGAACCACAAATGTTTGTCTCGGTCTGGGTGTGTGTGTGAATGAGTGTGTGCGTAGTTTCTGATACCCTAGATACAAGCTTAGAGCTTAGTTAGGGGTCAGTTACTATAGTGAGATGATGTAGTGAATGATTATGTTATGTTATGTTATTTACTCGTATACTGCCTTTTAACTTTAGGGACTACTAACGCCATCTATTAGTGAATAGCCATATTAATCTTACTTTGTTTTTATGTAATTTTATTTCGCGAATCATTACTTACATTCATTTAAATAAAAAAGTTACAATTTAATTTTTATTTTAATGTTTGATAATTAAAAGTAATTTACGAATTTCAATTTACCTCAATATGCCCTGTAGCGACATCTAGCGTTGAGTAGCAAAATGTAAGTATTTAAATACGAGTATTTTTCATTTAATTTTCATCATCAAATTAGTATATCGGCAGGGCCGGATTTAAACTCAATGCCGCTCCTGGGCACCAGAAAAAAGTCCGCCCTATTACTAGAATTTTACTTAAGGGGGGAAATACGTGTAGAAAGACGCTTTCATGCTGACTTTTTTATTAATTTTTTTAAGGTATGAAAACTAATGTTATATATTGAAACTATCAGGTTATTTCATACATTATATTTATATTTTTCTTTATTTTACGACAATATAACTTGAAAAGTAGCGGAGATTTCAGCTGATACACATAGTAGGTTGTCTTCCGACTTAGCAGTTGATGTGCACTATAGAAGCTATAATTTTTATCTGAAATCAATGGCACAGAAAAATTAATTCTCTTTATGCAATTACGCTGAATATGGACCTCCATCATAAGCGACATTTTTAACTTCCCGCTAAAAATCTCAGATTTTCAAAAAATGTCAGATGTCAAAGTGACTGATTGATTGAGGGGGATTAAAATAAGACTTTGATGAAGCAAGATGTTTGTTTCCTTTCCTGTGCTAAAAATTAGAAAAAAAGTGTGACTTGTTTCAAATTTGTGAATATTCCTACATTTCTGCTCAACATCAATAAAATTTAATGCAGGTTAGATTTATGTAATCATGCCAAATGTGAAAACAAACTTCATCAAAGGAACCTATATACGTTTGTAAAACAGGCTGTAGGTGGCAGCATGCGCTGTTTCAACTTTATTAAATTCAAAAATATACGATTTTTCGTTTAAATTAGAATTAATTTGTGAAATCGATAAATTATAAAAAAAAATTTAATTGATTGATTGTTAAAGTTGATGTTTTAAGAAATGCAAAAAATAATTCCGAAATTTTTTCAATTTTTCAAAAATAAATACTAATTAAATTTCTTTTCAACACACTTGCTCATAAAGGGGCTCTTATTTGTGCAAAAACAGTTGAATAATGACACGCTTAATTCACTAGTGAGTTATAGATTGTTTTTTTAAATTGCTTTGTTTTTAAAAAAGTTTCAATACCAAAAAAATTGTGTCGATACATTTAAAAAAAAAACTTCAACTATATTGCCTTACTTTCGGTAGGTCTATGGTCGATTCCATTCATTCATTCATTCGATTTTTTTTTTTCTTTATTTTACGACAATATAACTTGAAAAGTAGCGGAGATTTCAGCTGATACACATAGTAGGTTGTCTTCCGACTTAGCAGTTGATGTGCACTATAGAAGCTATATTTTTTATCTGAAATCAATGGCACAGAAAAATTAATTCTCTTTATGCAATTACGCTGAATATGGACCTCCATCATAAGCGACATTTTTAACTTCCCGCTAAAAATCTCAGATTTTCAAAAAATGTCAGATGTCAAAGTGACTGATTGATTGAGGGGGATTAAAATAAGACTTTGATGAAGCAAGATGTTTGTTTCCTTTCCTGTGCTAAAAATTAGAAAAAAAGTGTGACTTGTTTCAAATTTGTGAATATTCCTACATTTCTGCTCAACATCAATAAAATTTAATGCAGGTTAGATTTATGTAATCATGCCAAATGTGAAAACAAACTTCATCAAAGGAACCTATATACGTTTGTAAAACAGGCTGTAGGTGGCAGCATGCGCTGTTTCAACTTTATTAAATTCAAAAATATACGATTTTTCGTTTAAATTAGAATTAATTTGTGAAATCGATAAATTATAAAAAAAAATTTAATTGATTGATTGTTAAAGTTGATGTTTTAAGAAATGCAAAAAATAATTCCGAAATTTTTTCAATTTTTCAAAAATAAATACTAATTAAATTTCTTTTCAACACACTTGCTCATAAAGGGGCTCTTATTTGTGCAAAAACAGTTGAATAATGACACGCTTAATTCACTAGTGAGTTATAGATTGTTTTTTTAAATTGCTTTGTTTTTAAAAAAGTTTCAATACCAAAAAAATTGTGTCGATACATTTAAAAAAAAAACTTCAACTATATTGCCTTACTTTCGGTAGGTCTATGGTCGATTCCATTCATTCATTCATTCGATTTTTTTTTAATTAGTATATTTTTTTAGTCTTTGGCCAATCACCATTGTTGTGTTGGATGCGCGCGAATAGAAAAACTGTTTATTTATTAGCAAAAAATGATAATTTCTTCGCAATTGTGTTGAAAAACGTTGTATGGTACACGCGAGTATTGATGATTACTATCCTCGGCTATCTTCAGACCCTCGCCTGACGGCTCGGGCCTCAATAGCGCCTCGGAAGTAATCACCAACTTACCTCGCTTGTACCATAAATAACTATTAATTCCAGAAAATAGAAAAATCTATTATTATTTGAAATCTCCAAGGAAGCAAATTGATTAAATCATTTTGATTATTAATTTTTATTAAAAAAGTGCCAAAATTATAATTCATAAATAATGAATGAATTGAATTTCTTGAATTATCAATTAAACAAAAAATTATTAATTAATAGAATTAATTAATTATATTGGGGAATCTTGATAACAAAAAAAAATTCTTTTTACTTTCAAAATTTTTCCGCCCTAAAACATTTGCCGCCCTGGGCACTTGCCCCGACTGCCCCTAGTGTAAATCCACCGCTGTATATCGGCTAATACAAATAATTAATTATAATTTAATAATTAATCATTGTCTTTAAGATTATTATTAATCACCAATTATTGATTAGTTTACTCTATTTGGGAGGATATGTTCCAAAAGGCACGAGATTGTACCGCGCTTCGATATAAGTAGGTCTCATTGCAAAAATATTAAATTGTAAAAAAACCATTCGTAATATTTGCCAAGCCGTAAAACTATCGTGAAATTGTTGTTATATTTGTAGTAATAACTAACACTCGTAGTAAAACAATGTTGAAGTTATTACACTTAAGTCGAAACCGTAGCGCAAATAATGAAAATCGTAGCATGGAATTCTTAAGTCGTAGCAAATAAGGAAACCAAAATATAAGAACAACCCAAAAATAAAATCGTAGCAGGAATTACAAGAACACTGAAATCGTAGATTAAAAATTGCTGCAAAAAAATGAAGCCGTCTCAAAATACGGCAGGGCGTAGCAGTCATCAGTGAAGTTAACTAAATGAACAGAATAAAAATTATGCTCTACATTTTTTGCCAGCGGACTAACATTCCTCCTAATTCTTATCTCGTTGATTTATTTAAGTAGATAAGTAGTACCTATTTTATTTTATTTCACAATATGGACACTGGCCGGTGATAAGGATATTAATTTATATCTCGTAATTATAGTATTATTATCAGAAGATCTCTCACTATCCACGTAGCACGCTATCTCTATACCAGCGAACGATTACTGATATACACAAACGATACATAAGTCTTGTTTACCAAACAATACGCGATATGTACAATAATAACGAAAATAAAACAAAATGTCGGATAAGATACGTTTACTATAATTTAAATACATGCGTAAAGCTATAAAACATTCAAATGTACACATAATTGTTCAAACAAGTAGCTCGTTACAATACCTAAATTAAAATTCGTTTACACGCAGTCATGGATAGATTAGGTACGCATACATATGGTGGCACCGGGGTGTACCTCAGGTGTATGTACAAGGGATAAAACTACTCATCAAAATAAAACCTTTATATTCAAAAACAAAAATACGTCATCCAAATGCGATCAGAATATAAAAATAAATATAATTCTCGATTGAATTATTAGAAACTATAAGTAAAATTAATATTATGCAAAATATAATATTAAATTAATAAATATAGCTGGTGCATCGCATGTCGTACACCGCCGGCCAACTACACAACGAAACATGTATTACATTATATACAATGGCACGTAACAAACAATTTTTGGTACACAAATTTAATTTGTGCATGTTATACCAATTACAAAATAGTGTTCGCAGAGAGTGCGACCTTACGATACTTTACAATAGTCACTGGTGGCGCCCGCACACACACTCACACACACACGCACACGCTGGAAACGTTAGCGGTACAATAATTACACTACAATCATGTTGCATTCACATGTAATATCATATCATTCTTCATATATTGTTAAAATGTTATTATAGTAACTTATACAGTAGTCAGTGGCGCCACCTGGGTGCGCGCGACACGAACCGGCGCGCGTCGAGGATCACTAGTAAAACAAATCTCACAATTGTTATAATACATATTCCATAATATATCACAATAAAAAATCAGTCTATCTACAATTAATTTATAAAATGTTGTTTAAATATAAAATAATATTATCCTACAATAACTGTAACTAAACGATAACAAGCAATTTACATGTTTACTTATTTTTACAGTTAACAGACGATAAACAATTATATTTGATGGTGACCCACCGAGCAATTGGAAATATTTTAGTATATACACATTACTTAATGTATATGATACAGTTACGTTTACACTCAACACTCACACATTATTTAACACGTCTCAGGCCGATATATTGCACTGCATTACCTTTCAACCGAGGACACATACTTGTATACAAATGGAGTTACTTCCCCCATCACTTGATCAATTAATTTCCTTATACAAATCAAATAATATACTATCAATTGATATTGTATACAACTGCTAACCATGTTACGTTATTTTGCTAAAAGTCAAATACTAAAGTAAATCTTTGATAATCAGTAATTACCAGCATTCGATAGGTCAAGGACAAATTACTGATTATATTATATACTATTTAGTGACAAGTGTTTTTATATTATTCTACTATAATTTACATCTTTTTATAGTCAATAAGTAGTTCTTTTTTTAAATTATTGTGGTACAATTAGGTCATGCCTGAGGAGTATAATATAACTCACACTCAGAATTATGAAAACATTCATGATACAAAAAATGCTACAGATCAGATTTTATCATTAACTTAATTAAAATAAAAACCTAAAATTTTTAAGAGATTATTTCAATATTCTATAGATAAATTTTTTCCCTTGGTTTCAAATTTCATTGGGACACATCCATAAACATTTATTTTATGTGTATAAAGAGATGTATACAATAAATGCTAACATTTACACGGCAAGAATAAGTAGTCTGTGACTATCACTACATTCTTGTATTTATTTGACACCAACTTAACACGGACCGATGGCGTGTTTTATAATAACATAATTTCACATCCAATAAACATTTACTTACAACATTAACATACCAAACCTTTATGTAATAATCAATTTGAGATCTTCACTTATCCAACTGAAATATCTCATCAGATATTTGATCATTTACAGTTTGTAATGCACAATGCCACTGCTTTCTATACAAAGAAAGTTATTAAATGTAGCACACAGAGGGCAGGCCAGCCAACCTATCAACAGTACCAATAATTCAAGCACAAAAGTACTTCCTCGGCTTGAGAGGCTCGCTGTCGTTGTCACTATCTGAGAAACACGCCGCAAACCCACTCTTATCCCTGAGGGAGTCCGTCTTGTTGGTGGACTTTCTGGTGCGTGTCTGCCGTGTCCGCTTCTTCTTCTTCTGAGTAGCAGTCTTGGGAGTGGCCACATTCATACTGGCCACAGTGCTCACTTGCTCCGTAGAGTTGCTCACCACCAGTATGGAGTTCTCCCGGTGGCACACCGCCAGACCTGTGTTCCTCCCGCTTCGCGCCCTTGTCACTACTTTTTCCTCCGGGTTCTCCTTCTTATCAGAGTTGTTGAACTCCAACACACAATTCTTGTTGGTCCTTCTCTTCTTGGCAGTACTTTGTGTGTGCTCTGCAATGCCATTGTCTGTCACATTATTGTGATGCTTGTTCCGTTTGGGGTAGCGCGACATGCCACTGCTCTGTGACTGGAATGATATATTCAAATTAGTCTTGTTCTTCTGTTTGTCTTTAGTCAAACTCTCTTTGCTCTTATTCTTTTTGTCCATAAACTTTAATTGTGATGTAGTTTTGTCGATGTGTGTTGTTTTGTAATTCTTCAATGTGACTAGGTTCAATACATTCTGTGATGAGTCCGTGCTGCAGTTGAGGGTGTTGTTCTTTGCCATTCCCGTGTTTGTCGCCTTGTTGAGACAGATGACGAGGTTGGTGTCCTCCTGGGACTCCTTCACCAAGTTCTTGTTGTTCTTACATCGCAGTTTCCTCGGTGTCTTGTTGGCCTGCATCTTGGTCGACCGGATGTAGTTGGCGGTGAACCCGGACACGTCACTCAGGTCTTCAAACTGACCGTTGTTGTGTATTACTGCTGTTTTTGATTTATTTCTGGCAACTTTCTTGTCCTCCTGACTGTCATCAGCAAGCTTCACAGGTTTAGTGGGTTCAACAGCTTTGGGCACACTTTGTGAGTTGTTCCTCAAATGAACACCATTCACAATGCTCGCGTGGAATGTCTCAAAAGAGCTGTTCAGGTGTGTGTTGTGCTGCTGAGCCTGTCGGAGACTTCTCCTGACGGCCGCTTTAGGAGTGGATGTCACTACTTTGTTCTTTTTATGTAATAACTGAGAGCTCTTTTGCAACCTCGCCTTTTTCCTTTTGTATTGGTGTGATGTATTTTTTATATTGAATTCTACATCTGAACCTAGCGTATCTGACTCACAACTTTCCAATGCTGGTTTTATATGTTTTTGATTTTGTGACACTTCAAAGTACAGATTCTGCTGTTTCTCTGTGGAGACCGAGTTTTCATCCAGAATGGAGAGCTGTCTCTTCTTCCTCTTCTTGGGAGGGGACACGATTTCATAAACATGTTTGGAATCGTTTTTGGAGCACTGAGCTTCCTCATGCTGTTTTCTGATAACATTGTCATAGTTCATTAGGCAGGGCGCCCTTTTGGTGTAAACCCAATATGATATTTCATCCATCGTGTTCAGAGAGCGATCGCGGCGGGGTGACTACGTTCGGGGCGGGTGCAGTGCGTGGGGAGGTCGCGCGGCGCGGAGCCGCCACTCGCGGTACCCGGGTCGGGGCCACAGCCCGCGCGCGCCGCACACCAGCTCCGCTCCGAGGGCGCGCGCCCTGACGCCCGCCGGCAGCCCGCCGACATCACGTCACCCACACACATGCATTCATCTGAAAGCTGAAACGTACACATTACGCACTACTACACTTCACACGACGATGTTTACTAATGATATTATTGTAAATAATACAATTTAAATCAAAAAGATACTTACTAATTCACTTGAACACACCAGAATTTGTATATTTTGTCAATAAAATACGTTTCCTGATTTTGGCAACTTCACAAATTCATACGAACTTAGAAACCGACTCTGTGTACTAGAATCTTGGTATTTTCTGCCAGGTACTATATTATTTCAACTAGTGTTATAGCCGAAACATTTAATATCGTTTTATAAGGTAAGACAAATGCGTCAAACAATGGTCAAACATTAATTTTGTAGTAAAAAACATAAATCTTTCCCTTTTTCAACAAGCAACAAGATGGAGTGAATGAATGGAATACACAAGAGATAAAACAGATAAAATATCAAACATACAGATAACAAATTGTTATTATTCGTTCATTGTAGAGCGAATGATTTGACACATAATTGCGCAAATCGTAGTGACTCCACAATGGAGGCTTTCCACCGTTTGCGCTGCCTGCTGTTCTCCGATGAGAGAAAGTATTTTGTTCCATAACCAGAATAAGATTTACAAATGTGATGTGAAGGCAATTGAATTATTGGCGAATCGGTTCGCAGTTCGTTGATAGACGCACCATTCTCATTCTCATTCACATTCTCGGTGCACGTCAAAAAAATGGTCTTATAAATGATATCAGATTTGTGTGAAATATTTTTTGTATTGGGTTTTATTATAATAATAAAACCGCTGTCACTGTCTGTCCGTCTCCGTCCTCGTATATCTTTAAAACTACACAACGAATTTGAACCGGTTTTTTTAATAGATAAAGTGATTTCAGAGGGAGGTTTTTAGCATAATTTATATCCCATTCTCACGGGAGCGGGAACTACGCGGGTGAAACCCCGGGGCTCCGCTAGTACCATGAAGTTAAAGGTAAAAATGGAGTCCACACTTCTAATACCTACTTGAAGTATAACCTATGTATCACTATCGTGCTCTGCGCTCTGGGCAGGCTCTCTCTTTCTAACTAAGGTAACCTCTAGAAAGAGAGAGTCTACAAAGTCCACACTAAAAAGAGAGATCAGCCCACAGAGACGTAGGTATTTGACTCAAGCTGTTGTTCCAAGTGTGGGCTCCATTTTTACCTACATCTTCATGGCTAGTACAAACTAAATTGTTAAATGAACGATTTAAACGCCTAAACCTTCCAAGCATTTCAAAGATAACTTCAATGTCAACTTAATTAAACAGTCAATGTCAACTTAACCAAACCAACCAATCCAATATTTTCGCGCGCGCTTCCATTGTCTGTCATCAACAGTATTCGTTCATTTGTTGTGTTGTGAAAACTTGTGTAATGTGCATGTTAATTTTCGTAAACCATTATCATTAATTGTTTAACTAATTGATAGTTTTTGTGTTGTAAATCTGTTAGTAATATGATAACAAAATGAACACCATTCAGGGATTGATTGATCGTCAGCTCGGCATATGTGAGTTAATTGAGTAAAGTACTCATATCGTGGTATTTTGCAACAGCAAATCTTAAAATCTATGTATTGTTTATTGCAGATTGTCGTCTGAACTACGACTACGTTCTGAAGCGACTGATTGTTGATAGCGAGGAGTCATTCTACGGTCTGCAGAGTGCGAATGTGATCCCGACGTTCGATCAGGACCCGCCAATATTCGCGTGCCGGTTCGCCGAGGCGGCCGGCTTCGAGCACATTCTAGCACTCGCCAATGAAGATGGAAGAGTTGCTATACAGGTATACTAAGTTTTCAACCCGAGAGAATAGGGGAGGTTAACCATATTTTAAACAATCTTAGCTCCCTTTTCTACTATATTATTTGCTACACAATGTTCGAAATAATTTGATCATTCAAAGAAGGAATAAACTTAATCCTTGTTAAAGCTACATAAGGTTTTTCTTAGTACCTATTGTAGGTTACTACATACTGTATGAATCATGCTGCTGCAGTGAAGATAGATCTAAATTAGAGTAACTTCGCGATCTAATTAAATAAATATTTTTGAACATGAAACAGGATATAATAAATACAAATGAAGTACATATTTGAATAAGTATAATATATATCACACCAGTATACTTATAATTAAAAGTTTCTTTATATAAAATCTAGAATAATTTAGAAATACTCAATTACTTTTTTACCATATTACTTGTAACATCTATACAATCAATATGTAATCTCTGTATAACATCATATTTAATTGAATAATCTTAAAGGAGATAGATGCCTTTGGGAGACTCTACAATAGAGCAAAACATGTTTATGATCTCACACATCCACAGTGTAGCTTTATTAATCAATACAAGATTGTCAATTTCTTTGTAATCTTTGAGTTACAATCGTTACAATAGAATATATAATCCTTGGTTAATCCATTTTGTGGCCATTGACTCGAAAGAAGATGTTACAATGGAACTTACGCTTAGATCCAATGTTACAAAACAAAATCATCCAATGTTACAGGACACCAGTAGTGCTGCCAAAGCGAGCACAGTGGAGAGTTTCCAGTGCCACAACAATGCAGTGTTCGACCTCGCGTGGATGCCGGGCAACATGAACTTTGTCACAGTGTCAGGTATCTATATCAGGTCATTTGTAATATTGTCAATGTTGTTGTAGTCTTCATTTCACTGTCAGTTAATATTATGAGTAAACATCTAGGTTGTTCTCTTTAATCTTTTTCTAATAAAGGGACATGACAGATTTTCAGTAAGGTGTCATATTGAAAGTGACGACTTTATCGCGTATAATCCCTGTGTATGTGTGTGCAGGCGACCACACGGCGAGCCTGTGGGACGCGGGCGAGGGCGCGCCGCGGCAGGCGCTGGTGTTCGCGGGCCACTCGCGCTCCGTGAAGACGGCCGTGTTCCGCCCGCGCGAGCCCGCCGTGTTCGCCACGGGCGCGCGCGACGGCCACGTGCTCGTGTGGGACGTGCGCTGCTCCGCGCCCGCCGCCGCGCTCAAGCCCGACAACGTGCTGGCCGCGTGCCACGCCGGCTTCGCGCCTAAGACGCCGGGCTCGCACGGCAAGCGGCGGCCCGACGCGCGCGCCATCAGCATCACCGGCCTCGCCTTCCAGCACGAGCACACGCTGCTCTCGTGCGGCGAGTGCGACGGCAACATCAAGGCGTGGGACCTGCGCAAGAACTACTCGGCGTACCGCCGCGAGCCGCTGCCCAAGCACTCGATCCCGTACTGCGGCAGCTCCACGCGCAACGGCTACACCAACCTGGTGGTGGACAGCGCGCGCGTGCGCCTCTACGCCTCCTGCATGGACAACGTCATCTACTGCTTCAACGTGGCCACGTACGCCGCGCGGCCCGAGCGCCGCTACACCGGCCACGAGAACGGCACCTTCTACATCAAGACGTGCCTCAGCCCCGACGGCGCCTACCTCGTCAGCGGCAGCAGCGACAAGCACGCGTACGTGTGGAGCGTCGACGGCCCGCGGCCCGTGGCCCGGCTGGCGGGCCACCGCGCCGAGGTGACGTGCGCCGCCTGGCGCCGCGGGGCGGAGCCCTGCCTCGTCACGTGCTCCGACGACGCGCGGCACATGCTGTGGCGCGTCGGGCCCGAGGAGCTCGAACGCGACCGCGAGCGGGCGCTGCGCGGGCGCGCCGAGCCCGCGCCGCGCGGCGAGGACGCCGCCCCCGCGCCCGCCACGCCCGCCTCGCTCAAGCGCCGCGCGCCCGCCGCGCCCCCCTCGGGCGGCAAGCGGCCGCGCCCCGGGCCCGAGCGCCGCACCAAGCGCTGCCTGGCCGACCTCATGGAGGCGGCGCGGGACTCCGCCCCCGCCGCTTCGCCCGCCAAGCGCCCGCGGGCCGAGCCCCCACAGCCCGCGCCCCCACAGCCCGAGGCCGAGCGCCTGCTGGCGGCCGGCACCAAGCGCCTGCACGACGGGTCGCCCGGCGCCGCGCGGGGGGAGGCCAGCCGTTCCCCGGCGCGCACGCCGCCGCCGCCGGCGCCGCGCACGCCGCCGCGCTCGTCGCCGCCGACGCGCGACCTGCCGGACTTCGTGTCGACGGGCGAGGCGCCGCACCTGCGCCTGATGTCACCGGGCAAGCGGCGCGGCGCCGCGCCCGACTGGCTCACGGCCCTGGCGCGCGCGCGCCGCCCCGTGCCGCCGGTGGCGCGGGTGGCGGAGGAGTCGGCGCGGCGCCCGCCGGCGGAGGAGGCGGCGCGGCGCACGCCGGCGGAGGAGGCGGCGCGGCGCACGCCGGCGGAGGAGGCGGCGCGGCGCACGCCGGCGGAGGATGCGGCGCGGCGCACGCCGGCGGAGGAGGCGGCACGGCGCTCGCCGGCGGAGGAGGCGGCGCGGCGCACGCCGGCGAGCGAGGCCCCGCGCGAGCGGCGCGGCGCGGGGGGCCCGTTGTTGCGCTACTTCTCGCTATCGGTGAAGAAGTGACCGCGGCCCGCGCCCGCCGCGTTGCTCTTCGATTCGACGCAGATTACGTTATAGAATTGTTTAGTGTCGTTTCAAACGTTGACCTCGTTCTTCCCCCGCCAATGGACGTTTATATTAAGTAGGATAAGTTCGGGTACTATAATATACTGTGTATTTAAATTATTAAGTGTAAGTGGTGAGCTAGTGATTGTGATACGTGAATTGATCGCTTCTTCGCGATGTGGATGTACTATCAAAGTATTGAAATAAGAACAAAATATTAAATGTTGGTGCTTGTATTGTAATGTTTTTATTAACTACGACTCCTGTTTATTCTCATTGACCCTTTACATATCGTATTTCAAATGTTGACCTAAAACTATTTTGTGTACAGATTTGTGTGAATCTTTGTGTATGCTATTTAATATGAAGACTTATCTTATTCATAAGGACTTGTACTGTTTACCTAGTCTAGATACTGCTCCAGTATATTGGAATAGTAATATCTGATGTTATACAATAAGTTCAAATTTAAATGCATTTTTGGCAAGTGATGTTCCTCTATTTTGTAATATTATTAATAAACTATTATTAAGCTTTCATTGTTTCCTTTATTTACGTTCAGCCGGGGCCGGGTTATTATTTAAACCTCTGTTCATAATCGATTTCGCGAATCACTTTGGCGTTCAATGTCTTTAATCGTTTATTCTTGTTAGGGATAGTGTCCGCGGGCTTTCTCACATGTTGTTCTCGACTTTCTATTTTGACGTCCCGCTTGGCGTCGATGGAGCCCTCGCTGCTCGCGTTCCTGCACAGTAACTCGTTGTATAACTTGACGAACGATATTTCCTTCGATTCTCCGTGCTGTCTCAGTGTGTTTGTCCCCAATAATTTGTTCTCCCAAGATTTTATTGTTTTTTGTGATGATGTCGGGTCTTTTATTGGAGAGGTTTGTTTTATCGACTTTCGGAGAATGTACAGAGAGTCCATGGGGGAAAATAATGACAAATTTAAATCAGAAATACGAATAAAATTATAATTTGGAATTTCTAAACAGGATGAAACTTGCTTGTTTGTTTTTGTTTAATTGATCTTGACTTTGTCAAAGCGCGCCATATCAAAATTATTAAAAAAGAATTTCCCAAAGATTACATACATAGAATAAGGATCACGACCAAGATTCTCTCTGGTCTCTTGTTAAATTATATTAATAGCAAAGATAAAGCTAATATTATTGGAAGTACTTATAATACCTCGTTCAATAAAAAATATCTGTATGCGCAGTCCGACAAAGACCCAAAATTGAAGAGAGGTTCAGCTACGAAAAATGAGAATAGAGGCCACATAACGTGACCTGTGGCCTGTGATCAAGGATCTTTTATGCAAGTACTAAAAAGATACGTAAATAAAATGTCTGTAGATTTTAGTCTGTGTATCCACTTTAGGGATGTCGGAAATGCAATAAAGTATCGATATATATCGTATCGATGTTTTTTGAAAATATCAATATCGATATTGATATTTTTATTAAAAATTATCGTTATATCGATATATCGGTATGATTTGACAGAGAATATTAATACGGATGGGCAGTTGAAATTGAAATTGACTAACAGAGTTGCCAACTTAAAAACCAAATTATAAAACAGCAAATCAAGTCGACCAAAAACAAAAAACACATAAAATATAATTTGTTAAAAGATGTTAGTATTATAAAAAAAGTATTTTCTTTTTGGGATTTTTTAATCTTAAAACTTATAAATGTTTATTGGTCTGAAAAAAATATCGATTTTTATACCTTTTCGATACTTAGAATTTTATATCGATGCATCGATATATCGAACTATTAAATATCGCTCAAAAATATCGATATATTGAAAAATAATATCGATATATCGATGTATCGATATTTTTTCAACAAGCCTAATCCACTTTCCCTAAAATCGTATCCCTATTCACTCTCTTTTTATAGCGCTTTGATCAGAAAATGCATTTCTTTTTTTACTAATTAAAAAACTAATTAAATGCTTCTCGTAGCGTCGTTGGTCAAAAAATAAACAAATTCACTATGGAATTATTTTAACTTTTTGTTCGACAATGATTTCATAAATATTTTTAAACGAACAAATGATTGCTCTTCCGTTCAATATTAGCCGCAGCGAAGGCCCTTACTGGCCAGTACTTTTTACCAGTTTTCATTTAAATTTATAGCGTAAAGGAAGAGTTGCGTAGGAGTGGGAATTAATTTGTTCATTAAATTAATAGTTATTTGTTATACAAGAGTGCAAAGTTGCTTTTTAACCGGGGCTCCAGTTGAGGACCGAGCCAGCGAAGGATTCTAAAATTGAATCACGAGCGCAGCGAGGGATTCAAAATAAGAATCCTGAGCGTTAGCGAGGGACTCAAAGGAGCACAAGGTTAAAAATTGTTTGCACTCGAGTGCAACACATTATTTTTCATCCCCCCTCAGCGAGGAAATTACTAAATGGAAACATAAAATACTTAATCTCAATATTAAATGAAAAGCAAATATCACGCGCGAAGCAAATTAAAAAATAATTAAGTCCACCAAGAAGGTTCCGAGTTTGAATTTTAAATAAAAAAAAAGTTGTGTGATACTTTGTGAATTCAAAACATCAGCACATTTAGTGCACACGGTGTTCTAAATTCAAATTTACTTTAACCTCTAGAGCGCAAAAACGATTTACTCCCAGTTACCGAAAATGCCATGGGCCCTGCGGCCCATGGCATTTCGGTTTCGCTGTGACAGCCCGTCACAGCGATCCCGCTACTTTCCACTCTTGAGATTAAAATCGACTTTTACCCCCAGATATCGAGGATTAAAAACATACTTTCCGAGCTAGTGGGATGAAAAAACATTTGATCTATTAGTCGCTACTAGGTACTTGCCAAACAAATTACATCTTCGACCATAATTATAGCTTTTATTTTAACCTGTAATCTAAAGGTATGTACACCTGATTTGCTGTAATAAGTAGGTGTTGACGTCACAAACACAAAATAATAAAACACTGATTAAGATGTGCCAGTTGCTCACTCTTTATTACGCTTGTTAATCAAATATATATAAAGTATATATATTATTAAAAAAAAAACATAATATAAAATATTTTTCAAATATCACCATTGATTTTTTGCAAACAGCTCTGTTGCGAGCCTCGATAAACAAAAGTTATTACAAATTTGAAACACGAATATTGACACAGATAATACAATAAACAACATTAACAAACATTTCAATAAGCTTATTAAATTTCACAAGTCACGTTATCAATGTATATTCGTGGTCACAACAACCGGTCCGTGGCTCGCAGGCTCACTGGCTCGTGGCTCACGGCTCGTGGCTCACGGCTCGCAGGCCGAGACCAACCGCAGCGGAAATGTAAACACAATCAATAAAAAATATAAGAAGACGTTAACAATAGATGGCGCCGAGCGCCGCGACAATTTGTTATACCTACTACATCTAATCTGCACTTACACTACGACCTTACCGCTATGTACATACATTTACTTTATTCAAGCGATTTTTAAAAAAGTCTTAGTACTTTTTATCGTATTAATTTGAAAATTTGTTAAATGTCTTCATATCGTTAAACCACTGATTCCACTCGCACCACGTCCGAAACACGCTTCACATTCGTCACCGAGCGCGGCCCGACACGACACGACACGACACGACACGCCGCGCGTGCCGCTAGAGTACCACCGGGACTTGTACTGCGCCGCGACTCGCACTAGTAAACGCTTCAAAAAATGTATCGACCGGCGCCGCCGTCTCCCACTGTGTCGATACCATTAAATTCACCGTCGATAACGAATTCAATATTATTCGAAAAACTTTTTCAAAAATGTAAACCGCGCGCATTCGAGAGATCATCCGCCGCAGGCCCGTCGGCCGCCGGCTCGGGCCGCGAGCCGCCGGCCGCCGCGCCACGCGCCGACGACAATGTCTGCACAGACAAAACAACAATTATTACACTATATATCATACATAATCTATAATATAAAAATGAATCGCAAAATGTGTTGGTAAGCGCATAACTCAACAACGCCTGGATCAATTTGGCCAATTCTTTTTTTGTTGTGTTTGTTATTGTCAGGAGAAGGTTCTTATGTAAAAAAAATCTGGAAAATCAACGGGAAAATTGGACCCGTGCGAAGCCGGGGCGGACCGCTAGTTTATAATAAATATTATTGCTACGCTACGCAACATGCAACGTCAGTAAACACCATACATTTCATTTCAAATGAGGGCCTAAAGTAGTTCCCGGTGCAAACCGACCGATACATTGAACCTGTTTGTCACTCTCGCTCCGTGCCGGATGGATGTACACTGTGCACGGTTGAGTGTACAAATCGCGCACAACCTATCTATTTCACAGGCATTCCTCTCGCTTTCTTGGCCCACTACACAATCTCACGCGATACCCTATCGTATGCCTTCTGTAGGTCAATAAATACTATGTGCAACTTTTTTTAACTCGTCCTATATTTATTGCAAAATTGGCGAGTTCCAAAAGCTTCCGATTATCTCATTAGTACATGAATCTCTTGTTCGTCACCCATATTTATCCAGTACTTTGTCCCTAGTTCTCACATACTTCTATCCATCATCTTCACGCTACCAATCACTACATGCGTCTATCCTTTCTTCCTGACCCATTTGTACTTCCTCTATCCACTACCAGGTATCTCCTTCTACCGTTTCCTTAACACTTTACTCCGTTTCTAACTGCTATGTAAGTATTCTCCTTAATTAAAATACCAAGTTTCCCAGACTATCTTTCCTCTTCCTTTCGCACTGAGGTTCACCATGTTCCTATCAGCTAGTATGAGTGTGTGTGTGTGTACCTGTGAGTGCAGTGGTGTGCGTCATCACCAGCAGAAGACGGAGAGCTCCCCGCCCGCGCCGCCCACCGCGCGCCACGACCGCACGCCGCCACCGCCCACTTTCAGCTGGAAACAACAATATACATCGTTAATATTTTGTTAATATTAGCTGAAGAGTTTGTTTGTTTATTTAATCTCAGGAACTACTGGTACGATGTGAAAAATTATTTAGTAGTATTTAGAAGTGTTAAATATAAATAGCCCATTTATCGAACAAGGTTATTAGGCTATATCGTCACGCAGATCAATAAGAGAGGAGAGGTAAATCGCGGGGCACCGCTATTAAAACAATAAAGGGACACACCTATAACATGTCTTCCCACATTAGAGCAGATATCACATATAATAAATAGGACGTTCCCTGGTGAAATTATAATTCAGATTGCGTGTGCGCATATCACATATGCAATGGTAAAAACGCCCAGTTTCCATTCGATCGCCGGCCATATAGGGCGGTGCGTGCGCACGGCCGGTCTGCGCACGCAAGGAATGCTGCCATTGATGGCGGGACCGCGATCAATGAACGCGCACCATTCAACTACACAATGTTTGTGTTATGGTAATTTTGTCGCTTTACATTTCCTATATTTTGTAACATCTTGAACCAATGTTTAATGGTATTAATACTAGGAAATAGTAAAGGGTCTTAGGTGTTGCTGCGTCGATATTGCTTTGCGTTTTGACGACTGCGATTGATCGACAATTTGCGTTCGTTCACGCGTCTCAGCGTTATATTATAACGAAGAGTAGAGATGTTCACGTGAAACATATTGGACATGTTTTACTGTCAGACTTATATTGTGAAGCCTAGATAAATCGTAACTGTTGTTTCTATTGGGATGTAGCGTAAAAGCGTTCTAAAGCGCCGTCACGAACGCGCGATTCTGCGATATAAAGCGGCGTGTTTATGACCCTAAATTAAAGCAACGCACGCCTTCACTAAACATCCTGACATGCTACTGTACCTACCTCCGTGACAATAACTGTTATTTAATCAAGTGATTATTGTATGGACACGCACACGCTATAAAACAGGTAAATAAATAACCGTACATAATATATAAATTGAATTATAATTAATTACGATACCGGTGTGATTTGCGACTAGTCATGCCAACACAAGATTTTAAAGTAAAGACGATAGACGAAACCTAGGTATAAATTGGTGGACTTTTTAAATTACTTTTTGTCAAGTTATTAACTACCTTATTTTCTCCCACGTAAGAGTCCCCATTTGTTTCACAACACTTTTTTCATTTTTGTAGAAGTATTAGGTGTTAAATGGGTTACTTTGACTTCAAAATCTATAGATTAATAGCCGGATTAGCTCATTAGTAGATGGGTATTTTTTTTAGATATGGCATCTCTATATGCGAAGCCATATCTAACGATAGTGATTCAAGGGCAAGGTTTTTAGTATAATTTTATCCCCGCACTCTCACGGGAGCAAAAACGTGAAACCGTGGGGCGCTGCTAGTAATAGTATAACAAAGGATGCGTCCCCTAAGCACGTCACATGACATCACATGTGGATGCAAACAGCCGAGCGCCCGCATACCTGGGGTCAGCGACCGCGCGCTGATAGCACGCCCTGATAACGGGTGCATTATCAAGGATGCACGATAAACGCATACGACGTGTTATCGGAATCATACACCAAAATCTAATGATGAAATACCGGTGAAATTGGAACAATTTCGTATTCAACCTAGCCTTAAAGCACTTCCTACTTTAAATTAGTTAAATAATTATTAACATTAAAGTATTTAAAACAAAGACACGTTAAGCTTCAAAACATGACAGAAAGAACGACTATAAAACAGAACTAATGCTCATAAGTATTATGAACAAAAAAACTAAAATTGAAAACGTATAGTCTGACTATATCGGAATGTTAACAATAAATAACTTGTAGACACGAAACCCAACATGTGCCATGTGTACCTACCCCGGGAGTCGAAATCAGGACCGGGATCTCTACGTGTGGTTGACTGTCACAGATAGAAATCGTCCATAACTTAACTAACATTTTAAGGAAAAGTTTGTTTGTAAAATATTCAACTCTCCTGACTTCGTGATTACCAAAAGAAAGCTAAGTAGACTAGAGCAATTTAGGCAATTTTCTAATGAGAACATCCTACTATCTACTAATATTATAAAATGTGAACGTTAATGAATGTTTACGGATGTTTGCGTCTGTGGATGTTTGTGAGTAAACACGTAAAAACTACTGCACCGAATTACTCGTAGAATAAATCAGATACAGATGTTCCTTAAGACCCGGATTAATTCCCATAGAAATTCCCACGATATTGTAACATATTTATAGGGGTAAAACCGTGGGCTAGTCATAAGAAAATATTAATATCTAAATGAATGGTGTATGCATACTTCAACTAAGTACAAACGTGTAGTGACGCGTCAGCACCGCGGTAAGTAAATAGTCGTGTTCTTAAATAGTGTAAAGTGACGCTATGAATGCATAATATTGTTGTATTAGTCGAAACGTTCCGCGGAGGTGTCACTCATCCGTGAACACTAAGACATGTATTTTTACTTACAAGTAATTGACGATTGGGTTTTTATAACTTGCATCCGTACTTCGGTACGTCACACAATTTGCATAAATTGTTAAGTAAGTGCAGTGGAAACCGCAACGTTCTAGTTGTATTTTAATAGTATGAATTACACAACAATTGTATATGTTTACACATAAGTAGATCTATAAATACTATGCAAACTGACTGACTCATTAATGTAGCACCAAATTACTGGGATTGGTGAAAATTTTATACTGTAATTATTAATACCGCAGTAAGATATCATTATTTACATTTAATGATAAAAAATATTTATTTTATTTAAGTCTAGTATAGTTTATTTATTTATTTAGTCTCTTCTATTGTTGACGTTCATAACATGTGTGTGTTTTTGAATTTAAAAACAATTTTATAGGTGACGATAAAAGTGATGGATGTTTGTGCAAAGATCCCTTAATTTTTAACCTTGATCTACGATTTCTAATAAAAATTAAAGAAGACGTATTTCATAGTTTTTTCAAAAGACAAATCGGGAAATCCAGCTAGCGGAAATTTACCATGCATGTGGATCAATCACATAACTTTTTACCCAACATCTGGTAGAACTGTGTTCAAATTAATATTTAATGAACATTTAAAGTTGGCCCATTAGAGTGGGTCCGTGTGTACATAAGTTGGCGATACAGAGTGGTGGCAGCACGTGCACCGGCCCGTGGGAACACTCGCAGCTGGAGTAATTACCGGCTCATATGCGCCGCCACACACCCACTGACATTATATTATAGTCGCGCAAATGGACGACGGGTTGTTACTGATATTCCACACTAAATGACAGACTGTTCGTGTCGCATTCGCCGGCCAATATAACATATTCCTTAAGATGGTAGATATGTATTCGACTTTCATAAGTCCTTCATTGATGCCCTAATGACTTTAAATTTTGATCATGAGTTGGGCAAGCGATTACCTCTGTTCCTTCTCACTGTACTGATGTCATCAGTGAGGGAGAGTGAGGGCTATTGCTCTACTGGAGAATCTTACTGGCTGATACTTTATCACTTCGAATTAACTATACCAATTGAATTGATTTGCCAAGATACTGCTCTGGTACTCACTAACAGGAGTTCACATTGAAACGCCTATAGTTGAAATTGAATGCTATTTTCGAAGACTTTGTGATACTACCAACGAAAGTTTACTTTAGTAATACTATAAAAGGAACAAATAAATCCATTACGTCAATGATACGTCACATTCGTTCCAATACACTAACACACCACAAATACAATTTGAATCGTACGAAACCTTTACGTAACGTTATGAATTTAATAAAGAACATCTCGCGGTTAAAACCGAGCATGAACACTAATAAAAACTGTTTGTAAGTTTAGTGGAGTAACATAGTGGAGTCGGATCACGTAAGAAAGTAATCTGGGAGCAGTAAACTAAGACGAGGCGAGGCGATGCAACAAGTTCGCGCGGTCAGAGGTCGCGCGCGCCTCTCGCTCGCGCGCCCGCGCCCGAGCGGGACGGCGCCACTCATCTTAAGAATGAACAAAATATCGGTCGCGCTAGAATCTAGAATGTAAAGTGGACGAGTGGTCGGGTTCGCTATGGAGCGGCCGTTGGTATCCACAAGTATTTATAGAGGATCGCAATGCGGCTACTATTGCAATGGGCGGATTCAACACTGACATAGGTTTTATGATCGTTTTGGTTTTCATTATCTCTGTATGTGCTTCATTGGAAATTCAGCTTAATATTAACTTTAATGGCGATTTAAATTATGAACAAGTTTAGGGAGATTTAGGAGAGAAGTCAAGCAATGTAGTTCATCTGCCAACAAATTGTTAGTAAAATAAATATTTACTTACTACTCGTGGAATTAACACTTCCCTAAAATGACTCGGTGCCACTAAGTACGGTCCCGTTGTCATAACGACCATCGTGGCCAATGTTTTGTTTGTAAACAAGCTACCATCTACGTGACAACCGGATGACATCGTAAGATTTCTATAGAGAAGGTATCAAAAGTGATGGTAAAACATGGTAAAAAATAGAAGGGTGGGATAATGGTGTATTGAGCCAGTATCGTTTATGTGGTGTGTGTGTGTGTATATGTACCTGCTGCATCTTGTCGAAGTCGAGCGCGGGGCGGTGGCGGCGCGGCGCGGCGAGGGGGGCGCGGCGCCGGCGCGGGGAGGGCGACGAGCACGAGCAGCGCGCGCCCGCCGCGCCGCCGGCCCCCGCGCCCGTCGCGCCCGCCGCGCTCGCGGGGCCGCCCGCGCCGCCGGCACTCCGCCGCGGCTTCAACGCCTCGAGCGGCGGCGACGTCCGGAATCGCACCGGTGTCTCCACCTGGAAACGTCATCCAAATGTGTTTGAAGTATTTCCCAGGAAACAGCGTGGAAGAGATTAGGTGCATCTTTGTTATTTACGCAAGCGCAGAGAAACGAGATAAGCCTTTCGCGAAGCAGAGACGCGGAAGAGATTCTTTTTGATCGGTACGAAACAGAGAGTGAGAGTGAATCGAGCTCTGCGAAGGGGGAAGAAGTGTGAGGCGAAGAGTAGCGAGTCAGCGAGTGGTGGATGTTTGTGCGGCGGTCATACCTTGGTGTCGTCGTCGTCGTCGGAGGGCGGGCGCGGCGCGCGGTACTGCGCGGGCCACTTGCGCTTCTCGGGCGCGGCGGGCGGCGGGGACGACGCGCCGCGCCGCCGCGACTCGCCCGCGCACCCCGCCCCGCTCGGCGCGCCGTTGATCACCTGCACGACACCACCATGTGACACTCTACCGACCCCGCATGCGGACGGACACGGGCCGCGTGCACTCTCGGTTACGGCGAACATGGACATGGGTTACATTATGATATGATCAATGGAGCGATGGGGTCCTTGTCATGATGGAGGGGCTGTAGGAATTGTCGTGGAATATTACCTGCGTTTTAAATGAGACCGATCTGTGTATCTCTCCAGCTATCTCTAAAGTGAGGAACGTCGGGTGCGATCGATCGACCGCCGACACGGTGTGTTTGTGGAGAGCGATACGTACGCGCCTCCTATAACGAGTGTGTATCGCAAATTGATTTACACTGATCGCTACTTATATCTGTCGTTTGGCTCGGCCGGCGACCGCTCCACGTGGAATACGTTCAGCGATCGAAACTGTTTAACGGCATTATTTAGGTACAAGCGACAGCGAGGCCCGTATCGAGTGCGCGACATCACAATGCAGATTTCATCGGTAAAGTGTTCTCGTGTGCCGCCGTCTCATCCAAAGTAAAAACATGAAAGAGCTCCAGGAAGAGCAAAAGGAAATAAAGCCGAGGAAATATGAGTCTAAGTTCTTCGTGAGACTAACGGTGAAACCGTTGAATATTTCAACGTTTAATTGCGAGCCGTGCGTTGAGAAGAGTCGTTTGCGCCAAAAAACGCCTTAAGAGTGTAATGGCAGGGTCGGCCTCCCGCCACCCGGCCGCGCGCGCCCGGCGCCGCCCGACCGGCCACTCGTTTATTATGGATGAGCCCACGCGAACAAAACCCCCGTTTTCTGAAACGGCTGCAATTATGTGCACTGCCAACTGCAGATAGGAACCTTTCTAACGTGTCCCACCCACCCCACTCACCAGGAAAGGTTCGAGCCTATTTACAAATAAATATGGGATCGGGGACCATTTTCATAGTAATGGGATTAGTGAAACGTAGTTTGCGGATTTCTTGAGAAGGACGGAAAGTGTATACCCGAGTATATCTGATCGGGATTGTCGGCGAGGTCTCCGAGGAGTTGGATCGTATCGTATCATTATACGAGTAGTACCGCACTCACTCTCCGAATACACTTAGAATATCGGTTGGGTTAAAATATAGTCTCCAAGATACTGAGAATTCTTGCAAAATATCCCAATAGTTTTACAAAGGAAGTATGCATGCATAGTAAGTTTCTAAGCGGATTCTTTTGTATATCGGATCCAAATTTAGAAAGTGAGAAAAAATATGAATAACGGTGTGTGCATCCGTCAAGTGGGAAGGCAAAGGGAGCATGTGTAGTGAACAGTGAACACGTGCACTGGAGGCGGGCGCCGGAGACGGGCTCACACCTCGCCGCACCGCAACGAGATCACTACACTCTATTGTTACCTCATATAACATTATACAACACAACCTTCACTATACTTCACAAGGGAGGTTAACTCGGAAGAGATTGCTTCCAAAACAGAGGACATTGAGTGGGTATCTCGACATTCCTTACAGGACGGCCGCGGGTCGCGGGGACCACAATCACCCGTATTGTAACAATATCACACCACGTCTCCCCTCCTATACAGGGCTAGGTATTTTCATTTCCCTTTTGCAATTAAAAGAGTAAAGACAAAAGAATTTCTAATTTCAAGCCAAGCGAAAGATAAAAAAATGTTATGCAGCCGGCAGACGCAAAAAAATGAATAAAACGCGAATTGTTTTGTCTTTTTGGTGTAAAACAAGCAGTGGAACTGAGACAGCTCAAGACTGAGAATGTGAGCACTCGACACGGAGCGAACCTCCCTCTGCCTTCCGCCACCTCGACTAGTGCCTGCCGCGGTTACACTCACACCTATCACCACACATATGTGTGGTTGCTGAGGAACCTAGCTAACTATTACTATGTATGGACTAGCTACTAACATCAGACTGACATTGTTCGGACATGGAAGTACGAACTAATTTAACCCTAACCCTCGAAATATGAATATAAAACTTCCATTCGAAAATTCGAATGTAATTAAATGCAGAAGTTAAATAATTAAGTTTGGACTAATGTTTGAGTTGCTTGACAGTGGCTGGTACCTACGGCTAATACCTAAAAAACGGCAAATCCAGCATTTGAGTTCACATAAATAATAAAACTTAACAAAATCCTATGACTAATACATACTTATATACATACATCCATGCAGTTGGTAATGTATCTTGTTAAACTAGATGTCGTAAGCACAATGACTGGTATCAATAATAAATGAACATGTAACTGCGCTCGGTGTGTGAGGGGTGAACAGTTTTGCAGTCAATTACTGCATCAGCTATTCTCGATAGCCTCAAATTGTCCGACCTTCCGCTTTTACTATTACTAGGCAGGGACGGTTCCAGGGCCCAGGCGTGTTACATCAAGTACGTCTTTTGTTTCATTTTACATTTATCTACAACTGATAAATCATTTGTAAGAGAAAATTCCTCAACAATAAAAGTAATTCCCATTAAAATGTAACTTCAATTATCGCCCGGGGCCAGCGCGTGACCGGTCGAATACAATCTCGAGTCACCAAGCTTCACTTTAAAGGTAACTAAATTAGATACGAATAATGAACAAAGGCAATTACAATTTACGCGTTATTCGTTAAAATAAAGTAATCAACGTTCCGATCTAGAAATTTCTATTCGAAACATTATTAAAAGTAAATAAATTAAATTGCTAGGAATCGGCCACGGTTTTAATAATTTATTGATATAAAAGCCTTTTTCTCCGTAAAGTAATAAAAAGGTATATAAAATTAAATCCACAGAGCAACTCGGCACTTCGAATCAATACTATGAAATAGAATATCAAACGGATATAGTTGGAGCACTACTCGTTGTTTACGCGGCTGCGCGAAATAACGAAGTAGATAAGTAAAGTTACTCAAAATAATTCTGATTGATTAGACACGCCTGTTGATTCTGAAGGAGCTTCGCATTTATTTCTGCAGATAAATCTAACGAAGGCATATTCAATAAGTGCTCTTTGATTATAATTATTGTATTGTACTTGTAATCGTGCCATTTTAACAAATAATTTTCTCCTGTTTGGTTTCTATGCCATATCTACGATATTTTTGGTCAAACCGAATGTAAGACTTTTTAAAGACTACCCCGTATCAATTAACGATAATTTTAATACAACAACCGGGACTTGACGTGCCCTTCGAAACACGGAAGTTTTTTAAATTAAAAGTCCCTTTAAGATCGGCCACCCTTCACTATTCGCTCATTGTACTAAAGTTAGAGAAATATATGTTCAAAGTGTGCCCCTAGTCGGTCCCTGTCGTAAAGCTACCATAAGTGCCGAGGTGAATAGTTTTCCTGTAATGTTACATTTCCATTTGCCGGCCAACTACGTGACCACCGCGTTTATTTAAATGAACGCAATTACATCCACGTACAAAGTACCTTTAATATTGTTCAGAACAGAATGCTTAACAAGTCGTATCGAACAAAATTGTATTATAATAGCCATACGAACCACCAACCGAATTAAACAGTTGAAGAGATTATTAGTGTGTACGCCCTAATTTCTGGTAGAACTGAACAGAATTTACAGAATAAATTCTTTCACTAATAGGGAGCTATATAACCCCGAAGTTGAGATGATGAATACCGTAAAAATCCCTTTAAGACTAAAAATGTTAAATTGTTTTAAAGTAGAAAGAGCTGCTGAGATTGCTGACGAATGAAAAGACAAATCTGACGGAAGGATTCCTGAATGAAGTAGCTCAACCCGGGGAGCAGTAGTAATACATTAAATTGAAAAGTATTGAACGTTGATTGAATGGATCTTAATTGAATTTGACACGAAGACAGATTGTATCCAGGGAACGGACACGGTTACCATTCACCTCGCGCTCTATACACACAAATTACATTCAAGCTAAGATCTAGACTGTAATCAAATCGAGGGAATCCGTATATCTGAAATCTAACCTTATAAATTAAGTAATTCAAGTTATAAAGTCTTCGTTAGTAACTTTAGTTATGTTTTCTACGTTTATATAACACTCCTGAACAAATAAACACAATAGTAATTATAATTAGTACCCATGGATCACTTGGTAACGCAAATTGAATTGGAAAAGTTACCGCCCGTACCTTACTTTGTTCCTAGCAACTCTCAATTTTGGTAATGACATAAATTCGGAATGAGAACCCAGCATCGTACATAATAAGGTTCAAATTTAAACTGACAGAGAAAATGTTCTTGACGTCTTTTACCGAGTGAAATTAGGATTTCTCGTCGTCACTCAATCTTAATTTGAGAGAATATTATTCAAGTGAAATAGATTTAAGATCAAAATTTAGACGCGCCTAGGTCATGAATAATGTTCGGTGTGTTGAACAATCTAGAACGCCTATTCTGGGTACGGATTTTTTCGGCTACCATTTTTTGAGCGTATTACAAGAATGTTAATAATGAAACAACTTGAATAGCATATAAAACTGTGTACATACGCAACTCTCAAACATACACACCATGCAAATGAGATACTTTACAGGATTGGATGTGTCGTGGAGTTCATGGTAGGAGTTTGGTGTTTGATGATGGGTATATGCAAGTATGAATGTCAAGTCGAGTGATGAATGTGTACGTGTAGTTACCTCTAGTTCTTCCTCCGAGGAGTGGTGGTCGTAGAGGTGGTCTGGTTCGGGGTCTGGAAGGAGCCGCGGCGGTGTGGGGGCACACGCACACGCCTCGCCACCCATACCTGGTGACAACACACACACTAGATGATATATTTGTTTAGTAAGCACCATCGCATAACCATTACCTCTAATCGTAACTTATTTTAGTTTATAATTCAGTAGGTATAATAGATTTGCTGCGCGCAGTTTTTTTTCCTGTATTTGTCAATCCTGTGAGAATTTTGGGTTAGAAAAGATTTTTTCTAAATGCTATTCTTTGTTAAAACATCTGAACCAAAATTGAATCTGATCAGATAGTAATAGTACTAGTAATATTGTTTGGAAAAAGTGATTAATATCGAGTATAGCGAACTCGATCCCATTGTGAACAATGTCAAAAATAATAATAACAACTATTAACTATGTCCTAATGGTCGTGTGGGACAGACATGTCGGCCCGGGGAGGCGATACATTTAAAAATAACGATAAAAATCGTTACCAGGGGATTATTTCTATCCGGGGTGGGACAAATTAAAATAGACGTTCGCCTCCGACCACAGTTGCCACCTACACAATTTGGCCGCACAATATACTTGATATGTCTATAGGTATTTCGCGTTTATGAGCAAAATTATTAAGAACTGCGGCTAAAAATAAGCGGTGTGCTTTCATAAATAATGTATGTATTGTAAGTATGCCTTTTTGTAATTGTGACAACAATAATTCAGGGCGTGTCGCCGACAGGAGTCGCAAGTCAAACGTTATTACGGAGAAACTCCGAATCGAACGTGTGTCAATACCTGTCGAGTAGTAAGCAACACACAAAAGATAAGAGTCGGTATACACGCCGAGGGAGGGCAACAAACGTACAACGCGTCCTACAATAGTGCTCCTCTCGTGAATAATTGAAAGGCATCGGCTTCACTCGCCCGACGCACCGTTCTGGCTGCGATGTTATCTCGCATCGCCAAATGAACCTTTTGTTCGGTGACTTCCTCGCCGCCATATCGCGGTGGAACATAGTCGAGTATCGCCCGGCAGGCCGGCACCGCGTACCGTGGCAAAGGTTCAGATCAAGATTCAATGCGCCGTTGACGCGAGCAAGTCACGAAACGTCAAACTGGTGGCCGATGGCCATAATTTGCGGACTCGCTGAGACTCCGCCACTCGTTTGCCAGCGCTGGGCTCTGACTGTGATGGAATCAAGCATTCGAGGCACAGAGTCTTGGGTAATCACAATTGAGCTCCACCCGTCATACTAATGTGGAACCATTTGAATTGAATGACCTTTTTAATTAAGTGCCTATTCACCGAACACAGACAAGAAAAGAAATAATAGTTTAGTACTCCAACGCGTTCTATCAAAACAAAGTTGTAACACTCACAACAACTAAACAAATTATAAAATCGAGTCAACAATACTTAATTATACCATGCATGTGTTACATGTAGATAAACACGTGACGTTTTATATTCGCCGAGGCAGTGTAATAAATTAATTAGACATAGAGCCAAGTGCCAAAAAACGATGATAAATAATATCAGGATAATATTATTGTTATATCACCAGATACCGAATGTGTCCGGCGGCGATACATCCATGATGGTCACCCGTATAGATGCAAATGTGTCCAAGAATACATCCGCGATTCCGTATATTGGCAGACGTCGTCGGTTCAAACATTGCACTCTATAACCGCGTGGTAGAGTCCAAGTGGCGCGAGTGGACTGGTGCGCGTGGGCACTGGGCAGTGCCGCACTCTAATGTATTCAACATACTGTTTATAGGTAACATTAATGTATACACGTCTTTACACGTTACAAAACTTAGTACATGTCCAGACAGGTCCCGACCGATACTTTATGGACACCGGTTTACAACGAATCATTGTCTTAACGTTTGAATGTTGATTAAGACGAGAATACACGATCGAATTCATTAGAGTTCGCTTTGGTAACTAATAGAGACTGGCACCGATTGAGACGCTCTTTTAGTTATGGACGGACCGGTGACGTCACCCGGTGCAGTAATTATGTGGAGTCGAAATGAAAACACGACACCGATTACAAGCAGTCAAGTTCAAGGCGTACGTGAATGTTACGAGTCGATTGTATGCGAATCAAGGTAACCAAATTACTGGCAGCCAAGGTCAACCACATTGATAACATCCAAGTAAATAAACCACAATTTATGTATGTAAACTATATGTGTAGGTATGTAGCGAGTATAACAATGTTTGAAGTGCTTGAGTCACACTCTGTTGTGATTATTACACTATTTTAGCGGACGAATATTATGTTGACATTGTTAGGAGATTTGTGTCGGGAGATACAGCCAGTTACTTAATCTGCACAATCTCATCATGTTATTTATGATTTTATGTACGAAAACATTTGTACTTTAATAAAAGTCGAAGAATAGGTATGTAACCAACGTCATATCTGAAACTACGAGTACTTACTAAGATAAATCTACTGATCACGTTATAAATAATCCTAAATAATTTTTCTATAGATCTCTGAATTCCGAAATATAAAACAATTAAAGGATTTTTTTTAAAGGATACTTTATACCTATTATTATTTTGTTATGGTGAAAAAGTAGTATGTTGTTGACATTTCTAAAGCACTAAAACGTCAGTTAAAACTGGTTAGTCTATATTTGGGATCGTGTTTTGTTAAACTTTACTTATTATTCGATGTTTGTCGATGTGCGTCTCAATGTTATAGCAAATAATAATACAATGTGTGTATTTGGAAAAGAATTCTGAAAATGTTACGGTCGTATTAATATTGGAAAGGTGTTAAAACACTTATGTTTGAGTTTCCAATTGTAGGGTGTGGGGAGAGGACTGTTGGCCGTATGATGGTATACGAACGAACACTTGTCCACCTATTACTTAGTGTAGTTCTAGTGGTAGTACAGGCAGCCATAGTACTGTGTCGTAGGGCGCGGTATGGCTGGAGCGGTGCGCGTGTGCCGGCGCGGCAGACCGATGGGCGCATGTGTAATTACGGAGCTGAGCTCTCACCTTGGCCGCCACAGCCTGGCCAAGGCCAAGGTCGCCTCCTCCTCCTCGCACCACACCTCCATCCGAACCTCTCCTCCCCCCTCCGCGCCCCCCTACCCCACCACCTCAATGCACGCGCACGCGATTTTTTGCGCAGTGATGTAATCTGCAATTCGGCGCGGGCGCAACATGGCCGCCCCGACACGCTCGGATAATCAACCAGTTTTTAACGTTATTTGGTGGTACCATCTCATGAGACGCTCCTAGGTTTCTAAAAAGATGTTTAACATTCTATCTTACAAAGTTATAATTCAACAATTACTTTCAATGATGACAGTCTCACTCGTTTCTGAACAAAGTTTTATAAAGTAAATACATTCTCGACTATAGCTACTTGTAGAAACTTAATTTACATTATTGGAGCTACTACGTCGTTTGTTGCATACAAGTCGTGTTAAATATGGATAAATTTGAATAATTGGTACTAGTTGTGTTGTTAGCCGTGTACCTACTCGTTATCTATCAGCCGGTACCCAGATTGCCAAGGTTGTGCATTCCGCTATGGACGGAGAGCACTGCGGTGACGGTCGCTCGTTTCATTGGAATCATCAGGAATGCTAAACCACCTAAATCCCTTAATCTCGTTTGTGGTGGATACCAAATATAACGATAGTGATATAAATAGAGGCGGAGGATGACAAACGAGAAGTAGTCAAGTGTGACGATTAGCGACCGGAGAGCCGGCGATGGGTGAGAAAGTGTAAAATGGCAAGCGACCGCAACACCGCGAGTAACACTAGAGTCTGCACACAGACAATTACACACCGATGGTGTATCGCATGACATGCGCCGAGTACACTGCACAGCTGATACTGTAACGAGAGGGATATTGTTGTTCATGCACTCCACGGGTTACTGCACTATCATTCACTAACTAGGTAGTGCAGTAATGTTATATGTTTAGAGACGGAGGCGAGTGGTTCTTTCGTGAATCTGATGAGGCACACGGACGTGTAGCAATAGTAATAGCAAGCTGGCACCGGCGGTTGTGCTCGGCACAACGCGCAGTCGTGTGCACCGCCCCCCCCCCCCTTGCCTCCCCCTAGTGTCATTACCTCCGCTTGCAACTCGCTGATTATCATAATTCCGCTTCCACGCCGCTGCCTCTAGGAACCAACCTTTGCATTTTAACTCCGTGCTTAATTTCATTTTAACAACTCGAGCTATGTGTACGCACTACGCAACTACGTGTAATCAATTATTTACCATTTTATGGCGACACGACATATTAAAAATAAAACTGGTAGGTGCTGATCGAGCATTATTAAACCGGTAAACAACCAGTACTTATGTTGTTATTTTTTTCGCTTAGCGGAAACTTTCCTATCTTTTTAATTTAACTTCTAAACAAATCAAAACTCAATTTATTAGTCAAGGAGGCTACATCAAACTTCGAATTCTAATGAGAACAAATAGTAGGTAATAAAATTGTAGGAAAACAAGTGATGGCCAATGACCAGACGATGATGTTTTGTTATTGAAATCATGTATCTGGTAGTAGTATACTCGTATAGTGTAGGTAGTGTGTGCGGTGTGTGTAGTGGTATAGAGCATCGCGGTGTTGGCATCAGGTCGCGTGGTGGCGGGAGTACGCGCCGCGTTTGGCGACACTCCCGCGTCCCGCCGCGCCGCTCGGGACGAGCTCCCTATTATTTCCGAATGAATGACCGCACTACACCGCCCGCGTCCTACTACCGTGCCACGTACGTGAGCTCTCTTCCTACAACCACTGCCAAATACAATCAATGATGTTTCACGTTTCTAAATAACAAATTGTTTAGCATTCATATATTATAGGTGCCATGTGCTATATCACCCGGCGAAAGGTCAACTGGCTGCCGGTATTACGTGGCAATTATTATTCAATGTCTGGTATTTGGCGACAGGTAGCGTTATTAATAATGGCGGGCCCTGAAAACGGTATTATGAGGTGATATTTAATCAAAACTTCAAGATTGTAGCGTTTCATCAAATCATTAATCAAAGTAACGTGCCGTTTCAACATAGAGATCGGTGTCTTTTTGATATTTTTCATTAAAATTAATTAGTCAAAAACCTCGTCTATTCCTCCCCAGTACAGTACATTTAATATGATCAGTAAGAGATGTCATTCGTTTGAAGTGGAATTTCACTGGTAGATATACATTAAATTGATAGATGACGATTCACAATTCGGTAGTAGGAAGGCACCCATTGATATTCATTAACATGCCACACACGTCCACAGACGCTGATGTCGTCGTTTCGCCCATATTTCGAGAGGTTATGCCAACTTCTATTTCTGTGAGTTTGTTTGTTTGTTGACGTGACAAGTCCACTATTACATATATCAACCTCTGGCGATGTCATTTGGGAATTACGAACGTTTCAACCGGTTATGGCATCTGTGTGACTCACATTCAGATATTATCATCTCATACGATTCGGTTTCACGGGCAATATTACGGCTTGTGTATTAGTGTATTATAGATAGTTTAATTAATCCTATTATTATTTTGGGTTATTTATTATCTTTGCAACTTTACTCAATCACGTAGAGTGAACGGATTTAGATTTTGACAGTATGTTATCTGGACTTAAATCTAGGATAATTTATAAGGGATAAGACTTTATGGGTTCAATCGCGGCGCACAGCAAATAGTAAATAATAATTTAGGACTTTGTAACTACGCTAGTTGACATTGAGAAATTTTAGATAACTGTAACTAAAATCTCTATCCAAATACAATTTTCGTAATATCTAATAATATAACATGGGACTTACTGATGTCGGTGACTTCATTCCACTTCATGATAACGTCCGTGCAGAATTCACCTGAAACAATCAATCAGTCGTTAACATCTCCAACTATATTTGTTACACCTATCGTGATAGTGTTCGTATATATTGTTACTGTACTAATACCATCATTAAGATAGAGGGGTTACTGTGTAAGATCCTAAAGGCCGATATTTAGTTCTATATTGTCTGTTAACAACTATTCCGCGATGTCATTCGCTCCGTTAACATCTACTTCACCGTCTGCCTCTAACCAATCCAATTTCGAAAAACTAAAATTTACACATAATGTAGCATTTTTTGTTTCACTGTGAGAGTGGGAATTTTCACAATAGCTCTTTAATTAGAATGTAACGTAATGGAAAAATATTATATGTGAAAAAAGTGTTGTATCGCTGTACAATGAATGCAGACATGGAGCCCGCATTCGGTGAACGCATTACGGGCACGCAATGTATAGTGATGCGTCACTGGAGACGACGGTTATCGATGTTTTCTCGAGAGTGGCATTCGACAAGCGATACCTCTCTACATTGTCTGGGGAAGTAGCGACGCGGCGCGGATCTACCTGCACACGGGCCATTATAGACGTGTCGTTTGGAAAAGTGTTTTATTGTGTAAGTGGACAATCGGACATCACTAGTGTGCTAATGGGACACGCAACGTTAATGACATGTTCAATTAAACATTATATAGTATGCACGCACACGCCGCGCCGCCCGCTGCCGCGCCGGACGCCGCTCCTACTGGTTTACGATTACATTTACATTGTTTTCTGATTTACAAACCATGTCAAATGGTAGCTCGCCAATAGTTATCGATATCACCTAACTACCAGTTCGAGTCAATACGACAGTTCATTAATAATGATAGGCGAAAACAGTTCCGATAAAATTGTTAGAGCTGGTACGCATGTCGGTCGTGATAAATGTAAAGCGCAACGTAGATCAAGTTCGATTGCAGAATGGACCCGAGGTAGGCACCTCGGGTACGAACAACTGAGGCCAGTTGCCCTACTTCCCGACCCGGGCCATTATCGTATCCAACTTCTGAGGGATTCACTTAATCTGACGCTTAATCATTATAAATTAACGAAACCCGCCATTTTGCTCCTTCAATTCGGTATTCATTGGCTGATTAATTTCTAACAACGCCAGTTTGGAGCCAATTTGTTTGTTAATCACTTTGATTGCAGGCCACAGTTAGCGCTCGCCCTTGGCGAGTGTTGTAACTTGTAACGTGCGGCGAGCGGCGAACCTCCACCGACAACGTGTAACACTGTGCTCTGTGTGAATGCTCCGGCGTGATTGAAGTAACGAAGGAGTCGGTCGCGTCGCGTCCAGATGTCAGCCGCGCAGAAACAGGTCACTTCACTAGCTAACGGTGCTCATCAACCACGAATAAACTTCTACTCTAATTCGTTTCAAAAGACAATAGAAATTTAACGGTTCCTTTGAACTTATAAATTTCTTATTCGTCAAATAATTAAACTCGTAACTGAACAAATTACGCGAGATGAACTTGAAATGTTTGAAGGGAGACCTCGTTAGGGCCGGAGCCGCCGGAGCGCCGCCAAATACAATATTATATTATAGTTACATTTCAATGTTTTGTCGTAGATTACGTATAGTTTTTTCTTGTGTTGCAGCGTGCGTGGTGCGGCGGCGTGCGGGGGGAGTAACCTTCTCGACCCGGTTTTGGTTGAGGTGAACGGCCGGCTGATACCTACTGCTTGCACTAGCACTACACCTCCACGCTAAACCTCTGTCTGATACTCACTTGAACCTACATTACAGAATTCGCGTACAAGTTAAACCCGACGCGCGATGCAATTTGTACTGTGTACTGTAGAAACTTGATCGTAACTAGCTCCGAGTGGACACGACTCCACCGCCGACTGCGATTCTCTCTAAGTTATAAAATAAAATTAACTGGAATTAAAACATGCTCCGCGAGACTTTATCTCGATTGGAGGATCGTTTTCGCGAAACTTCGCGATAAATGCTCGTCAATATAATGAGATGCGTTTATATGGGCTCACTTATCGGTTTACAGATAGGGTTTATTATAAACGAGTTTACTTAATAGTAATTAGGTTATTAAGTACACTAAATATTTGTTTGTTTGAGTAAATCTTTTATCTGCAATTGGTAACCAACGTTGTGCCTTGTAGTGTTGTATTTATAAATTGAACGATATATTAAATAACAATTAAACGAACAATTCTATTTAGGTGTGTACCTATCAAGCGGTTGCTTAATATTATTATTTGTCCAATATATGATTGTATTCAAATAGTGTACGTGTATCAAGGTAACAGGTAAGTAGTCGTGATTGCCCAACGTGCGGTGCCTACTATGTAATGTAATAGACAGATACGATACACGAGATAAACTGGACCAACGGACGTGTTTATTTTTCTGTGTTGCGAAACCGCCCTACAAATTTAACGTGATTCGATCGCGAACAGAATTATCAGTAATATCTTAGCATATGTGTGTAATGTGGATGGGTTCGTTCAACCCGAGCGCCTGCGCTCTGCGCATTGCCTCGCTATCACTCCACTAGGCAGGCGCTACTCCGGTCGGCCACAGCTCGGCAGAACAACCCTCCAGAGACAGCGTCGGAACAACAAACTAAAGCTTGGCTTTTAAAACATGTCCGATAGGAAAATAAACACAAAGATGTATACGGGAGATGTTACGCTTAGTCGTATTGATGTTTAGAAGACAATATTTGTTCAAACAAATTATGAAGTTCTCAAACTTTATACTTGCAAATTAAAAAGACTGATTCATGTGCACAGAATGATATGTTAATAATTACAATCTGTATCGTATAATCATTGGTATAATTCCCGAGTGATGTAACGAGAGGGGGGCGCGGGGGGCGACGGGGCCCACTAATGTGCGCACCCGGACGGTCTCGGCTCGCAACGTGTAACCAATTTGGGGCTAACGATGACATCCATCAGCGGCCATCAATCGATCTAAATCACTGGACATTACATTACGAGTGTGGTACCAGTTACCAGTTACCAGTTTTTTGCCGCCGAATATTTCAATGTAACTAAATTGGAGTGCGTTGTTGTCGGTGCCGGATGGAGAAACTAACAAAAACATAACGATACAATCACAACCGGACCGTGTTCGAGCTCGACCCGCATCTTGTATTCATGAGGATATTTTTATTTATCATCTCTCTGATACTAAATAAATATACGGACCAATTTGATTAATGTAATAAATTATCATCAAAATTACATAAATTAGAACTACATAAGTATAAGAACATTCTAATAAATCCTCTATGGACAATCTGGATAATAAACATTTGTATAATCATTATTATGTTTTTATTGGGAGGAGAACCGAGCATTACTATGCGCACCTTGTTATATATTAATTGTAATTTGTAATTATTACACGCGAATGCTCCCGGTGAAGAAGCACCTTAAGGTCATAAAACGGGAGTGCAGAGCACAGCTATCAATATTACCTTCCTCGGCTTCCAGCTATTTGTACACAAATCCAAGTGAACCAACATACAGTTTAGAGATGTGAACGTAAACAAACGGTGTGTATTTCTATTCTATTTATCAGTGGTACACTAATCTCGTGGTTCGGGTAACATTGGGCGCTATCGGTCGCGGCGATAGCGGGTCGCCGACCCCATGGTGTCTTACTAACAGCTGATTGCTACACCTATGGACTACACACTCTACACACAGATAACACATGTGTTTCGTGAGGACATTGTGTAACGCTGTGAAGCAACTGTAACTGAATTTATGAATAACAAACTGAACAAACATGTACTAATTTTAAGTTTATTTCCCTCAAGAGACAGAAAATATATGTTAAAAAAAGTATATTTCATTAGTTAGCAAGAATTCTTAAAATATTTTCTGCATTGACAAAAAGAACCTAGCAAAAGATTACGAGTACACCAGTGACACAGAATACACAACAGTACTAGACGGTACCACTCCGGCTCAACCTACTAGATCCAGTACAATTTATAGCCGCGGTTATTATAAAGCCAAAACATGCAAAAATCGTTTAAATTAGAACACGTGAGACCGTAAATCCGTCCGGCAGAAGTTCATAACATGCCGCATGATAATCCCATATGTTTAGCGTTATCACCTTGAATGGAACCATTAGAGAATAAATTAATGGGGAAATGCAATGAATAAATGATTGTTTAATTCAATATTTCAATTACAAATGAACGTGTAACACGCCACGCACACACACACCGGTCACACACTGCTCACTGACGCTCGATACATACTTATCACACATAATAAATAGGTATTTATCATCAATATTATAATATTAATAACTCAACGTAATCTACAAAATTGGCGACAATCGGACACTCTCTTCCTGTGAGATAGCGCGATTATTCTTTTGTTCACGACACTAAATCATTTAGGGGCTGCAGGATGTAACTTGTATTAGGTTAAAGGACGCGTTTGGTTGTAAAATGTTAGAATATGCATTCAAACTTTAAAATTTTAAAATACAGTAATGATAGAGGCATGATTGAGAGAGAAGCTTTCCTGTGACCCTTGAGGGTGACTGCCTCATTACCACGAGTGACTCAAGCTGCCACAAACGCACACTCACGTCAAAAACTATCCAGCAAAAACAAAACTGGGATCCGGTTTCGTAGTCGTGACATAACTCCGACCGATAAACCAGTCTCGAAGAAATGTTGACGGAAATCACATATTATATCTGCGAGGTGACGCACTACGCACTACCCTATACCAGTCGGTACTTGCTACTTAATTATTATGTATTTCACATGCACGAAACGTTTACAAGGTGACGCTCTGATTATATGATATTACATTTAAGTACATACTTATGATGAAGAAAAGCTGTATATCCGACAATATTTTAAGAAAACCTTTCAACGTCACCACAAAAAAGAAGATTTCCAAATACATAAATGTAACATTTAGTAGATTGTTCCGTGACAGTTGCGGTTGCGGTACGTATTTGGAATCGATGGCACCCATCAAACAGAGGAGGGATAGGAGGTAATATCGCGCGCTATCAATCTTGATTCCCCGCGACTGCAGACCCTCGGAGACGTCAATCAACAGAGATGTTCCACCAACAACGTTATATAACATATTGACAATCCGCTTGCTCACCCTCGTGCCGACGATACTCGCGAATACACCCGATTGTATCTCTTAACCGATAATATTCCAACGAAATTGCTCGTTAAATATTCAACAATATTATTTTCCGAGTGCGTTTGTTTACCCAGCTGTGCTGCGCCGAATCACAATACTACTAACGTTCGAGAACGTGGAGCTTGACGCACTACAATAACTGATGTAAAATACAGATTTTTGAATTATTTGAATATGTTCTTATCGCGTGGTGGTGGCGAGTCGTGTCCGAGCAAGGCGGTTATCATAGTGCTGAGGTTGTGTTGTGATTACACGTCGATAACAGCTGATCGGTGGTGCACCGCGGGGAGGGGTGCGCCCGCGCCGCGCACCGCCCTCTCATTGGTGGAAACACACATAATCTCTAGAATGGGCCGACCGATGCGCGTGCGACACTATCCAATTTCTAACTTAATTTTTCAAGCATTTTATTAATTTGCACGTCAGCCATATTGCACGTTACTGCTGTATTATTTGGTAGACGAAAATCGAGTCGTAGGACCCTCTTATAAACATCAGTTTCGAATGGAATATAAACAGGCGAGTAACATTCTAACAGAAAGTAAGGTTGGTGACTTACAACATTTGAAATAGCATAATTACAATGTATTTACGTGTCCTGTCCGGTGCGCAGTGTGTATAAGTACGGTTGGAGCGGGTTCGGGTACGCAGCCCGTAATATTGTATACGTTATCACTCGAGTGCTCCAAATAATTGTGCGGGTAAATATTGGCACGTACAATCACGTCCTAATAATAAAACCGAGTACTTATTGTAATCAAGCACTAAAGCATTTATCTTCTATTTGATTATATCAGAGTATATGGACTTAGATAAACTGCAAACACTACAATAAATAAATTAACACAGCGGGATGGTAAGTACTCTCTACGGTACTCTAGTACTATATACTACATAGTTATGTACTACGAGGAGCACTATGTGTGTGTTAGTGGTTTGTCACATCGTGAGACCATTTTAAAGTAAAACGACAATCATTCATGCGACAATGTTGATAAACCGCTCTAGGGTTCTGTATTGTTTATTTTTCAATAAATCAACACGGTAGAGTAGCGTCTGCGCGCGGTGCGACTTTATGACATACGCCTCATTCAAATAATGTTTAAACAATGTTGTCCGATGACCGAAACTGGTATAAATATTTAGTAACTACGAGTATATTGATGTGTGACAATGATGCGGAACGTCAACTGTTGGGTCAGTTCATTGTGCACGTTGGCATTGTGTCGCGTCCTCGAGTCGAACGCGCGCTGCCCGATGCCCCAGCCGAGGGTCTCGCGCCGCGCGCTCTAACGGTCACCACATTTGGTCCCACGACCTTGAACTTACATTTGCGTAAATGCCGATTCTTTTGACCCACTCAACCGTAACCCTTGTACGTAACGACGAGTTATAATGCGATTCAATGTACTGCATCGATAATTCTATACAATTAGCCGATACAATCTCTCTTTGCCATAATATCCCATTTCATTCGGGGTTGACATTTACATTTTACTATACACGTCAGATTTTGATCGTCCAATAATTTTGGTAAATGTTGGAGCATTTTTCAGGTCGTTACTGACGAATCCTTTCAATGGTATCATTCGCATCCTCGGACCGTAATTTATACCCACCCAGGTCTTATCGTGTGATCTTCAGGTTTTCTCGTCACATGTCGGGTCCCGGTTATGTACGCTTTGTTCCTGTGATACCAACGCGCAAAATTCCTCTTTAAACTGTAATGTATGAATAGCAATGACATGGTAGATCTTTTTTTAAAACTTTCTACATATATCAAAATGTATTATCAAATCTTCTTCTTTTTCCGAACCTTTATCCCATGTCTATTTGGATTTTAATTATTATCAAACTCCAAATAGACTAATTATTATCAAAGATGATTTATTATCAAATATAGGATAGCAAAGGACTCTCGTCGTTTGGACTAAGGCTGGTCCTTTAGACAATCTACCAGTCTAGAAGATCAGTTTTGAGATAGTAATTGGATAATTAAATATGTAACAACATTTCTAAAACAGGGCATGTCCGTATGTGCTTAACTAAATCTCATATCTACATGCGAATAATGTAGTCGCAGATAAAATAAACAGGTACACTAATGTCAACGCGATTTAAATTTAATTTATCTTATAAATTGAGTCATATCAGTGTAAGTGGAAAATTCAAGAGAATTTCCATACATATCTGAATATTGTCAGTTTCAACATCGCGGGCTGTAGGCATATCGTTATTAGAATTATTGCAAAACGGCCCGAAGACCCGCCGTCGCATTAAACTGTGTTCGTACTATGGAATATTTACTTAAAGCGGAATGTTTGCGTAATCCAGTACTTTGTGAAGTCGGCAAATCGCATCGAATCGGTGTACTTTATATTTTAGTACGAGCAGTAGGTAATGTCAAATGAAAGGCAGATTTGACTGACATTTGTAAAGTTGTATTGTGCACAATGTGTGCAGTATCGAAGCGAAACGCAGACCTCACGGGGATCCGAGGCGAACCCTTTGTTTACACCCCAGTACCGATATCTGGGACCGACCCTATACTGACGAAGGACGCCTTTTAAAGAAGATTTAAAAAAATACATTTTGAGTTTCAATGCACGTTCACAAACGATCGATCCATAATGAATTTAATTCAACGCGTACGGTAGCAAAAACTCTTGCAGGAAATATACGTCTTCTCGCAACTCAGATTTATGGTGAGTATAATTTTTCCGAGGAAAAATACTGTTACTGCACGATGGTCAATTGAGGCGGGAGAGGCAAAAACTACTCGTTATAATTGATAAGGTACTTTGAGCCGTAATCGGGTCTGGTTAAGGTTCTGGCGGCGCGGACCGAGGAGCCGGCTAATGGTGGACGTGGCGGTTTTTGCGAGAGTCGTCGCGACATGATGTGATGCGCGGGCGCAGGCAGGGGGCCCATTCACATACGTACTCGCGGACGATTGATTGTAAACGCGGCGCACGGACCACGCGCGATACGTTTTATTGGAACTTGTTAACAAACATCACCAACTCTATATGGAAGGCCTATTACAATTAAAATAAAGTGTTGAATGTGAAAATATTGAAAGCGGTAGGTACAGGAAACTTGTCAGTATGTAATCTGATAAGGACGCTTATAACAAATCACTAGATTATGAACTAAATAGGTATGAACCTATTCGAATGAGGCAGGCGTGGTGATTACGTCTAATCTTTCACGGTCTATTATCATATCATCAATGAGTGAGACACCTTACCTACCGTAACCTAACCTAATACACATTTGTTTAAATTAGAGTACTTACCTAATCGTTAAGTAACGAATTAAGTTGAACCTAACCCTTATAAATATCAGATACGTTCTGCGAATTATCTGTATGTAAATGAGGGCCGGGTAGAGTGAAATAGGTCTCGTTGCCGGATAGAGGCTGTCAGACGAGGGCGGGCGTGTGACGGCTCCCTCAGCCCTGGAGGTAGACGCGGGCAGATTACTGTCAGGCGGAGCAGCCGTCACGAGTCGCGAAACGATACCCAATTAATATAACCACGTTTGGAGACATGTTTTATTCAATATCCAGAGGAGATGCGACCGCGGACCGACATCACACACTATTTCACGATCACAAGATATAGGGCCCGACAATTATAGAATCATTTCACAGTAACCGACCAATTAAACGATACGATTGTTGTTCATCAACAACCGCAGAAAATAAATAAACAAAATGTAGTTGTTGCGGTGTTATTGACCCCGCTAATTTATACAGCCATCAGTCATTGTGACCTTGTTTCTAGATTAGAGTCATTCGGTGCGGTTAAAATTATAGCGTTTATTGAAGTAACATGATTGAAATGGGCTCGCAGAGTACCGACTTGTGTTTTGTTTTACTTCAAATCAATGTTTGATCTTACTGGAACGTAGCGGAGCGTAGAGATAACAGGCACCCTAAACAAATATTGGAGGAATCCGTACGTTTATATGTATGTTGGTGTTTAAAGATTACAAGAGAAAAGATCACAAACAACGTAGAGAAGGCCCGCGCCTGATGATGTCGATAGATTACAGAGGAGCGAGACCCTGTAATAATTGAAATATAGGGGAGCAGCGTCTCACGGAAGTGAATGATGGCGGCCGAGTGAAACGCGTTATCGAGCTATCATGTAATTTGTGTAACTAATCCTCATTCATGGGCTCGTTGATGACGGCTCGCGGCGCGAGTGGCAGTCTGTCGAGTGTCGATCACACGCTACAAGGGATACCACACTACGGGAACATTGTGCTCGCGACTCATCATAACATACGTTCCGACCACAACGTCAAAGGGATTACATTTAAATTTAATATTAACTGCAGTAATAACATCAATGTTGACAACACTTTATCTGTTTACTTAATCCATAGTAGGTACTCGTATTCCGTATTCTTTTGAAGTGTATAACGGCCCTGAATATTATTTATTATAATGTATTGTGGTATGGCCGCGCGCTACCCATGATATCACCCGGAGTCACCTGAACAAACAGAACTTATTCGAAATCAAGCGATACCGAGTCAAGGACTAACGCAAACTGCGACTTGCTTCATAACAGATTACGTAACGCCAGATAAAAATGAGTCCTGTCAAATGGAGCCGGCGTAAACAACTCGTCTGACAACCAGAAATGTATCTGCAAATAATGGTTTCACTATACTTACATGTTCCCACATCTGGAACTTTATAAAACAATTACAGTATAGAATTACTTCCTGCCAAATTAAGATTATTACACTTGATTACTGTTTAATGTTAACACGAGTTGCAATTTTTTGTCCGTAATCCAGCTCCGGAGGAAGCTTAATTAAAATGCCGTCCAAATTATCGGTCATTTGTATTCCAGCCGCTCTCGTTTGTAAGCAAGGAGCCACCCGATATTTGGGCTTTTTCCACCCGTCTCAAGTCGGAACAATTGTTTCTATTCGAGTGATCGCAGGCGACCGAAATCGCGACGTGTCCTACCAGCCATCCAGCCTAGCACGTAGGTATACATCCCTGTGCTTCCGAGTGTGCCGATAACCGAGGTCGACAAAGGTCGTCCGTTACGTGCACCCACCACTACACAGATAGCATATTAACATTAAAACGAGTGTCACGTCAAAACTCTGATAACGTTGTTTACCAATGGATGGTGACTCTGTTCACAATATACCAATATTTATTTTACTAAACTCTACCTGCAGCCTCTTGTTTACTCAAAGATTCAACGCAGACGTGTGCGAAATAGCTTTGCCAAAGAATACGTAAACTATAACTGTATAGTTATAGTTTACGTATTCTTTGGCAAAGCTATTTCTTTTTTATGTATGATATAGTGTGATAATGTTCTTAATGTAGATAATAAAACGATACTTTATGTTGTGTACAGCACTCGTTACATAATACTGGACATGTTCTCCATTAATGTAATGACGGTGAGTCGGAGCCAGTCGATAATCCACCAATTACGGGTGAATACAACTCGTACTAGGTATAGGACATCCCTTCGCGCCGACACAAGTCAATACTAGATTGTTTACAAGTGGTGTACAAACAGCCGCATTACCTATCTACTACACGCCTATCTATAAATCGTACCTTTTATTATCTAATCCTGTGGAAAAAATCCACAAGTTGTAAGCTATTCGCAAGATTTCAATATATTTATAGACTCGCATGTTGATTCAGAGATTAGACAAGAATATAATAACACCGGGCGGCCGTACGTACGTACGTACTCTGTACAGTCACCGCAGGAGAACGGATTATAATATTATTTAGGGGCACTTTATCATTTTAATCAGTCCATTGTTAAAGTACGGCGAGATACTATACTCCAGTTATTATTGTAATGAAATAATAGTCTCACACGATGAATGAACATGAAATATTATACTGGTACTCCGAAGTGGAATTATTTGTAACTGTCCTAATGTTTATGACGGCAAAAAGTGTAATCGTCAAAGAACCATTGGTTGTAATGACCATTGAAATTGTAAAAAGTGCATATTGTGTTAATGTTCGTTACGTGTCGGAGTCGCGAGGCCGGGGCTCGGGGCTCGGGGAGAGCGTGTTGTGCTGTGTTCCTCGCAATCTAATTATGTTATTAGCGAGCGCAGGGTGTAACTATGTACGTGTGTACCGGACTAGAGGATTTGTTTACACAACACCCTCATTATTGTCAACACAATGTTGTTAACTACGGACACCCGCCACCGGCCGCGACCTGCACACACGCCTCACTCGCGATACTCAGTGACGCGAACGCGAACATTTGCTTATCGGTTAGATATCAACATCGAACAAACACCTTCTATGGAAAGTTTTTTTATAACAACCACTCAATATTTACACAATATTTATATTATTATACACATAAGTATTCTTTAATAAAACTTAAACAAACATCTGCTCTTAGAAATATTTCTAGCGAGGTTTACAATCAAAACAACGTACTCGTAGGACGTTGGAGTAATGTGGATACTACTGAGATTCTATCGTATAGATGTATGCGAATATTTCAGGTATAAAAATAACATAAACGCTTCGCAATGTAACGTATGCGCCACCCCGCACCCGTACACCGCACACAACACGCTGTGATAACAGGGCACGATACGACAGACCGCGTGACGACTGCCTCTGATAATGATACTTTTAACTTTTCAATAACATTTACTCATTTTCTTTCTTTTAAAACTGCGGTGAGCACTCTAAACTGCATTGTGTATTGGGATACGGAATATTCCATACTGCTCTACAAAGCAAAATAGTTCAGAAAATGTTCCATCAAAATTAAAGAATTGGCTCTCCAAATTAGTGCAATCGTAGAGGGATGAACGCCAAGAAGATAATAGTATGTATTGATCTATTTAAAGCTGTGTTCAGATTCATATTTGACCTTGGCCACATATGGATAAACTATTTTGAGTGTCATTTTTGCCACTACTCTTTCAATATGTCTTTCTGAAACTATAAAAGCTCAACCATGCTGGCTCAGCACGCCACACCTTTTCTTTATAAAAAAGAGAAGAGAAAAAGAATATTATAAAGGTAGAGTAAGATTGTTTGAACGCCTTTATCTCTGGAACTAGTAAACCGATGCGATGAGGAAAATGATGACTCACTCAGATAAACCTGCGGGGTACTTCGGGATACAGCCAGTGTCTGTATAATATGAAATCTACTTTACTAAAGTACTCCAAATTAAATGTAAAGAAATACTTTTTAGGCATAAAATATTCTGAAATTAAGTTACAAGATCCAGAGTATTATCCTATAATTAACTGGCTGTTACTGCCAAAAGCAAAAAAAAAACTCAGATTTCTGTCAAAATCAACTATTTACAAAATGATCTCTCTTCTCAATGGTTAACTCAACTATTAATATCGGATGTACCTGAATGAATATATCTAAATGTGAGATAGAATGAAAGGAAGGGAGGCTTCCAATTAGAGATATGAAGATTTCCTAAATCTATATTTTGAAAGACTGACTATATTTGGACAAGAAAATCTGAAGCAGAGATATTACAGAAGTAGGTTTAGAAAAAGCCTTCATCCTTTGACTTTCAAACGAACCTAGTGGCACGCATAATTTTGAACACAATCATATATAATTTGCAGACAGCAAGACTGCTCCAATACACTTTAAATGTATATGGCATAGAGTGACGTAATCACTATTTCATAAAATAAAGACTCCTTAAAATCAGCTCACAATGGCCGAAATATCAAGTGTTATGTGACACACATTGAAAATCACATCCATATGTTCATTATGACATAATTGTAATACGAGGAATATCAAATAACAACATAATAGAGATATAGACCCTAAAATTATATCCATAAGTAAGATCAACAAAGATTCGTGGAAAAAATGTGTCCTGAGGCGAAACGATTCCGATGTCTTCCCAAAAAGGACGGCGAAACATTAGAATGTCAAACATAGGTTGATTGTACAGAACCAACCATCAAGTTACCCGAGACATGCCCGACGAGTATAACAAAATATAATTTGACCAAACGTGTCACCTTCAAAAGAACGCAACCTGCTCAGCGCTCCGGCGAAATAACAAACGTATCTCCATGAAACTGTATAATATGTGTGACACCGGCCACCGGTCAGACACCACTAATGAAGTGATTATTTATCATCATTAATGTATCACTCGATGATAATGAACTTGGGACGCACAATTATATATTCAAGGTCACGTGTCAAGGTCACTGTGAAAATTAACCGAACGTATCGGGCGTTGGGGAAATTGGTCGAAACTATTACTTAGGGTAAGGATAGGAAGGACGAGGACCTTCCCGGGAGGGCGGCGGGCGCAGGCCGCGAGGTGTCGCCCGCGGGCACTCAGGAAGCGTTCTGGGCGTTTCTCCGCACTACGATACAAAGTAAACAATGACCACCCAATGTACCGCCGGCACTGGCCACTGGCTCGGTCACTATGCTAATTACATTCTAATAACATACGGCCGCACGACACCACTACGGCGTTCTATTGTTTTCTAATAATTGACATTAGCTCACCGGTACCACAACTTACTACTATGGAGTACCGAACCGATCGTAATACTAGATCCTAGGGCGGATCGCGGAAGGTGTCAGCGGGCGAGCTGGTGCTGGAGCAAGGTCAGAGGAGCGGCTCTGAGAGTGTATGATAGTGGTGTGTTGGTGGTGGTGATGGTTTGTGTGGTGGAGGGCGGAGGCACTCACCGGCGTCGGGGCGGTCGGCCTCGTCGTCCGACTCCGTGCCGGAGTCCCGCTCCTCCACCTGCAAACAGAAAACCCCTGAGTGTTGCGATCAAGCGGCGGGGGCGACATCGCGCGAGAGCGATCGTTCCGCTCCTTTGTTCTCGCGCGAGCGGAGGCGGCCATTTTCTGGTGTCTGCGTGACCTTCGGCGGCGCGGAGCCGGCTCGCGGTGACACCCACCTTCTCGGAAACGTTCTCCTCATTCAACGAATGCGTCCGCAGCTTGTGAGTCAAGAACTTGAGCATATTGAGCCTCGGGCGGTCCGTGGGGCGGCTCGGCCGCTCGCGCTCGCACTGCGCTCGCTGCCCACCGGTCGCGGGAGTCGTGCCCTCGCCTATGGGAAACGTTCCAAATACATTTTAAACCTCAATAACACATCCGCATATCACTTCCGCGAGGACGCGCACGACCGTCTCCTTCGAACGCCCGACTACTACTAGTTGTTGGAGTAGCCTTGCGTACGACGCAGTCAGCTGAAGTGGGTACGGCTCATTAATACCGAAACACCCCAGCCTCTATTGCGCTAAATACTATCGATATGGGGACTGTTTTTGGACGAGCATATAGTTTGGAACGCAGATAAACGGACTAGACATTCGGAAACCTACGTTTTGCCTTAAATTTATTGTAAAACGTCGAAAAATAACACTGAAAATGGACTCGCCCGGCGACCCATTGATGACAAAGAACCGGAACACGCAGAGATCGGACGCGATTGGACAAAACATTACAGAATAGGATCGAAATTTAATGCAACGTGTTACGTCTCGCTCGCACGGGGGCTCGTCTCAGGCGCGGTGCGAGCGGCGCGCGCGTGCGACAGGGACGGCGACACGCACGCCACTTCACGTTATATAATAGTAATAGTGGGCTGATAATAAATCGCTGATAAAAAAGTTGCGTGTGTAAGAATGAGATGGATATTCTATTTGTATACGCCGAGTATCGACTGCACAAAGGGTACGAGTAGTCATTGAGACTAAGTGGTGTAATAACATCTAATTATTAGAATAGTATATTCAATTATACTGATTTGTATAATAGAAAATGTAAAGATAGGTTCTTATTTTATTTGCAAAATCATTCATTATCTAGAACTAACCTCTCCTAATTCATATTTATAGTAAAGATGCAATCTGTCCTAGATATTCATGTTTTATTTTTATTTAATAATTGAGCATTAATAATGAATTCAGTAATTTTCTATCGTAAGCTCCCTGACATTCAAAAGTACTTCTTTCAGACCGACTAAATAAATGCTTTGTTCGTTACGTTATCAAAACCTACTGTTTATTGAAAGTAGTCAACAGCCGTATCCATATATTTCTTACGTCGATGTAATTTACATCGGTTGCCATAATGAATAGCGACGCCATGTCTGTTACCTGTTCGGCAGCCGACCACACCCGAACGTCTCCCGTCTCGCTCGCACACTACACGACGCGCCAACATTTGAATTTGGAAACGGGAATATTCGAAACCAGGAACATTTTGAGGAATGAACATAGGATACGGCGGGAATATTCAAAATGGTAAAGGTTTTTGGGCAATTGAATTGGTATAAGGTTTATTGATTTCATTTATATTTTTGCAACAGATATTTAATTGTTAAACAGAAGTATTTTTTTAATAACTACAATTAACAATTGTATAGTATAGTGGCTTCATAATATATTATGAATTACATCTACATATTACACAAACTACTTATATTACATACTACAATTAGAGTAAATTCTGTTATATTCAATTTATTATTATGAATAATATAAGATTATTGTGAATTCTAAGAAAATCTCACAATGATTGCAATGGGGTTTATGTACGGAACTCTGTTTATGTTAAAAACGAAGTAAATAATAAAAACATTGATGATATACATATAAGATAGAGAGAACGAAGTAAGGATAAAAACAAATTGCTTGATTGTAAGCATTATAATTTTAATTCACTGATGTATGACAATTTTAAAAGTCATTGACAAAGATTTTTACATTGTGGTTTTTACTCTATTTTAATAAACAACAGATATAGATATACACTCTACATTACTCTAATTACATATTATTAACTTACGTACACAGATACTAGTATGACATAAGTGTTTTGTTCAATACTAAAATATGTACTTAGGTACTTACTTATAATAACATAATACCACAAAGAAAAAGTCGTTGGATGGACGTTGTATGCTACTGGAAGGCAACATTTTTAGACTGTAAGAATATTTCAATAGACTATAACACATTTGACATTAAAGTTTTTAATGTGTGAAAAGTGAACTTCGGATAGAAGACTAATATGTATTATTAAGTCTGGTGACTGTTCTGTGATATTGTAAGGATGGGACTGGGAGACGAGTGAAACACATGTAAAACGGAAATTAACTTTTCATCCCACTAGCTCGGAAAGTATGTTTTTAATCCTTGATAACTGGGAGTAAAAGTCGTTTTTGCGCTCTAGAGGTTAAAGTAAATTTGAATTAAGAACATGTGATGATGTTTTGGATTCACAAACTGTCATACAACTTTTTTTTTATTTAAAATTCAAACTCGGAACCTCCTTGGTGTACTTACTTACTTATTTTTTTATTTGCTTTGCGCGTGATATTTTTGCTTTTCACTTAATATTGTGATTGTTTTATGTTTTCATTTAGTAATTTCCTCGCTGAGGGGGGATGAAAAATAATGTGTTGCACTCGAGTGCAAACAATTTTTAACCTTGTGCTCCTTTGAGTCCCTCGCTAACGCTCAGGATTCTTATTTTGAATCCCTCGCTGCGCTCGTGATTCAATTTTAGAATCCTTCGCTGGCTCGGTCCTCAACTGGAGCCCCGGTTAAAAAGTAACTTTGCACTCTTGTATAACAAATAACTACTAAATTCAAATACCGACTCTATACTTACTCCCATGTAACATTAGTTCGAAATGTAACTATGAACATTGCCGGCGTGACGTCCACCTATTGTCGGTAAATTTGTCCGGTGACGGTGACGGTGCCGGAGACGTTGGAGCGTCCCTTGAGCGTGGCGTCGCCGGTGACGGTGACGGTGCCGGCGATGCTGGCGTCGCCCTCCACGTTGACGTTGCCGGTGATGGTGGCGGTGCCGGCCACGTCCGCGCTCCCGCCGACGAACACGCGGCCCGTGACGGTGAAGGTGCCCACCACGACGGCGTCCGAGTCCAGCGTGACGGGCCCCACCACCGTGACGGTGCCGGGCGCCGACAGCAGCCCCCCCACGCGCACGGCGCCGCCCACCGTGGCCGTGCCCGGCACGCTGGCGGGCCCGGACACGGCCACGTTCCCGTGGATGGTGGCGGTGCCGATGACGGTGAGCGAGCCCGCGATGGACACGTCGCCGTTGAACGTGACGGTGTTCACGATCACGACGGGCCCGTCGATCCGGACGGGCCCGTCCACAGAGGCCGGGCCCGTGAACTGCATCCCGCCCGCCGCGCGTAACACGCGCACCCCGCCTTCAAACTCCTGTGAACAACACGCCCGCAACGTCAGAAGTGGAATAAACTTGGAACACTGAGAGTTGGAATTGTCTTTCGGAAATCAGGAGTTTACACCGGTTGCGGCCGCGAGCTATCCTAGTTCTTTTGAACCACGGCCGGATTTGTCTGTTATAGTATTGCCAAACGCCAGCACAATTTCAGAAGAAAGCACTGTGTATTTTAAACCGCTCGATGCCCGTCGTATTTGAATTCAATGTGTATGTTTAAACAAAAGTCACAAATTGAATAATACCTACAAGATTCTAATATACTAACAAAATTATAGTGTTACCTCTCCGTCCGCCTGTAGCACCATCTGCCTGAACAGGTCTATCCGCTGTCCGACATCATTTTTGGGCGCGCTGATCACCGCCCCTTGCGACGCACCCATTTGGCTAAAACATAACAACAATTCGATTAACTTCTGTCACTAACAACATCCTACATCATTTAAAAAAATGCCAACTTTTTTTAAATAATTATAAATGAAAATAAACTTCTTTAGTATTATCCATAAATAAATCGAATCTACTACTATATATTTTAAAAGCTCCTACAAGAAGATACTAACCTGAGAGCAATCACAGCAACATAGAGGACGCACATCCGAGAGTGGCCAGTGGCACGAGGGTGGCTTCTTCGGTCCGTCTGCGAGGGCCTGCACAATAGGAAATATCATAAAATATTAAGAGATATTAAATAAGTTATAGGAAAACAAATAACCGATTTTAATATTACATTTCACACACTATAAACAATATTAATATGACACGTACACCCCAGACGCGAAAAGTTTTACATTAACATCCCGAATTCAACAACACTGGCACCTTTGGCCTACTCACAATATATTTTCCATTCCGTCATACATTTATAGTCAACAAGTTGTATGAATCATTGGTTTATTGACTTGAAAACAAAACTATATTACCTATTTTTAGTATCTAGACCTACTATACCTACTATTTGTAGTACATACATGATTTCCTTGAACAGAAACAAATAATGTACTAGTTTAAGTACAGTCAGCGTCAGATAAAAGGTACCCCCCCCCCCCTTGGTAATGCTCACTTTGGCATGTCAACCAAGGGAGGAACCTTTTATGTGACACTGACCGTACTATTTACTGCATATTATGTACTTACTAGCAGCGCCCCGCGGCTTCACCCGCGAAGTTCCCGTTCCCGTGGGAATTTTGGGATAAAAAGTATCCTATGTGTTATTCTGATGTATAAGCAAGATTATTGTAAAGTTTCATTAAAATCCATTCAGTAGTTTTTGCGTGAAAGAGTAACAAACATCCATACATACAAACTTTCGCCTTTATAATATTAGTAGGATAATCTTCTTGAATAATCTCTCTACTTGAGGGTAAAAATGTTTGCAAATCGGTATCATAAGTACTTTTTATTTAACAGCTGTTCACATATTATTATTCCGGACGAACACATTAATATTCTCGAGTGCATTGTTTACGATACTTTTTCGGTGATAAATGTATGACGTCAAATATACCAATAATAGAATTAACATATTATGCAAATTAATATTTTCTGTATGTAATTGAACAACTAAAAGTTAGCAATAAATGTTTAGGTACATATCAAATGTCAAACTTGATCAACACAGTTTATTTTTATACCATTCTGACCGACTGCATCAAAGTGAAAAAGCGGGGTAATGATTTTAGCAGACAATCCACTATTTTGTGTAAAATTATAGTTATTTTTAACCGATTTCAAAAAAAGGAGACGGCAGCAATGTTCCGGTGTAGCTCATAAGTATGTCAATATGAATATTGTTTTATGGTAACTCTACATCATATCGTTTTGCACTACTACATTTAAATTGGAGAAAAACATACACAATGACAGCCATTACTGTATTCGTTCGAATATAGTTTTAACAAATAGTTCTAAAAAAATGGGAATTCAAAGTGTTTTATAAATCGTGAAAATAAATCATGGACACCCTACATCGTTTAAAGCTTAGACAAGTTTTAAAAATATCAGAAGTTCAACACAGAATATTTAATGTAATACTTTTTTGTTTTATTTTATTTTCAGGATAAATGATCGAATACCATTTAAAAATATTTTGAATATTTATGGCTTAAATTACACCTTAAATTTTCCTTCTACTTATAACTACCCGTGCACTTATATTAAACTAATTTCAAAGGATATAGTAGAATTTATAAGTATATCTATGTATACTCACATTTTTGTGTTCCCCATTACTCACGTTACCCAACAAACAAATCTCGGTATTTAATAAATGAATGCAAACCAATAGCAACACGTTATTGACAGAACTTGTCACCGACTGATATGTTTTGATATATTAACTAGTTTCTCCACTCGACAAGGCCACTAACTCCAACTCGTTAATGGTTCAAACGATGTGCAAAGCTCTTTTATATATGTAGCTGCAGACAAAAGATAGATAATAATCAATTTATATCTAATCGAGGTAAACGAGTACTAATTTGATCATAGTAACAGACATTTTTAACGAAGCCAGCGGAAAATTTTCATCAAAAAAATGAGCAACAATATTTAATAATAACTCCCAGATAAAGGATATATTAATTAGTGTACGATATAGATAATAATTACAGTAAGTACCCCAAACAACTGTTTACGACGCATTGTTACAAACTGTAAATTTTCCATTGAATAACATTTATATCAAGTTCCGTCTGGGGTGATGCATCAAAGTTTATAGTGTTTCATCATTTTACGGGTACGTTTTCAACTTGGCGATTTGGATTTGGATATATTAAGGGGGAAGAAAAGCGCCAAAGGAGATAGTACTATTGCGTACTATTACAAGAGCGTAGCCCTTCAGTCCGGGCCCTGCACTATCAAACATGCGCTTAGAGCATTAAAACAAAATTAGCCCGTCAAATATCTCTGGAAGATGTATAATAAATCTACGGTGAAGGTATTTTGGTGCATTTAAAAAATATAAAAACTACTAAGCAAACGGATTTTATTTAAAAGTTCTTCAGAAAGCTTTACTGAAATGTTACTCACCAATTTCTATGTAGTACGGTAGAGAAGATGCCTCTGATCCAAGGCGTTTCGTGGTACAGACGAAAAGTGACACCGTGTCACGCAGTGTGCCTGTGCGTCGCACGTCAGGGGCACCGACAGACAGTTGCTCTGGAGATCAACTCTCTGTAAAGCTTACACACAATATATTAATATTTGAAAGCGAGGGTGTGTGTGTGTGTGCGTTCTTTATCATCAGAATCAGTAGTCATGTATGTATTATCATCAAAATTAGTACAGGATTTAAAATATCCCAAAATTCAGGTGAAAAGGTGCGCTTCCACTGGCGCGGAGAGAAGAATTCATGACATGTAAGTTTTCTTTGTAATAAACTGTATGATGTTCATAGGTGCTTCTTCGAAACCAAACAGATTTTTCAATAACGAGCAACATTTTTAATATTTTCTAAATTTAAAATCACTAGCTCTCGACTTTGTAATATTGATATGATATTATTGATCCTAAACTAACTGTAGGGCAATTTCACAGTATTTTTAAGCATACTATAGAATATTGTGTTGATACTTATTAAAATACTTGGGAGAAATTAACTACATAACATAGATTTTTTAACAATGCGTTTATTTTCTTATACTAGTTATACCTAATAACTAAGATCCGTCTAGGTCAGATAGCGGTTTTCTAACACATTCATCTTTTCGTAACTTAAAAATAACATACATACTATACAACAATATGCATATATCTACAGGGTTATTTGTAATTAGATCGGATCCTTTTAAGGGGTGGTAGAGGATGTAATTTGCAACTTTTTCACCCTACATAGTGGTATCCGGAAGTGAACAGTTAATGTGATATGAACCCATGGAACCGGCGTAGTCAAACGCAACTTACGCAGACATATGCGCCTCTGCATTCAAAATAGAGGCGCACATTTTGAAAACGAAACGTATAATTAATAAATAAAGCCTCATGTCAAATTTCTGTTGTTTTACTTCTTCAAAATATTTTAAGTATTTTCCTCAGTATTTTTTCCTTAACTCTTTCTCATCGCTTTTTATCCCAGAAGTATGCAACAAAGTGCCAATATTTTTACCTCGTTGGATAGCTAAAGACTTGTAGATGTTTTTGTAATAACCTGCAGATTACATTCAGTAGCGTTATTTTGCAGAAAATCGTGATTTTGTAATCAATGTTGCAATAAAAATACATTTTTATTTCATGAAACAGCCTGTAGTTTCCGTTTGAGTCCTGATTAGTATGGTTTTGTTATTTTTTATTAAGGACTTTTATAAGACCTCTCTAAAACTGCAAACAGAATTACAATCGGCCCATTACTTTTTTAAAAATCATTTTTTTAGTAGTGAAATTGGATTTTACGAGAAATAAAAGAAAAATGACATATCACATTAACGGTACACTTCCGGATACCACTATGTAGGGTGAAAAAGTTGCATATGACGTCCTTTACCACCCCTTAAAAAGATCCGGTCTAATTACCAATAACCCTGTATATACAGGTGCAGGATTACTGATGAGAAGACTACAGTCGTAGATACCATTGAGAGCATAGAGCTTAGGGCCGGCGCACAAATGACGGAGCGCCGCGCAGAGCATTTTCCACTGTCAAACTATTATCGACATTTTACGCGTTGAAATAAGATCGAAAATCTATTAACCCAACAACTTGCATCGTTACGACTACAGACAAAAGGTAGCGCGCAAGTGTTAATAGTGTAGGACTAGACTAGAAATGTAGGACTTCTAATCAATAACCCTATATACAAACATAACAACACAGGCAAGTTTTAATCAAATCTCACAATTTGGCACAATGAAACTTTATGTAACTTATTTATAAACTTTAGAATTAACAAGTAAAAAAGTTATTATTACTTACAAAAATATCTTAAACATTTACTTAGATGACAGTACAGATATACTTAACTTACATTACATGTAACACTGGGATATTTAGAAGTAAGTAAATACATAATTAAATATATGTACATAACAATGTATCTAATCCATTTGTGGAATGATACAATACAAATCAACAATATTCAATGGCCGTTAGTTAAAATTTGTAAGCTAAGTGGTCGCCATTGTACTTAATATTCTGTCACTTTTGATACATATACTATAGATATAGAGTAGCCAATAAAGAAAAACGGTAACCAATTTTGAATGTATACTTTTAGAATACCTAAATGTGTCAAACACCATTGATCCTTATTTTACATTACTTTATACACAACCACTTTATTAAATATTAATTTTGATCATTTCTATAATATAATACCTACTGGCAGAGGTATATTTGTGTAAGTGTGCATGCACGCACAAAGGCCCTAAACTGGAGAGGTCTAGTTGCGAAAAACTGCCCGCTTACAAGTACTTATGTGTATTATATTACTGAGTGTTCACTAGATCTAGAGAGAATCGGCCTTACTGCTGTAGACTACACTATTGAGAGACTTAAAGTATTGTTATGTACACCATGATGTAAAGAAGTACCGTGATTGGATTTTGATAAATACCGTGATTGATTGACTTTTGATTTGACAGATTAATTGACAGCGCACAGCACTATAGTGCCACAAACTTATCGGACCCGGTGATAGCATCGCTGTAATCCCATTACTAACAGACTTCCTAAAAACAAGAGGTTCTTTAGTCGAATTGTATTTTTTTGTGTGTATAACACGTAAGTTTTTGTCCCGTCTATTAGAATGACATTGACAGCATTAGTTCCAATTTTGGCCGCTAGGTCAGATATCGCACTATAAATAAGTTGACTTAGAGATTCAAATAAAAGATCGCTATCATGTCGTATATGGACGTGAAAGAGGCTGCTTAGGACTGATGCAGGTGGAGGGCGTTGCACCTGTTACACTGACAAATAAGCGTATAGCTCTTAGATAGACATGAGATTCAATATTAAGAGTATACACTAATGTAGCATAAAGGAAACCTGTAGCAGTAGCTAATCAAAAAAAGAATAGTGTTAGGTAGTACTAAAACAGGGCAATAACAGATTGTTTATGAAGATTTTAATTAAGCAGTTTAGAAATATTGAATTTATATGACAGTTATTACGTCATTGACAAATGACATCTGTCAGAATTATTGGTGAAATATATTTGACAATTTAATCAAGCTCTGTTATATATTTAATCCTTTGATATCATATATTTGTGGATCAATTCAATCGCATCACGGTAGTATTGCATAATTGGTACACACTAACATACTTTAACTACATAATTATGTACACAACTTCAACTTAACTACATATTTAATTTATACATTCTACATTGCTATAAAATAATTGCATTGTTCATAAAAAATATGTAAACATTTAAATGTTACAAAGTGAGTTACGTTGTACGACTTACATATGTGCCATTGGATGGCACAAACTCTAAATAATAACTGCAACTATGTGCCGGAATAATAATTTTCTTAAGATGTTCCCAGTCGACCTCTCACTGTGTCGTCGGCTCATGATGCCTGTATGTGTATGTGTTAGGCGGTTTTTTGTCGCCGTTCGGAGCGAATGATAAAGTACATAAAGTCACATAACACATTTTGGTTAACACATATAACGTCTATAGTCTTGTATTTATACTTACATATTGATAATAATTATTATAACGGCACTAAAATAAAAAAATACAACTAAAAATTTATGCATTACTGTCAATGTACAACTTTTGAAGTTTCTTTGTACAGTATTTACAAAAAAAATTGAAGTATATTATGCTACGTATTTATTGTATGTACCTATAGATATTTATTTTATCAGCTGCATTGTTTAACTAATTGCTCCTTAACAAATCAGGTTGAATTGAAAATATAACTAGCCCAACGGGTCCAGCCGTTCTAATAAATATGTATTATGAGTAGGAAATATATTAATGTGTACTTGCTGCTACGTAACTCCTCGTATATCGCGATATGAACTTGTGTATACCTATGACGAGATACATACAAATATTGTGGTCCATATTACAACTGTTATAAAGTGTGTTAGACAATCTGTTACTCAGTTGCAGTAAGTTGGTCCGTGACGGCGGTGTCGTTCCCCGCCGCCCTGCCGGTGTCGGTGGCGACGATGACTGTACCGGTGACGGTGGTGGTGCCGGTGACGGTGACGTCCGCGGTGACGGTGGCCGTGCCCGACACGATCACGTCGCCGATCACGGTGATAGGACCTGTGACGGTGGTCGAGCCGATGACGATCACGTTGCCGGTGACCGCCACCGCGTTGTACACCGTCGCGGTGCCGCGGACCGTCACGGTGCCGGTGACGGTCGTGTACCCGGTGACGGCGGCGGTGCCGGCCACCGACACGTCGCCCGTGACGGTGACGGGGCCCGTGACGTCCAGCGCGCGGACGATGGACACGTCCCCGCGGACGGTCAGCGACCCCCGCACGGAGAGACTGCCGGTGACCGTGAGGGGGCCGATCACCGTGACGTCGCCGCAGACGGTCACCGCCCCGCCGACGGCCGCGGGCCCGGTGATGACGACGTGCCCGCGCACGGCGATGGCCCCGCCGGCGGTCGCGGGCCCCACGACTGTGAGCGGCCCGACGGCGTCGACTGGTCCGTCGACGTTGATGGGGCCCTGCACGATCACATCACCAGCAGCTCGTCCATCAGGTAGTCGGGGTTGGACCTGACGAGCTCGACGAACTCGTGCAGCGCCTGCGAGAACTCCGGGAGTAGCGCTTCGCCGGCGCCGGGCGCTCCGCCCGCCGCCCTCAGCAGCAGCGGCGCCGCGCCCGGCAGCCCGTACCGCGCGTACGACACCACGCGCGGGAGCACCTCCGCCGGCAGCGCCGACAGCCTGCGACACGCCACGTCAGGGAACGAACGATGACAGACAAGCAAGGATCGCACGGCAAAAGACTGCACCAAACTTGCAAGTTAAGCTGACACGATACAAAATTGCTTGCAATGAAACGAGTTTCTTTTTATTGACATGTTAACTAGCAGATGAGACAAAGAAATAACACCAAAATATTAACCGGGAAGGTGGCAAATATTACTACTGTGTGGATTCCTGTAGTAGATGCACATCGAATGTAATGTCAGGTATGATGTCAGAAGCAGTTAGGAGTAGACAATGGCAGACAGATTCATGCACTACCAACTATACCACTTGGTCATCATTTATCTAAATTATGTCATTTATGTACTGTGTAATATGTGTCAGGGGTGAATGTTTTTAAATTGTGTTTTGGTGTTGTTGAAATTGAACACAATTGAAGCTTAGGTTTTGATATGAGTACATGCAAAACGTTCAATACATACATAAGCAGTAAAAAAGAGAACAATATTTTTTGGTAGGGTTAGATGCTTATTTAATCTTTTTCAACTTATCACCTATCGGTAGATGATGATGATGTGATGAACGTAATTAGTTCTAATTAAGTCTAAACTACTTTTCTAATTTACAATTTCGATGTTAAGGCAACAGTATTGGCGAGTCATGCTATGCAATTTTTTTGTATTATCTAATGTTAATACTTTTTCATGCAGCATGCATTATCGCAAAGGAGAATGTCCATATGTTTGAGTGTACGAAGTTTGGTTTTATAAGATAAATGTGAGAAACATATTCTGTTATTTTTTAATTGAATTGCATTGTTTTGGTGTTGTTTTCTTCAATAAATTGATATACAAGTTGGCTCAAATAGATCCGTTAGTGGGGAGAAGTCTGAATCTAAAAGACATATAAAGATCTGTACTTAATCATGTCATCTATTTAAGTGAAAACTAAAATCTTCAGTTTCCGATCTATATGGGCCATTCTGTATAATAATTTAAGGGTCAATTAGATAATGGTCATTCTCCTTTGATCACATCATAAAGTATCATATCTGTCCTTACTCTGCGATGAAGACTTGTTTGTATGTGTGCGCGTGCGGCGTGTCGGCGAGCAGGCGCAGCGCGTACAGCAGCAGCTGGTCCCCGAACGACGGACAGCGACGGACCACCGACCCCAGCATCAGGGGGGCGGAGGCTAGAGGGGGGGTACTCGGTATGAGAACGACGGACAGCGACGGACCACCGACCCCAGCATCAGGGGGGCGGAGGCTAGAGGGGGGGTACTCGGTATGAGAACGACGGACAGCGACGGACCACCGACCCCAGCATCAGGGGGGCGGAGGCTAGAGGGGGGGGACTCGGTATGAGAACGACGGACAGCGACGGACCACCGACCCCAGCATCAGGGGGGCGGAGGCTAGAGGGGGGGGACTCGGTATGAGAACGACGGACAGCGACGGACCACCGACCCCAGCATCAGGGGGGCGGAGGCTAGAGGGGGGGGACTCGGTATGAGAACGACGGACAGCGACGGACCACCGACCCCAGCATCAGGGGGGCGGAGGCTAGAGGGGGGGTACTCGGTATGAGAACGACGGACAGCGACGGACCACCGACCCCAGCATCAGGGGGGCGGAGGCTAGAGGGGGGGGACTCGGTATGAGAACGACGGACAGCGACGGACCACCGACCCCAGCATCAGGGGGGCGGAGGCTAGAGGGGGGGGACTCGGTATGAGAACGACGGACAGCGACGGACCACCGACCCCAGCATCAGGGGGGCGGAGGCTAGAGGGGGGGGACTCGGTATGAGAACGACGGACAGCGACGGACCACCGACCCCAGCATCAGGGGGGCGGAGGCTAGAGGGGGGGGACTCGGTATGAGAACGACGGACAGCGACGGACCACCGACCCCAGCATCAGGGGGGCGGAGGCTAGAGGGGGGGGACTCGGTATGAGAACGACGGACAGCGACGGACCACCGACCCCAGCATCAGGGGGGCGGAGGCTAGAGGGGGGGGACTCGGTATGAGAACGACGGACAGCGACGGACCACCGACCCCAGCATCAGGGGGGCGGAGGCTAGAGGGGGGGGACTCGGTATGAGAACGACGGACAGCGACGGACCACCGACCCCAGCATCAGGGGGGCGGAGGCTAGAGGGGGGGGACTCGGTATGAGAACGACGGACAGCGACGGACCACCGACCCCAGCATCAGGGGGGCGGAGGCTAGAGGGGGGGGACTCGGTATGAGAACGACGGACAGCGACGGACCACCGACCCCAGCATCAGGGGGGCGGAGGCTAGAGGGGGGGGACTCGGTATGAGAACGACGGACAGCGACGGACCACCGACCCCAGCATCAGGGGGGCGGAGGCTAGAGGGGGGTACTCGGTATGAGGGGGGGGGCACTCTGGGCCCCTGTGGTCCGGGCCATCCTTAGGGACACTCGGTGTGTGTGGTCCACATGCTGCTGTCTCTCAATGTCACACATGATTCTGCGATGCGCGACTTTGAGGCGTTGAAGAAAATCCGTTACGTTTGTGTAATAGTGGGTAGGGCTCGTCATTCTGGCGAGGAGAACCTCATGTGATCGCCCGAAGTCTCTCTCCCTTCTTTTTCCCAGTATGCGACTGAACGCATTTTGCCAACAATAAAAGAATAGCTCCCGATGGACGGGTTTCATTGTAAATAAATACCTATAATTGCGATAGGGTCCGACGGTTCTTCAAAATTTATATCGCGAATCATTCGAAGATCCTCAGATTTTCAGGAACTAGTTTGTGTAAATTTTTTTTATTACACCGACAATTTAATAGATTTTATGGCAGATCCTTCGAAGATCCTCCCATTTTTAGCGTTTTTTTTATGAATGGTCCAACAGTAAGAGGTTTATAATTTGAGAGTATAGGGTATGGATATTTACGCAGCAAATCCTTGTGATCAGGCGGCGCGGCGTAGAGGCAGCGCATGGCGGGCGTCTGCAGCACGACGACCTTGGTGCCCCTGACGGCGGCCGCCACGCCCGCCAGCGGCGCCGCCGCCAGCCGCGACAGCGTGCGCGCGCACTGCACGTCCAGCACCTGCACCGCACCGCGCCGTCAGCACTCGCCGCGCGCCCACACCCCGCCCCCCGCCCCCCGCCCGGCGGTGTCGGCGCGCGCGCGTGTCCCGCCCCGTAACCGCAGTCATAGACAATGCAAACGCTCACATAGTGACAGTGACATAATGTAAGGTCGCACTCACCGATGATTAGTCCCCACGAGTCGAGAGCCACGGGTTGGCATCGACTACTGTATTAGGTATTTGTTTTACCGAAGAGTGAGTAGTTAAACACATTCGCGTTACGGCTGCGGCTCGAACGCGACACGGGTTTAAAATTATAAATTCAAAAATATATTCAATTAAACTTTTCTTCCTGTTGTACTGTGTATTTTGCGGTATAATCTAAATAATCTCTAAAACAATCACTATTAATACTATAGATGAAGATGAAATGATAAACTAACTTAATTTTCAGACATTTTTAACTTGCCTCTACTGGATAACAATAAAAAATAACTCCATCAACATACATACATTATTATAATTTGTACATATACTACATATATATTTACATGTATTGTAATATGTGTCCTTTTAAAATAAATACCATAAACCAACTAAATGAAATATTCATATTGATTCGTATCAAATCCTTATAAATTTCCTTGCATTATAGTCGAAATAGCATCCAAAGGAATGTATTGTTACCTGTCCCTCCGTGGTGTGCTGCAGCATCTCCTTGAAGATGTCTATGAACCGTTGTCCGGCGGCGTTCTCCCGCGCGTACAGCAGGAGGATGTCTTCCTTGTTCGGGGCGGGCAACGCGCCCTCACTCGGCTCGGCTTGGCTGGAATATTGGAATGGGGGATGTTAGTACACTTCTTTATACCATACAAATGTATATCAAACAAACAAATATCGTTATACCAAATAAACTACTATAACATCTTAAAAACCACTAAACAGTCTTTAAAACATACATTTCAGATTTGATGTGATGAGGTGCTTTTAATTAAGGAATAGTCCACATTATTGGTCATCCTACATTTATTTAGTAATCTATACAACTTAATCATTTAATTTCCAAATTTAGATTTCAAAATACATGGAATTGTAGTATCTGATGAAATATACTCTATTGCTCAGTCTCCAACCTAAGGTTAACATAATTTCTTGATGTAACATATAAAAATGAGCTTGTACTTACATTTCAATCCTCTGTAAGACATGAAAGTAATAAAAAAGTCATTCAATAGTCTATACCAAACCTACAAACAATGATATACAAGGTTAGGGTCATTACATCCTTGGATCCCGATTAAAAAACAATAAACGGGTATCTCCGCGGAGCACAACTGGTATAGGTAAGTATATTAAAAACTTTTCCTCAATACAAAATATTGAGAGTCCAAAAACTTGAGGAAAAGGCTGCGAGAATCAACAGGCCTTCAAAGTCCACATTTACATAATATATCTATGGTTTACCTACGAAGACTAAGGTAATACTGAGGGGAGGAAGAGGCACGAAAACTGAGAAATTCCAAGTTGGATAGTCATTAATAGGAAGGAAGTTAAAGGGCAGAGTGCAGAATGTAAATAGAGCTAGCGTAACATCAACCGAAATTAAGTAAAAATATGAGATCAATACATGCATCAAATTCAAACAAAACTTCAGAAAATAGATTAAAACAATTATAAATACAATTATTTATAATAAAACAATAATTTGTAGCAGTACACACTAACCACCCGACGAACAACAACAATAATAACCTTACATAATTATCGATTGCATAAATTGCTTAACATTTTTGGGATATAATATTTCCTACGTCACTACTGCTCCTATCTCCCTACAAAACCACCAACTGACATTCCTACACAAAAGACGACCAACAAATAATAACCACACATTACTTCAGACCATTATTAAATACGTATTAATGGATGATAATAACCTGAGAGCGAACACAACGACATAGAGCGCGCACATCCAACGGTGCACAGTGGCACGAGGGTGAACATCGCTTCGGTCCGTCCGCGAGGGCCTGTAGAGACATCATATCTCCAATATAATACACTATTAAACTCAGAAATATTGTTAAAATATACCCAAATGTCAGTCACTTCTGATATAAGTACTTGTATGTTAGGGAAATATTTAAATACAACTAAATTATCTAATCACGCGTTTTTTTAAACATGATAATTTGAGTATGACTCAGGCACTTGTTTACATTACTTATATTAATTAGTATGCCATATTCGGCGATAACTGTATTATTTAAAAATATGTACGAATAATAAATAGATACGAATTTACATATTATGCAAATAATTATTTTTGGTTTTTAATTGAAAAGCTAACATTAAATGTTTAGGTACGAATCAATTATCAAACCGGTTCATTATGATTTATTTATATGAACATGATATATTCTGCCAACAAAACGAAAATGCACAGTAATTATCTTAATAATCCTAATACATTTTATTTCGGAATTAATTTTTTGAACTCACACTTTTATTTTACCCATTACTTACGTTACCCAGCAAACAAATTAAGTTATTAAAACAATAGCCGGTTGTGAATCAATATTCAAACAAGAGAGATATATTTTTATATTTTAACAAGTGCAACCATTGAGGCAGCTGTATGCCAAGGCTAATAAGTGTAACTGAGTTTCATTTTTGTGTGAAGCTCCTTTAAATAGCCGCAGGTAAACGATAGTAAACAAACATTTATATCTAATCGAGTCGTGTATTCAATTGTAGACAGAGAGCCAGGTACAAATATATTTAGTCATTTTACCTACAGGTGACAACTCGAAAATAATTCTGGGTTCTAACATGAAGACTCGTAAACGTTAACTGCGTTTCGTAACACATTTTAGCAGTTGTAACAACATACAAATGTGCACAAAATAAATTAAATGACTTCCACCCAATTCTATTCTTGGTAAAAAAAAAATCTAACATATATATATAATTTGCAAGAGGGAACGAAAATTAATAAATCATGAAATCAATAAATAAATTATATCTATCTCTAGTGTAACAGCCCGGCGTTGGAGTGCCGTGGTAGTAATCCCCCTCGGGATCCTACGGTACCCCGATGGAACGTGGACGGAAATCGGTGTGTTTTTAGTGGGTAGGCCCCGCCTTTCTGGCTGGGAGAGCCCCACATAACCACCGGGAGTCCTCCCGTTATCGGCTCACGGTGGTATGCAACTCTAAGCATTTTCACAGCGATAAAAAAAAGGTGACGTTGACACAACTTTATGATACAACTCTCCGAAGCACGACGGGACATGACAACATTTTGCTAGCTCTCGGACTACTGGTAACATAGTGAAACTTTACAACGACGCGCCGTGATAGGAAAATTTTCAACAAAATTCAAATGACTAATATTCAATAACAATTTTCAGATACAACAGGTATACTCATTAATCAATGATAATGAAAATTGTATAATTATAATTTGTTACAGTAAGTACCCAAACCGTCTGTTTACGCCAGGTGTTGTTACGAACCGAAATTTTCTATTGAATTATATTTATCCTTACTAATCCTTATCCTTAATATATTATAACTTACTTAACTTACTATTAAATGCGAAAGTAACTCTGTCTGTCTGTCTGTTACCTTTTCACGGCTAAACTACTGAACCGATTGTTTTATCTCGAAATTCTCACGGGATCGGGAACTACGCGGGTGAAACCGCGGGGCACAGCTAGTACATAATATAAACTTCAATATTGATTTTTAGTTTAGTTATATTTAGTGTAAACATACTTTTTTACCGAATATGACACCATAAACGTCAACTTTTATAATAATATATTAATACAATTTTTTAAACCTTCTATTGAGTTAATCTAAATAAATAAAATATTCTAAGAAAATCCATAAAAATAGGTAAATAAGTATAAATCTTGAAATAAAACACTTAAACGGATTTTTGTCGTAGTTGTATTTTGTTTTACATTTTCTGACTGACCGACTTTCTGAAACTGACCGAGATGACCAATTGCATAACACAAATTGCTGAATAGATTGGTCGTCGACAAATTGCTGAAGAGATTGGCTATTTTAATGATGTCCCAAAAAATTGAAACAGAGTTACAAAATTTGTATAGAAATATATGTAGGAAACTTTGGTAATTCGCAAAATAATTCCTGGAAGAAAATCCCTTTTAGAGATGGAAAGACAATTTTCATCTTCAAAATCGTGATTGGACCCTAAAGCTCTAGAATAAAAATATTATATATTAAAACAACAACTTATTAAAACCGAATTCAAGTTCGACTAAGCGATGCCGCGATCCAGTATTAACTATTTCTATGTAAAATGAAGAAGAAACAAAATAACAAGGCATCCAGTCAGTTTGATATCGAGTACCTAGGCGCGTTGTAACTGTTGACTAATCTGTGGTAGAGGCGTGTATCTGTACTGTATACACCGACCTGTCTGTGAGTTTCCTCCACATGCGGTGCACGTCCCGGCGGAAGGCGCGGGCGCGCGCCGACGCGCCGCACGCCGCCAGCGCCGCCGCGCCCAGCGCCAGCGCGCCCGCGCCGCCCGCCGCCGCCCACAGCGCCCACTGCGCGCCGCCCGCCGCGACGCCTGCCGTGGTGCCGTTGCCCGCCCCTGTGTCGTTGTTGCCTGCGGACGGACCCGTAACAGGAACAACGTTCGGTGGATCACTACCCGTCGAATGCGGGCGGAACGCGCGGTGTACTCACAGTAGGTGAGCGGCACCTCGGCTTGCTCGCTGAAGACGCCGGAGACCCAGGGCGCGCCGTGGTAGAGGCGCACGGTGTTGCAGTGGGCGGCGGGCGGGCGGCGCGCGCGGCACCACAGCGTCACCTCGTCCCGCGCCGCGCACGGCAGCACCACGCCCGCCGCGCCCGCGCCCTGACACCACCATTACATTCCCTTTAATATCTCATTTCACTGTACACCTCTTTCTGACTATTCTATCAGACTTTCAGCCGCACGAAAGTACCATTTTTTGTTCACTCTTAAGCAGTGACATTAATGAAGCTTTTCCTGGGCAAATTTAGTATAAATACTATTTGTGGACTAAAACTAGGCTCCATTTTATGGCCCATGTTGAAACCTGGGTGTTCAGATTTGAAATTCTAACTCCTAGTACTGACTAGTACAACATACCTTTAACGAATCACGGAAAATCTTAACTTCATAATTTGATACTGGTATGCCGGTGTGCCAGATAATAGTGTCATCCTCCCTGGAACAGAAAACCGGAAAGGATCACCAAATAATTAACACTCATTTGATTACCCAATAACTACATACAATGTTGCCAGTAGCCCAACTGGTTAATGTTTGTCTTGATGTCACATCATAAGCTAAATTCTGGGCCTTAGTAAACCACAGACTGAGCGTTCACACACAACCTTAGAACACCTTCTGGTGCAGGTTTCCTCACAATGTTTTCCTTCATCGTGAAAGCATTGAATAATCAAACATAGAAATTAAAAGCCTGAAGCACTATGAGGACTAGTTACTTTAATATGATATTCTAATTTAAACTATAACAGTAATATTCATACTAACTCTTGGTCATGACTGATGACCTCCACGTGTGCTTTGTTCTTTATGAACTTGTCTTTTGTGAATGAGTTTGTAATATTGAAGTAGCCACTATGTCTTCTCCACAATTCTTTCCCTTTTTTCAACGTTGCATTTTTGTACAAATAGCTCTCTATGTAATAGCATGATTGGAAGATGAGATCAAAGTCGGTGGACAGGCACACCTGTGGTAATAAACAACTTTATAAAATAATAGACCGCTTTGAGTACTAAGACACCATAAAGCATCACTTACATTAGTGCAGGTGTTTGTAAAGTTAGTCCATTCCTCATTGTTGGAGTGCCTCCATCTTCTATGTCTATGCATGCTGTTCAAAGGTGCACACTCGGCCAGGTTATAGAAAGACACGGTCACCTTCCACTCGGCCACCTCCGGGTCCACATCGGTGCACACCTCGGCGACGTATCGCCACTTGAACGGACTCTCGACGCGTCTGAACTGAACAGTACCCTTCAGATCGGTACCATTGCTACATCTCATAACAAAACTTGCACTTGTTATTTGCAATAATAAGAAAACAAATATGCCAAATAACATCGTAGACAGGTCCCACTAAAATTATGTAAATATGTAAAGAGGTACAAGGAAATGTCCAGTTTCCATCTATAAATGCTAATGTTGTGTCTCTGTCTCGTAAAATTTATATCACAACTTATTATATACACAACTTTAGTAAACAATTATCTTCATATTGTATCTTAGAGTCAATTAATTATAAATAATGTCCTAGTTAAGTAGAATTTTTGTTTATTTCTAGCTATTCACCATTTGTTTAGAAATACGACGACACGAAACGAAACAGGAAAAACAAACTCAATTCAATTCTTGATTATATGGCTTCTGTACAACTCTGCCAATGTCACGTTATATGCCAAACCAAACCATTGACAATATCTATTTGACTGCTATTTTTTCCATAGAATAAGGATCACGACTAGGATTCTCTCTGATCTCTGATTTTTTCAATAAACATTTCATGTCCTTTATACAGGGTGTTCCGTCACACATCAAAATAAGTAATAGATTTTGTAGAATTAAGAAAAATGTGCACATAATACGATAATTTCACCTATTTACTAAAAAACGTTATAACTTCAAAACTATGAGGCCTAGGACAATAATTTTTGGTGATTCTGGTAGATAACGGTTTCCCCTATCCCCCACATCCCGTTGGTCCACTACTTACGGGACACATGTACACACATCAAAAGTGTCTAGGGATCAAGCATTTTTATGCGGATTTCTTGAGATTGAGATGTGGCTTTGTAATAAATTTATGATTTTATAAATTTATATGGATCCTTTTTGGTGCATTTCATAATTTGAATCAGGAACTGTGAATCAAATTCGAGTAAAAGATGAAAATCAGCTGTCAATATTTTCCCTATAAAAACATACAACGCATTGAAGACATTATTAGTGCTACTGTTTCCCTACTACTGATTAAAACCAACGTTATTATGGAGCGGCGACGTCATTTAAGCAGGGAAGAAATGCTCAGAGCCGTGGGAATGATAGAAGCTGGTTCCCGGCAACGTACTGTGGCTTTAGCTCTGAATACAAGTCAGAGTGTTATCAGTCGACTTTGGACACGTTACCGAAGCACTGGTACCGTGGCTGAGCGCCATGGAGGACGGTATCGCTGCACCACACGGAGACAAGACCGATACATTCAAATCTTAACTCGAAGAGCTCCAACAATAACCGCCATGATGTTAGCCGTGCGGCTTCATCACTCTTCAGGGAACTTAATTAGCGACCAAACAGTCAGAAACCGCTTGCATGAAGTGAACCTTCATTCCCGAAGACCGCTACGGGTACCACCTATAGCAATGCACAATCGTAGGATTCGATATCAATGGGCTCTTGAACACAGAAATTGGGCAGAAGAACCATTGTTCTTCTGCCCAATTTCTGTTGAATGTCCAATTTCCCAACGAGACTCATCAGAAAAGCACACGAAACGCCATTGCGTTTCGTGTGCTTTTCTGATGAGTCTCGTTTTGGTATGAGACCGGATACAAGACGTATACGACACTGGAGAACCCCTGGACGCCAACAGCGATTAAAATCCTGCCAGGAAGTCCATCCTTATAGTGGTGGAACCATCATGGTATGGGCGGGTATTTGGATCGGCGGAAGAACTGAGTTGATTTGGATCAGAGGCAACCTCAACGCTCAAATTTATGCTGAGACGATTGTATCAGACGTCATCGTTCCTCTACAAGTGCAAATCGGCCCCTTATTTCAGTTAATGCATGATAATGCACGACCGCACACCGCAAGAGTTGTAAGACAGACTCTCGCCGCAGCTAACATCAATGTCCTGCCCTGGCCTGCTCAGTCGCCAGACTTGAACCCGATTGAGCATGCATGGGATATGCTACAGAGAAGAGCTCTGCCGAATATGGAGGGTATCCAGTCGCAAGAAGACCTTTTTTTGTTGTTGCAACGAACATGGGCGGCCATTCCACAGCGTGATTTGGATGAACTCATTTTGAGTATGCCAAACCGATGTTCTTGTGTTGTTAGTGTTCGCGGTAGAAACACGGATTATTAATTGTTTAAGTTACCCAATAAAATTTTAAAGAAAACTGTTATTTCAGTCTTTTTTTCGAACTTTAATGTTAGTGGTTCAAATGTCAAAAATCCCTTTATTAGGAAAATGGCAAATTTCTTTATTAATGCAAAGGTGACTTGGTTTATCGTTACTGTGACAAACGAAAACACTTTATTTGATGAATCCTTAAAGAAAATTTTAATTAATATCAATCAGGAGAAAAGTTATTGCAAAAATATATGTTGATCCCTAGACACTTTTGATGTGTGTATATGTCAATGATACTTATTACATGCTGGATAATTTCATGATGTGGCCAACTAAAGATCAGATCAAAGAACATAGACTACGTTTTATCCCGAAATTCCAAAAAAGGATCGGGAACTACGCGGGTGAAACCGCGGGGCACAGCTAGTATTACATATATTATTTCATTATAGCTATGTGATTTTATTATTAGCGTAATTTTTAATTGAAAAAATCCACTGAAAATGTATGAGTCGTGGCCATATCGTTAATTTGACTATTTCATGAAATAATCAACCATTTCATGAAGTGTTCACATTTCATGATATGGCCATTGGCCATATGCGAAATTAAGTTGAACTTAATTTGATCAGATCATTAAATTGTTATCGTTTCACGATTTTTCCATCAACGTTTGGCCAGATCGTAAAATTTGCTTCGCTCGCTCGCCTCGCCCTGAGTGGGGTCACAGTTCTAACCTCACAAACTCGTTTCACCTTATCGTCGTAAAGTCTTTTGTTCTCATATTCCTTATCATTTAATAATAAATTATTCACTTTCTCACTGCGATTTTCGCCAACCGCCGCCATCTTGCGCATTAACCTAGCGCTTGCAGCGCCTCTTCCGGTAATTAATGTAACTATTTGACGATATGATCAAATGATCTTGGCCATTTCATGAAGTAGCGGCGCGTTTAGTTGACCATTTCGAGAAACGATTTCTTATCATTGATCTGTCCTAACCACATCATGATGTGGCCAATAGACAGTGAGACATTTCATGAAATGCGACCACTTCATGAAATTATCAACCATTTCATGAAATGGTCAAATTTACGATATGGCCACAACATATAACCGTGTACCGTGTACGTCTCCAAATCTCAGTAAGTATGTACTTATAAATGACAAGAGATATCAGACCAAGATAGGTCGATAGAGAAAAATGAGTGCTTGGATGGTATACTTAGGCGTAGGCACCTAGTCTTGATTACTAAATTGATTAAATAAAAAACAAATGTTGTTTAATAAATTATATTATAATGATGAAGGAGCGGCGGAGGGTTCAGGGCGCCTGGTGCGAGAGGCGCGCGTAGACGGCGAGCGCGGCCAGCCCCACCGCGCCGGCGTGCGCCGCGCGCAGCGCCAGCAGCGCCCACGGCGACAGCCCCAGCACGCCCGCCACCGCCTCCTCCAGCAGGCGGCGGTAGGGCGCCAGCAGCAGCAGGCCGCCCACCAGCGCGCCCGCGCCGCCGCGCGCCGCCGCCCACACGAGCGCGGCGCTGGCCGCGTGCGCCACCAGCGCCACGTTGGACTCGCCGCACGACCGCACGTACACCCAGTCGAACTCCGAGCCCCGCGCGCCCACCCACAGCACCACGCCGCGCGTCACCACCACCTGCGCGCACACACCCAAACAACACTTTTAATACATTCTGGAGAACATCATTCCCCCCCAATTGGCTAAATAATTCATTTAGGTCTTGGCCAAAACACAATTTTATACACTGATATTTGATTTGATATTATTAGTTGTGACAGGTACAGCTTAACTATGAGAATATAGTGATGTATTATTCTAATTATATTTCAATGTCTCAAAATATTGCTTGTGGTGGCTTATACAGTCCATAATGATACTCCCAGTTTTTCTTAAAGCCGTACAATAATAAACAATGGCTAAGTGCTATTCCCACGCACCTTACATCATGAGCTTCATAGTATGCCAACAAATTAATTTTAAAAAAGCAGCATTTTCAAAATAATTAACATCAGTTTAAAGAAACTTTATTCTCAAAAGAACTTACAAAAGTTCACTTGTATGAGAATTTATACATAAAAAATATATTCTTAAGTGTATGTTTATTTATTTTTTTTAGGTCTCTAGTGACAAAATGCATGCAGTAAACAAGCAAAATAAAATACAGTATAATATCTACTTACCTAAATTTTGAATCATTCTGATACGTAAAATACAAATTATTTAAAAATTTAAAACATACCTACATTAGTAACATTACAAAACGAAATTAGCAAATATACTAATACTTTTGTTAATTTGTTAATTATCGCTACATGAACTCAAATAAATACTTACAGTTAGAACAGCTATAGTAAAATCACACCATTATTTATAGCAAGTTATCAAACAAACATTAACCAACACAAAATATATAAAATTGTTTGATATCTTAACTTAATATTTGAAAAACAGTACCTCAGCGCTGGCCCATCCAATAGCCGATGTGAGTATCTTGGCATGTCCCTTGCCAGGCACAGAATTCAGCGCAAAGTATAATCCAAACAGGTCAGCAAAATCAACAGTTGCTTTGAGGAATTCCTGGAAACATTTAAAAACTTTATTAAATTTAACCATTACTAGGTAAATTGTTAACATATTAAACCATGTTTTTATCTACAAGGTCGGTAGTAGATATGTTCCATTTTTTTCAATGTTTGTCTCGGTCTGGGTGTGTGTGTGAATGAGGGTGCGCATAGTTTCTGATACCCTAGATACAAGTTTCGAGCTTAGTTAGGGGTCAGTTACTATAATGAGATGATGGAGGGAATGATTATGTTATTGGTGTGTATTATTTTTGAGATCATTGTTATTCAAATACAATGAATGACAATAACCTTTTTGTTGGTGTTTAAAATCCAATGTTTGTAAGTGTTATGCATGATAAGACTTCATTAAGATGGCTCTAATTATATGGAGTAGTAAAACTGTTTTCAGGGTTTTAATTCTAATAAATTATTTCACTTGTACTAAGATAGAGTGAGGATTATTGATGACATACAAGTGCATAAGCAGGGCGCTTACCAAAAAAAAATTGTACTCTCCAGTGGCATGACCTATATCTGTGTCTGGGAAAAATGTAGCTAATAGTAGCATTTTACATAATTGTGTGAATATGTACAAGGCACCGGCGTATACACACTTCGAGAATGTTGCGTACTCCGATCTGTTAACAAATAAATATGATGAAAGGATTATACAATTGTATTGTAATTTAATTTATTTAGATAACCCAACAAGACAAACTTACATTCCAGAATATTTGTATGCCATATGATAAGGGGCATAAACTAAAGCTAAACAGTTTCCAAAGTGGTAAAGCGTCATTTTTTATTCAATAATTATTTATTTATATTAATATTTAAATCTTAATTATGATTTAAAATAATAAAACTGAGATACTCGCTGGAAAGAAATACTGATTGAATGATTGGTTGGATTGACTTGATCGAAATGAATGACCGACGAAATGAAGAATGTCAAATGGACGACTTGCGCATATGTCAGACCAATGTCGTATAGACGGTGACAACGGCACTGGCACGTCAACAAACACTACTTACCAAAGAATAAGGATCACGACCAAGATTCTCTCATATAACATCCTAGCTACACACACTGAGATCATGGAAGATGGATGCCTAAATGCAGATGAAATGACTCGGTGGAGAGCAGAATGCAATGTAAATATTCGATTAGGGAGTCATTAATTTTCTCTTTTCAACACAGAAAATTATCTTTAAAGAAATATAGAATTGATTATTGTTATGTACAAACTTGAAAAAATATTCTTACATCCATGGTCATGGTAATTATTTCGTTTATATTAATTTCAATTTGTATTTTAAAGTATTTTTTTATAATAATTTGCAATGCAATTAAATAATTGGAGATACCTAATACGATACATAATTGGTTATATTAGTTTTTATGCGGTTTTGATTACATAACAATTTTTGTACATTTTGATGGAAATGGAACGTTAAAGGCGCCAAATTCCATTGTTTTGATTGATTTGAGTTTGTTTTGACAGATTGTTTTTTTGTATTTGAAACTTTCCTTTAGCCTGATTTAAATAAATAAAGTAAATTGAAAATTTAGACAATATGAAAGTTTTTTTTATTAAATTTACTTGTTACATAGAAAGTACCTTACTTTTGTATATTAAATTATGTATATACTACAGGAATAATGTGTAAAAAACTTTATATTTGGGTAATTATACTATTTTATGTTTATTATTGAAATAAATATTTGATACTGAACTTATAATAAAATAATTGTCCTACTGAATTGTAAAGCACATTGTCAGTTTGCTCTTGGTGTTCCCCAAAAGATGAGAAACAGTATGAATGAATGAAAGAAAGGGATGGGTGTACAGAGTTGTTTAAAAAAAGGGGTGACTTTTTAAACCCTTTCGTTTTTTGGCACACGCGCAAGGGTAAGGGCTATGATATCCAATGGCAGGGCAGGATTTGGTAAGATTTTGAATGTATTTGTCCGGAGAATAGCTTGGTGGCCGAGCGGTGGCTCACTGCCTCCGCTCACTGCTCCTCTCCAGTTGCCCTTTGTCTGGGCCAGTGTCAACTACCCTCTATGCTAATCAGGAATCAGTATATTTGCATACGGTTCAACTTTGTATTTATTTAAATTTTAAATATGCAAATAATTGTTATAATGAATTCAAATGATGCGTTGCTATTGTTTGGATTGCAGTGGGACTTTGCTCATTTTGCACTTGGTAAGAATTATTATTGTATTAGCTGTAGGTAAACTTGAATTAATATTGACTTGAAGATCTTATGTAAAATAGTTATAAAAGTAAACATACAATTTGATTTAAACGGAATTTCTTAAATATATATTTTTAATGAGGATGTGCACTAAAACATTTTTTAGCATATTTTTTTTTATCTTTAATTTAACTACAGTGCATATTTAGCACAGTATATAAATTTAATTTTAATATATTTAAATTCAAGTTATTATACATTTTTGTTACATTAACATTGATATTGTCAAGCTATAATACTTAATTCAAGTTAAAATAATGTATTACTTATATGTAGTTCCACAGTTTGAATTAATAAGCATTTATAACTATGCACCTTTTTAACATGGGAATACATAGGTAATCAGTATATGAATAGTAAATGAACACTTGTAAACTTTCTTTGAATTGGAAGTTGCTAGAAGTAAGAAATTATGTACTTTATATTTATGTTATTAAAATTAACATAATTAAATTATTAAAACAATATTGATATGAGATAGTGAACAGCTAAAAGTAAAAAAATAATACTTCAGTATCTAAATTCATTAAAATATTCAATTAAGTAAATCTTTATCTGCATAAAAATATTAATTAAGTAATCGTTGTATTTTTTCAATAAACAAATTATAAAATGTATCCCTAAAAGCTTCCTGTATTACCTTTGTGTAAGTGGAGTACCTGAGGGGTAGATAGGTTGCTTACACTTGCAATTATAGTGTAACTAGCGGTCCGCCCTGGCTTCGCACGGGTTCAATTTTCTCATTGATTTTCCTGTTTTTTTACATAAAAACCTTCTCCTGACAATACCAAACATAACAAAAAAGAATTTAGTGAAATTGGTCCAGGCGTTGTTGAGTTATGCGCTTACACATTTTGCTATTCATTTTTATATTATAGATAGACGTGTCCCACGGTTTGACCCGCGTTAGCTTCTCATATTGGGAGTACTTAGCGTGATTTTTAGCATATAGCCTATCCAACAAACAAACGACCTATCCAACACTAAAAAAAATCAAATCGAACCGGTAGTTCATGCGATAACGCGTTGAATTAAACAAAAACCTGTTCAGTTTTATAATATCAGTATATACGAGTAGGTATTATGTAATGTTTCTAAAAACAGTAAATAGATATGAACCGCGCAGTAGGCACTACATATTCGTTAATGTGCCGTCCTCCCGAGTCCCGGATACCGCACGAACATTTCAAATGATAAAAAAAGGAAATGGAATAAAGCCCTTGTGAGGAGTTCACTCACGTCATCCCTCCATTACACCATTGTGCGGGCGACAATGGAGACCGAGTATAAAGAATCGCGGCCATTAGGTAAATTTCCTTATAATTTTTTTCGCGACGCACCCTCGGCCCCTCGGTAAAAAGCGGGGAAGCGCACATTTGTCATGCGGACGAGTGGTGCCCTAGAGATTGAGATCTCGAGCTGGTGTCGCTAACACGTTTTTTGTTTAACCGTACTATTGTACCTACTCGTACTCAGTCGAGGGATCAGGTATGCCTACTGGTATATTGGTGTGGGACAAAATTAAAACATGAAAAGTGTATAATACTTATACCAAAGTACCTACGTAGTTACATAGAGAGGATACTTTCATAGTCTATTATTTTTGATGATTAGGTATCTGGGTCTGGGTTTTGATATGTATTGAAATAATTGAGTATTATAGCAGTGTGTAGTTTCTGATTTCCTCCATAAGGGTATAGTTGCTCTAATGATTTGCTTAGTACTAAATGCCAAAATGTATTGTAACAATAACAAGCGAATATAAATTCAACCGCCGCCATAGTGCACAGTTGTAATCAATAAGCAATAATAGCGAAATAATTAAATAGATGCGCGTGTGTGGTGTGCGCGGTGTGGGTGTAGTATGCATTATTCGTCTCACGTAGAGTGCAGGCGAGTGCGGCACGCAGATAAGCGGCGCGGCGCTCGGATCGAACGGTCGAAATGCCGAAAGTCCATCGCCGGGGGGCCTTATCGGAAACGGCTTACGGTCCCCTGCGCGACATACCTCACGGCACCCTCTCAACCCTCCCTCGATCGATCTCAATGCAAAATTGCCACTAGGGGAACTTGTTTCTTGTTCGTAATTTTTTTATTGCATTATCTTGCTACAATCTAAAGATTGGCAGGTGGATTGTAATTGATTGGTTGTTCGATTATCTTGTCGTTTACCTGTTGTATTAGTTACAACACAACTGCAGCCCACGACACTTTCCTAATTTTATCTGCGTTAGCTATTGAGTTTCGCACGTTATGCAACACCTTGGTTATCCAGATTCTCATGTTTTTCCTCATTTTCATTCTTCTGTTAGATTTCATAATTTATTTTAAATTTGATTTGCTATAGCACAAAATACTGACTCAATATCAAGACTCACTTATTCATAGTTGTTTCTTTCATCTGTGGAATATAAATCCTGCGATGCATCCCTCACGTAGCGAGGTGTTCGATAAGTACTTCTCAAAATGTATTTATTCGTAGAGTTATCAAAATGTGTAATAATATTTATGTGGCGGTGAATACGTAAGGTCGGTCTGTATATCTAATACGTACATATTTTGCAAGAAGATACGTGAGGCCGTGTGTGGGGAGGGGGCGGCAGGTGGGGTGGGATCCGATGAATAATTCGCGTTCGATTTCCAACTAGCTTCAAGGAAAACTTTGAATTTGTTAACTTATCTAAAATATCTTATCTAACGGCTTTTATGTTTACAACTATCTGTTACCCAGATTTGCCTTCGTAAATCACATTCATTTCAAAATTTCGGGGGAGAAGAATTTTGTTATAAAGCACCTGTTTGCTAAGTTTCATCCAAATGTCTTCAATATTTCTTGCGTGATTAAGAAACCTTTATAAATACTTACATATATTATCAGGAATGTAAGTTTCCAAAATGTTCAAACCAACTGAAATGAATTATTTAATTTCTCCTTATGAAACAGAAGTCAGTACCTTCTAAATAACAACAACATACTTAGCACATAAACTATAGGTAGGCACTTAGTTTGAAATATTGCTTACAAATTGAAATATTCAACTTTACCTGTCTATATAAATACAGTAAGTAACAGTAGGTACGAGTATAATATATTTATTTGCAGCCCTCAATTTCCATTTCGATATATATTCATAGAGGCGGCCGCGTGTTTTTTACTCGGCCATAAATATTAAAGGCGTCTCGTGCCACTAGGATTTTCAATTGGACAGTGGTCGGATCCCCTTAGATTTTAGGCTTTCTCCGTTTCCGCGGATTAGAGTGGTTTGATGTATGGCTACGGGCGGCAGTAAATCAAATTTTGATTGGTATTTTCTTTGTGGAAAGTGGGAATCCTCCGGCGGCGCGGCGGGGACGTAACGTGGGTTAACCGATCCCCAGGCGCGCCGCCCGTCTTATGTGGATTGTATCTACAACCACCTACCTATCATTTGGAATTTCTTTAGGATTGACGTAACACTCGTATTTACTTTTCCTTGTTTTACGATATACTTGCTTATGTATTTAGAACCTTAGCGTCGGATATGTACATTTCATGTGAATTACTTTTAAGTTCATTTTTCAATCCTTGCGGTTGCTGAAACTAATCTAAGTAAGTAAATCAGTATCAGAAAACCTTTATTTTTGTAAAACATACAAAGTTCATAATAGTACAGTAATGGAAATGTAAAAAATACTAAGGTGATACCTCAATACCATGGTTAGTATAATCTTGTCACAAATTTTACAAACGTGGCTAGATAAAGTAACAGTAAGTACTTGACGAAAGTCATCCTATTAGCTTTGCAATTTCAACAAAATGGCTACAAAATATAAGTTTACTTAGGGTCGTTGAAATCGAATTTGCTTGGTTAAGTTGATTTTACTAAAATAGCTCTGAATTTCGGGTAGTAACCGCTCGTGTGATCCAATTGCGGAACGAAGAGTGGTCTCAAACGGATGGAATCAAATTCAGCCGCCCTTTAAATATTTGAAGTGGTGCCGGAGGCGAGATGATTGCTTCCATCGAGAGGGGCCCGCTGTTATTGGCATGCCTACACTACACTACATGCTACTCGCCAACAACTGCCCCCTACCGTGTTATACTTCTAAATAGTTTACACGGACATTTTAAAATGTTTAACACCTAGTAGATACAACAAGCATTTAAGTAGTTAGATACTAAGAAATTCAGTAACAGTTACAAAATAAAATGTATGTTAGTATCGTAGATAAGTACCAACATAGTTGCTGAAGACCTTGCTGAAGAATATTAAAAAAGGCCACATATTATAATGTGATAGAATAGTAGTACATATTTGTACTTATTTCGTAGATATCTGAGTAAAAATATATTTGGAGATGGTAAATAGTAACGTTTTTTACCTGTTCAAGTGTGCCTAGCGAAGGTTACCAAAATTTAGTAGCATACGTATAAAATTCGGCGTAACATAGGTGAGGCGGGTCGGCCAAGGGGTGTCCACCCCCGGATAAAAAAAGGTTCTCGAAAAATTCTCGACCCTTTTTATACTAAATAGATAGCTAACACGGTCTGAGTGGAGATTCAATAGATGCTCTGTCGTAGAATGAAGCGACCTGTAAGGAATCGAGCCCCACTGAAATACTACACATATAGGTAGATCCACGGTGCGTGTCACAGAGTTTTCCTTTTATTTTTTACGCGTGCCCTCCTCAGAGGGATAAGAGGAATTCTTTTTAAATTGGAAATGTTTTCTAAGAGGATTACGATTTGCGGAGGTGTGCGAGGCCGAGCGGGCGCGAGCGGCGCGCGGCGCGGGCGTTGGGAATAAGGGATCGTGTTTCTTTCAATGTTTTGTGTTTAACATGCTTAAAAATACTTTCTCAACCGTCAACCGGGATTTATACTCTGAGGGCGATTGCTTCTAAGTACTTATTTACTTTGGGGTTATTTTCGTTATTAGTATTTTTTGGAATTTTAGTAAGTAAGTACTTACTTAACTTAGTTTGCTATATGGTTTCCTTCTTTTATATCATCACATTCAATCGCAATAAAATAGTAAGTTTTGGGAATATAATTAGAGCTTTTTACAACATCCCGGTACATTAGAATAGAAACAGATACAGGATGTCATTGTTTATTTTCGCACGAACGATTTACTTACTTAACCAAAAATGTATTATTATAAATGCCCCTTCAAATAAACATGTTTGTATAAAAATATCCCGGGTTTTTGTTGTATAAAAAATTGTATGAGTATGGCATAATTCAAATTTGTAGCTTTATTGCCGGCGGTTCGCAGAGGGGATTAAGTTTAAATTTTCACATAGTCCGCCCTCACCCCGGGTCCCGAGGCGAGAGCACAATTTGGACGGATTACTTGTTCACAATACTTATTGACACGTTTTGCGTTTAGAGGAGCATTACTTCAAAACATGTCTTTACAGATATTGTTGTGGCCGTAATTGCTCTATGAACATTACTATTATATTGTTGTGGTCGCGAGGTCTTTGCAATGAATTGAACGCGTTTTTTGTTGTAAATATTAAAATCATTTTATATCTGTTAAATCTTACCAATATGGCAAATAAATGTGGCAGAATTTTTAGTGTGAGAATTTTTAAAATGTCATTTTGTAGTTTAGTCTTTAATTTCGTTGTGTAATCCTTAACTTTGAGCTTCAATCGTATTTTTTAAAAGTGGGTATGGCATAATTCAAATTCGTAATGTGTCTTCAAAATCTATTAGAAATTAATGTAGGTACTTACTTATAGTTTATAAAATCTAGGGTGATCTCTGTGACATACACACATCAAAAGTGTCTAGGGATCAAGCATTTTTATGCGGATTTCTTGAGATTGAGATGTGGCTTTGTAATAAATTTATGATTTTATAAATTTATATGGATCCTTTTTGGTGCATTTCATAATTTGAATCAGGAACTGTGAATCAAATTCGAGTAAAAGATGAAAATCAGCTGTCAATATTTTCCCTATAAAAACATACAACGCATTGAAGACATTATTAGTGCTACTGTTTCCCTACTACTGGTTAAAACCAACGTTATTATGGAGCGGCGACGTCATTTAAGCAGGGAAGAAATGCTCAGAGCCGTGGGAATGATAGAAGCTGGTTCCCGGCAACGTACTGTGGCTTTAGCTCTGAATACAAGTCAGAGTGTTATCAGTCGACTTTGGACACGTTACCGAAGCACTGGTACCGTGGCTGAGCGCCATGGAGGACGGTATCGCTGCACCACACGGAGACAAGACCGATACATTCAAATCTTAACTCGAAGAGCTCCAACAATAACCGCCATGATGTTAGCCGTGCGGCTTCATCACTCTTCAGGGAACTTAATTAGCGACCAAACAGTCAGAAACCGCTTGCATGAAGTGAACCTTCATTCCCGAAGACCGCTACGGGTACCACCTATAGCAATGCACAATCGTAGGATTCGATATCAATGGGCTCTTGAACACAGAAATTGGGCAGAAGAACAATGGCGTTTCGTGTGCTTTTCTGATGAGTCTCGTTTTGGTATGAGACCGGATACAAGACGTATACGACACTGGAGAACCCCTGGACGCCAACAGCGATTAAAATCCTGCCAGGAAGTCCATCCTTATAGTGGTGGAACCATCATGGTATGGGCGGGTATTTGGATCGGCGGAAGAACTGAGTTGATTTGGATCAGAGGCAACCTCAACGCTCAAATTTATGCTGAGACGATTGTATCAGACGTCATCGTTCCTCTACAAGTGCAAATCGGTCCCTTATTTCAGTTAATGCATGATAATGCACGACCGCACACCGCAAGAGTTGTAAGACAGACTCTCGCCGCAGCTAACATCAATGTCCTGCCCTGGCCTGCTCAGTCGCCAGACTTGAACCCGATTGAGCATGCATGGGATATGCTACAGAGAAGAGCTCTGCCGAATATGGAGGGTATCCAGTCGCAAGAAGACCTTTTTTTGTTGTTGCAACGAACATGGGCGGCCATTCCACAGCGTGATTTGGATGAACTCATTTTGAGTATGCCAAACCGATGTTCTTGTGTTGTTAGTGTTCGCGGTAGAAACACGGATTATTAATTGTTTAAGTTACCCAATAAAATTTTAAAGAAAACTGTTATTTCAGTCTTTTTTTCGAACTTTAATGTTAGTGGTTCAAATGTCAAAAATCCCTTTATTAGGAAAATGGCAAATTTCTTTATTAATGCAAAGGTGACTTGGTTTATCGTTACTGTGACAAACGAAAACACTTTATTTGATGAATCCTTAAAGAAAATTTTAATTAATATCAATCAGGAGAAAAGTTATTGCAAAAATATATGTTGATCCCTAGACACTTTTGATGTGTGTATATCAAACTTTCGTTCATTGGGTTGGCTGGGTCTAAATCTATGCCGATAGAAATTATCGATGTTTCTGACTATTAAAGATGGTAATGTTAAATTATATTGAGATTAAACGCTAGGTACTAAATTAAACGAATATTTTAATTACAAAAAACAATTATTCTCTTAAAGGGGTACACCCAATCCATATCTGAATCAGTTTCTGATGGAATATTACATGAGTAAGTAAGAAATTGGATTTTATTTACTTAGTATTATTTTATATCAAATCAAAAATCAAAATCAAAATCAAAATCAAATAATTTATTTGTGAATAATGGGTTACAAAGATGTTGGGTGGTTGAATTGTATCAGCCATATTCCGCTGTTACAGCATACAAATAATAAAACAGTTATTACATCCTACTATTAATAAAATTACTATAAAATTTAAAATAATAGAATAAAAACATAAATGATGAAACACAAAATTAAACTTATACATAAAGAAACAATAATAATTAACAATTAATTTAACACATCCTCCAAAAATAATGAGATATTATAATACGACTTTGTGTGTAGTAATTTTTTAAGCCGCATCTTAAATACATCAATATTGCTTAAATTCCTGATAGCATCTGGTAATTTGTTATAAATGCGTGACATCATACAGAATAAACTTTTGTTGTACCACGCACTATTATGTTGTGGACAACGTATTTTGTTGCAATGACGTTTGCTCCGTACTACATCAAACAGATTGGGATTCGTCTTTACAAATAGTGATACTTCATATATATACAGACATGGTAAAGTTAAGATGTTAAGTTCTTTGAAATGTGGAAGACAACTATCGGTGGATTTTAATTTACAAATAGACCTTACACACTTCTTTTGTGCTTTAAAAACGATATCTTTGTTTGTGGAGTTGCCCCAAAACAAAACTCCGTACCTGAGTATCGATGTTACATAGCCGTGATACGCTGTCAGAAGAGTATTCTTATTTGCAACCCTAGATAACATATGTAAAGCATACGAGTATTGATTTAGTCGAGAACATAAACTTTCTGTGTGAGTGTTCCATTTTAAATCGTTATCAATATGCAATCCTAAAAATTTTGTTGTCTCAACAGTTTCTATGGGATTATTCATATAATTTACGCAAATATCGCTTATTTTTACTGTTCTGTTCCTAAATATCATTAAATGAGTTTTAGTTAAATTAATTTTTAAATCCATTGAATTTAACCATTTAATAATGAGAGAAAGAGTATTGTTGATGTCAGATTCGAGTAAAGCTTTACTTTTACTTTTAAATACAATGGTGGTATCATCGGCAAACATTATAGTATGGTGATTTGAGATAGTGGGTAATTCGTTAACATAAATATTAAAAAGCAAGGGTCCAATTACACTGCCTTGAGGAACTCCAGTCGTAACATTTTCCCAATTAGACAAAGCTGTTACTTCTCTTTTTAATATTGGACAAATTTTTGTGATTTGTGTTGCCTGTGTACGATTTGTAAGGTATGATTCAAGAAGATTTAATATATTACCTCTTATACCATATGACTCTAGTTTCCGAAGCAGAATTTTGTGATTTACATGATCAAATGCTTTTGTTAAGTCCATTAGTAGGGCACACGCTGTTACATTATTATCGATACTACCCATAACAGAATGAAGTAAATTATATATAGCCATGTTTATAGACTTGTTTTTCCTGAATCCCACTTGCTCATTAGCAAATAAACCATTATTTTCAAAGTAAGAATATAAATTATCATAAATGACTCTTTCAAAAATTTTAGAGAAGACTGGTATCAGGGCTATAGGTCTATAAGAAGATAAGTCATTTCTGTCATTTTTTTTATACAATGGTTTTATTATTGTTTTCTTTAATTTATCCGGAAATGTACCATAAAAAATACATAAATTTATTATATGACTTAATACTTCTGATATATATATTGAGACCTTCTTGACTATTTTTGTAGATACGTCATCATAACCGGTACTGTTTGTGTTTTTTAAATTAACTATGATTTTATTTATATCTTTTGAAACTGTAGGAGGCATGAAAAAGGAGCCAGAATTATGATTTTGGTTTATAAATTTTAATTTATTATGAGGATTAAATTTAGGTGACTGTGATTTTTGGGTAGTAAAATATTTATTAAAAGCTTGAGCAATTTCGTGGGAACTATTTATAACATTACCATCTACATTTATTTCGACTATTTGTTCCTTTGGACCATTGTACTTGGATTGATTTATTACATTCCATGTGGCTTTACATTTGTTTTTAGCATTAAATATGTAATGCTCATTTTGAGATGTTTGCGTTAGTTTGGTAATGCGAGTAAGTCTGGATGATAATGACTTGAAATTGGCTTTATTCATTTCAGTGGGGTTCTTTCTATAATTCCAAAGCAACTGTCTTTTCCGTTTGCTACAGATCCGAATGCCTTTCGTAATCCATTTATTTCTTTTTGTAGAAAATTGTTTTGTCTTAATTATTGGAAAACATAAGTTATAGAATAATATAAATGAATCATAGAATGTTTCAAATGCAATATCGGGATCTTCACAGTCAATAACATCTGAAAAAGTCAAAGAGCTAATGCAATGTATGAATTTGTTAATATTTTCCTTACAATAATCGCGTTTTAATATAGTCCAATTATCAATCAATAGAGTTGGCTTTACAGGACATGTGAAAACTTGAGCTATGTGATCAGACAAGGCCAATTCATGAACTTTACATTTACTACCTTTAACATTAGAAATGAAATTGTCAATACAAGTTCCTGAGGCTAATCTGGTTGGTTCTTTCAAGGCTAGTTTTAAATTATAACTCGTTAGAATATCAATAAATGTATTTGTTTCCTTGGATTTCTTCAGAATATTAATGTTAAAATCACCACACACTATTATTTTTTTCTTAGAATAGGCAATTTTTTTAATTAAAGCATCGAGGTTTTTAAAGAACATATCAATATCTTCCAAGATTGTCTTGGGAGGTCTGTAGATACAGATGATAAGTATACTGTGATCTAATAGTTCAATGCCAGAGCACTCAATAATGTTTTCAATGGACAGCTGATTAATTTCATTTATTTCTCTGTATTTATGTGTGTTACAAACCATTATACATGATCCACCACGTCTATTATTGCGTGAGTAGAAAGAAGCCAGAGTGTAATTGGGAACAAGTAATAACTTCGAATCACCTACGGTCATATTATGTTCAGTTATACAAATTACGTCTATTTTATTATAATTTTGTTGTAGTTTATCCAAAGATATAGATAGTAAATCACATTTAGATATGAGACCATTTAAATTTTGATGAAGTATATTAATTTTATTATAATACATGAAAAAGATTATTATTTGTGAAGTTTTGTAATTTTGGAGTGAAACTTGAGAAGTTACTTCATGTAAATTAGTTTGTTCATTAGAGCATTGAGTGTTATAGTGAATATATGGAAATTGTACAAAATCTAACTTCAAGTTACTCATTATAGTTTCATAAATATTTTTGAAACCCAAACTGTTGATATAGCCAGTGTTAAGCGAAAACATATCATGTGTGAGGTAGTAATTCGTATCAAAATAATATGCATACTTATTATTTTGTGTATCTATATAAAGAAGACTATTGAACAATTCTATTTTATAGTTGTAAATTAAAGCTCCTTTGATGTATGTTGGGGTACATATTATTATGTTTGTATGTGTTAGTTCCTGAAGTACATTCTTTATAAAATCAATCAATTCTATACAATTAACATTTGTACTGAAATCAATTTCCCCAATCATAATAATACAATAATCATTCATATTATAGTTTTGTATCTTAGGTTTAATATTAGTAATAAGTTGTTTTAAGCTAATATTTGGTATAGAATATCGACAAAGTTTAAAACTATCAGAAAATGTCTCATCGATTGTTTCAAAACGACCACTATATTTTCTGTTGCTTACTATACATAGGTTTCTTTTTGGAGGGCATTTCGCATACGACGTGATGATTCTGCTGGGAGTGGGCAGGCTGGACGTCATCGTAGATGTAGCATCGATGTGACCACAGTCGTCATTACTAGGTTGAGTTTGTTGTTTGAATGAAGTATTTATCGGAGTGAGAATCCTTTTATTACAAACATCGCTTTTGTTCCCTTTTTTCTTATTATGTTGAGAAGATAATGGTGTGTTACTTGCTGACGAGTTTAGTTTATATGTTTCTATTATCTTCCTGGACTTTTCGTTTTCTGTTTTAAGCGATATAACTTCAAGATTTAGGTTGTTAATCTCATTATGTGCCGACTCCAAAAGTTCTTTTAAGTTTTGAATTTGAAATAGTAGATCATTTGTATTTACACTATTATGAGGAAGTGAACAGTTATCTGACAAGCCGCAGGTAGAAGATGTAGAAGTAAGATTGTATTCATCATTGGAATCATGAAATAAATCATTTGAAGAAGTAGAATCCCGTAGTTTGCGTCGTATTGTTACGTTTTCATTTTGTAGCGCCATCTTTGATTCGAAATTATTGTTCAAATTGTATTTATTAGTAATTTTAAATATGTTGAACAATTTTAAACAATAAAAACAAGTTGAGGTTGCTGGGGTTCGAACTCGATGTCGCAAGTTCTTCAGCCGGCCTAGTAATCAACACAGCTATTAAGCTCCATACTTGTACGCTTAAAATAAGTGATCAGTTGAAATTTGTTCTTGAACATTGATGAAATGACGGTTGATTTGAGAATTTTAAAATGTGAATATCTTAACGAACACAAAACACAAACACTTTTATTTGTGGATATAGTTTATTTACTCGTTTCGTTGGTTTCACTTATTAGTACACTAAGTATTAATGATCTTCTGTAAGTGTTATTTGTTTAATTTGAAGAATAAACTGGTATTTATCAAAAAGCTGTTAGACACTTTGTTATTATAAGTTTATAGATTATATACACTGTTGTTTACTTCACAAACACTCGTTATAAAGTATTATGACTGGTTTATTAAAAAAAAAATATTACTATATCACTGTTATTTATTCACTATTTGTATTTTTAATAATTAATTTACACAGAGCCAATGTTTACGGTGACAGTTACAATATCCGAAACCAAACCATCAACCAATGTAAATTATGTTTAAAAATATACGATAAAAATTAAAATACAGTTTCATTTTAAATAGAGTTTCATTTAAAATATCGATAATTTATAGTCCGTGGTCACGATGATACATCGCCCATCACTAAACAGGTCGACATGCCCATAAAGTATGAAATTAACATGTACTGATTGTAGTACTAAGAAATTCAGAACTTTATAGGCGGGATTTTACTGACAGCTGTCACAGAAATCATCTTAAATTTTACAAACTATAATCATTACATTAGCTACCTAATCATCATGATCCAAATACAAATTGCGTATCAAATATAAAGTGTTTATGATATTAAAATAAAAAAGAGCTCTAAAAATGTGAACAAACTAATCCGTGAATGTTTTTACGATATTGCTGACGTTAAATAAAGTTCACAAATTTCGTTGGGTGCGTGTCCTGCAGAGAAATAAAAATGTTTTTTCAACGACAATAGAGGGATAGAATGATTTAAACTATAACCGCCCCCAATGATCGAGTTTTGTGTTCGCAGTGCGCACTCTACTCGGGTCCTTTCGGCTATTGCTGCTACCGCGACAGGTGGCGTAAATACGAACATTGGTAAATCGATTAAAAAATAAGTTGCATTAAATTCAGCTTTGACTGGAACAGGAAATGTCAATTTTGATTATGAGACGAGAATGTCGTTAGCTAATACTCGATGTGCCCATCCCACATTTTGGCATCTTGCCTGTTCCGTAAATGGCCAAACTTAAATCTTAAAAGTATCACACCTACCGTTAATTTTTGTTACCATAAATATTCTTTGTGTTCCGGTATGAAAGTGACCGTTCGTCGAGTCATATTCTTCTGTGCAATATAACACGCATTACCGAATAACTATTATATCAAAATAAAAGGTTTCTTATTGTGTCCGAATTTTTAATAGTCCCCAGATGCGACACAAAAGTAGGTAATACGAATTTTATGTTGCAATAATATCATTTTACCATTACGGCTACATCTTGAGAGCTCGTAAACTACCACGAATCATTTGCAAACTACCAATCAAACCCATTGTGAGTACTTAGAACTAGGGAAGATTGGAAAAACTCGTTAGGTTGGAAAGTAGCGTAAGGAATTTATCGTTTAGAGAAGTTTAAATAAAATTACATACGATTAAGTTAACAATATTACCGTACACTGGAGTCTTGATCGGATGGTAAGTTTCCAAGTGTTCGCCGGACCAGATCATAGAATATGTTCGTATTAGATATCCCATCATATTTCGTCGAAAGTTATTCGGTAAACATAAAATAATGTTTTACTCAAATATTCGCCGCCCTTTGGTAATAAAAACAGATACATTATAAATCGTAAGGGATATATCGTCCGAGGCCATTATGCCCGGAATGCTCGCCCGGCGTGACGTACTTAAATGTTTTATTGTTTTTTCACGGCGGTATCTACATTACTGTTGTTATAATTTTTGCTTACAACACAATAACGTAACACATAAACTTGTTAATGTCAGACGGAGTTCAAACGAAATTAGTTTTACTGAGGACTGCGACAGCCCCACTCCCGCTACTGGGAAACATCCCTATCCCTAGTTTACGCACTCGAGGTGGCCGTCAACTCTAGCTAACGAAGATATCGTCCAATAATGATGAATGATCAGCTAATTGAGGCGTCACATCTTCGCGAAAGGGTTGTAGTGCTCGTGTCTCCCGTGCATTAGCACTAAGTGATCGATGGTCGTTCTTTGTCTTTCGCTATTCGATATCACCATTAGCACATCACTACATAAATAACTACCCCATTAACTTTGTGTTGACGTGCGTCTAAAACTCATTTGTTGGCCAAATATAAAAGTTACATAATTGTCTGTTTGACATTTGACTCTTTATACGTTCGGTAGTCGGTAGCCCCAACTGGCCAGTCGGCGTGAGTAAGCAGTACCCGGAATCAATCTATTCAATTTATTCCATTATCATAAAGTTGGTTTATGAAATTTCCCGTCCCTGAAGCTCGTCCATGATTAATATTTCAGTCGTGACTGGCCGCTCGATCGAAATATTGCTTATCTTTACCGAGTTGCTCATCGTTAATAATTCTAATGCTCGTAATGTGTGAAATCGCGTGCATAAGTACTTTACCGATTTCTAAATATTTCATAGTTTATTTGCTAATGCAAGTTGTAGTCTGCTATACGAGTAATATAGAGACAGTGCTTATCTATTCCGCGTTCGCTTAGGATAATATTCCCAGTTCGGTTTAGAGTAGGGTGGACAACGCAATCCATTAAAGCTGAGAAAACACTTGAAATTCAGCCGCTCATACAATAAACATCGCGTGAGAGACGCGCTCTGTGTTTTTGTACGGTCGCGCTCCGAGTCGCGGCTTTTTGTAAAGCTCCTTCACAGTTTTTGTCGATAAAGAAAGAACTAGTTTTTATGTCACGATTATTGTAATGGCTACGCGAAATTAGAGCTCTCACAAAGGGTACTTGTATTTGAAATTGTAATAACGTTCGCCCCATTTATGAAACTCGTCATCTCAAATTGATTGTTACAGAAAATTTGTAATAGTGACTTGTAGTTGATTATATAAAAAGTACTTACTTACACACTCATATTATATTTGAGTAACCACTTTAGATTGTTCGTCATACTTGTGCGAGTAGATAATTTAATTTAACACGTTATATTTTTCCAAAATCCTGTATTTTAATACAGATATTTTGGCGTGTGGCGAGATGATAGCCGGAGCTTATCTCTTCCCACACATCCTTATTATTCTGCGCATAAAGCGGGAACATTTTGAGGGAGCTCGCTTATGTCGTCGGGGGATTTCGAGCCGGGCGTCACAAAAAATATTTATTATGCGATATATCGCTAGTTTTTAACCCGCGCGCTCGATGTTTTATGGATGTATGAATGCGTTAAGATAAACTTGATTATTGATGCTACAACTGACGATATCCGATATTTTAATAGTGGTCCAGCTACTTGCTTCTTGTTAGGCAGTTGTTCAGTAAACGAGTTTACTTTGTCTTGACAAGTGTGTTATGTGTCGTACAACACTGCAGAGTTTCTGATGATAGAATATCTTAAAATGTATAATTGTATGCGTATTGCGAGTATTTGTGTAAATCGGTTGTATCAAATGTTGCTAAAAGCATCTCTGTGCGTGGCTCTCTCCCTCCGTTGACCCGCCGTTGAGGGGTAACTTAACATTCAATGCATAGTCCTGTAGGAGCGTGCGGGTGCGGACCTCCTCCTCTATGCAAGGGGAGCTGACGGCTGACAGACCAAGGAATTTGCGACATTATCCACGGACTTCGAATTTTGTTGTATTTTAATGGTGTTCGAGGATTTACTCTTCTTACGGTCAAGATTTTATTTTGGACTGGCTGCACTCACCTACGGCATACATATGAGTACATATTCGCATTATCACAGGAATACTATTTCATTTGTATTATGGCATTTGAATATTAATGTTGACATTATAATGTGTATTAGACCTATGTGCATACCGTCATGTCTATATAATAAGCATCGGATGTTAGGGTCTAGACTATTTTTTGATAGGAATATAAGTACTTATCTTGATAATGTTTGTTTGACCAAACGTATCGTCCAAAGTGTTTGTTCGTACGGTGAGTAACATTAGCATATTGTGTGCCGGCGGGGGTCCGCGGGCCGCCGGCGCCCCCCGCTGCTAGATAAACATGTTCCCTCCATCCACTACTAATTCACGGACTTTTATTACTGCACTTTTTTATTTAGGGAAACTTCAACATGCAAAAATTAGATCAGAGATACAGATATGGAGCAATCAATGAATTGTTTCAAACATAAGACAGAAAATACAAAACCAAAAGTTATTTTCTCGTGAATAATCCAGATTTATTCATTGTAGTTCTTAGAAACTAATAGGTAGAGTCACAGTAGTGTTAACGGAACTTGGCGAATTGTATATTTAATTGTCTATCACAAGAAAAAAGTGTTTTTTTTTTAACCTAGTAAGTTAGATGATATTAATCTTTATCTTGTTAGTTAATTAATTTATATGGAATAACCCTTTCGTCACCGCCTTCATTAACACACGAAAGTAGGTACTAAATTAACAGTTAATTACATATTACCGACTTTTACATTAAACGTGAACATTAAGTTTACGATGCAAAATGACGTCTCAATTATGTTCACATGAAACGTAGACTCAGGACTCAACCCTATCTATAGTCTATCACATGTTTACGGCCGGCCCGACTCGCCAGGGTTAGGTTTTTCATCATTGTTACACACATCGTTTATTTTATTATTAATTCATTACTTTCCAGTAATAAAATATTTCGTACAAGTAAAAGTGAGTAAGTACTTATTTTATTTTAAATTTGACGTGATTCAAGTCTGTTCAACTTTTGTATATGTTTTGGATATTCATTAAGTAATTTACTTACTTAGAAATATTTGCTTTCGGCACAACTATCTAACAAGGACATGTGTAGATGTATGAATTCTATTAGTGTATTTGTACACGAGCTATAATTATTATTTGACCAGAGTTACAGAAGAGAATCTAGTCCCTATAGGTAGGTAGTATCACTTCATTGTCATTGTCTTATTTTTATAACAATACTTAATAATGAAATAATAAACTCCTTTAGTACTGAATGACTCTCCCAAGGATCGATTTTACTGCTGTATGAGCAACGCATGTTAAACAAATTCTCGTGTTCGTATCAAAAGGTGATCGTCGGCTAAAGGTGGTTACGGTTATTAATTCCATGATGAGTTTTTAACTCGTAAAAACTTACATTTAACTGTTCAAGTTTTATTTTGCAATCATTGAACGCCTAAAAAACAAAGTGCTCGATTTTAATTTAATACCTACTTCACGTTCACGTGGTAACTAACGTACCTACACGTGCAACTAACTACTCTAGACGTTCGGATTCAAATAAGAGCAAGTTTTGTAATAACATGCATTTTAAATGGTTAGTAAGATATTAATATAGAATGATATTAATAGTTTGGTATTACAAATGATTGGTGGGTATAATATCTGTGTAATGTGCGCGGATGATATGAGCGATTAGCGGGTGGCTGGTGGCGGCGTGCGGCGGTGCGCGGGCGCAGCGCCCCGTGTGATGCGGCCGCGGCGCGCTTTGACTCGCCGCCGCCGCCCGCGCCGCCCGCGAATCTCTAATGAGCTACCCACACACACCAGGGATGCTACAGATAGAATATTTTATAACATAATGATCAAATTCATTATATTGAGTTTAATTAATTAAAATGTCGTGTTTGCATCTCATACAAGTGATTAGTAGCTACTTACCTATTCAAGAAATCAAGAAGATACGTTTATAACCTGGAGGCACTTTTAGATTTTCATAGTCATTCTTGGAAAATTCTTGATAGCTATTTTAGAAATACGGAAATATGAAACAGACTAACAAGCTAGTGATTGACTGCATAGTGCGAGCGATTACGTTGATTACATCATCTTGTTGGCAAGTATTGGTCTGTTCACAACTTTCATATTCAAGGTTTATTTTTCAATTGAATCTTTCTATTTCATAAACCATTGAACAACAGCTTACTTCTTTTTACAATGAACAACTTTATAATTTGGTACTTAGTTTTTTATAAATTTAAGTATCTATTAATAAACTGGGTGTAGGTAGATATCTATATATAACAATAACATTTATGGAAAGTATAAAAAAGATGAAAATTGCCGGAAGATGTAAATACTGATGTACTTTAATCACGAAGCAAATATACTTTAATATTGATGGCGTACATTTTGTAAATTATTGCCGACACTTCACTTCATTCAAGTTAAAAAAGAATGTTACCTCGACCAAGTGTTTGCTTGTTGCAAACTAGAAAAAACAAACAAGTGCTCTGCGGTCATTTAACAATACATTAACGCGCCCGTTTCGTGTGACGTCAACTCCGAACTGTTGTTAGGCATGCATGGAAAAACTGGCACTAAGGTTATTCGGATATTTATATGAAAGCCGCCGACGGCAATTCGTCTTGATGTCATGCGAACACACTGTTACTGAGTAACTGTCGAATGCCTGACGAACCACCACTTTCTGATCGCTCATTAACGGACGCGACTCGCTGTGCGCTCTTTGAAGTCCCTAATTAAGGGCAATGATACATTCCTGGTTAAATTCTAGATTATATTTATTCGGTATGTGTCGCGGATTGGCCGGCCCTGGCCGTTTGCGGCGCCGACGTCACCTGTCATCCATCAGTCTGCGACAACGCGCATGCGCATACTTACCGGGCGCACGCACACCGAGCGGCGCGCGCGCACACAACGCCCCGTCCGCTCCCGTCCGCACGCTACGCAAATTCAAATTTAACGGTACAATAGAGGAATGCAACAAAACATTCCACATTCCGATTTGTATCGGCCAGCTCCTATGATACGCGGTGACAAAAAAGGGATGGACTACTTAGAATGGAATGCGCCTGCGTTCGTCTACCCGTTGAATGTTTAGGGTAATGCGATGCATAACAAGTAGTTCTTTGTGATCAACGTTGGATTCTCTTCGACTTCTTCAATAATTATTATGTAAACTAATCGAGTCCTTACACAGGCATATTTCTTATTATAATGATCATAAGTTTGGCCCCCGTTCAGTGATCAGTTACCATATACCGAAATGTATGTTATCTATCTACATGTACGTACAGTTTGTATGGCAAGTAGGTATCCTAACACGAGGCACATGTGTCAGATCGCGTGTAGAGGTCGAGGTTGTCCCATCCATCGCATTAGTATGCCTCTGGCCGCGCCGCTCCCAATTGCCTAAATTAGCATACTTATCCAAGCGCCGCCGAATTTCCTTGTAACTCCGCTATCAAAGGAACGCCGCATGCAAACGGAATTCGACCACAAACTCAAGAGCACAGGGGCCATTACCATACGTCTCGGAGAGTTTAGCGCTGTTTCAGGCTCGCGAATCATTTGAGACCTTGTTCCTGTGGAGTAGAGTCAGGTTTCGAGCAGCGAGTGGCGGCGCAACCGGCCGAGTACCGAACTCTGACCCTGGCGGTAATGGACGCAAATTGATCGTGGACACAAATTCGTCTCATTATACGGATCAGAGCTGCTCACTTTTTGTTCCTATTGACGTGCGGTTGGTTTGATTATAATGGCGTCTTAGTGCTGCCAGCTTCGGTATACCTAAGTTCGAGTAGAACCTCACCGTGCGTTGTAATGGCATCGAAATAGAGTTCGATTACTAATGTAATGACTCTTTGCTATTACCGCTTCGATGTCTTTAAATCTTTACTTTTATGTATAAATTAAATCCTTTTGTTTAAAACTGTAATCCAATTGAATAAAACCTTGTAAATATCTACTTACTCACAACGAAGTAATTATTTAGACAACGATTGTTATAATATTAATTTAAAAAGAATTTTAACGAATGCAAAATATGGTATGAATAAGATATTAATAATTATGACTAATCATTGTGAGTTAACATGCAACAATACTGTTATGAAAAAAATCATTTAATTATTCTCATGATTGTATAATTAATTAATTAAAATTGATAATTGTGCTCAGATATAACATAGGCAGTAATCCCGACCTTGGATGAACTATTTTAATTAACAATACTGTATTACGTTGCGGATGAAACTATTTTATAATTAACCAGCGATATTATTAAATATTAACTTAATTTGCACATAAGATATAGTTTTTAGGTGAAGATTAATTACATTATTACTCTCTCTCTCGAACAAAGCGACCGTAGATGTCCTAGAGACCTATTTCATAAATAACATCGTATTGCTTTCCTTGACCTTTGATAAATATACATGAACGTTTAGTAATTATTCCGGTGGTAGCTAATTCTTATTAATTTTATAGCATCCCGCGCGGCCATCCCTCGGCGCGGGCTACACCTGCGCCCTTTACGTGTCAACAATATAATAGAGCTTTTACTTATTTTTTGTGTTCGCTCAGTACTTCTACTTTCTCCTTATTATCAATGTTAATACATTTCACTAGACTTTATCAATTATAATCTTTATTGTTTGAATAGTAAAGTTGTTATTCGATCGATATCAGCGATGCAACCTTTAACACAAAAGATGGGAACGATTCGAGCCATTCGGCCTATATTAATTATTATAGAATACTTTCTACCTAGACTCGGTCGACCACTTTCTTCCACAAAACTGTTTTTTTATCACATAAAAGTGAACATATTTTTGTGTACCTGTACGTAGACCTGTACGTTAACGATGTCCCACATTATAGATTAATTACTGGAAGGTACAGTTACCACCACAATTATCTTTAGAAATTAATAACATTGAAATATCAAGAATGTCTTGGTACTAGGTAATGAATTTGTTATAGTTTTATGTATTTTTTACGTTGGTCCTTGAAAGTGCCGTCGCCACATGATATAATTGTAGTTCGTATGTTGTGGTGTTCCGATGATACCGGACTAATGATTACCTAAACCTATATCCAATGTTCTACAGTCAACAGTTCCGTCCCACAGTAGTGTTTGTTGTTGAAGTTTACACTGGTCCCCTGTCTCCCTGTCCCCCTGTGCTGTCCCCGGGCACAATTTAATTACCAAATGGACCGTTTTTTGTGATCCTTGAGCCGTGTAAACGTGCGCCGTAACGACGTATGTCGGAGCAGCTACTCGTACTACACCCGCTGTTTGTTTAACTACTGCCATTCAATTCAATTGTCTAAGTATGTTGATTCACGTCCGACCTTTTGTATTTATATTTTATTTACATATTTATGTATGTGTTCTTGATGAAGTTTTACGTCATAGTTAGTGTGTTATGTGTGATTGGTTGGTGACAATGATATTGTACTTTGTAAAAGTTAGTTCTGTCGTACTCAATAAAATGACAAATATTTTCTCTACCTGTTCCCTAAGTATATTTAATTATTTACTTAGTAACAATTTTGGTATTATATTTTCCATTTAATAAACGAACATGTCTGTGACATGTAGTTCCCATTATAAGTAATGTATCTGTACTTTAATAGTTATGTTTGAAATCCGTTGTAATCTAGTAAGGAGGTCCGAGCCCCGTAAGAGGTCGCATGTCGCCGGCTCCGAGCCCCGTCCTAGGTAACTAGCAACACAAACGTCCGTCCCTCGTTATTTTAAACAATTCGATAATGACGCCCCCCGGCGCGCCCCGGCCGACCGAACACTGATTGCACTACAAAGCAGCCTCCCCCGCTCTAATGAGGTTTCCCATCACTCGCTGAAATAAAGAAACTTTATGTTTGCCGGAGGGCCTCGTGTTGACTTTCACCCACGACGAGTCGTACTTTGATTTCGTTAAAATCTTCCAGTTCCATCGCAAACATCTCCAAATACCTCCTCGCTTCATTTAGAACTTGCCAATGTTTTAATTACACCATTTGTTCTTTAATTAAAGCACTTAAAAGTTCTTTATATGTAACGGTTAATTGGTGCGACCGACTCAAGGCTCTCTATAAATAACTTTTGGTAAATTAATAGACTTCATTCATTCAAGTTATGTAATCAATTGCAAACATGCAAAACATTATGTAAATATAAGTATGTCATAGTATAATGTGACAGTGGTCGGGGCCGGGGCAGCGTCGACGAATCAAACGGCCTGTTGAAATATGAGTTTAAAGCGAGGTCGGCGCCGGCCGCAGTGCGCAAGACAGTACGCAAATCAGGAGCCAATCGCGGTGCTTCCTGCCCGTATGTAAATGTTCTATATTCAAATCAGTTTAAAATGAGACGGCGCATGCACGCTCCGCCGTTTTTTATTGGCGCTCTATGCAAAGGGTTCGTCTACATGAGACACGTGCCGGTAAAAAGTAGGGTTGAATGAGATGCGAGGGTCGCGCAACCCTTCCGCAACCCTTTGGAGATGCAGCTGTTTTTTAAAGCAGTGTTTAGTGTGCGACACGCGCGTTTGACGCGTGTTTTGTGAGTTACGTATCGCGAGCCGAGTGTCGGGGAACTGCTTTCCATTGTAACTTACTTGACGACAATGTTAAAGTATTTTTAAATGTTGATAAAGTTATAAAAACTCTATTATCGATTAAGAAGTATACAGACGACGTTGACGACGTGTTTCGGCAATTGACATCTATTATGAAGTTCTTTAGGAAGTACCCTTTAACCATTATGACGTGTTGCATCATTGCAGAGGTAAGAATCTTTTCTAACATTCTATTGTGATTTGAGAACCAATTTGCGTGAGTAGTGTGTGATGTAAAGGTAATGAGTAGGCGAAGGTACAAGTAAACAGTAGTAGTGGCGGTATCCTATGAAGCTATTAGCTATTAGCGACATTACCCGCGGTGACAGTGAGGCGCGGCCGGCGCGGGCGCGGCGGCAAACACTGCCATGTCGTCATATGACACCCGCTGACGTGACAGGATGAGACACTACCTCAATCAAATAATGGTCATTTGTCTACCTGTACATCAGTAAAGTATATCTACGTACTCAAGCTAATATACTGTGTGTGTGTGCCCTTCTCTACATAGTGTAGAGCAAAGTCGCTTCCCGCTGCCTGTATGCACGTTGAAGTTTTAACTCTCAACGGATTTTATACCATTTTTATCAATAGATAGAGTAGTTCAAGACAAAGATTGTATACGCTATAAATCAAAGCTAGGCTAAATAAGGTACTGTTAGGCTACTTGGGTATAACTTATAAAGTTTTCCATTAAACAGCAATTCATAGATTGCAAGTGAGTAGGAATCTCTCTCTGTGTATTTGGTTCTAGGATACATATATTTTATTTCTCTTATGAAATCAGACAAATTATTGTCTGACGAGAAAAACAATCGAAACACTCATTGAAATAAAACACTTAAACGGATTTTTGTCGTGGTTGTATTTTGTTTTACATTTTCTGACGTTTAGATTATCGATCGTTCGATCGTTATTTAAAAAATGATATAAAAAATAATTCCAGACCGAGTTTCTTGCAGATTCTTCTCGGCTGATGTATTTCCGAAACTGTGGTAAATTCACAATGTATTTAAAATTATATTCAAAATATTGAAGGTAGTAAACTTTTTACATTACTTTGTACAGACGTCTTCCATCTTAGTCTTCTGTGATCACGGGTTCTGTTAAGAATCTGAAACTTCAGAAAATGTAAAACAAAATACAACCACTGTGTAGTGTTCGTGAAAATCAAAGATATCAATACGATACACTCATGTTTTGTTACTATAACATTTATAACTGAAAACAATTAAAATTCATCTATCGTTTGGCATAGTTGGTAATCTCTCTGACATTTGGGTCGTCAAAATTATTAAAATCATACGAGTAGTACCTACTTACTAACAAATAGTTAATGAGTAATATCTGTTCAGATATACATACGTAGGTATGTTGCAGTTGTAGTATACTTAGGTCCTGGTATTTTGTTACCAAATCAAATATTTTCCTTTTTTGTGTTATTTGCGTTCACTCACAATGTTTGTCTGAAATGTTTTGTGTCTCTAATGTCGCGGTGTACGTTTCAGGAATGTTTGCTCGAGTGACGGTTGTCATATTTTGTTAGTAGGGCGGCCATTTAATGTCACTCACTCAATTATTGCATTTAGTCACTAATTCTCAATGCTATATTGGGCAGAGCTCTGGTATTCAAATATATTCAAAAATAAAATATGAGCCGACATGCAAAGAAACTCTCAGTTTGAACTATTGTTTGTCTGTATGTGTCGGTAGAGCTCCACTAACGGCTGCCTCCGATATTATTATGAGTATACGTACCGCTCAGACAGTCCGACGCCTATAAGGTTTATCGCCGTCTGGAGATTTGGTTCATTGTTATTCGCAGGAAACGATAAAATTACACATTCATATACGTACAACGTTACCTAGTATATTTCCCCTGGGGGTGGGGGGTGTAGGGGCGCCGAGAGCAACCCTTTATGTAGGGTAACGTCATCAATCACCCGGCGACTAGCGAAATGTATTTTAATCCACTCGCCGAGCCGGAACGCTTCATGAAACGTGAAAAATGATCCTCGCACGCTCACACATACACACACACCTACTGGGGCGGATTGTACGGGTGTGCGTGTAACTTTGAGCGGTGGGAAATAAGTACCTCGCTGAAGTTTAAAATTTATAATATGTTTAGATTAACTGAAATGAAATTGATATTTCATTTCAGTGATTTGAAAATAAACTAATCTAATATTAAAGGTATTAAATCGAATCATTTAAACCTTATTGAATCGTAAACATAAATTGTCTCGGAAATCATAGTTACTATGTCTCCTTTTAAACGGAATATAAGTAATTTTGACTTGAACGTTTAACGTGTTTTATATGATTTGTTACATGTGTGTGGAGGCATCCCGCGGGACGCTGTGATTCCTCCCGTTCAGCGGAGGATCATTAATCATACACAAATTGTCGGTCCGTCGCGTCTGCCTCTAGATATTTAAGCATCAATGGAGCCAGTCATCGTCGGTGTTTTTCGAGAAATTTTGCGGAAAAACCGCCGTTCAGCTTTGAAAGACTTGACTCGTACCGGTGAATGGGGTGACTGATGAACCCTCCATACAAATGAACTGTAAAGTCAGATTAATGTTCTCGAGGGAGACCTGCTTTACGATTTTTATCGAATCAAATGAAAATACATAAAAACTAAAATAAAACTGAAGTCTCAATAAAAAATGTTGAGGGAACAACGGTGTGATTGTAAAAGTCTATATTCATGGTAATGTTGAGACCCATGTGATGGGCCCGTGATCCGTGGATGGGGCGCGGGAGGGCGCGAACACGATCATGGCTCGATCCCGTCCTCGCATAATAATAACATCGCATGTTTTATTGGTGCGTTACGCGCGATATCTCCCTGGATTACTAAAACATCTGTCCCGGAAAATTCACTCTCGAGCCGTTTATCGCGTCCTCGAGGGTAGATAGAGAAAAAACTGCAATAACGCGGTGTCATAACAAAGACGCCGCCACCGGCCGATAATACTATGATTAATACCCGACGTTATCTTGAGAGTGCAGGCCTCGCCCGCCCCAAGGAAACCACATTACCTTCCGTGCCGACGGAACATCTTAAACGACCGCGTCCCCGCGCCGCCTCGACTCTACCTCCCACGGAATACGGTCGAGTTTACTGTGCACTTCCATCTGTTTAAGGTATTCTCGAGACCCAACATAAGAGTTACGGATTTCGCATAATGCATATTATATTCGTGTGAGGGAGGCTCGGAGGGAGCGCGGCGAGGGCGGCGGGCGAGGGCGGGGGGCAAGGGGTCCGGGGCCCGGGGCAGGGGGGGGGGGGGAGCCGCGTGACCGCACGTCTTTTGCACGCGACAAGCTCTCGACATTTTTTTATTATTATTGCGCTTCGATGGAATTTATTCCGGCAAGGGTCGGTAATAGAATAGCGGGCACGCTCGTTTGGCCTTTATAGCGATTTTGAATATGATTTTAAATCACATAATGGAGTGTGAGCGCCTTTTTACAGTTATTTTAGGGGTGAGTGGCGGACGAGTGGCCGCGGCCACGGGAGGTGCGGCTCGTACGGAGGTACAGGAGCGAGTTCCGGTCGTAATTAGTTTGTCGCGTCGCTGGGCGCAGATTAAACAAACGATTAATTGCGAGCCAATAAACGATGTTAATCTTAGCTTTCAGCGGCAGGTGGTGCGCGGGGCGGGGGCGCGGCGCGCGGGAGGGGTCGCGGCGCGCGGTGGTGGCGCATTATCAATTAACTGTCGGAGATATATGAGAGATGCTGGGGGGGCGCGCCCGCTGTAATTATACAGCCCCCCGGCGCCCCCCGCGCTGTCATATGCACTAACAGTTATGTTAATAGTTGTGGACGTGTGGTGGCGGCGGACTGCGCCTGGCGCGCTCTCCACTCCACTGGAAACTTATTGAAAATATGTATTTTGTGTTGTTTGTGGACTCCAAATGTATTGATGAACATATGTTGGCAATAGACAATAATATCGGATGAGTAACTCATTTCATATTAATAAAAACCATAAATTAAAAGTTGAAATGTACATTGAACCTGATGTCTTTGATTTACGAAAACACTACGCATTCAAATAAAACCACATTTAACGAAATTTTGTCACGTTTCAGATTCTGAATAGGATCCGAACACAGAAAACTAAGGTGTAGGCAATGTTAATGTAAAAATTCTACACAATTTTAAATTTACCTTCAATATTTTGGACATTTTTACAAACAATTCCTACAGAGCTGATCTATAATAAGTTAGACGTACTTTAGGTTTTAATTTACTGTTAATGGGATTCCAACTCTCATTAATATTAACCTCCCTGAGAAAATAGGGATAAAATGCTGACATAGGTCACCGCCGCCCCCTGAACTATAGCAATGCAAGATATATTGTATGTAGTAATAATAGGAATTATAATTTAACAATTTATTATACTGGTGATTTCATTTATACAATAAAATTTTGTTTTGTTCGCAGAAGATGAATAAGGTTACCTACCGAAATATTGTATTTGATAAGGAGATGACCGAGATCAGATAACAGCATGCCATCATTTAATTATTTGTAAGTATAAAATGTAAAAATATAAAGTAAAGTCTGAAAACCAACAGTTGTTTTATGAATCAACTCATATTTTTTCAGAGCTTAAACAGTGCTACGTCGTAGCACCGTAGTAGGTGCGACGTAGCACCTGCCAAATGACTACTAACCGGTGGAGGTGTTGTAATGCGCTAACATTGTCAAGGTATGGTATTTGTTATCATTTTATACTCGTATAACTTTAACAATGATACATTTATTGTGAGCTCGTAGGTATGGACGATACAAAATAAATTTCAGTAAAACGGTCGGTCTTCTCCGAATATGACATTTGATATCACATATTCGGTGCATTGTTAAGTGCAGCTCGGTCCGGCGCTGGCGGAGGACACAATGGCCATCCTCTGGTCATTCCGACCGTGATACGTTAAGCGGTCCGTCCGGTCCACACTCGTCCGTCTTTTCCTCGCTTCCCGAGTGTGTGTAATGTCGCCTCGCGCTCGGCCTCTAAAGCGACCACCGTCCCCTGACCCCCGGACACAATCCCCGCTGCCCCCCGTCTCCTGCACACACATAGTATCGCGGGAGGCGCGCCGGCTCTCCCTACGCTGGTAATGGATCGTACATATTTCTGCAATTGATTAGGCGGGGGCGGTTTCCATGGCGACGGGCTGCACTGGCCCTGCCCCCCCGCACCGCCCGCCCACCCCCACACAACTCATTGTGCTAAACTTGCCGTCATATCAGATATTGTATTTTATTGTGTTTATAACTGAAGTTGTTAAATGTTTTAATGGTCTTCTGAAGGTTGTGTGAGGACATGTTGACTACAGTTCATTCACATCGAGATTACTAGTTATGCAAAATACAACAATGTGCATCATACTGTCGATATCAATTGTACTCTATAATAATATTTGTGAGTTGTTGTAGTCGCCGTAACAATAGAGTAGAACAGTAATTGTTTACCCGAAACACAATTAAAAGGTCCAATAAAGCGGGTCCGGACGGCAACAATATAAATACGAGAGACGCAATAACACGGTAACAAGACAAGACAAGTATCCGCGTTGCAACATTCGGGGAATGCAATAAAGTGCCCGGTGGAGGTACATAGTTGTGTGTGCCTCGTGGAGCCGAGGTGGGGGCGCGGGTTCGATCCCGGCCGCCGCCGTTAATTGTCGCCTCCAATCGGCGTTGTCTCGAACAGTTAATTCCGCGGGTAATCTCGCCGGCTGATTGCGGCGCCACCTGACACAACGCTAATTGATTTCCAGATTTGTGTCCCCATATTGCCGCTATTGATCACTCTTTAGGGTAATTGGAACAACTCTGATACTACTCGTAATACTTTCGATCTGTTTTGTCCAATAACGTTTGTTACTTATGTGCTAACTTCTTTATCTATTTTCTTACCGGTATGTTCAATTGAAGCTGCTTAAATGCAATCTAAATTAGACACAATTTTCAACATTGTTTTGGGTTGGTCCCCAAATTCAATCAAGGTTCGATGTTTGTTATTCCATCAAGTTAAAACGAATTTGAATGATTTTGGTTCATTACATGTTGGTGCAATATTTTCAAAAATTCCCACAAGATAAGAATTCACACGATAAATACCACAAGTAATAATTTGATGTTTAAGTACATACACATTATCTTTTCTTTTCTCATTTCCAATGTTGTCAATGTAAAGTGTAAAGTAATAAAGTGTGAATGCCGCACCACTCGGCTGTAAAACATAATAAACCGTTCATATCGCGTGGATACACGCTCGCGCGCCCGACGCCGCTCGCTATCGCTGTAAAAGAGATTATATTTATTATTTATTGCAGAATATTAGACATTTTACTGCACACTTTATGAACTCGGTGGAAAGATATTAACTCGTCAACATCGGGTAATATTGTACTAAAGCTTCATAATGTTTAAATTTAAAATTATATTAATAAGTAGACACAGCCTCTTCATTTTCTTTCTTATTGAACACATACCGATTGATGACTATAAACAAGCCTTAACGTTAATAACTCATAAATAAAATATACCTAAAACCTTATCACAACTTCAAGCGTAGGTACACTCACAATGATACTTCATATTTCTACGAATACATAACCCATTAAAACGGTTGATCACCGAACAAGTTCTCAAATACAAAACAAAATAAAGTGTGAGTAGTTGTTGCGAGATAAGCAGTCCATACATTATGCATAGCGGCGTACATTGGCACCCTCGATCGATGGCGGGCGGCCGGCGGGGGGGTGCAGGGGGTGTGGGGGGCGAGGGGGGGGGGCTGCATCCACCCTCTCGCATGCAGAACACATCTATTTGCATAAGCTGATGAACGCACTCATTAGGGGATGTGTCCGTTCAGCACATCTTTTGTTTGGATTCGATACAATATAGGGGACGTTAGTAGCGAAATTGGTTGCGAACTGTAGGGACTGTTGGCAGTTTATCTTAATTTTGTTCGTGTAGGTATATTTAAAATTTGTTTTTGGTATCCAACAGATTCATGAACTGGAGATTGGCGTACGCTGTGATACAATGGGAACTTGAAGGCAAATAGGACCTTAGAGGTCTCCAAGAATGAGGTGAATATGGTGAAAGCGGTTATGACCTCTGGATAGAACGGAAGTAGCCCTTGACTACTTTTAATTGATGTGAAGGTAACAAGGAAAGAAATGAACTAGTAATGTCCTAAAATAAATTATGAAACGAAGACATTTTACTTTTAACTTTTAAGCTAGTTAGAAATCAATCTTGTATTTTATTAGGTTGCCGTCCACTACGAGTATAGAGTATAATGAAAGAAATAGTTAGGCATGTTCTAAATCTTAACAATATGAGGCGCCGCCGTCCGTTCTTTCCACCAAGCACAGAGTGAATAGTTTTTCCAAAAAGGTAAGGTACGTTCAGAAATACTGTCCACGTGTTTCGTGCATCTCAAGTTCAATGAAACCAGTACGTACAGTAACGACAACAATTTGCCAAACGGTATCTGAGCTAAACAAAGCACATTCCCCTTACTCGCCCCCCCCACTCCGGACCTCCCCCCTCGCACCCCGCGCCCCCCCCGCGCCCTCCATCGCGACGTAATTAACCGTCACTCCGGGCCCAGTTGCGGTAGGTCCGGCCCGATAACTAGCATCATGGTAATTGATATTGAACCTCTTCGCTCCGTCCACACTGCCTAGTTAGATTCTTTTTCCGAGATTCTCAGAATATTTGCACACGATAGAGTACATTTTATTGTATCGGTTATGGGTACTGCCGACCTCTCCGATGTGATTTCTTTGTGACTCTAGTTTGCGTTTTGCGTCGATAATCGCCGCCAATTGCGGCGAGGAGAATGTTTCATTATGCGGCTATTGTTCAGCTATTCTCGTACAAGCTTTACAAATAATTTTAAATGCTTGACAATTAAATTTCTAAAATGACTTTATATCAAAAAATCGTTAGCGCTTAAATATTTTCAAATTGTATTTAGTAATAGTGTAGGTATAAATAAAACCAGAAAAAAGCTTCTTCTTGCTTAAAAATACTTCTGCCCAAAACTGCGTTTCGCGCCTTTTACCTTTCAAAAGCATTTTTGAGTGGAGTAATAAGTTGGCAACACCTTTGTGTAGTGTTATAACCCACCGGAGTGCGATTGGGCGTCAAACGGCGTCCTTTGGACGACTCTACAGAACATCGGAATCCAATTTAAACGCAATGTTCACTTCACCGTGTAATCGTTAGAGGTTCAAGCGCGATACTATTTAATACTTATTGGCTTTTGAACGTTTATTTCTTTAGCTTGTTCAGATTGTGATATTAGGTTTAGGAATCGGTCCGACCATGTGATATGGTATGTCGGAATTGAGGCAATTTGAAGTGAAATAGAGAAGACGTATTCTAATACGTACTCCTATTTACTGACGCAGTTTACAGACAATTTACTTTAAAATCAATTAATCTTAAATTAATATCGTCTTATAACTCTTAATAAACGTATAAAATTTGTAAATTCCAGTATAAATGCACACGACACTGGGAGAGCTCAGGCGGGTGGGGGTGGCGGGCGCAGGGCGGGCGCGCCGCCCCGCAGCCAATATTATACGGGCGTAGTTAGCGCACTGATATTAAGAATTCCACAGCTAGTGTCGTGAAACTAGACGGTTCACAATCTTCACATTGTACTCAAATAATAATGAACGCAGTTTTATATTCAATCTGATTATATACTAAATAATAAGAAATGATTTTTGTAGAATTTTGTATGAATGATTGATTTCTCCGCTAATCATGGACGTTTTTATTGCAGTTATTTCTATAAAGTAATATTATGTTACATAATATGCTACAAACATAGATAAAATATTAGTAGGTCTGAATCAACTTTATTATTTTTGTTATCATTTGACTGTAAAATTAGGAGCGATTTTCATTTGAATAAATTACCTATGTGAATAAAAAACGAACATTTACAAAATGTAAGTAATTAAAATTAAATTTTACAATATTTTTTTTCTATTAAATAATAATACAATTTAAGTATTGGGCTCATTAGTGCATCACTAGTCTGTAATCTCAGATTGGAACGAAAGGCACCAACTTGGTAATTGAAAAATCTTTCCGGTCCTCCCCCCCCTTCCCCACATACGCCCCCCATAAGGCTCATCCCCACTATTTATTTACACATTGAAATTAAATTTCGATATAATTACACGTAGTTTAACTAACTACGTGGCTACGGGGAGAAATTATTGCGTGCGTTGGTAGAGATTAGAGAATTACCTCAGTGTAGTCTTTAATATTGATTTATTCGACAAGTTAGTTTTTTGTAGTTGAATATGTGAATGGTATGATACATTTTTATTTAAGTGACAGTTTTAATATACCAGATTATGGCTAAATTGACATTTATGCAGCATTCTTAGCGATTTTTCTCGGCTGATGTAATTTATGAATCATATATGAGTAGATTCATATTCGTCATGTAAGTTTATGAGCTTCTTTAAGGTATTAAATTATTCTGAATAAATGAATTAAGTTTTTTTTTAATTATGTGTCTGCAATTCAAATTAGACGTCAAGAGATGTCTCATTCTAAATATTATTAAATATAAGTATGGGTCCGTGGAGTGGAGGCGATTGTGACTTCAAAACCTGTTGTAGTGTGTTATTGCGTCTACATACAACCCCCCATCCCTTTCTATTGTGGGGGGCGCCCCCCTGATGGGGGGAGGGTGGCGGCCATTCGTCAGCTCTCTACAGAAATGTTTTCTTTTTTATTTCATAAATAAAGAGTGGAATTTCTGGAGCCGTAATGAGAGCCGCGCGCCCACACTTACACTTGTTAAATGTTTCTTTGTGTCTCTACACCACACGCCGTCCATTGTTATTATTAGAGGTACTGGGAGTGAGACATGGAGAGAGATGTGGCGTGTTCTCATTACTGATATTTACATAATTTTGAATATTACCTTTTAAGTTTAATTCTGTACTTGCTGGTGGACAAATCCGTTTATATTTTTAAAGATTTTACACCATGCTTTCAAATAATATAAAACAGAATCTTATAAAAGATCGCCAGCAACTCCGTAGCACCCAATATTTCTGTTTAAAAGTTACATAAAAAAGTTGTAAATATTGTGACTACTATGACAACTTCAAATAATAATATTCATAACAATCATGAGTTGTTCCAATTGGCCCCAGCGCGCGGTCCACACGACGCGCGACGGGCGACGGGCCGCCCGCCCCGAGCGCGCGCCGCCCTCGCCGGCTTTATAATATCATTCCATACACTTTATAGCTCTATCATGCTCCCACTTTATCATCCAATTAATTTTTATCCTCGATTTCAAATATTCATATATTTGATCGTTATGGTCAGTCTCTACATTCACTGGGAATGGAGAACGACTGTTTGACTGTATGTGTTGTGTGTGACGCTACGACGTAACATACATACAATAGCCTAAATAATGTTTTTATTCTAATTACTGTAAACAATACAGTGGGTGTACCTATTGTCCCAGTGACTGCTGGCCGAGGTGAGAACTCGTTACAATCCTGCCTAATGTAACTACTCCACTTAAAACCATAACATTATTTATGATTGACTTAATTTGTGTTAAACACGGAACACAGGTCAGCACTCCGTATGATCCCTGTCGAATCGCACAATAACTACAAACGACATGTTCACATATTGTAGCCCCATTCCGACACCGATGGAAAATTCAAAGCGCCCTCCCCTCAGCGGGCGCTACTTTATATTATGTTGTAAACAGGATTCCTCCGCGTGTTTAAAGCGAGCGGTGCGGGCGAGCAGAGCCGCGGGGCGCGACCTATCGCAAACATATTCCCCGTTTCAAATTTATTGTAAACGGTCGCGGGGATTTGAATCCTCGCCCCTCGCCGTGTCAATAAACTGAATGGACTTTGGAAATTCGCTACATTCGCTCGATGTTTGCGTTTGCTGCCTCCGCGTTTTTACCAAGAAAAAACCTCCCCGTGTCCTCCCGGCGGCGGTCGGCAGCCCGCCGGCCCCTCGCTCGCTTCCGATTTTATTTATCTAAGGTTTTCCATTCCGCCGTAATTGTGTGAGTTGTGAGCTCGATTGTTGCTAAAGCGAATATTTATTTATTCGGGTGTTCGGTCCTGTGCCGTGGCGCGGGCGGCGCGGGCGGCGCGGGCGCGGCGCGGCGCGCGCGGCCACGTCCACTGGCATTGTGCCGCAAATTGAATTTGTGGGGACTCAAATCAAATGTTGTCGTAAGAAATGACTTGTCGCCGACGAGTGACACTATCAAAAAATTGATCGTCCTCGGTTTATGAGCCGTCGATCGACTTGTAATCGAATTCAGCTACTTACTTATATCTACGAGCGTGTGATACTCGTACTGTTGGTTCCCGAAGCGCTCCCTTAAATAGTATTCGCGTGGAGCGCAAAGTAATTCGGCAATAACATTAGCGGCCGGAGCGGCGCAATCAGCATTAGCCGGAATATATTTGGCGTAAATCTTTCACGGCAGCTTTTATGTATATCGTAAAAAACGGGTGTCCGCCGAGTGCGCTATAAATATGGCTCGTAAAGGGCGGTATCATACGCGCGCCGCCCGCGCCGCCCGTCCGGCCGCCCGGCCGCCCGACGGGCTTTTCCGGCTCAGACTATGAATGTTTTATCATATTTTAAATTAAAAGTAATGCTGTATAATTTCGGTTCCAATAAATTATTCAAATACTTATACATATGCACAACAGTAGAACTACATTCATATCACATCATAATTGTCAAGCCCCTCTCAAACCTTTAACGAATTCCAAAAGCCCACAAACAGGTTTTTGATTTTCAGTAAAATATATTATGTAATTTTATTTAAATAATACATTATATTCAATGCAAGTGTATTGACGTCATGGCGGCAGTAACTCGCTCGCACGCGAAATGGTTCCAAATATTTGTCAACTACTTATAAATGTTGTTGAAATCGATTTATTGAATCTAATATGATTGTTTACTAATATGGTTGTGTTATATGTTTCAGTGCGGGCGGTGGGCGGTGCGGACCAGTACAAAATGACAACAGCAGATGGAGTTTGACACAATACAGCTCTCGATGAAATGGTAATTATTGAACATTTTGTTTATTTTCATCTCAAATAATCTTAGTCTAAATAACAAAGATTGAAGCTAAATATGTAAATGCAAAATGCGATTGTTTGTCCTCCTTGGTCGTCTCGCCTGTACGGAGCTACACATATAATTAATTGATGTTTTTTATACTTAAGTAGAGATTTTATCTCAAAACTACGGTAATCTATAACATCCTGTATTCTAGAAGAGTAAAAGCGTGTATCACAGTCAGTATCGCTGTATAACAAGGCTATAACTAACGACGTCCTCATGTAACGGTCCTCCCGATCGTGTACCAATAAGGAGGATCTCATTTCGTCATGTTTTCCAAAAAATGTAATTCTCATCTAAACATCGAATGTCGGTCTGTGCCATAACGGCTAATAGAGTAATAGAGGTTGAGCGTGTGATGTCATTGTGGCAGTATCGCCTGATTGGGAGACAATCAGTGACGGATGTTATGGGAACCCGCGTTCACGGGATCGCAGCCGACCTCCCGCTCATATACACAACATTTAGCTAACAATATCTTGAGCTGACCTAAACTAGTATTGTTCATCTGTGAGAAAGATAGTTTAGTTGGATGCGGCACATTCATTGCGTTTGTTCGATATACTCGTACTTAGACCAAGATGCAAGGAAAATAATGTTGTTAACGTGACGTTAATATTATCATGAATCATCAGCGAATGAGTGCAGTACAATGTATCGTCAATGAGACTGATGAAATTATTTTATCAGAAGCATCCTATTGAGACTTGATATGATAAATAATTTAATTGATAAAAAAAAAAAATTGTTCAAATTACTTACATCATTGAACAGAACATGTCATATCTGTCCCGTAAATATGAGACATGGTTGAATGTGGCGCGATTGCCGCGACTCTAAGACAAAGTGTGTTATTTCTCGCGGGATTCCTGCACGCCCCCCTCGATACAGTTGCCGGTGGGGGGAGGGGGGGGGGACCAAATCTGGGATGAAGGGGGAGATCAACGGAATGTATAGTAATATTTTTACGAGCGGTTTTTATTGTGAGACACGATAAATTTGTCATTGGACGGTCCGCGGGCCGCGTGTCATCGCGCCCTCCATCTTGGATTATTTGTTTATATCTGTACACTTGTAGGTACTGTTGCCGAATACAATGACAATGTATTGTTATTGGTGAGTTGTTGACAAACTGTGGTAGCGACCATTAGACCAATTTGGAGAGGAGAGCGTGCTAATAGTGTCGACAATTTGTTGTAAATGTTGGGACGTGTCGGGCCGGTCGCGTCGTGTGAACTGCCGCGTCATGTGCGCGGGCGCGGCTCCTCTCGTTACCTCACTTACCGCACTCCCCACTCGTTAATGTATGGGAATCCCCGCCCTCGCAGACACCCGCGTCTCACGACCAGAGCCGCGCGCACCTCCTAATCACCGCGTGGGAACATTGTTCACTGATTGATTTGTTTCTAACATTATGTCCTGGTTTGAATTAGAGATAACTACTTGCATTTGAATTCTTATTTCGAATATTGTAACAAAATGGTGTATTTTTAGTGAGGTTGGAATAACCGAGAGGCACTTAGTAATTTGAAGGAAGACAATTTATGTTTTTTTTAATGTTTGTTATAAATATGGGAGTAGATAATAACTACTAAAACCTCTTTAATTGTGTGACACTTTACATTTCAGATGCGCAGTAGTCGGCTCCATCCACCACACCACACCTCGTGGGCTGAGAACGCGAGTCATGATGCAGTGCAAATTTAGAAAAAGGTCATCATTACTGTATATTTGCATGGAATGAAATGATTTTATATTGAACAATTTCTTTTTATTTTTACTTTTCATTAGCGTATTTACCTAAAGATTTGGTGGCTTAAAGTTAGGTAGTTACTTACGAGTAGTAGGCAGGCTAACTTCATAAATTACTAAGAAACAACATAAACTTATTAGGCAAGTACCAACCAGTACCTAACTTCAATTGGTTCTATAACGTGTGATATAAACAGACAGGCAGTTTACATTACTGCATTTGCTGCTTAAATCAGAGGTTCCAGATTCGATTTCCGGATATCACCCGTAGAGTAAGTAGATTATTACTATTTTCCAAACAGCTGGAGTTTGAAATTGTCAATGTACATTACTCAAAGTAGGCAAGCATGGTGATAACTCCTATTTAGTACTCCTCGACGTACCGAGGTACGTACGAGGTAGTACGACGACCTACTTATTTATATCATACATCACTGAGATTTAATATCGTCATTGAGAGAGATAAGTCTTGCCTTGTAGTGGGACTTTACAGACCAACTACTTGTGAATATTAAGCACATTTAAATACACATCAATAGTGCGAGTAGGTGTTGATGTAAGTACGAGGACGAGGGCTATCGAACAATGCAACACAATCGAGAACCAATATTTGTATAGTCCACTATCGGGCGATGGCTGCATCCAATGTACATATAGGTAAATACCGACGGCTGAATATCAATTGTTCAATAAGTTAGTTTAACTGTTTGCGATATAATTAACTATAACTGATTAATAAGAAATGATATCATCAGAGAGACGGAACTGAGAGGTCTTTACTAAAGACTTAGTCTTTACTCTAAAGTGGGATCTTATAGTGTAATATTTTACATTAATTAGTGGTTTGGATGTGATGCGCATGTAGAATTGGACAACCACGTTCTAGTATCTCAATCACATCTCAACAACATGTTCGATAGATGCAATAGGTAGCTACAGACGTTAACTTGACAACCTAACAAACATTTGAACATTATTTTTTTGTAGGAAAACTTTATGCATTAGTATTTTATGCTCTGCACTGCCTTCAATTATCTCTAGATACCTAAGTATGTATGCGACTCTATTTATGATTAGAAAACGAATAACGAGAATAAGCAAACGAGAGTAATCTGTTGAATATCCTTACTTATCCACAAGTGGAATATTGGCCTATGTACTTTACTTCATAAAGTTCTCACACATTCCTTACTAAAAACAACAGTCCTAGAAATCATGAGAATACAAGTTTCACGTATCCACAGAGTGTTCGTCGACGGCCAAGCCCGACTGACGTAAACCAATTCGTGGTATTGGTGTACAAGTGATTTATTAATATTTAAATGGTGCGTGTATGATAATGATTGGCACAGTTGGTATGTTTGCTCGGCCGCGGCCGGTGCGACGCGACGCGACGCTTTCCATCTGTTTGCGCGCGATAACTTTCTCGGTAGATACTTATCGGACACTTATCGATTGAACAAATATTACAATCTCGACATCATCATAATATCGTATTGAATTCAACACTCACTAATCATATTATTTTATTTATTATTTGCGAATTTTCAATCGAGTTATGTTTTTCAATGTTCTCTAGGTATAAGGCACCAAATTGCTGTTATTAGAGTAACTCTGTTAGGAATAAAATCAGCGTCCTTGTTTTGATATAAATGGTTGACGAGTTTTCCTCTTATTAAGTTGTAAATCGCCACTGAATATTGATTTGCCCGTCACTAGAACCACTGGTTTGTTTATTACAAATCTATATTGTTAAACTTTTTAGTCGATTTCTTGATAGATGAAAATTCAGAAAGTATGAAAAGTTTAATAAGCAATCAATTGGACTCGTCAATACAAATCATTTGAGCCCCAACTCGAGGGTTCTACTAGTAGTGACTGAGGAGTTCCACTATATACCTCCTGGCACCATCATCATATCATCTACAATTTGCCAAATTATAGTTTTGTCATCTAGATGATCAAGATATTCAATTGATTTCGTCACAAATTAAAGTAATAAAAGCGTATTTATTATTTTGATATTCCAAAGATACAAAACAATATTTTATTTCATGGATTGCTTCAATTATCTGCAGGAAGGATTAATCGTAATCGACATCTGTTTTATACTCACGTACCTCTCCTACTACAGATACCATTTGAAATATATAAATGTTTATTTTTATTTGGGTAAATTAGAAATCTGGTACATAGTTATTAGAGAGTGTTAATGTGATATAAATGAGTTATCTAATCGCGATGTGAAGGCGTGCTGTCGGTGTCCTGATAGAGGATGGGCCGGGACACCTCACGCGGTGCAGTCCGCCGCGCGCCGAATCGCGCTCCGTACATATGTACAGTACGAGTACATAGTGCCCCGAGCTGGACTATATGTGATAGTGCTACACTCGCTGGGAACTACTACTACTACGAGTAGACATGGATCTCAGCCAGGTCAGTCAATTTTGATAAGTAGTTGGGATAGGTCCCGGAATAGGGCCTTCATTGATTTCGATAAACACTCTTCATAAAAATATACTCCTCTGATAATGTGAAAGGAAACAGATTGGAAAGAAAGTATGAATATTAATTTTTGAAGGAAGTTTGCTGAGTTTTGTGTCGTGAATTTTCTATAAAAAAGTGCTTTTGATTTTTAATTAAAGTACTTATAGCGTATAAAGAAACTAACATTACCTATAGTGCTTAAAGTCCTTCATACATGTCTTAGAATCGTTAATTAAATGCTACATTTGCATCGAAATTAAATTGAATACTTAGATATTGGCAATTACATGAAACATACGCATAAAACATAACTTACTAAACATAATACTACGCCGGTGACTACGTAATACAATACAATATAAACATTTCAAAATAGATAAAAACTATTAAAATGTAGTCCTAAAGGATTAATTTATATTTTAACACTGATCTACAATTATAATATACTAGATGTGCCTCGCTATTTAACCGAAACAACGTCAACGTCTCGCTCCTTTTGCATTGGTCTCTTTCGATAAATGAGCTATCCAACACTAAAAGAACCTTCCAATTCGGACCAGTAGTTCCGGCTACAAGCGCGTCAATTAAACAAAACAAACATCAGTTTAATCTCATTAGTATAGATAGTGCGTGTATAATCTGATTTTGAATAATTTGTAAAATCCAAATTGTCAGTCGACGTCACAAGTATTTTTAATTTGTTATCAACCTGTAGTAATCTTGCTACATTTCGATGGTTTTTGTTTGGATAATTAGCGTGCTTATAGGATAATATGTTAATAACATAGTAACACTGAATATTATCTGACTTTAAACAAGTTTCAAGAATAATATTGGGCAAGCCGGTTTTCATTTTATACATTTTGAGTAACTTCCTCCTTTTGTAGACTTGTGAAAGTTTTGATTGATTTCAATTGATATTGATAAATATTAAACGTAAAAGTATCATTAGATAGTTGTCCTGTTGGAAGACACACAAATAGTTTAAGCGGTTAACATTGCGGCTCATTGCGGCTGTCAAAAACAGTGTAAATACTGGACAGCTGGTTATGCGCGTTTACAATAATAATTGGAATGAAAGTAAATGCCACCATACGTAATATCTTTTGTCACAAAAATGATAATTTCTTCGCAAATGTGTTGAAAAACGTTGTATGGAACACGCGAGTATTGATGATTACTATCCTCGGCTATCTTCAGACCCTCGCCTGCCGGCTCGGGCCTCAATAGCGCCTCGGAAGTAATCACCAACTTACCTCGGTTGTACCATAAATAACTATTACACACGAATTTATTTTTATGAATCGTAGCGGCGTCGGCCATCGTCGCTACAGGGGTCATAACGAAGCAGAATATTTGTAATTACCTCGTTTTTATTTAACAATTTCAGACTGCGGGTCGCATCTATAGTTTATTACATATAATTGGTAGCTGGTATTGAGATATTCGCGAGCTTGAATATTCATTTTAGCTCTAATAAATATACGTAGTTTATCGTAGCAAGACAAAACAACATAGTAATTCCAGTATAAATTATTTGTCTGAGCAAGCAAACTTCAGATTTCTAGAAGTATAAATCAATTCTACATTCTCCTAAATTTATTGTGAAGATTTCTGATAAATTCTGCATATATAACTGTAAAATCTAATTAGTCCGTCTGATAGATTTGGAAAAAATATTGGACACGTATTGAAATTTTACTCAACCGTTGCTTTACTCACGTATATAATGTTTTTATCTGTATTAAATTAATATTATTCATTTATATCTATAAAATGTTATTACCTCAGACACATATCTAGTCTTCTCTTTATCTTTTTAAATTAATAATTTGAAGGACAAATATCTAAAGAATCTCTCTCTCTCGAGAGGGGGCTGAGTTAGACCTGAGGTCCAATTTTTTAACTCCTCTAGTTAAGAACTTACGGAATACAACTATACCAGCAGTGCTACGCGGATAGACCCACTGAAGTTACAATATCGTGTTTCGAGATCAAAAGTATTCAGTTTTATTCCTGGTTATAAGGAGTACCAACTGTACCAAACCTTCGGTCCAGTAGTTTATTTTAAAAAAACTATTAAAAATCAAATGTTTCTTGATATATAGATAAACAACCTTATCGATTACCCACTAAGTACTATCCTGCTTCAAAATAAGGATAATCTCACAACAAATGAACTTAAGTTTTATTTAGCCTATATACGAGTATACATGATAACATGAAGTACTTCTACTTTCAGCGATATCATTCATTCGTCTGATCTTTACCTATAACTTGTAGTATTCAGGAACAATGTTAGTCTCTAGTAGAACACTGGAACACTTATAGGTACTTTTAAAGGCCCTAAGTATGACATAATTATCACAAGTATATTAAGTACTAGCCGTGCCCCGCGGTATTACCCGCATAGCTCCCGATTCAGTGGGAATTTCGGGATAAAACCAGTAGTTCACGCGTGACGCCGTGACCAAGGGAAATAGGGATTCATTTTTGTATATAGAGATAAGCATTTATAATGAACGATAATTGAGTTCAATAAAAAAACTAAGTTAGCTAGTTTACAAATTACGGATCAAAATAAAATAATAATTTCGGCAAATAAATTATTCTGTTATCACCATTTTCGTGGATGTTCTCATACAGACAAGGCACGTACTAAAACGTCACTCGACAACCAAATAAGCTTATATCTATTAATTAGTTTAAAGATTAGCATAAACAGATAACACCTCCAATATCGCCAATATGTAAATAGTGCTATGATTTCTGATGTCTTCAATGTAACTATCTATGTGTAGCGTTCGTAAGTCCTATCATATCGTATGACGGCGTTATCGACGGACACCGCATTACCTATGTATTGTATGTAAATAATTACCTGAATATTAATCACAATCACAATCATTTGGAATTACCGGTTTATAGCTTCAATTTATACCTAAATACTAGTTGTATTCCGCGGTGTTACCCGTGGAAATTACATTTTTTAATCTTGTTAGAGAACTTTTACATAAACATTTACTTTTTGTTTCTCTTTCTAAGCTTTGTTTTGCAAAATCCTTTCTTGATAGAGTTCTAGGATATTCATCACCTAAATCCTATGCTATTTATTTATTTCTTATTATTATAATAATGTCAAATATATGATCTAGGTTTATCGGTAAAGGCTCTGTGTGTTGTAACCTCGGCAATGGTTTCTCAAATGTAGATAATAATACTACTCAGGATAGCAGTACACGCAAATACTGATGATTAATGCATACGTATGGGAAAACACAAGTTTTGGTTCTGATTAATAATTATCGAAATCGATAATTCACTCCGTCGATATAGTTACGAAAAGAAATTAGAATTGACAAGTGATAAGTGGCGTGATAAATGAGGATCTATGTAAAGTAACTGATAACGCGTACGAGGAATGCGGCACACGTAATGATATCTATATAGGTATTAGGTATTATAACTGTAGAGAAATACACATATAGGTATTAGTTATAGCAATACAAATAAAGAAGTTCTAGGATATTTAGTCATTTCGTATGTATTTCCCTTCATTGTAGTGTAGGAAACAAGTATGTATGAGATAGGACACGAGTATTGTTGTTTTAGGAATCGGTAGGTTACGTTTACGCCTAATTATCAATTGAACTGTTAGACCGCATGTCCATTTTAAGAAATTAGTCTTGTATGATTCAGATAGGATAACATTTTCATGTAAATGACAAGAATTTTGTCGAGTCTATGCAAGAAAAAATTCTTGTCTGTTTCAGACAAGAAAAATCTAGGATTTAAGTACTGACATGAAAATTTTATCTTATCTAAATCAGACAAGACAAATTTCTTACCGTGAACGCGCGGTCTAAGGCGCTTTTTCGCTATTATTTTTTTTATACTTACCTAGTTTCTCTAAAGATTATTTCTAGCAAGATGGTCCTTGCTCATGACCCAATGAACTGTTTTGGATTACTATTCCTTTGAGCCGTATGTCATACGCAATCACTCTCTTTATATTTAAAAAAGTTTTCCATTTACATTCAAAGCTTTGTATAAGTAGGTAAGTACAAATTAAAAAGTCGTTTTATTAAATTTGACCCAATTCAATACTTAGATATTCTTCCATTAGCATACGATTTACAACAGCATAGCTTAAATAAATTGATATAATAACTATAAACTTTACATTACAAATAACAACATAAAAACAGTTCGTAGACAATAACGAGCCACTTCAATGACATAATAGTGGAAGAAAAACTTCATTCATACAGACGATATAATTAATTAGGTATTAGAAGGAGCCGCGTGCGCCCGCGCCGTTAGACCCGGGATGGGACACGGACAGGTGCGCCGGCGCCGACCCACATACGGCCACCTGTTATCACCAGTGTTTACTCGCGATATCACTCACCCACATAAAAACACGTACAGTCTCGTACATTGTACTATACACCGCCCTGGACTATATCGCCTCGCGAATTTCACATAATATTTATTTAAAACGATAAACTTCTTATAAACTTTATCTGTTACCATTAAAATGACTCATCGACATAACTGAGATACACTGACACGATTAGAGTAACTTGTACATTTTATATCTTTATCATAACTATAATAAAGTTTATTGGAGAATTAACAGCTGTGATTTAAAATAAATCTGAACAATTCAAACAACTTACAGTAAACAGCAGAATAAATAAGTTACCTGTGATAAGTTCTATCTTTGTATTCTTCTTATAGTCCTAGGTCTTCCTGTGATCTGTCTAAGGCTGCAAGCTTCAGTTCGGGTCAAAGTTCATCTTGGATGGTAGGGAGAAGCTCGATTTGCTTGTGACGACCAACGTACCTAGACATAATTATGTATAGGGATCTCTACTTGTTAGTAGTGTGCAGTGATGCAGGTGCACTTACGACTGGTGACTGATCAAGATACTGTGATACATACCAAACTTAAGTTATAGATTGTTATATAGTTACTCAGGTCAGTTCTATCTTTAGTCTTATTAATGCCATCGTAGTCCTTAATCAATTTCATCAATGAATTGTAGAGTTGTAGCGACCAATGGTGTTGTGACGGTCGGATGTACAGCGCAGTGTTGCTTTTTGATTGATTGATTAGAAACGGACGGTATAATTAATAAATAATTTTAGTAAAATAAGGTGTAATTAGCGTAGCAGTAAATAGTTAACAGCAGTCGGCCATTATCGGTTGCCGACAAAATCATTGAGCGTTGTTTGTTAGAGGTTACTGAAACACGCAATTTCATTGGAACAATAAACTGTTGGTCGGGTTGTTTAATAACGAGTTATTGATATTAAATTAAAATTAATAATGCGTTTATTAGATAGATTGGTTTACCTTGATTTATATATGACGATCTGGGTGGTAGAGCTTTTGTTGTTTATAAAATCGGGTTTTCTAATAACAATTGCTTGAACTCTTGTTGAGATGTCTGAAATAAGTTAAAGATGCCAGTTGAACAGACGCACTGTTCAACTTTCCAAGACTATTGAGGTTTCATTATAAACTAAGTCAGGGTGAGGCCAAACGGGCGTAATTTTGTGAGTTGTGAGTCGCGTAAAAGGAGTCGCGTAATTTACGTTCAACTGAAATTCGGTTAGACTGCCACACGGACGGACGTATTTTCAGTTGTAATCCGAAACATTTGTATGGATCCGTGTATCGTGCAAGCTCCCCACCTCACCCCGACCGAAAATCAGTTGATATCATGCGTGTGAGTTGGCAGACAACTCATTTTGCGTCGCGTGTGAATCAAATAGGACTTTTCTATGAAACTGAATGCAGCAGAATTTCTGCGAACGAAATTCTGCGACTCACGACTCACAAAATTACGCTCGCTTGGCCTCACCCTTAGTACTTAGTGTGTTCTATGGGCAAAATTTGAATTGAGCTGAATAAATGTGTCCACCTAGTTACCCTCTAATTACCTATGAACAGTTACATACAAGTACACGTACCACCCAAGTACTTATTGTAATATATTCCAACGTGGTCACTATCAGACACGAACCAATTAACCAAACAAACATTACAATCTCCGCGCGTCATATCGTCCATCTAAATTGTTCTGACATGAGGTGGCGGCTCGTGGTCCGATCAAATCTTGCATAATTACTGCAGGCAGGTGGGGTCACCCTCATTGTGGGCATAGTGATGGATACCGGGCTCGGACCCGGTACCCCAAACGTGTTCCACAATAATTAGCGGCCGCGTTATCTTTCCTGTTCAAATTATCGAGATACGAATCTGTTTTGAATATTTTTGCGAACTCAATTTGTAAATGTTATCGCGGGGCTGGTTCCAAGTGTAATTGGATCTGAATAATTTTGATTTTTAAAAGAGATTGTCTCGTAACTGATCGCGGAAATGTTGGACGACTGTTAGTGTTTATTTTTTAGAAGTGACTCCTTAATGATCACAATCTAGATGCATTCATGCCTATTGTTTTTGAAGACTTTATCTTGATTGATGCTTTTGTTACGAAATGAATAAAATATTGGCAAGTGTCTACGGACACGCTTGCCAATATTTTATACATTTCTATATTTGTTCATTATATTTGATACCCTAAATACAGGTGTGATAAATAAATTATAGGCCTAGTTAGGATCTACTGTATGTATCGTGCTGTAAGAGGTTTTTATACAATTTAAGGTCTTTAGTTTGGAACCTTTGTGCGTCTATGGAAGCCTAGTGTCTCAGGTTTCAGAAGATTGGTAGAGCGACTATTTGATATATTGAACATTCACACATATTGTTCTTAGTCCCATATTGCAGTGGTGAGTATTTAATAAATGTATATAAGTTATCTACAATACGACGTCGTAGGTACGTTATGTTAATCCGATACAACACTAAACAGATATCCAATTTCACAGAGCGCACGTTTAAGGAAGTTGTCCGAGTGTCTGTCGCTGTCAGCGCGCCCGATCAGTAGCAATAAGTCAGGGCGCCGTACATGGAGCGGTCACAACGACAATAATATCATAACCTGACAAGAACGGGTCGGAGTGGAGAAAGCGGATGGTTGTCATAATGTACCGGTTGTGTTGTGATATTATGTAAATGAGCGAGTGACAGGCTCTAGGCTAGACGCGTGGGCGGTGGGCGAGGCGGGGCGTCGGGCGGCGCGCGCGCACGCTCGCCTCCCATTGGCCGCCGCCGCTCCACACTGATTCAATGGTAATCGCGATGGTTGTCTTCCAACATCCATTGTTACTCGATAATTGAGCACTAACTAGTGAGCTTTAATTAGCGAATGTTTACTTTTTATGCGCAAGAGTCGGGACGCTGCATATTTACATTACAATGTCGTCGCACGAAGGACGGAGCGCGGAGGACGGAGGACGCGGACGGGAAGCGAATCATTACCAACACACAATCATTAACTATAATCTTGTATCCAGAGCTTTGGAGACATTTTGCAGGGAACTAATAATACAACCAATTAAACAAAGATACCGCCCAATAGCTTGTTTCTATTTATAGATCTCATCTATTTTTGGACTTAAAGTACTTATACTTATATCCTGCAAGTTATTTGCTCTACTTACAAAAGAATCATGGTTGCTACTTATACCAGGTGGAACTATGCCATTCTAAGAAAAGTCCTTCTCATTCCTTTCCCTCTATACATAAGTTATGGGATTCTTTGATGACATTTCTTTGATACCTATCAATACCTAGTTCTAAAACATAAGAAATATTCGGTTCAACTTTTAAAATAGACTGAAATCATTATACTGTATAAGTAGATACAATTTGATTTGTGTAAAGTGTTGTCTCACTGACAACACTATACACTTGCACCATTTGCACCTGAGCTACAGGAAAATCAAAGAAAAAATCTAAAACCTTGGGAAGGAAATCATATTTTTTTCTTGATTTTATGATTGTCCTTTTAAATAAGTACTTACCATTTACAATGTGTAGAATTATTACTCTACTTTGTGTCGAGGACAGCCTCACAAGTTGTCGATTAAAATGCCGAAGTGCATTTAATTTCAATTACATTTGATGTGATAGCATCGCCGGCGAGTGCAGCGGCGATCGGTTATATTAATTAATTGGTAAATTATCCAGTTTACAATTGATATGAATGTGCGACACTCGACTACCGGGAACTGGGACTCGTACACACGGAGACACTACTCTTGGTGGACTATGGATGTTCACATAATGTCTATAGGTAGGTACTTTAGTAGGTAGTTGTTTACTTAATGTTATTGGTGTTGATCTCCCGGATTATGGCGGATATATCTAAAGATTTCTGACTATAATGACCCAATAGACACACATTTGTGCTTAGCTCTATTTACCTTTAGGGCAGCGTAATCATCTGTAATTTGTCTTGAATCTGACATAAACTAAAACTACTGATATGAAGAGAATATTTCGTATGAAATTCTACTTTGTATTATTGTTTGCTACATAATTCAACAAATCCTTTCGCAAATAATCTATTTAATCAATCTTTAAAACACCTCTCATGGAAAGGCATATCCTTTAAATCCAAAGTTTAAAACATTCTTTAAGGGTTTAGTATCCTGGTGCACACGCGTCCACCCCGTAATGAATAGCCGGTCGTCACCAGGCCGAGTCGCCGGCGACGGGACATTATGGCTTTTTAATTCCATTAACAGTGGCCGATTAGCATGGCGCACCACCCCTATAACCCACATTAGCGATACCAATCTGTTTGCCTCTTAATTGACCGTTATTTATCGACTATCACTAAATGCATCAATTTATTGATACAGGGCCAAAGTTTAATTGTAAATAGTGGGTCTCGATGAGAAAGAGTTGGAGAGAGCGAGGCGTCTGTTGTCCAATCGATGAGAGTCACATCACAAAGAAACTAATATGTTCTGTATCAATGAAGTAATGAAAAACAAAAACCTTCGTCATCAAGAAGCACCGTTGGTTGTAATGTGCAGATATTGTGGACGTAATGTCCATTGAGTGTGTGTCGGTGGTCGTCACAACCAATTATACAATAAACAACGCCGCGAGACTCATCCCGATGTCTGAACGCCGAAAATGGTAAATTTTCCGCAAATTCCTCTTAAACATCGGTTAATTAATTCAAATTCGTGAATGCGTTGGCTCTGTTTTTGTGTGGGCGACATTGTGCGGTTTTTGTGGGGTTCGATTCCCGGAGACCACCGCCGCGGGCACCTGCACTACACCTCGCAATGAATGGTCACTCCATCTCGTTTGAATTTGGAAGTTTCAACATTGATCTTAATTTTAATAATTGTCTACATTTAAATTCATCGCGATATTTATAATCGATAGGGAGTTGTTTAAATCAAGGTAAGAGCGACGAATATGAATATAATATTGGTGCTATGAGTAAACCTTTAGTGGACTTCCGCGTTCAGTAATAATAGCATTAGTACATACCTAACTACTTATGATTATGAGTAATAAGTACTTACTTACCTACTCATTGTCCATAATATTTTAATGTTTTGGATTTTGGTGTAAGTTTTGTTATTTATTACGGCAACTTAATAATATTATCAAGACTTTTCATGTCTCTTCGGTCTAGTGGCATGTAAGTAAAGTTACATTCTGTCTACCAAGCCTGAGTTCCCGGGTACAATTCCTAGGTCGAGCGATGCATGTTTGCTATCTTTCAAACGTCGCTCTTTGCGATCACCGATTCGCATTAGGCAAGTTTATGTAGATAGATACTAATATCATACAAGCTGACTGATTGGGAGAAACACTTATATCGCTTAGGAGTTTTTCTAATTAGGTTTCTTTGCTTAGTAACAGTTTGACAACAAAATTGTATTAAAATCCACATAAAAATGGTATGTTCCCCTTTTTTGTGTAGTAAATGGTTTGTGTCGTTCGTCCTAATGCATAAATACTTCCATTGAGGCGTTTTGTGACCAAAAAGTTTCATTGACAGTCTGTGGTACCTGTTTGTTTGGTTCATGAGGCGATTTCTTGTGAGCTGCGCGCGCGCCGATACGTGCCTAACAAATCGCTCTTAACATAAATTTCGATCGGTGGATTGATAGTCAGAATTATAAAAGCAGGTCCAATATTATAGTCTACATAAGTTTGTTTGAATAAAAGCCCCAATTTACAGTAGGTAATTAAATTATTTATTAACTAGCGGCGCCCCACGGTTTCACCCACGTTGTTCCCGTTCCCGTAAGAATATGGGGATAAAAATATGCTAAAATCTTTTCACTGAATCACTCTATACTAAAACAAACCGCATCAAAATCCGTTGCGTAGTTTTAAAGATCTAACTAAGCATACATATGTCCCTACATAGGGACAGAGAAAGCGACTTTGTTTTATACTATGTGGTGATAGTCACAAAGATGATTAGAACAGTTTACTGTTTTATTACACAGAACATGTCAAAAAATATTAAATAGATGATTGTCGTATAATACCGATGTTGTTAGAGGGTGAAATGCGCGTGCGACGATGTTGGTTGCATATTTGGCCACCCGCAATCACGAAGGACACAGTGTAAGCAGTATAAGTATTTATTTTCGTTACACGGGACTATTAAGAAGTCCCGGTCTTTTAGAAAGCAATGGAAAGAAGGAAGGTATGGGGCCAAAGTCAACACACGGAAGCCCTTTGACATATTTAATCTTTTGTAAAGAATGCACAATCCGGCGACTATCCCTGTATAACACTATAAAATGTACCTATCCAAGGACAGTCCCCGGTTCTGCTGGGACTATCCAATGTATGGAAAACTACGACTGGGTTATGGGAATGGGATGTTCAATGGGCTGGATATAGGGGAACTATGGGGACTATGGCACCCGCCGATACTGCGTTATAGACATATACGAAGTGGCGGATGGAGACTTGCCAGCTCTATAACTGGACCCCCCAAACAAGTCACTCGAGTCGCAACAAGGGGGCAAACAGAAACGAGCGGCTTTGAGAGTGTAGCAGACGCCCTGGGTTTTAAACCGCGATCCACTGAGCCCGAGGGTCCAGCTTCATGCAAAGCCAACTCACCACGTATAAGTGTTACTATAGTTATTATATAAGCAGTCGCAATATTCTAGTTTTGTGACTAATAATAAACAGACTGTAGAGTAATAATAAACAGACTAGACGTGCCTCGCGGTTTAAATGCGTTATGGGCCACCCAACAACACCAAACATTTTGCCAATTCAGACAGACTGAATGCCTTCAACCAAACAAACTCTTCAGCTTCATAGGTAATATTAAAACAGATGGGTTTGTTTTGACTTTTGAGTTTCGATTCAATATCAGTAAAACATATCGACTCGTAAAGAAATTAATCGAAGTACTAGAGTTAGAGTGATAGTTATCTAAAGTAAAAATAAAATTAAAATATCTGCTTAATTAAGTAATCAATTTCAATGATAGCGCATACGTAAAGATAATAAATCTATTTTTATATTTCACTTGTCTTTTTGATATTGATTAAACCTGTACTTACTGGATTTTATCAATAACATACGCAGAACTGTCTTTGAATTTGCAAATCACTTCTTTTGGGGTACTAAGATTCAAACCTAATAGAAATACTTACACATTACAGCAGATCATCACCATTATTGGACGAATATGTAAAACGACAGAGCTTAGGAGACGTACAACCAGTACAGATCCATCAATCATTTATTCCCTCAGTGTAATTCACCATGACCTTACCCGTAGTGTCCCGTCCCGGGGTGGTCCCGGTGAGCCGGTGGTCGGTACCAAGAACTGCACGGGCGCACATAGCTCGCGGATTCCTCGCGCCCCATTCACCGGCCGCTGTCGCCGCACTCACAATGCGGGACGTTTTTACCGCACAGCGCCCAGGCGCCACACACTGCACCCATCTGTCAGGCTACATGTGCTTGACGCGGAAATACACGCAACCTGCCACAAAAGACGATCGACAAATCACTATGAATAATGCAGAGTGATCGTTTGAAAGTCTCAAATTAAAATTCTCCCTTTTTCTCCGAAAGTCCTAAAGTATTCCAAATCCCCTAATTAGCAGTTGATTAAAACATCAGCGAATAATAAAGTCCTCTTTTGGTTATAAATGAATTTCAACGTTTGTAAAATATCCATTTTTTGTGGGTGGCATTTCGGAAATATAACGTAGTACCACGTTTCTAACATTAATACAATGTCTGGAGACACTTAGCGACAGTGCAGATTCGGTCGTCATTACAATATTATTAACTAATCAATCAGTAATAAACGGTGGTATGACGCAAGTGAGTGCGGGCGTCACTCAACTGGCGCAATAACAAACAGTGGCGCTAATCAGGCCATCATATTCATAAACGTCAGATAATTACAGTGCGCATGCTCGTGAGCAGGTGCGCGCGCGTCACTCGCCGTAATCGAATCAATCGCCCGGTGCCATTAACATCGAAAACGGCTCAGCTTTCCCCGCGAACCACTATTTGTTAGTCAACATTATAAATTCAAATGTCGGATCGCACGCACGAACCGCACCATTGATCAAATTATGTATTCGTCTTTGTTTGTAATCGGTGTTTAATTATATTTGCATTAAACTGGATTAACTGTTGTTTCCATCGTTAATCGTGTTCTACAAGCGGTTGCTAATATGTTATTATCATACCTAACTATTGTATTAACAAACACAACCTACATACACACACAGGTACCCACAGTGCCTCTGCTCCATCGCATTACCGGCTGCGAGCGAGTCCTCTCATCTGCCGGAGTCGCTCCGATGTATAATTGCATGTTATTTATAGTTTGGTGCAATTTGGCGCAGCGTGCGCCCGCGCCCGCGACTGTGCTTTATGGTTATTAAACTAAAACCAATCAGTTGCGCCCGCGCATCTAGTGATGCGATCGCTTTATCTTCATCCACGTAATACAGGTATTAAATGTGCAACTCAGTAATAATGTTTTACTGGAGCACGATGTTCAATATTTCTACACCAAAACTTTGTATTAAATTCTTATACTACGAGTATACATAAAGATTAAATTGTTATTTAAATTCTTAGGAATATTTTAGTGTACAGACTACCAAATATCCTCCAATACCAAGTATTGTGATTCACGGCATTCAGTGAGCGGCGCGCCCGCGCTGGTCCCTCGGACGAGTCTCAGCGTGAGACCAACCAATATGGGCAGTTCAATATCAGTTGGGAAGCTCGCCGCGCGCCGGGACTTGTTTATACAAATAACTAATTGATCCAATTGTACAATGATCATCATTTTATAGGATATATTAATATACCGGTGTGTGATACAGTGGGTATAAAAATGTTTAGTATAATGAGTTCATATGAAGACCCCAAGTCAAGTTAATCTGACTTAATGTCCGAGAGTTTTATGCATACTATTTAATTCATCAGTTCCCATCACTATATCAAAACGTATAGATGCGAGCTGTGCGCGGGCGCATCGCAAGCGATCGTCCATTTTAATAGTGAGTCGCGACCTGCGCCGCCCGATGATTACATAATGACCGAGTGCACGGAAAACGGCTCAGCTTACATAACCATCATTACAATCGGTGATGGACAACGCACTGCACTCGCCTCCGATACTTACCATTACTGGGAAGGGCCCGCTCTACTGCTACCACGGAAATAGACCACTTCTGCTGATTTAATAATGAAATACGTACTTAAATATGATATGTATACTTAATGACCCTTAACCCTACGGGGATAAGGAATGTGTCTCTTTGAATAACACTGTTGGTGAACATATTTTCAAGGTAAGGGATTGTGTCGAACACGTCCATATCTCGCAGCAAGCTGAGCGCGCCGAGCGCCGGTATTAGCATATAATTTGGGAGACAGCCAGGACCCGGGACCCTCACAACGGGTTATTATCAGTAAGGGCGAACTGACACAGAGCTTACCAGACAGTAAGCCAACTCACGCTATGCTGTTAGTTTCTGTAAATAAAGGTAGACAAGACAGATAGTGGTATCTCTACAGTTCAGGCCGCTCATGATATAAAAGTCCTGGTTCTCTGTGACTGCGTCAGGACTATTGGTCTACAGTTCCTATCGGATCATCAAAAACTCTAAACTTAATGTTTAAGTTAAGTTACCACATTCTCGTGTTTTCATTTACTGTGCTATACAAAACAACCCAAAACCGGTACTAGACCTACTACATCCCCAGTGCTATGGCTGTGGTGGACCAGTGTACGCAAATCACAGTTCCCCCTCCTTCGGGCCGCGCGGATAAAAATAATTGCGCCCTCTCGCCGCCGCGCCGCGGCCGTCACATTATCTCAAACTACACACAATTATTACAAACCGCCGCCTCCTACCACGAGACAACGAACCTCGCTCATTTGAATTATCGTTTTAGTCTCGCTCGGGCCATCCGCCACTCGCCTCACCTAATGGGTTACATTGCAATTGTTAGAATCAATACAAAGTATAAAACAATCAAATGTATACTAAATCAACACTCTTTGTAAAGGTGCCGATATGTTGAGTACAATCGATCGTCACTTAAATTGGTCCTCAACACCATCAACAATATGATCAATCCTCCAATAATGTTGTCATGTCACCATAGCGTCACCAACAGTTGCCGGGTTAGAGCAACGCCGCAATGATGTGCTCAAAGGGTACAAAATACAAATTGAGGAAAATTCTGAGTGTAGGTAGATATAAGTAAGTATGTTTTAATGATACTATTTTTAAAATAATTTTAATCGTGATGGCCTTTGTCCAGTATCGCGGAGTGCAGGGCGAGTGTCCGTGGTAGGAGGGACTTTATTCGTGCTCATTACAATATTAATCAATGTTTTCACATCGGGAGCGAGATAAATATGCTGCGCGGACGCACGATCCATAGGGCTTGCACATATCACCAGCGACCGGTGTTACAGAAACACAGTCTTATACATATTGAAATCTCAAAGATTATTACCTATATGCATATTATTGTAATCAATCGTTGTAAATTGATCTGAAATATTTATGCTATTTACTTAAGGAAATAAGGATAAATATAATGAAATTTATTCATAAATATGAAGAAAATGCTTTACTGGGTTTTTACTATTTATAGTAGGTAAGAATTTACTATATCAGAGAGATATCTTTGCTTTCTCTATTTTGAATCAATAAAAATCTGTCACTATTTTTCTTTCTTTACGAACTAAAGATATCCGTATGTATGTGTGTTGTGCCACCCCTGGTACGTGGGATATTGTTTTAGTATAAGTTGTGGGGCTTAATAAGTGAGGGCCGACCATAATGCATCTCCTTGGAATGATAGAGCCGCGACAGAACCACCACACCGGCACCGGGCGCGGGCCTTCGCATGCAAATTACACCCGATTCAATAGCAGGGCACCAGGTGCTATTATAAGTTTTTGATTTGTTTTGTTTACCACAGAGTGTAATCATAATCAGTCAAATAGTTTGATTCCTATGCCATGAGAATTTTGGGATGAAGTCAGTATGCCCATCTAAAATTTAATTCAATCTTCTATTTCTATTTCTACTGTCCGTAATTTAATACCGTAACGTCATTTTCAGTTTTCCGGTTTGAGTATTACGACATTTCCAGTTTTCTAGTTTTCCAGGTTTCCAGTATTTCAAATTTACAATTTAAAAATTTTTCAATTTTCCCAGTTTCAAATTAAAAAAAAAAAATTTGGCATTGTTAAATTATTAAAAAAAAATTCAAAGTTTTAAATTTTTATACCTCGGCATGCCTGGTAGGGTCTGTTAGACCCACCCGAGCAGTAAAACCGACAAATAACGTCGTAATATCTGACCACGAGTGTGACAAATGTGATATGGCCACAAGTGTGACAAATGTGATCTGACCACGAGTGTGACCAATGTGATCTGGCCACAAGTGTGACAAATGTGATCTGGCCACAAGTGTGGCACATGTGATCTGACCACGAGTGTGACGAGTGTGACAATTGTGATCTGGCCACAAGTGTGACAAATGTGATCCGACCACGAGTGTGAAAAGTGTGAAAAATACGATCTGACCACGAGTGTGACAAATATGATCTGGCCACAAGTGTGACAAATGTGATCTGGACACAAGTGTGACAAATGTGATCGGGCCACAAGTGTGACACATGTGATCTGGTCACAAGTGTGACAAATGTTATCTGGCCACAAGTGTGACACATGTGATCTGGTCACAAGTGTGACAAATGTTATCTGGCCACAAGTGGGACAAATTTGATCCGGCCACAAGTGTGACAATGTGATCGGACCACGAGTGTGACCAATGTGATCTGGCCACAAGTGTGACAAATGTGATCTGGCCACAAGTGTGACAAATGTGATCTGACCACGAGTGTGACAAATGTGATCTGACCACGAGTGTGACCAATGTGATCTGGCCACAAGTGTGACAAATATGATCTGGCCACAAGTGTGACAAATGTGATCTGGCCACGAGTGTGACAAATATGATCTGGCCACAAGTGTGACAAATGTGATCTGGCCACAAGTGTGACACATGTGATCTGACCACAAGTGTGACACATGTGATCTGACCACGAGTGTGACCAATGTGATCTGACCACGAGTGTGACAAATGTGATCTGACCACGAGTGTGACCAATGTGATCTGGCCACAAGTGTGACAAATATGATCTGGCCACAAGTGTGACAAATGTGATCTGGCCACAAGTGTGACAAATGTGATCTATCCACAAGTGTGACAAATGTGATCTGGCCACAAGTGTGACAAATGTGATCTGACCACGAGTGTGACAAATGTGATCTGAACACGAGTGTGACCAATGTGATCTGGCCACAAGTGTGACCAATGTGATCTGGCCACAAGTGTGACAAATATGATCTGGCCACAAGTGTGACAAATGTGATCTGACCACGAGTGTGACAAATATGATCTGGCCACAAGTGTGACAATGATCTGGCCACAAGTGTGACATATGTGATCTGACCACGAGTGTGACGAGTGTGATCTGACCACGAGTGTGACCAATGTGATCTGACCACGAGTGTGACAAATATGATCTGGCCACAAGTGTGACAAATGTGATCTGGCCACAAGTGTGACAAATGTGATCTGGCCACAAGTGTGACAAATGTGATCTGGCCACAAGTGTGACACATGTGATCTGACCACGAGTGTGACGAGTGTGACCAATGTGATCTGGCCACAAGTGTGACATATGTGATCTGGCCACAAGTGTGACAAATGTGATTTGGCCAGAAGAGTGACTAATGTGATCTGGCCACAAGTGTGACATATGTGATCTGGCCACAAGTGTGACAAATATGATCTGGCCACAAGTGTGACAAATGTGATCTGACCACGAGTGTGACCAATGTGATCTGGCCACAAGTGTGACAAATATGATCTGGCCACAAGTGTGACAAATGTGATCTGGCCACAAGTGTGACAAATGTGTTCTGGCCACAAGTGTGACAAATGTCATCTGACCACGAGTGTGACAAATGTCATCTGGCCAGAAGTGTGACAATGATCTGGCCACAAGTGTGACAAATGTGATCTGGCCACAAGTGTGACACATGTGATCTGACCACGAGTGTGACGAGTGTGACCAATGTGATCTGGCCACAAGTGTGACATATGTGATCTGGCCACAAGTGTGACAAATGTGATTTGGCCAGAAGAGTGACAAATGTGATCTGGCCACAAGTGTGACAAATGTGATCTGGCCAGAAGAGTGACACATGTGATCTGACCACAAGTGTGACAAATGTGATCTGACCACGAGTGTGACCAATGTGATCTGGCCACAAGTGTGACAAATGTGATCTGGCCACAAGTGTGACACATGTGATCTGACCACGAGTGTGACGAGTGTGATAAATGTAATCTGGCCACTCGTGTGATAAATGTAATCTGGCCACAAGTGTGACAAATGTGATCTGACCACAAGTGTGACAAATGTGATCTGGCCACAAGAGTGACAAATTTCATCTGGCCACAAGTGTGACAAATGTGATCTGGCCACAAGTGTGACACATGTGATCTGACCACGAGTGTGACCAATGTGATCTGGTCACAAGTGGAACAAATGTCATCTGGCCACAAGTGTGACAAATATGATCTGGCCACAAGTGTGACAAATATGATCTGGCCACAAGTGTGACAAATATGATCTGGCCACAAGTGTGACAAATGTGATCTGGCCACAAGTGTGACAAATATGATCTGGCCACAAGTGTGACAAATGTGATCTGGCCACAAGTGTGACAAATGTGATCTGGCCACAAGTGTGACATATGTGATCTGGCCACAAGTGTGACAAATGTGATCTGGACACAAGTGTGACAAATATGATCTGGCCACAAGTGTGACAAATATGATCTGGCCACAAGTGTGACAAATGTGATCTGGCCACAAGTGTGACAAATATGATCTGGCCACAAGTGTGACAAATGTGATCTGGCCACAAGTGTGACAAATATGATCTGGCCACAAGTGTGACAAATATGATCTGGCCACAAGTGTGACAAATGTGATCTGGCCACAAGTGTGACAAATATGATCTGGCCACAAGTGTGACAAATATGATCTGGCCACAAGTGTGACAAATATGATCTGGCCACAAGTGTGACAAATGTGATCTGGCCACAAGTGTGACAAATATGATCTGGCCACAAGTGTGACAAATGTGATCTGGCCACAAGTGTGACAAATGTGATCTGGACACAAGTGTGACAAATATGATCTGACCAGAAGAGTGAAACATGTGATCTGACCACGAGTGTGACGAGTGTGACAATTGTGATCTGACCACGAGTGTGACAAATGTGATCTACCCACAAATCTGACGAATGTGAGCTGACCACGAATATGACAAATGTTTTATCACCAGGTATACCGTGTTACTGTTTGCCACCAGGCTTGCCGAGGGTAAAATTTTTAAATTTATCAATTTTCTATTTTTTCTAATTATCCGGTTTTCTTATTTACCATCATCATCTTCCTGCCCTTGTCCCACTTAAGTGGGGTCGGCACAATATGTATTCCTCTTCCACTCGCTTCTATCACTCGTCATACTCTCATTCACTCCTTTCATATTCATAGTTTTTTCGGTTTTCTTATTTACCATTTTCCATTTTTCCAGTGTTCCAATTTTCCAACTTTTCAATATCCCAGTTCTCAAATTCCCCAATTTCCACATAAGTATTCAAATTATCTCAAACTTTTCAATTTTCTGATTTCCGGTCATCCCATGTTCCAATGATCAGATTTCCCGATTTTCCAATTCGGAAAAATTTAAATTTGGTAATCTGAATAATTGGAAAATTAGAACTTGGGAAAACCGGAAAATTTTAAGTTTTCCATTTTTTCCGATTACCCGATTTCCCAATTTTCCAGTATCCAAATGTTTCTTTTTCCGATTTTCCAGTTTTTCGCCTTTTCAATTTTCAAGTTATCCAATTTCCCACTTTCCATTTTTGATATTTTTTTCCGTTTACAATTTTTCTATTTCATTTTTCCGACGTTCCAATTATAGAGTTGGCCTGTTTTCCGATTTTTCAATTTCCCATTTTTTCAATTTTCACGATTTTCCCACTTTCCAATTTTCCAAGCTTCCGATTTTACAATATATAATACATTTTTATTTTCCGATTCTCCAATTTCCCAATTTTCATCAGAAACTATAAAATAATGGGCAAAAGACAATAATTGAACGATTAGAAAATTGGTCATTTTTTGCTGTGTCATGACATAAATAAAATAGGTAATTATAAAAAAAAATACTGCATCCATTTATAACATCTAAGCAATCATGTGAGTAGTATTTATATTGAAATATTATTTATAAATAATATCAAGTAGAATCAACTTGGATAGAGATAATAAGATTGGGTTTTTTCTGCTAATCTCTGTAACTGTATACGTTTGAAAATCCATACTGTTAGTAAACTGTATGGGTTTTCATACGGTATTCACCAATGAAAGTAGATAATGTAGGATCTCGCTAGAAACTAATAAATACAAGCTGTGTTGGGTGGTCATTAGAATCACAAAAATACATAGTAATTGGTAGCACAAAGTGAGAGTTATAATGTGCCTACTGTTTGGTGTAAACTGTCCGATATCAGCCAGTTACGGGCTCAGAGACAAACATTCGCATTAACATAGTGTCACGCACTAATCTCAGTGAGTCGTCAGTAGTCAACACAATACGTACGTACGCGGTTTTCCCCATTGATTGATGTATACCACTTATCGTTTAATCTTTATGTATTTTATCTTCGTAATTACTTTATTATTTAAATTATTATTCTAATTACATTAATATATCTAAATCTTATCACAGGTTTAGTTCATCAGGTATTACCCATTAAATAAAATACTGACTGAATGATGTTTGGGTCCCATCACCGCTCTCGGCGAGCGCCGTTCAGCGCCATTTATAATAAATCCTTATAAGTTTGTACAAACGATTTAACGTAATGAGTTTTCTGATTATTTTCCTTGTGGAGTCAGTAATTACTGACGGCAATATTATCAATAATAATAATTAGTACCTGTAGTTCGGGGGCGAGTGATTTGCATGAGGTTAATGTCGTTAAAGTTTACGACGCGCCGGGCGAGCCGCGCGGCCGCTCGGGCCTCATTACGGAAATACTGTACTTTGGAACGATTCATTTCGTCGATCAGTTATTGTGTAGTGTAAAGTGCTGTGCTGTACAAGAGATACAAGAATATTGTTGGTGAAATACCTATTGAACGTGTGGAGAGTGGCTCGTGCGTATAATAGACTCGAGTTTACCGAACAAGTGTAATACAAAGCGTAAGTTAATCGCCATAAATATTAGAGTGGAGCGTAATGGTAAGTAACAGTGACACGTTAGATAAGCGCGTCGTGAGCGGGCGGCGCGCGGCCCCGGCGCGTTCGCCGCGCGGTAAATCATGCGCTGACCCACCGCTCGCGGCGAGGACGCTCCGACAACCGCACACAACACAACACAACAACCTGTTTATCAATTTGGTGGAAGCCCGCGATCACAACACGAAACTGAACGATATTATAATTATGGCACTTATTAAGTATATTTTATTAGAACGCATTTTTATTTGTACGTTAATATTTATAATGGCGGCCGGTATGGCCCCGCTGTGAGCCGCGCGGGATTGCTTCATTAGGATAGTTTGTTCTGTGACCATTTGACAGGACAGGAGGAGCGACCACTGCACTTATTGATCTATGTGCGATGTGATATGATTTACATTGGAGGATTCACGTGAAAGCTGCGAGAGCGATGGGCCGATATAAAATAAGATCAAACAAAGGTAATGCAGCTCACGTTCCAGGAAGGCGCGCCGCGCGGAACATCGACATTATTAAATTAACTTAAACGCGGTTAATCTTATCGTGATCGATATAAAAATTACAACGAGTAACCGAGTGGAGCGCGCTAGCCGCTAGGTGCATATTTCGCTATGTTGTTGTTTTGTTTGCGTGTTGTTGTTGGCGCGGCGCGGGCGGCGGTGTGGGGCCGGCCTGCGCGCGCGCCTCAATAAATAAATTTAACTCGATTATCAGCGCAGTGGCCGGGCCGCATGCGCACTGTAACTCAAAGGCTGTCTATGAGCTTTTACAAAATAAAATTTGAAAATACATTTTATGATGGCCCGTCCGCGTCAGGGTAAGTCCAACTTACTATGTAAGTTACTGGAATTGTGATTCGAGGCCGCAAGTAATAAACAAAGCTTAGCTGTCAAAATACTCTGTATTAAAACTGAAATTAAGATCATTATTAATTATACGAGTACAATTTTCCAAGTAGTTATTCTCTAGGAAGACGTACCTATACCCCAACGCATTAGGCGGTACTTGTATATTCGTAGCGGGCGCAATTACATCGGCGCGAGCGCATTGCGATTGCCCGAACGCCGCGTGAGAACACATCATTGCCTAATAAGAGTGTTCGATCGCGCACAAACCAAATGGAACTCTATTTCATCGGCGATAAGATCGTCGAATATAATAAGTGGAACGTGAATTTGATCAAAACATTATTTATAGAATTTCTCGATGCATCTCCTGACTTATGGCGGTCGAGGAACACGCTACTTTATTTTGTTAATAAAAAGTTCTCTCCCAGTTTGTAGTACACGTCGTATCATTTGGTCAGAATATTATTTACTCTGGAGATGTCCCTCTGAGATTTTGTGCTGATATGTGCACGATGGGGTTCTTATTTTCATTGCGTAGGTTTTACTTCATAATCATTGTTTCAGTTCCATGCTCTACGATAAGCAAGGCACTCTTGTGTATATACTTTATGTAACGTGCCTATGATTGATTGATTCAGAATTCTTTCAGAAATGTTTGATTGAAAGTGAGCAGCCGAAGTATGTACAATCACCACCGTATGTTATCATTAACACCCGTGTTTTTGCATGCGCTCCCGTCCGGCCCCAATCACGCGGCGACGCGGCGACGTCCGACACAAACAGGCGACCGCGACATTCGGTCACGTCTAAATAACAGTTTATTTAAATTGTCAATTCAGACTATTTATATAGTTCCGAGGAGGAGGGCGCAAAAAGTGCCGCATTACCGCTTAGAGTGTTTATAGGTATCATCGGGACGCAAATGACTTCAATTATCGCAATTAATGCAACCTCGATGGCCGGAAAAAACTTTGAAAGGAGCCGACATGAGTAATGCGTGCGAGTGCTCTAGCCGGGCAGGGGGCGCCCTCTGCAGCCGCGCCGCCGCGCCGGCCGCGCCGCTACGCCCGCGCCGCGTGCGTGGGCGGACCGCGCTATAACTCATACTCACTTGGACCGAGTGGAAAATTTGATGATCCAGCGAATGAGTCTATCGATGACCTCTGTGCGGATTCGTTTTGTTCCAGCCGTCACCGTCACCGCATGTACCTATCGTAGTCAAAACTCCATTCATCCGCTCATTAAAACAATATTCGCCGAGATTCATGAGGTGCGCCCGCGCCGCGCCGGTAACAGCCACAAAAAGCACGAGCACCGTCCGGGTGGATCCTGTATTTTAACATGTCATCACTTGACGTATCATGTCTGGTCGGCCGCGACGAAAAACCTCGTTATAATAATGATATTTATCTGCGCAATCAGTGGCGCGTCCGGACCGGGTCCGAGGCGGTTCGCAGCCGACTTTCGTCCGGCGATAATTCGCCACTTTTTGTCGAGCACAATTACTCGGCATCAGTATGCATGCAGCACGCCGCGCCCCCCGCGCCCCGCCCGCGCCCCCCTCTCCACCCATACACTCACATAGTGCAACAAACACGGTTACGTAACTCTAGTCACAACAATTTATGATCTATAGCCTAACTAGCTAGTATTGATTAATGCTACAGAGAGATTTTACGTGTTCAAGTTATAGCTACAGATCATCACAAAATTTAGCATGTCCTTCAAGAGTACAGAAAAGGATAGATACTATTGATTCCAAAACTTCCACGGGATTAGTAGAAAGCTGGCAAGCCGCCTAATTTAGCCTATTTTTGGTTTAAAATGAATACTTACGATTGAAAAATCGGAAAATGATGAAAGTGATTTTTAATAAGGATTTTCGACAGGTGAACAGAACATCTCGCAAAGTCAGTCATTTAAATAAATAGAAATAAAAGAAACCAAGCTTTAGAATGTTATGGTTTGTTTGAACAATTATTTACTTATCCTGGTTACGTTATCGTTGAACAAACGATGTTCATGTCTATAAATGATAGATGATCAAAACAAGTAATAAATTGCCATTTAGAAAATATATATTCAAAAATACCAATATCTCTAGTAACTGTGTGTGAGTAGTGTGACTGGAGCGCGTGCGCACTGTGGCGGCGAGTGTAAGTTTTTGCGCGGTGTCCGGCGTGGGAGCCGCGCACAATCAAACCACATTTTGATCACATTTACATTTTATTTTATTATATTTTAATTCTTTCAACCGTTTCGATGGTAAATCTGGTCGGTCGTCGGATGGCTTTAGGGGACTTATGAATACTTAATAATACCTATGTTCTTATAACAAAACGTAGAATGTTTTAAAGCGAGCGTGATAGGCCACATCTAAACTGTGAGGAATTACGGAATCGCAAACGGCACCTGCATTCAGATTTTTTAACTTAATTTTTTTTAAATTAGCTTAGAGGACCAAGAATCGAACCAACTTAGAGCAAACCAGGACGAAATCGATAGTGTACTTAGTTTAACATGAAGCAAACTCTGGGATGTAATGATGTACTGTAAATTAAAGAAAATGTGGAAAAACCTACTCAAAAAAAACTGATGAATATTTTAAAGTTAAGTTAGTTTGCTTTTGCAATTTTCTTTTTTTAATGCTCAACCGTAACCGGCACCTTTTTGTAATGGTCAGCGTTCTGAACATTATAAATCTAGTTTTAATAAAACAGTTTCTTTGATTTGCCATATTTTCCAAAATCAACTCGTTCAATTTCTGGTAACGAGAATTTTCATAATTCCAACGATGCAGTTTTTGCTTCTACTTTTTTTATAAATTTTCATTTCAGATTCACCTTTTAACTGTTTAACGAAATTTTTAATAGATACAATATCCTTTGGAAGTTTTTAGTGACTGTACACGCTGACACTGGATCACTTATAAAGCCAATCCACCTTATTAATATAATGTTATAGAATCAGCGCGCGAGTACATGTAACGAAACAATTTTCCCATAGGAACAAAACGGGCCCAGGAACAATCAACGGGGTTTTTGTATCGGCTTTAACACCACTTAAGTAATTACTGAGACATCTGGGGCTAAGCTCAAACGCGCTAATTCCACAGTCAGCGCGGCGCATGCGCAGCGCACCCGACACAGCTCCCTCATTATACCGAAATGCAAATAACTTATTGTCGTTAGGTGTACGTCAAAAAGTGTCCTCTGGCGGGAGGCGGCGCGGGCGCACGTTGTGAATGTTTGACGGTCTCACAAAAACGTCCCCGGGAGCCGGCGCGGGTTTGCATGTCTGGGGCGCGGCCGCAAAAACAGCAGCATTCAAACGATCTGCCCTTGTTGGTCTCACGGGACACCATTCACACACTAACTCGTTTGATAACATTTGATTGTCCGACCACTGATTTAGGGACGTTGAATTAATACCAAGAGCCAGCCAACTTGGGATTATTTGCGATCGCATCATGCACAAAGACCCTTTAAATTAGAGAGGTCTATTTGTTTTGAGGGACAACGTAGCTCAACTATGTATCCTCCCTCCTCCACCCATCATCACCTGCTCTGCGACATTTGGCCATCCAACCCCCGTTCGAATGACCTCGAGCCGTCGAATGTGACATTACAAAGTCAGTGTCACCTCGCGCGGTGGAATGTGTCGCCGCACCGCATCCCGAGATGTCACCTCGCGTGCCTCGCTAACAAAAATTACTTCATTTTTACAACACTCACCTTCATCCGGCCTTTATACAGATTAGCTTTGAATACTCATACAATGTATTTAAAAGTGTTTGTATAATAAAGTAGCTTATTTCTATTAGTTCCGCAGAGCACTTACCGAATGATTGTGAGAAGTGTACAATCCCTGTGACCCATTTCACAAATTGAAGTGATTTTGAATTCTGAAAAAGTCTATTCTCTCCCAATTTGGTAAGAGACAATAAGTTCAAATGAGTCAGTGTGTACAGTAAAGATTCAGCGTTTGGTTGTAGTCGTGTCGCAGTGCAGTGAATTTACTAGTCGATAATACTAAACAATTTTGAAAACTTTTAAAAGAGTTATGTCTCTAAGTTTTATGTTAACAGATGATTAGTAAACATGATGGTGTATACTGTGTAAACGTTGTGTTAATATCTGTCAATATTCATCGTCCCCGGGCCGTCATCCCCGTAACCCGAGCACACGCTGCTCGTACTATACAGCTAAAAGCTAATGTGAGCGCGTATCATCAATCACGCGAGGTCGCGCCCCCCCTTGCCCCCCCCCCCCCCTCCGTCCCTCCCGCACGCGCTCAACATATTTTGATAAAATACACTTTTTATGAAGACGGATTGTGGGACGCAAACAAATACGATCCCGATTTTTGCGTACCGATATTTGATTGGTGGTAGTTGGTGCGGGACCAGGAGGAACTTACTACATAAAGTAAGAGATTCGGATATTGTCCGATGGTGTGAGTCACACAGGTACTGTTTATGTCCATAGTTTGATCAAACTTTAAACTTCAGCTAAATTCTTACAATTATTACAAAACTTAAAATATCTGCAAAGTTACACGAAGAACACGGTCGGTATCTCGACCCAATTTACTATTACTTAAGGTACTTTGTGTACTGACGCGAAATAATCTGATAAATGACATGTGTGGTGGCGCGGGCGTCTATTCCCCAAATACAATTTAAAGCCCATCAGGGCGGCGGGTCCCGCGCGGCGCTTCCAATCCAAACATTTAACGTACACCACAATTAGAGGTCGGATACAATAATATAATTACCATAATAACCGTGGCGGCGCGCGCCTGATGCCGCCCCGCGGCTCTGCCCGGGACCATAACAATTATCGCCACTCGAATTTGAAACACCTTCATTAATTGAGTACTTAGCTCCGTGGACTAGCCAACGACCGCGCACAATCTGCACCTTAACATCTTCATAACAGAGCACATTTTATAATCTATTACCTGAACAATTTGTACGTTTATTAAAAATACATTAGCGAGAGGTACTGCGGCGGGAGACGAGCTCGTGTGAGGTATTTGTTTACCGCGGGACCTGATGTGGGGTTACACGACCACGGAATGAATAGGTACGATAATTGACTATTGGTGTGGTGTAACTGAGGTGCATTGTGTTGCGCGTGTGACAGGTGAACGCAAGTGGCCGTATCGTCCAAGAGTGCCAACGATTATCGTGTACTAGTAGACGCTCGATAATGTCATTATCAGTAGTCACAGTGGGCCCTGGGCAGGAAGTGTCGCGAGTCACGTGACGCCGGTCACCGACCGCTCCTCATACATGTTCATAGTGCGGCAGAAAAACGCGACGGGACGCGCGCGATAATTGCGTCCTTTCCCAGCGTCCGGCGACGAGCGACGCGGGCGCCTTCAACGCTACTTGGATACATCAGACGTTACTTATGGGACCTGACGAACAATTGTTGTATGGTGATTGATCATGATCACAGATGTCATAGGGACCATGTGATTCGGCTAATTTAACAGTACTTTGTGACAAAGATATAAACGATAATTACTCGGAATACATAACATAATCATTTACTACATCATCTTATTATAGTAACTGACTCCTAACTAAGTTCGAAACTTGTATCTAGGGTATCAGAAACTACGCACACACGCATTCACACACACACCCAGACCGAGACGAACATTTGTGGTTCACACAAATATTCACCCCGTACGGGAATCGAACCCGCATACTGGTTATATGTGTAGTGGGAGGCCTTAGAAAAGATGGATGAATTGTGTGAAAACTGATAAGCTAAAGTGTGATTGTTAGGACGATAGAGAAAGGTGCAACTGAAAATATATTGTGAGACCAAACGAAGTAGAAAATACTGTAATATTCGTATTTCTGGCAGAGTTCGGTTCGGTTCGGACGGTTCCTACTTCTCGAAGATGAAGCCTTGGTTACTGTTTTGAGTGAACGTTTATCATTTATTGAGTATACATGACATGCTGCGGAGTGAGGGAAGGCGCCAGTCATCGGATATCAAAATGCGTTACAATTATCGGAGTAGACACTGACCGTATAATATAAATACTAATAAGTCGTTTAGATGTTTGTCGATGGTAAGTATCGTCGCGCGGTTTTTGCGCGCGTTGTCCGACTACATTCTGGTGCGCGCGGTTATGGACGTTTTTGTTAATGGTGATGTACGCTAGAGGCAGTACCGGGAAGCGCGGCGCCGTCGCCGGGCTCCATTGTACATACACACGGTCTCATCTCGCAGCCCCCTCCTCTCATTGCACTGATTAAAAGCCAGTTTGTCAAGAATCAATCGTAACTGGAAACCATCATGGATGTATATATTAATTTATTGATACTTTTTATCGCATTCAATAGCCAACCAAGTATTTAATAAGTAGTACTTGGGCACCATTGAATGGTACTGGTTCGCTGTCACATGGGTATCTCTCTGACTGCGAACACTGTTCATAATATCATACATAATGCAACTGAATGGGAATAAAAGTTAATAATTTCTAGCAGATCATATCGGATAATGCTGTCCACTCCAACCCTATTACCATCTGCTTGTTTCTCAATTAATTTTTGTAATTTCTCAAGATTCTACAAAAACCCTAAATCCATACCCAAAGGTCTTACTAGTTGAAGCATGATAGGCTCAACTGATCATCATACATATTTACTACTTTCTATGTATGCCTCCATAGGCCGACTCTTCTGAGAGATGTATATATACAGGGTTATTGGTTAAGTCGACCTATTCCCGTCAAGGGCGTGTAGTTTACATCGTTTCCGACTGATTTCACCATGAAACACCCTACCCTAAACCTAACCGTTTAAGAGATATTTCAATTTATTTGTTTTTATAAAAATCACCGGATCTTCGGCTATAAGCTTGGATATTTTCAAATGCGTGTGTTTTATTATTAATATTACTTGATTTTTACGTTTATAATAAGGTGCTTTGTGACCCCAATAACAATTATTGTACCTAAAATGAATAAATAAGTAGTTGTAGACGATTAAAACTTATAAAAAATAATATGCATCAGAAAGTTTATTTTTCGTTCAAGGATATCTAGAAAAAAATATATGGCACATGTTTGGCACTAATGCTTAAAAATATCTACATTTCATCAGCTATCCAACGAGGTATAACAACCTAGGGTTTTATCGAAATTTTGTACAAAACATTTAGTTTTATAGGCTACTGGGGAGGATAAATAAAACAATAGGTCAGCATACAGAGCAAGATACTAAACTTATTAAACTTTTAAGTTCTACACACACCATTTTTGAGTCTAAATTTCTTGTTCGACATGTCCGACCCTGCGTTGCACACATCCTTGCATTCTTTTGCGAAGACCAGTTTTCACTACACCAGTAGTTAATTTTCTTATTTAATTGACCGCATTAATAATTCTGTCTCTCAGTACTTCAATTTGTCCTGAAATGGGCAGGGCAGCCATCATGCTGAAACCACATGTCTTGAATAAGATTGAGTTGCAAATCATTTAATAGGTCATTTAGGTCTTCTCCCAGGAAATTTTCATAGTTTTCCCCATTTTAATTGTCGGGGAGAAAGTAAGGCCCAATCAAATGATTGGAGATAATGCCATCCACACATTCAGGCAAATGGATTGGACGAAGTGGGCCTATACCCTGGCCAGTCGGAAGTCCGGACTTAACCCCCATGGATTTTGATGTGTGGGGGTACATGAAGAGTCTCGTGTATAGTGAGCCCAATCCAATTTCATCAATTGAAGTACTGAGAGACAGAATTATTAATGCGGTCAATTAAATAAGAACAAAATTAACTACTGGTGTAGTGAAAACTGGTCTTCGCAAAAGAATGCAAGGATGTGTGCAACGCAGGGTCGGACATGTCGAACAAGAAATTTAGACTCAAAAATGGTGTGTGTAGAACTTAAAAGTTTAATAAGTTTAGTATCTTGCTCTGTATGCTGACCTATTGTTTTATTTATCCTCCCCAGTAGCCTATAAAACTAAATGTTTTGTACAAAATTTCGATAAAACCCTAGGTTGTTATACCTCGTTGGATAGCTGATGAAATGTAGATATTTTTAAGCATTAGTGCCAAACATGTGCCATATATTTTTTTCTAGATATCCTTGAACGAAAAATAAACTTTCTGATGCATATTATTTTTTATAAGTTTTAATCGTCTACAACTACTTATTTATTCATTTTAGGTACAATAATTGTTATTGGGGTCACAAAGCACCTTATTATAAACGTAAAAATCAAGTAATATTAATAATAAGACACACGCATTTGAAAATATCCAAGCTTATAGCCGAAGATCCGGTGATTTTTATAAAAACAAATAAATTGAAATATCTCTTAAACGGTTAGGTTTAGGGTAGGGTGTTTCATGGTGAAATCAGTCAGAAACGATGTAAACTACACGCCCTTGACGGGAATAGGTCGACTTAACCAATAACCCTGTATATATATATATAGTAGTATGTACTGTTGGTGGGTACCATGTCGGTCACGGTGGAGTATGGGAGCGTCGAGTGGCGCCTGTCCGTACATGGGAGGACTCCTGACGAGTGGACGGCACACATAGCGTAGCCCCCATACCATGCCACTACTATACCTTCACTACTTAGTACACATTGATTTTATAATCGATTATAAGTATAACAACAGGCAATTGTTTTACAGTTTGTCCTGACTAAAGGCCACTTGTGGAAATGCATAATCCTTTATGTAAACGTTCGCGGATAAACGGGAAACAAAACATAATTTAGACACGTATATTAATAGCGGAAGAAATTCTGTTTCATTGAATTGACTAATCTCTACAATTAAGTACTGATATTACTGCGAAATTTTCAAGGACCCTATCCTTGAATGCTAATATCTCTTGTAGATAATAATTTATATCTGAGTATCATTGGTCACAATTTATATCCATTATTCACGAATTGAATATTGAAATTTTCTTATCTTGTTAGTAATTGTGCCATCGAAATATTTACGTGGATAAAATAAATCTAAAAGAAAACTGCTGGTATGGCCAATATGGCCATCCTCCTGAAGATAAACGAACAAATCAATGTTTCTGTATCATATTTGAATATATTTATTAAAGTTAAATAGTTATTGGAGTGTTTGTTCCCTTGACCCGGCGCGGTGTTAGAAACTGCGCGGCGCTCGTGAACCAATCGACCGACTGCGCCCGACAATGTTGCCATTTGCATAACACACTACAATGTTGTAACTAAGTAGAGGTGCTACTCACTACTAGGTATTTATATTATTATCACCATTATCACCTCATATTATGTATATATAACCAGTTCCCCACCGAGGGGCTCGAGCCTACCCTGAAAAAGCGTGATTAGATTAGGCCTTAGTCAACCACGCTGGTCAAATGTGGCTTTGTCGACTTCACAACCTTTGAATTTCTTCGCAGTTGTCACACAACTGCGTGACCTCACGATGTTTTCCTTCACCGTAAGATATATTTATATAAGTAGTAACATGACAAAATATAAACACCAAATTACATGTTTATACCTATGTGATTATATAAATCCTAAGTGATAATGATTTATTTGGCTTTGATTCATTTACAGACCAGCACCAGTTAGTGGAAATTAATTTGTTCCTATAGTATCTAATTTCTCGTTCAATATTTGTGCAAGTAATGTAAACATACCTTTTAGGAATATCGTGGATTTAAAATTATTCCGGATTTTTATTGATAAGTAATTGAAAGCGATAATTTAAATACTGTTAATCTACGAGTATGTAATGTAGATACGATCTAATCTGTGTAACGATGTGGAACGAATGCCTGTCATAACATGTCACTCCATCCGGAGTTAGACATAACTTATATCGAGGGTTCGATTACGGTTACGAGTACATCTTTACTTTGCATATCTGACTATGGAACTCCTAAATTTCCCCGTTCTGTATCTTGTACCCTTGTACCGTCTCGCTACTAGTTAGTAATTATTAAAATGCCCTTTAGTTTTCCACTTTTTTCTCACGTATAAGTTAAGTTCGGACATTACAACTTCTTACCTTCCTTCTTCTTGCTCTGCAATGGGATATGAGTCGATACTTTATTGTTTTATTTAAGTTATTTCCATTTGGTAGTAGGCCTCCTACAGCAAGCAATAACTACGTAATTAATTTTATAATTAAGTATTTATAATTTGAGGTGTTGCAAGTAATCACAAATTAGAACTTCATTACGAGGAGTTGTATATTTATTTCAATAACTTGAGTCTCTCTAACGCTGAATTCAAATGAAGGGTACATCACTCGTGTCTCCGTGTATGTATATTAATGACCACATATAGATTACTCAGAATCACATAACGTTTCCACCGTCTGCAATTAACCATAGGTATTACTCACAGACGTAACCTCGAACGTAATTGCTAATTAATCTGAGAACACATACGAGCATATATCTAAACTACGTAGACATAATGAATTCTATGTAAATACAGAACTTGTAATCGGTCGCATATGGCGCGTATTTCAATAACTATCAATATTAATAAGTCGCATACGTAACGCGCCGACTGACTAAACTCCTATGTTAAAAATCTGCAGTGACATTTTCTTAATTACTGCGATAAAAACTTTGCGAGGTATTCGATTCGCGAGATGTACATTGCGGGTTTGTGGAATACGTGGTTCTGGTTTGTCGGCTGTGTGCCGGTAATGTACGCGGAGTACGCGGAGGGTGCCGGCGGCGGAGGCGCGGTGTGCCCGCGGTGGTGCGGAGGTTCCCACGGCACAGTTGGCCATACGCAGCGCAATGAATGCAGCCGCGGCCCGCGCGCCCGCGCACCCGACACCATGCTACCTTTGATTTGTCTCATTAACATAAATACACTTTACAATTTTATTATATACAAACACATATTAACGAATTATTACGAGTATTATACTTTAGTTCATTTTTAAGTCATATAATTACCAGACTGCGAGCTATTATATATGCACGCGACGTTGGTTTGTTCTATTGACTCTTATCCATATATATTGTAAATTATAGTAAGATTAGATTAATATGTTATTATGATGTATTGTTTAATGTAAAATAAATAAATAATGCTATTATTATACCCGAATATGCAAGTCATTCTATAAATAATGTTTCTGATAAAAAATATTTCAAGGTGGTAATCAAATAGTGAAAATTAGTAGTAATCTGATCGGTATTGAAATGAAATACATTTCATGTGACACATATTTTTTAAAAGATTGATTACTATATTCCAATAAGGTGGTGTGACTTGATGGTTAACAACAGCACGTTGATGTCAGTTGTCGGTGTGTATGTAGTGTAGTGTCAGTATTGCATTGTTAGCGCGCGCGGCGGGCGGCGGGCGGCGGACGGCGGGCGGCGCTGCACTGGACGGGCGGCGCGCGGCGGCGCGGTGTGCGCCCGCCCCACCTGCCGTAATATCCTATTTATGAATAATGTTTTATTCTAACAGCGTGCGACGCCCCCCCGTCCCCCCGCCAGCCCCGGCCTCCCCCCAAGGTCTAGTCGCAGGGCTGCTCCCATGTTAATTGTTTGTGTATTTAACAATTGTAGCACCGTATGTGCTCGTGGAGATCGTATGTGTTAAACTCATAATATATCGGTTTGTCAACAAACAAATACGTTTTATGGGAAACAAAATATCCATGTACGATTGTGTCAATCCCATATTGTTAGTCCGTGTGAGAGGAGGCACACGCAGTGCCCCGCGCCGCGGCCCTGATCGGAACCTCATCATTACTTGTTCGCGTGTCGAACTGTCTCAATTGGTCTCCGACGTCACTCGCCGGTCGCGATCACAATATTTATTGTCTTCTGTCAACTAATCGTGAGACGATCGTTTGAATATTTATATTACGACAATTAATAAACTTCATTATAATATTGAATAAAGTAATTATGTTCGATCGCTGTCTCATTGTAATGCACGAGAGTTATTGATCGCAATTGTCTTTAATATTGTTCAATTTGAATATAATTAATGTTATTACGATTTGTTAGCGAGTGTCCTGCTCCTGACGGCGGCGGGTGGTGTGCAGGCGGAGTCGGCGGCGGAGAGTGTTCTCGTGTAAGTTGGACAACAAATAACGACCAATAACAATTTCGTGGTCATTAACCAATATTAACGGCGCGTGTTATCGGCGGCGCGTTCTTTGGGATTCCATAAATCGGCGCGCGGGCCAGGTGCGGCTGCAGCAACCCTGCTCGCGATATTGCTTGCTTTGTTTTTGCGAGGGAGGGGGGGAGGGGGGGCGGCGCTAGTGGGGGGTGGCAGCGCGGGAGGGTCTCCTCCTCCGGGTTTAATTAATGGAATAACTCCGGGCGAGCGAGCCCCCAGCACCCCGCGTGGCTCGTTACTGCACTCGCGACGTCGAGAAATCTTTAAAATATTGCTCTTAACTAATGTATTTGTTCGATTTATGGACGTGAAGGTGTGATCATATTTCAGCCGAATGGCTCCCGATCTATCTTCAAGTTTTGAAGCGAATTATAACAGTTGCGAGTGTGAGCGGGGACGGGACGAGGACGGGACGGGGACGGGACGGGGACTCCGGTGACCTCGATGTGTAATGTATGATGGACCGAACAGTGAATGTCTCTATTACGTTAACCGAGCACTTTATATGGTACTTTACAAATATCATTTTAGTAATTGTAGATAACGAAGAGGTGGTTCACTGTTCTGTTTCCAATCAAACAATCACTTGACATATTATCTGAGACACTTCCTGTATCCAGATTAAATAATATAAAAAAGTAAAAACGTGAAAATGTACATGACTTTTTCATTTTCAATCGTCAATTCACTTCCGGTAAGCGCTGAAAATTGAAGTAAGTAAGTAGTTTTTGTTTGAGAGTTTAATGATTCACAGTACATAGATAAATGAGCAGTATGTATGTATATGGCGGGGTGGTGATGGGGGTTGAGGGGTGCCGGTCCGCACCTTACATTATTATGATTTAGTGTAGCACAGTTGCAGCGCTGCAGACACCCCCCGCCGGCAAGGGGTAACCGCCCGCTCACCCACCGGAGGGGGAGGGGGGGCGAGCTCCATCTCAGCGATGGTAGTAATAAAGCCAGCAATATTTCACACTTAGCGCGTAATGAGCCCGCGCCCAAATAATTGGATCACGTACATAACTCATTATTACCTCGCGGCTCGGTTCAGAATGTATCATTACTAACATGGACCGCCCCCCCCCCCCCCTTCGCCCCCTACACACCGCCTCACAGCGAATATATAGCACAAGTTGGAGGAAGGTGCAACACACATAGTTTGTTAGTGAGCCGCCGATGGAGCCCTCACACGACAAACTTTGTCTCCGAAAAGGGCGCACGCAGGAGGGCGGTATAGCATCTCTGTCTGTGTGTCTGTGTGCCGGTGGTGGGCGAGCGCAGGATGAATGCGTGACTATTTAAATTCCGACGAACGCAAGTGAGGAAATGCCAACGTATTAAAGAATTGCACCGACAGTGAGTGGCGGTGCGCGGCCGTATGAGCACTCGAGTTAATTAGCGATATGTTATGTTTTTGTTGGGATTCGTCGGTATAATTAATATGTAGATTGTATTATGTTTAGCGGTGGCCGGTAATGCCCGATCACACGACGCGTATAAATCAATCCTCGCACGCAAACGCGCTGCGCCCGCGCCGCCCGCACCGCCCGCGCCGCCGTCTGCGCTGCACGATGCATACTGCCTCAATAAAAGGTCACGATCATTTAGATACTTACATTGTTTATTTATTTGTTGCAACTCGAAACCGTGTCTCATTCTGATTAAATAAATATTTTCTAAGCTGAAAATGAACGAAAATCAGCTCAAGACTATAATGAGATTTATTATTGTTGTATTACTTAAAGCTCTGACCGAGGACCGAACATCGCGTACCGTATGATCGCAGATGCTCGCGAGCATTGGGCGCGCGGCGGCGAGTGTGTGCGCGCGCGCAGTGTGCACGCAGCGCGGTGTTATTCAACTTTAACATTTACCACGCATCCGTTAACATATTCATGCCAACGTATAATTTCACCCTTTCTTTGTAATGAGTATGCTAATAGAAGAAAGTTCTCGCGACTTAAAAACCCACTGCTACTGTAATTGACGAGGATCTCCTGTTTTTGTAGGCGAGTGCTGTCCGACCACTGGCTAACGATATTATTTATTGACATCATTATATTACGTGCTCGTGATGTCTGAATGTTTGGAAACGTATCATATGACCTATGAATAAATATGAGTTGGTTTCAATATGGGCACTGGCCTATGTTTTAGTGAAATATATTTGTTTAGTCTTAGAGCATTTATGGCACTGTATGTATCTATACTCATATAAAAAAGAAGAATTTTTTTTTAAATTGTTTGTAGACTAACTTGCAAAATTATTGGATCAACAATGGCTGGTTTTGTCTACGAGAATGAAGCCCCCAGAGAGTTATTGCAATAAAAGTTATAAAATATTATTACGGCACGACAATGTTAAAATATAACATAAGTTTACTTAAAGGTCTAGTTTGGGCCATAAGAAACTGGTAGAGTACGGATTTCCATAAGAGTTTATCTTATAAGTAGAATAAAGGATCATGCGATAGCTGAACCAAGAAAAATATTGATGGAAGATTCAGTGAAAGATGGCAGAGTGGTCACCATGCCGTAAAGTTACGGATTCGATCCCGTTCCGGGTGAATATTATCTCGGTCTGGGTATGTGTGTGAATGAGTATGAGCGTAGTTTCTGATACCGTAGATACAAGTTTCAAGCTTAGTTAGGGGTTACTATAATGAGATGATGTAGTGAATGCTTATGTTACAGTTATTGTCGAATAGCGGAGTCCTATCCGTGGAACAAGCCGAGCCCGTTGCTGCACGTATGTTTGTCCAATACCCTGGTATGAAGTCCGCGGTCTGTGGCTGGTGCCGGGCGAGGTGTCGCCGCGGGACGCGCCTCCATCAATTGGCCTCACACTGACAACACATTATTTAATTATTGGACAGTTAACGTCCCGTGGGCCGCCCGCGGGGACCGCCTCATTACTCTATCAAAACAATACTCAAAATCATCTTCGCACATTGATTGATCAATTGACGATTCAATTTAATTTAATTTCAATGTGACTGAGCCATGCAAAGTTGAGAATAATAGTGTAGCTCTGAACTAGGGAGACTAAACGTAGCATAAGCAAACGCACTCATAACGTGACCTGACCCTTTCCATCTTGTACCATCTATTCTGCTATCGTGTCACGAGTAGCTGTTCTAAAAGTTCTCATGGCATGCTAAAATAAAATATAGTTATGATTTGCGAGACCAAGAATGATGTTTGTGTAGTGCAGACTTGTTACCGCGACCGATTGCTAACGTGAAGGTATTATCATTAATTATGATAATAACACCTCGCCAGTTCACTTTCTTTCGCCCGTTCTATAAATACGCTGCGTTCAAGGTGAAACTGAAAAAAATGGCAAAACTATGACCGTTCACTGGAACCGAGTACCGTTACACCCTACAGCGCACTATTGACATTTGTGCTCCCGCGCATCTGTCCCACCGCGCGCCACACTCACCCGACCGCCCTTATCGCGAGGGGGTAGGGCTCACGTTGGCATCTCGCCGTACGCCGCCCGACACAATTTATGAACTAAAACGAGTTTCATTCATGTTTCCGAGTTCAAAGCTGTTTGACATTTATTGTGACAGTGAGCGGCGCGGGTGCGGGCGCGCCGGTGCGGAGATGGCCGACAGATACCGAACAAGTGGACTCGCCACGCCCGCAACCGCCACCGTCCGCACAGCCCCAGGCCCGCTCGGTGGACAATCCAATGAACCAACCAGCTACTTCGCCATTGTATGATCTATGGAATTTAGAGAATACAATAGTTATTTATGGTACAAGCGAGGTAATTTGACTACTTCCGAGGCGCTATTGAGGCCCAGGCCGTCAGGCGAGGGTCTGAATATAGCCGAGGATAGTAATCATCAATACACGCGCGTACCATACAACGTTTTTCAACACACTTGCGAAGAAATTCATAATAAAATATCATTTTTCGCTAATAAATAAACAGTTTTTCTATTCGCGCGCATCCAAACAACAATGGTGATCGGCGAAAGACTAAAATAATATACTTATTAAAAAAAATCGAATTAATTAATGAATGGAATCGACCATAGACCTACCAAAAGTAAGGCAACATAGTTGAAGTTTGTTTTTAAAATGTACGGAGACAATTTTATTGGTATAGAAACTTTTTTAAAAACAAAGCAATTTAAAAAAACAATCTATAACTCACTAGTGAATAAAACGTGTCATTATTCAACTGTTTTTGCACAAATAAGAGCCCCTTTATGAGCAAGTGTGTTGAAAAATATATTTATTCCTCCTTACATACGAGTGGTTGAAGAACCTAAAACAGTCCTTACTTTAAAACCCTATAGAAAAGCAGACCCTGCGATTGTTTCTATGGAGAGATAATTGTTTACTAACGGTAGCCAGTTCAGAACAACAGTTTTTGTGTTTGATTCATCACCCGTTGGACTCACACACGCACGTTATAACTTCACTATGTCAATAAGTATTACAACACTTCCTTGAGTGAAGACCATTTGGAAATATCGGCTTCTGTGCTTCTTCTTAAGTGTGCATTTCAGTGAGGCGGTCCCATAAGTTCCATTATGATATTTAATTGAAGTTTATTAATTCCCCAATAAGTAGTGTTCCAATATATTTATGGCCGGGGAGCGGGCGATGGCGCGGGCCCGATGTGATCAGCTCACGAGCGAGGAGTTACGGCCGCTCGTCACACACTAACAATTATTGGATCGCCGTCCGACCACGACTCGCATTACAGCCACAACAATTACATCGGGAGCGATCACTGTCGGGTGTCGGTGCTACAACTGATCGAACATAGACCACTAATATTGATTTCAAATCAAATTAAAATCGTCTATGAAAGTCTGCGTCCAGAATAACACGGCGGAGTTATTATTGACGAGCCAACATTGTATGGGAACTCGGTTCGTCGTGGCCATTTCAATTGATAAAATACTTAATAAAAAGCGGCTCTATCGACCCTCGCCTGTTATGTTTATGTTTCGCGTGGTTGTTAAGCAGAAATGATTAGATAAGCAATCAGAGGCAGCATCAAGTATCGTCCCGGAGCCTCATTATAATTTCTTATAATAACATGTGAGCATGCAGTCAGTGCAGCGGGCGCAGGCGCCGCCTGTCAACTCCCACGACCATTTGTTCCGATCGGAATCCGCCACAAAAACTACCTCGAGGACATAACTCGCGGTGATTACCCGCGCCCCGCGCCCCGCTCCCCGCCCCGCCCGCTCCTCTCACCGTCCTATGATAATGCAATAACTCAGATATCATAGCCACTACATCCTCACGCAGATAATCTCGTGAATGTTCATGTGCGCAGGACATTGTCCGCACAAAAACTCATGCGACTCGATTACGTAATCCCGCGTCCCGCCCGCGCCCCCACCGGAGACGTGTCATGGCGCTTTTTGTTTAACTCGGCTACCAACTTGTGTTTGTTTGTACAGTAGTTATTGGGTCAGTGTTGAGCCGGTGGTCACGGTTTGGGTGACGGGCTGACAGACGATCGCATGTCTGCTCTCGATCTCTAACACACTATAATTGTATACACGATTAATGCGGCCATTTTATGTTAATCGATCTAGCTTCTACGTTAATAAGCCCTGTCTTGAATATTCAACGCCTCGACGGAATAAATTAGAAATCGTTTCTGAATGCAGTTCTAAGATATGCAGTGATTGACACAGCGGCATATTAAAGCCGCGTCTCGCTGGCAAAAAGCTGTCCATTCATATGCAGGGTGAGGCGCGCGGGGCGCGGGCGGTGTGCGGGCGGTTTTTGCCGCGGCCGGACGTTCCCCGCGTTTTATTTGTAAATTGGGCGAGTGGACGCGCGAGTAACGAGCCTGCGTCATTCTAATGCGCGGCTAGTTTTTGCGGCGCGCGCGCATAATTGAATACGAATGTGTACTCGGAAAGAATCTAATGTGGCGAGCTGAGCGGACCGGTAATGAGCGTTATTTATATATCTGGTGGCGGACAGCGTCCTGAGCACGGGCACCGCCGGAGCCGGTGGTGGTGTTATCACAACCTTTAACATGAGTGACATGCCATGCCAGCTACCTCCCGACTCTATCAACAAAACAACACTAGCCCGAGTCTTCTGTCACTTAAAGAAACAAATAGAGATTCAATCAGCCATTTGTTGTGGTTTAGAAAGCGGCATTAGTTCCAGTTTGTCAAAATAAATTGAGATCTGTGCTAATTTTAATACACTTATGTTTATTTTACGTGTATTAGTTATTAAGGAAATGCCATGCCTTGCGGTTTTACATGAATAGCAGGATTTGATTGAAAAAGCATCCTATGTGTCGTTCCTCATTATTAGGAACATCTGTCCAAATTTTCATTTAAATCAGTTCTGTCATTTTTTCGTGAAACAGTGTAAACAGAAGTTATGCCCAAAACCCAAGTCCCTCGGGGTGCAGTAATCCCGTCAGTGCGGACTACATTATTATAAAGGGTACACGCACCCGCCGGCCGAGGGCAGCTACTTAATAAAACTTTATCACCGGATGACCCAGACGGCCACCGGTACTATTTTAGAATAAGTACTTATCTATTACGTATGTTTTAAGCATTTCGCTCCTAAACCTTCATATCGGTAATCTTTTATGGTTAGCCAATTTTATTTAAAAGTGGTAAGTGGTATCTACTTACTTTGTAGAATCACAGTGTTAATTATTCAAAAGTGCTATTTTGAGACCCAAATGTTTTGAAAATGAATTTAGATTGTAAATACCTGCGTAACGTTATCATAGTCACCTTTAGAGTATCAACCACGTCCTAACAGGATTGCTGCTCAACCAAGGCTCTGGGCCGTGGTCGTACCTAGTACAGTAACTGTAATTCGCCGTAAATATAAACAGTTTGTGCAGAGCAGCTGATGGACGCGAGTGATTCACGCATGCGTCCACTACCTATATCTGTTAATTTATAGTCTTATTTTAATTGAGCATCTCGCTGTCGAAGCGGAGCCGCGCTGGCCGGGGCCGGGAGCGCATTCAATGTAAATGCGGCCCAAAGTAATGGCCTCAGCAATTGAACGCGCGTAGCGGTGCGCGGGCGGCTGCGACGCGCTCGGCGCGGGGTTCCGACGCATAAATACCCAGTAAAAAGTTCTCGGTCGTCTGACGTTTTTTGCCGTTTCTTGTTATACGGATTCCACGGTTTTTGCGCGACATGTTCCCTACAAACGAGCTCTGGCGAGTTGCGTTTTTGTCGAGACAATGGTGGGCCAGGTATGGCAGTGATTGCGCGCGCGCAGGCGGCGGTGCGCATTTGCATGCGACAGCCAATGAGGCGCGCGCGCCACGCCCACCGTGCGCCCCGCCCCCTGCACCATGCCGGCACCATCACCACCATCCCGTGCTCACCACTGTCGCCGCCGTCCTCCCGTCTCTCACGACAGTACACAAATAACGACTTTACCATTCTCTTCATGTCTCATGACTGACCTTCTTCTCATCTTAGTCCACGTAGAAGGCTCTACACTTCTCAAAGATCCTTGGACATATCGGGAAGAAAATGGGTAATGTGTGTTTGTTGATCAATCTGGTATTTAGGTCCCGTGGTGTAGTGTAATCTGTGAGCCACTCCCTGTGGAGTGTAATATCAATGTGCGGTGCGTGTGCGCATATACATATCCTTATGAGGCGCTCACAATGAGCAGTGCGCCCGCGCCCGCGCCGCCCGCCGCCTGCTGGCCCGTCACCGATCACATTACGGCCCACATGATTGACACGTCACTTTAAATACCTGAATGGTAACGAGCGAGTGTCTCGCGTCGGTCACGCAAATGGTTTCAGACCATTTCGGAATAACGACTCGTAAATCATATGATAAGTTTATGGACACGAATTATTCATGTAGAGCAGATAATGTCTTGAAACTATGTAGACCTTTCTAACACATATTTGTATAAATAATTAGTATTTATTCAGGCAATGTTGCATTTATTGCGATATTTGAACCTCGACGAGTTGCTATTGAGGCTGACTACTATTAGGCAACCGTCGTCCGAGCGATTGATCGTCAGATACAATAAGGTAGATGGGTCTGTGGTAATGAAGTGATGTGGATCGCCGCTGGGCTGCTATCGGCGACGTGACTCCGGGATCTCCTCAGTGGAGTAGCGCCGTCTGATGGACGCGCTGATACCATTAGTGTAGAGTAGTGCACATGCCCCTCAACACTACTACCTTCGCCTTATGGGATAACAGAGTTACATCACTTCCTCACAAAATATTACATGACACTTCTTTGTTAAGTTATTACAGTAAAGACAATGAAGTTGGATAAATATTGGGAGTACATCATAGCACCTCGAATACTCATCTAATATATGAGTATTGTAACTTCTAACCAATTTGTTAAAAATCTTGATAAGATCAGTATAGGCCATATATTGAGACCATCACATCCACGCACCGTACCTCATATCACAACGACCTGAAAATGAGTAGGAAGTAAACCACTCTCCTGGAAGGCTAAACAGTTAACTTTAAACGAGTCGTAGTTGGCATGTTCCTAATATGAATCATTTTTAAAAGAGTAAAAAGTCACTTCAAGTTTCTAATAAGAGGCATATTTCAAATTCAATGTTAAGTGTCTTTTAATGAATATTTACAATAAGTACCAATTGGACGGTAAAATATTAAAAAAATCATCAATTTACCGATAACTGACTTTATAAATTAATTCTTTCACTACTCGTATGTTATTTTGATTTGATGGAATTATGAATGTGATTATGGCCTATTTCACCCACATTGATTGGGGAAGCACGATATCGTCTCACGGCGCTTTTAGTAAAACTCTCGGTACAATCATATCCTAACCCCAGGTTTTCCCGCACATTAAACGCACTTCCGAAAGATTTCATTTTGGTGGTCCCCACCACACGGTGTCTAGAGCTATCGCTTCTTCTGCTCTACCCCGGGGCCATCGCTGACTGTGGTTTATAGTTTTATTATACTCGTGTCGTGTCCTGCAGTAGGTACAGTTCATCTCTCAAAGGTCTCTATCGTCTCTACCTAACACAAACTTAAGACAATGTAATCATAACATTTTATTACAGTTATTATAATATCCAACATGTTATGCTAATCAAGTATTGAACAAATATTGCCAATACGACTCCAGAGTGTTGCAGTCAATAATATCGGCGCTATATTTGTGAACATGTTGTAAACATATCAGTGTATAGTAATACAAGTGTAGTAATAGTATTATATCAGAATGTGTCGGAGGCCTCGAGGGGCTGTTAACAGTCCCCTTTAGGGAAGGTATCACGGAGACTAGTGCCGCCGTCCGGCGCCGCCCGCCCCGAGCCCACGAGTGAGGCGTCCCGTGACGTCACATCATCCATCACACACTCACAAGTAGTCACAAACGGTACACTAAGGTGTTTAACAACCACCTCTCTAGGGAGAATTTTACAGTTCATGTTACCTGTGCGGACACCGGTCTACATTATTGTCGGACTTTTATTAATGGTTGCTATAAATAAATCATATTATTAATCTATAATCATTGTCATAAATAGGGTTTGTTACTTAAATATAACACAGTATAAAACACGAAAAGTCCAACCCTTCCCCTGTAACGCGCACTCGTCACAACAATCTTGTAATATTTCATTGTGTCGTTACAATGTCTCGAATCGCCCTTCTTAAAGGCATAGAAATTGTATTAGTATCAACCCTTACACAATAATTACACTTATAGTTCACGAGTGACAATAGACGGCAACTCGACATTATTGGCTCGTTTATGTACGAAGGTACCTACAACAAACAAACAAACAAACATTTGACATCCGATTTGTATCGTAAAAAGCTGCCGTCACAATGCGGGCCGGTCGCAACCCTTGAGGCGCGGGGTGGCGCGTGCCGCGACCCCCGGCGCATCACATACGGGCCTCTTCAACCCTTCTCGATAATTGATATTATGTCTCAAGATGTTATCTCTGCGTTTACAACATTATCACATACGCGTTTACCTTCGGGATTTTATTAAAAAAAAACAAAGTTTAGTAAGTAATACTTCCGCAAGTATTTATGACCAAGAGACACTTCAAGACGTTGGTCACTTGTATAGTGTCGAGTATGGGTGTTAACAGTCCTCAGTCTATCATTTCATTACAATCGGAATGTCGATAATCCCACATTTCCTAGAACGAGTGATGCCACTCAGTGTCCATTCCCGATGGATCGTTTCGCGTCTCGCGATTTCTCGTAATCGAGCGTTAATAAATACCTCCATAACTAAATTGTCGAGCGATTAAAACGTTAATATTATCGATCATAAACCGAGACGCGTTGATCTGGGCACGGTTGTTGTTATTTATGTTGCGGGTCATTACGAGCGAGCCTCGCGCGGTAATGGAGGCGCGGAGATTGAATGTTGCGTCGTCGTAATAAAGTGCGAACGCGCGATGTATCCGCGCGCGCTCCTCCGCATTAGTTCCGCGCACCGCATTCGTCAGGCGTCGTGTGAGACCGCGACCCGACACACGCTCTCACCGCGCGCACAAGGCCCTCGCTACACCTGTGTCCTGCCATCGCCCGACAACGAGCTCTTGAAATTGGCAAATTAATACATTCACAACGACCAACCACCCGAACTAGAGAGGTCAGATCGGTCAATCCTGACCAATGATCTGACACTTTTCCTCAATATTGCAAAAAGCCCTTCGTATTCCGTAATGGTTCCAAAAGGAGCCAACAGAATCCAATTCAATATTATGTCTGCGAGTGTAACTTGTATAGATAATGTCCATGATTGCGATTAGTGCCGGTAGCGGTGTGTGCGGTGGGTGCGCGCGCGCCGCTCCGATGTCACCGTGTGCACTCGTGGCAAATCGGAAATGAGCCGTGTGCGCATGCGCGGCGACCACCTGTGATCTGTACGGTACGCACTTCCCACGACAGGTGTGTGTCCTGTGTCGTATGGGGGACACACGGGACGGGAACCACACCAGGAACTAGGTACCAGTTTAACTGCTAATGGTGTATTGTCAAGTAACGTTAATGAGTGACACCCGGTGAGGTGATGATACGACGTGCAACAATTACTAATATCAAACTAATACTCGTATTGTAAAGTGTCAACTGACTGTCTGCTTGGTATTCTTCATCGCTAATTTCTTAATACTCCTTCTAGCATAAAAGCATTAGTCTCTGAACAAGTCTAATGTTACTGATTGAATGTCGTTCTAATACGACAAATGTGACGTACGTATGTCGTCCTGTGCTTGTACACTGCGTGTTATTGTTTGTTGCGCATGCGCACACCACGCTCATTATAATCCCATCACCCCATCGTCCACGGCTCATCATACACATTCAATTATTATTTAAATAACACCTTCATTCGGCAGTAATCACATTATTGTGTTCACTTCACACCTCGCTCCGCACACCGCTCTCTCTACACAATTATTGTCACTTCTCGTGTATTCCACCGGCATCTCACATTCACATACAAAATTAAAACAACAAGTACTTACTTTGCATACTACAACTGATTGCTATCTCCCGTTAACGATTAGTGTTTATTTATTTCAAAACAGGCACACCAACAGTTAGTACTTACATAAAACATTTTTTAAAATTAAGTGTCTTAGGGCCTATTTGACCAGCTTCAAGTACTTAGTTACTCACATGTTTTGTCATTGTTACTTGATATAAAGTAAGAAAGAGACAAAACTAACTTTACTTGAAGGTCATGAAATAGGCCCTAAGTATAACTTCTTCTTCTACAAATTCTTCGAATTTAAAACAAAGATTAAATATCATACGTCCATAATATGAACGTTAGAGAAACAATTGAATAACTTTTAAATATAGAATGGAGTAGACAACCTATTATACGAGTAATCCGAGAAAATTATCTCCTTTCCATAAACAGTAAACTTATTGTGAATCTACTTACCTTTTAATGAAACGTATTCTTCTAAAACAATAGAATGATGACTGTCTCGGAGTGGGCTCTCTGAGAACTACCAATCTACTACCGGATATACAATATGATTACCAATGTGATGCTGATGACCTTAAATAACTATATTATAAGTATATGATATTCAAAAGTGAATTACTACTCACGGACAAAACACAAAATCTCAAACGACTATGTAGTTAGAAATTGGCAGTGAAAATTATCATAATATAAGAAGTGACTTTACAATTAGGAATATTTTATCGCGAATTATACCGCTGACTATGGCTAATAGATCATATAAACAAACAAATAGTGGGGGGGGGGGGGGAGCAATAATGATAAAGTTTTTATTTTCCAAATAGATTACGTGAAACTAGTATGTTTGTAACAATCTTATTGGACCGCTGTCCGAAGTTTCCCATTAGCGCGTCACCAGTGATCACCGTCCATACAGACACACTGTCTGACAGGAGAGGGTCTATCATTATAATATTATTGACAAAACTCATAGGAGTCCGTCTAGTTAACGAACCGTATCATAACGCGCGGTTAACGAACATGTTTCGTCACACATTAACAGGATAACAGGACGTTGTTTAGTTGATATTTTATAACTTAAACCTTCACAATATGTTTGGAAGTTTGAAGTTTTTTAAGTAACATCCATTCGGATTTACACTTAGTTTAAAAGTGTCTAAAAAAAAATGAGAGTATTCTATGATGTATCGGAAAATGTAATCTGTCCATATAAAAAGTATAAGAAAGGTTTAAATAATTGATGTGTGGGTTACCACGGTTGAAAATAACTTTTCATGTTGACTGTATGTTGGCGGTGAGGTGTATCAAGAAGAAATGTGTCCTATACATTAGTTAAGAATTGGTCAAACTTATTTAACTTTTTATCGGACTAACATACTATTGTTTTCTTTTATTGGTCTCGTCTCTTATTAGAACTCTGAGTGTGTCACATCCTGTAATTTTAGTACTCCTTTCTAATAAGTTTGATATTCTAACTGTTAGGAGGAAAACAGTGATACCGAATCTGCCGACCACCTGCATGAATCGAGTTGGAATACAAACCTTTTAGTAAGTACAAGGACCTTTACTAGGCCACTGATAGCGCTATATCGGTGGCCGAGTTTTGCTCCTCAAAAATTTGAGTCGATACGCAAAGAAGAAGAAGAACAGTCTAATACGTTTGCTACAGTAAACACAAACTTGATGAAAGGCTAATTTGAATTTTAGAACATACTAGATAAATTCTTTGAGACTGATAATATCGGTATGTTTTCGTTAATATGTAATTTTACCAAAACAGTCAGATTTAGCTAAATATTATTTTCTTTAACCATCTCCCAGAGATAGTCAATGAAACTATTTATCAGAAGTGTAATATCAGTGAGTGCGATTTTCGACCGATTCTGGTATACTATATATTCTGGTAATATCGCGTACTCCCTTTGTTCTTGTTGGAATCGTTTTTTCCAATTGTGTGTATTCCGTGGTGGTGGTTCACACGCCAAGGGCCGATTGATAATTATACAATTAGCGAGTGTCGCCCAGCGTGTGACGCACCGCGCCCGCTGCACTGCCCATGGCCCGTCAGTCGGCGCCGGCGCCGCTCACACACCATTTACAGCGCCCGCGGTACAATTGGGTGGGAACTTATCGCCGACCACGTTCACGATCCAATTCTGATCGAAGAAATGGAACTTAAAGTTAAAAGTCGTCAACAAATTAAGTGATCTGTAATGGGTTTTAGATGAGGCGAGTGCCGACTTCCAGACGGGAGGATTACTGGACACTCGGTTTCAAATATAACTATGCGAATAGCGCAGGACTCACGGTCGGACCGCGTGGACGTGACCCTTGAATATTTTATCCGTCCGACAGGTAGAAGGTGCATATCATCCAATTATTCTATTATATTAATTTCAGCAACAATAATAAATCCTGGGCAATTATCGTCGAGTTGGAGCTAATTGTGATCCCTAAGCAAAATGCAAAATTATATGTTCAGTGTGTGTGCGTTGTTGTGGCGATTGAGACGGTTCCTCGTGATTAATATTGTTGAAAACACACAAATCACAATTGTGGTGTATAGTGTACGGGCGCGGGCGGTGGGACCGGCGGTGGTGGATGGCGGTGGCGGCGGCGGACGGCGCCGCGCTCGTCTCTACGCAAATTATTTAATTGGGCCTCCACTCTGTAGTTAGAGGCCATAAATCTCCCCGCGCTCGCGGATTATTCAAAGGAGCCGCGCGCCCCGCGCCGCGCGCTCGGACCCACTTACATTATTATGAGTAATGGCGGTCCTCAGATCTAGCGCCGAGATGACATTCTACTTTATTGAAATGGGTTTCACCAATTTGTGATCTCTTGAGAGGAAACCGCACTTTTAATTACACTCGACCCATTTTAGCCTTCCTATTTCCGACTGGTTCCTCAATAAAATACTTATCCGTTATCGTTACGGGCGTCACAGGGTCATTTCAATTAGCTCCCGGTGGTGGCGCGCGCCCGGTGCGCGGTCTGGAGTGTGGAGGTGGCGCTATCGGCCGATCTCCCGAGTAAACAACCACTAGACGCGGCCATTGTTGCGCAACTCCCGGAGACAATGCTCTAGTTACGTGCGCCGAGGCAGCATTGTCGTTTGATTCATTGTGTCCGTTTGTCCTTCCTGCCGAGTGTCACCGATAACCCGTATCGATGCGCCCGCGCACAATCGCGACTCTATCGCACCATCTGCGTGAAATATTCCGCTGACTCTACAATACTTACCACATTGACAATCTTCTCTACGGTCACCTAGCGACACTTGTTCTTATAGCGGTTAGGTCTAAGATTGCCTGTTTTGGCTGCACGTGTAACATTGTGTAGCAATAACGATCTGCGCCCGCGTAATTCACGCCATAGCGTTCATCATGCAAAGTGGCTCGGACCTACCTCGTGGGCCATTGTAGACTCTACCATAAGGGAATAGGGTCTGTAATGTGTTGTGGGATACCTGGTTTATGTTACGGGGGAGTAAGCGTTTTGACCAAGAATTTGAATTTGTGCGCAGGCGCACCGTCGAGTAGTGCGGCTCCGGGGTGTTTACAATGGAGTTGATTTATGGAATTATATTGGTATTTCGTGCGATATGTTGTGCCGATAACGTCTGAACAGCTGTAGTGACCGGCGGGGCCTCGCGAACACTCCACATCGCGCGCAGTGAATGACCCGCGAATTATCATCCGAATATTTTAACAAGGTAATTATACCTATATACACTCTCTCATGCACTCTGTAATATCGAATTGGTTCATAGAATAATATGTTATGCATACAATAAATTCGTAATCTGAGAGTGAAGGATAAGAGATACTACCATTTCACGTAAAATAACTGCTGAAAAGGGCATCGCTATTTGAATACGAGTATGCACAGGTAAAGCGCGAGGTACAGGTAGTCGTTATTAAATCTCAACATTCAATGAGAAGCAACATAACCAGGATCATACATTAAAATATCAAAAACGTTTTGGTTTGTATCCTTTAGGTTTTTTACATTGGATGAATATTCTTATAAAATATTTTAGTCCTGTAATATACTTAGTGTGATGATGTTTCACCCTATCAGCAAAATGTGGTGTAGTCCGTGGGACCGTGTGGAGAGTACGTGCCATCCACACCGGCGAGTGCGTACATCCCTAGGAGGCACTCTGCGCGCGCGATACGCATCGCCTTGTTACGGCTATCAGATGACGGAGTAATGGCCGCCGAGCCGTGCGCGTGCGCCCTATCCCGCGCTAATGACCACACTCAAATTATGAATAACTCCTGATATAATGACCTGCGATATTGAACGCCCTCACACTTTCACCAACTATGTTTGTTTGTCCTTTTATATGTAACTGGACGAGTATTCGTAGAATAATTGACTTAATGATAAGAAAGGAACTCGTGGTACCCGTTGTTCATATTCAAATCCTTACTAATCTTAATCCTAACTAATATTTATATGCGAAAGTAACTCTGTCTGTTACCTTTTCACGGCTAAACTACTGAACCGATTGACTTGAAATTTGGTACAGGGGTAGTTTATGGTTCGGAAAAGAACATAGGATACTTTTTATCCCGAAATTCCCACGGGAACGGGATCTACCCGGGTGAAGCAGCAGGGCGCTGCTAGTAAAAGATAAAACATAGTTTGTGATACATCATTTGAAAGAAAGACTTGAATCTTGTAGTAAAGCCATCATAGCCATGAATGTTAAGTTGAAATTAACAAATATACGTAGTTACCAGGCTATCATCAGGTAGACCGCTGTGAATGCCGATGAGGGAGGCATCGTTCAGCGATCGTAGCAGCCTCGACCCATTACCACACAATGTGTCCGATTAGTGCGCGGATATTGTTGCGCTTCTTGCACCCGCTGTAACTGGCTCGCGCACCAATTACACCTCCTCCAGGCACCAGGAACCCGCGACCTGCGCCCGCACCCCGCACCCCGCACCCCGCACCCCGCACCCCGCGCTCATTGACATATGTGACAATGTAACTGGCTATTGGGGTACACCGCTATTGGTTATCGCATATGATGTCCAATACGACCAGTCATATCATAATATGGACTCCATATTGATGCTCGTAGTAAGATGTAAGAGGTCCGAGAGAACAAAAACCTTATTAAGTTCAAATCGGTGTCCAAGACGAGTGACCCAGATGTAGTCCAAGACGAGTGACCCAGATCTCGCTGTGAGTATTTCTACAATATGCATGTCGCTGTGTCGGTGCAGTTGATGCGGGTTCAAGGGCGGAGTCCCACTTCATTATCTAATGAGTGACTCGTTAACGTCGCACGTCACCGCTTTGATCTGCGCGACACGACACGACACGACTCGACAATTTCACAATATGTTTTGCATCTCGATAGCGCAAACACTAAAATATACTATTAGTGAAAACCTGTAATTGCCTAACTGTTGTTATCTCTGTATCTATATATGTTTGTCATAGCTATTGGTTTTCCTCAGTATAAATAAATCAATCAATAAAAAATACCATTAAATATTTAAAATGTCGTTTTTCAATAACGTCGCTGCATTTAAAAATTCATTTAGAAAAGTATTGATTGATGTGATCACCATGTCCATATAATTTCTAAACTTCCTCTGACTCTCAACTCTAACATATTAATATGACGTTTGACAATTTAATTCAGTCGGGAACTTATTAAAACATCAGTAGACCGCTCCATCCGTTGTTTAAATTGAACAATAAGTAATTGGATGTGTCTTGAGTTGTGTAAGGTTGTGGTTCCGTCGGTCGAGAACAAACGTATTTTTATATCAATCACTTAATGAAATAGGCTAAACTAAACGATACAACGCTGAACTACTCAATTACAAGTCATTGATATTCGCGGAGCCGCGGGGCGGGGGCGCGGGCCGGGGCGTGGCGGCGGGGAGCGGCGGCGCCCGCGCAATTGACACAACTTTTTTAATTCCGACAATGTCCGAGGGGACGATAATTAGTTGATTACTTAAATACTGATTAATTTATTGCAAGTTGCATGGTTTAACATCAGGGTATGGAGTGTTGCGAAATATTGTTCACTCGGGACATGCTAGTACTAAATGGTGTACAAGTAATGCGTCTGGTGTGGGGACATACCTACCAGTACACGTGGACACACACACAATATTACAAAACTTTTGTAAACCAAAATGTTTACAACGACTCACATGTTGAATGAAAAATATATTGCCACAATTGGACATACCGTCATTTTGTAATAGAAGTAGGTTTTCATAAAGGGTTATGTTAAAAGCTATCATATTGATTGAATAATAAATGTATATTTTCTAATTAAAAGATATTATAATGTGTTTACGTAAAACAATTGGGTGCAGATCGGTAGTCGGTTGCGAGCATACGGTCCGAATGTTAGGTCGGCGACAGATGCGCGTGAAATCGGCGATAATGGCGCGCGCGCACCGCACACACTGTCGCACATAAATTACTCAACCAACACTGATAATCGCATTTGTTAATGCTGCCCTTAATTGTATTGTTTAGCTCTCGGCGACCGTTTGGGTCGATACATCGATATCGATATAAATTAACCAACTTTTTTAACCAATGTCACAACTTTTGTGACAAACGGACGGACAGCCTGCCTGACAGACTACGTATTCATTTGATAAGAGAATAGATAAGTAGTTGAGAGAAAGTGTTAGTACTATGAATACGTTTAGTATGTTGACACGACAGTTGGTACGTGTCGCGCTGTGTTCCCACGTGACGCGGCGTCACGCGGCGCGACATCGCGTGTGAACATCGCGACACGTCCGCGCGCCGCTATCTGCGGCCGCGGCCTGCGACGCCTTGGGAAATGTACTCCCGGGACGCATCACGCGCATAACACTGATTTGGGTCCACGATTACTAGAACTATTGTAAGAACTATTGTGTAGTAACATGAGACTACTGCAACAAGTGCAGTCGTTGAAGATGGCACACAGTACAAGACCAGCTTGTTCCGAAGTGGTCCTGGTTGCACACCGACTGTCATTTGTTTATCCACCATCAACGTAAGGTATGCGTGCGACCAACACTAGTGTATTCGGCATCGGCAGGCTCGAGACCCACATAACTATGTGGACATTTTAAAGAGACTAACTATGACTGTTATTCGAGATTCATCACAGATCGGATGCAACCAAGAAATCCCTCATAACATTTGCATACTGATAGGATTAAACAATTGTACGGATAACTGTATCCGTACAACTGTTAATCCTTTATGAAATTGTTGCGGATTTAATATGAAAATTGTAATATAATTCCTCAAAACATTTCATTATTTTTAGACTTTAAATTATAAAATTGGACTCATTATAACAATTATGACGCGTTGATGTCTTTTACGTAAAATTAATTAACAATTTAATTTGTATAAACAAAAAAAAATATGAACTGCTAGGGAAACAGTTATTATTTTTTAAAGTCAGTAAGTTATAAAAAATGAATTTCATAATAATTAATGTTGTTTTACGTATAAGTTTTACGTATATGTATTTACTATGTGAGGGTGAGTGTGATTTGCCGCGATCGTCTCGGCCCTATGTGATGTGTGTCGGTGAGTTATGAGGGACTGTTGTGATTTATCAGCGCGGACACAGGACCTCCGCTCCCCGGCCCACTGACACATGCACGGCACTGCGGTGTGTACTAACAGAGATTGTAATGTTTGTTACTATTAGTGATGTAGTCGATGATTAGTGCTCGTAATATGAAACGATAGATAATAAATAGATGCATGAGATGGGACTTGTCGAATTCACCAAACCGGTCAATATTTCCGGTTGTCCTATTACTCGTATTACAAAGACTTGACATTCAATTTAATTTCAAACTCAAAGACTGTAGTTATGCCAACATATTTAAAATACAAATCTTTTATTACGAACAAAATAATAAATCCTTCCAAACCCTCATCCCATGTCTGATTGGGGACGGATTTATCGGAATGACAGTATTTTACGTGGAACGACAATAAACAAAATACTTGCACCCGTTGTGAAGTGTTAAACATTGGTGGAAACTACAACAACTTCAACTTATTGTAATAGTAGCCTGGAAGAGAATTAGTAAAGCTCTCTCACATCTAGGACAACAAGTCAAGTCAAAGTTTGGAAAATTAGAGTTTTTTATGAAAAACTCTAGTTTTAACCGACTTCCAAAGAGGAGGAGGTTCTCAATGCGGCCGGTATGTTTTTTTTAATGTGTGTACAGCGATTTCTCCGTCAATTCTGTACCGATTGTCAAAATTCTTTTTTGTCCGACAGAGTTGCCATTTGGTCCCACCAAATAGCAACTCTTTGTTAAGGAAATGAGGATCTGATGATGGCATCCTAGAGAAATCGAAAGGAACTTTCGAAAATCGTAGGGTGCAATGACTCGTGCGTTTGTTAAGTTTTGCGTTAAGCATTATAATTTAATGAAAGAACTGGAAAACAGTCGAGGGAACTCCTCAACGACTGACTGCAGTTACCTCGTGTTGGGTTTGATTAATATGTATCGATGAGACCTTTACAACCAGAAAGGTTGTGACACTAATTACCCTAGTTGTTTCTGAGATAATAACTTTTGTAGCTCCTATTACCTTATACCTAATCTACAATTAAATATTTAATGAAGTGTTTACTAGTTCACATTGTGTTGTTAATCATTAATGGTTGTATGTCGTCTATTCACGGGACAGTCCGCGCCTTGTACAGAGACAATGGGCGCGGGCGACACCTGGTCGGGGCATTAGTAATACATAATATGTGTTAACATAATAGGCGACGTTAATATTCAGCGGCCCCGAATGTGTGCCAGGTTTCCTAGTATCCGTCCGCACTTTAAATTCATAATCGAATTCAAAGGAAATCGATTGGAAAAACAGTCGATGAGATCGATCGCCGCGATTTGGCATTCAGCGCGCGTGTTTACATTTTATCTGCACCAAGACACTCGAAACAAACTCACATTCAACACTTGATGCGTAAAAAATCATAATTGTTCAGTTTTGTGCTCAATATTATCGGTATCAGAGCGCCCAGTGCCAGTCCATCGGTGCGGCCGCCCCCGCCCTATGTCTTGCACTGTAAGGTCGAGAGTGGCGTGCGCGGCGTCACAGTGCGCGACACTGCCTCCGGTGGACGCGCGTTTGATATTCGAGGAGCGCGCGGCACACCTGCGCGCGCCGTGAGCCGCATCGCTCACACTAGTTACAAATCTCGATATTAATGGACGATTAAAATGCTCATTATGAATGAATAAAACAAATATCAGTCTTAGTTATGGCATTACGAGCTATTGAGCGCGGTCCGGTGGTGCCGGTGGACACTCTAATTGGGACCGGAGGCTCATTACCGAGTGGTCGACCGCCCGACACTCGACACACGACACGCGCACATACACCACGACACGACACTTCATTTCGTTACTAAAGTTTCCGTGAACTCATTATACTTTTTCCCAAACACGATTACGGCGTTTGAAATACTCAACAGATTAGAAGAAAACAATTACAATTCCGATCAGTCGTTCCATCAATGAAATGCAGCCGGGTCCGTACCGGGAATCGAACCCGCGCCCTGTGAATGGTGTCCATTGAGTGAGTTCCCCGGCGACTCATATCCTACCGCGCTCACTTTCTTTGATTCACCCAGCGCATTGCTTATCTGGACACATCGGGTCTCGTGTGTCGCCGCGCCGGGCTCGGGACACTGCACTTACTGTGGGAACTGGCTAAAGACGAGCAGGAGGAGAAGGGACCACCTCATATCATTGTTGGAATATTGTAAATGTATAATACTTATGTCATGCAGTGTGAACACGTTTTTGGGTTGCAGTCCAGACTGTAAACTTAATTAGATTTAAGTACATATTTTATACATAATTAGATTGTAACCTGTTGTTGACACAACACCTATTAAATAAATAAATATCAATGAGTAGTGTAGTTGTTATATTTCTGTGTCCACGAGATAACTAGCAACTCGGTGTACTGACTCACTGTCCACGTTACTTGACAATGCTGAACACAAATTGATGCGGATTACAATAATACATTCATCGATAGGAGCTCGCAGTAAATCATGTGTTTACATTACCAGTGTGGTGTACGCATGCGTGTCACGCGTCTATTAGGAATACTGTGAGGTGTGCGTACGCATGTCAAGCGGCCCTTCGGGGAAGGAAGCGCGCGCCCACCTGCGCCCGCGGCCGCTCCACCGACAACACGAGTACAAGGACTTTGACCACTTGTTATATTATTCCAATAATCTTGGATGGGGCCTTTGTCCTGCGAGAGGATACTCCGTATTGACGATAAAGGAGAGGGGACGGTGCAGTCGATAGTAATCTACGCACTAATGGACATTGATATTATTCAAGTCACGTCACCAATTGACAGATTGAACGATTGTCACCATTGAACCGTCCTCGTGTTATACCAAGACATTGTATCTCATTTGTCTAACGACATACAAGCTCACAGTACCATATGTATGGTACTAGGAATTAGCGAATCATATTCAAATAGAACACATTCATTAATGCGATGTTAGAGCAAGACAAATGGGCGTCTTGGTGGTGATTGGCGAAGAAAGCGCGGGCGGCGACGCACGGCATCATTAGTGCGGGGAACAATGGTTGGCACATCACACATGTGACGCCATTTGCATTGTACTCGCGCGAGGTGAACACAAAGTGCAGATACGACTCGCTACTGCTAAATGAACCACTTGATATGCCATGCAAGGCATCATTTATATTTGGTTTACCAAATGGTTTGTATGACATTGAAAATGATTAAAATATGCAGTCAATTTTGGTTTGAATACAATAATATTATGACCTCGAATAAGTTGATGTATTACAATATATGCGAAGTGTTCCTTTACGTTCTAGTACTTGTTTTTCCCAGCTCCTTAAAACTCTACCACTTATCGTTTCAAATGACTCGGTCAGATACTGGTGTATTCCAATGAAGTCCTGATCGCGTCCCGTGTGAGTCCGCGTGTCATGCGGTAACAATGCGCCCCGCCCGGTGTTCACTTGCTACACTTTTTGCGCGCGGAGGGAAAGTGTCGCCGGGTCCCGTTGCGTGACCTTTGCGCGGGCGCACCGCCACCGCCGCCTGCCCTTGACCCCGCGCCGACCCCGCTCGCCTCAAGCCCTCACTTGCTCCACTAAACGAGCTCACGTAGTCCTTACCAACATCATTAATTACTTTATTATTGAAAGAATCAACTACTTTCACTTCAACAATAAATTTTATATTTCGTTTTACATATTGTGGATTGCATTTAGGATTACTTCTTGGTTTTGATTCAATGGTATGAGAAAACAGATGACTCGTTCTCAAGATTGGCAGTAACAAATCATAAACCGGTAAGTAGTTATCATTTTCCAAACATAAGTGTAAATACAGAGCAATGAATCTTACCTCTTGGTTCTTCAGAAATTAATCTGAATTAGAGAGAACAAATTATTTACTGATCTTAGTGAGACAGAATAAGGAAGCACGCATTTATAAACGATTTCATATGTCACGTGAGTATCTGAATAATTTCATTTTATACCTGTCTGTCTTTAACATCTCGTAAACATTTGTTAAAGACATCAGTTCCCATGCAGATATCAGGGAGTAAATAGAAAGTAAACAATTTGGATTGCTGTATGAATGTAGGTACATAGCACACTAGCGAATAGTTATGTATTCAGAAGAGACCCTCTTTAGTATGCAGCCAATGTGTACCGTGTGTCGTGTGTCGCTACCCTTACCACCGTACGGGCTCGTCCCGCGCGCGGTGTGAGCGCCTCCTTACCTATGTACTAGTGTACGTGTCCTGCGAGACGACTCGAACAAAGGAAACTTCACACGATTAGGCAAAACGCGAAACGAGCGAACTCCTTTGAAGTTCAGCCCCTGAAATATGTATCATACAAGGAGAGGCAGTCGTCTCTCCGGAGGACTATCTGTTGGCGAGTGTGGTGTGGTGTGCATGCCCGCGGCGGCAGTCCTCGGCCGGCGAAGTGTGGAGGCGCGACCGAGTGGAAGACGCGAGTGTTATCGAGCCGCAGCCGCCCCAGCCCGCGCACCCCCCTCCGCGCCCCCGCGCTCCGACCGCCCGCGCCCCCCATTTCCCCGCGCGAATTTACAATGTACGGCCCCGGAGCCTCACACCGCCGCACAACCTCCCGCACCCACACCGCGCCACCCGCCGCATGCAAATCCCCGCTTTCATCTGTTATGTTACAGTCGAGATTGGCGCGGCGGAGTCGCGCGCGCCCGCTGTGTGCGTGAGATTTTCTCGCCTGGAAATTCTAATGCGCCGCGCGACTGCGATAAAAAATGAACGGCTCGGGAAACGTGAATACATTACCGAGCGAGACGGAGCTCGGCGCCGCCTCCGAGCGGCCGGGGCGGGCTCACACTTTACACTACTTTATATTTTGATTCCGTCTGAAAAAGGGTCGGAGCGCGCTATGTACACCCATATTCACGCCTGATAAATTATGTACACGCGAGAGATAGCGCCGCCGCGCCCGCGCCCGCGCCCGCACCTCATAATTAACGAGGAAGGGGTAGCAAATTAAATTAGACATAAACGCCGTGAGAATCTAACAGCTAATTTGTTCCGGTAGAGGGGGTCGGCGTTAGATACCGATATGTAATTATCGTGTAAAAAACGCGCGCTAGACGCGTGCGACAAAAGGGTTGCGTTTTTTATGTCGCGCGCGGCGGCCTTCACGTTTTTGTAGCAGGTTTTTACCGCAGCCACCTGTGCAAGGGTTGTGTGGCGCGTGCCGCCACCGCTACACCCCAAGATTTCACCTTTGTGTGTCTCCCTGAATGAAGCTCTTTGTTATCGAAGTGGGAACAATGTCGGCGAGGAAGTCACCGGATTTGTTAATTTATTCAGTGACTATCTCGTCTACTTTACGGACCATCGTAATCATAAAAAATAAAAATATTATACGAATATACCCAATGTTTTAAAAAAGACTCATCACATTTATCACTAGATTACACCTGTCTTAAAATATGCAGCACACACAAACACTGTGATGTGTTGAGGTCCTGGTCTCTTCATACATGTCTCTGTCACCTTTAGGTACGAGTATCTTATGTCTTTTAATAGGCATATTCGATTCCCGGGCGGGGTGAATATTTGTGTGAACCACAAATGTTTGTCTAGGTCTGGATGTGTGTGTGCGTAGTTTCTGATACCCTAGATTCAAGTTTCGAACTTAGTTAGGGGTCAGTTACTATAATGAGATGATGTAGTGAATGATAATGTTATGTTATGTTAGTAGAACAAAACTTGCCATAGGTATGAATGGTTATTATAAACACAGGTGTATATAAAACCATTCCTGTATCAAGCATCCATATTTATATATCCCTGACTGTATTGCTGTCGCACGTTGTTAACTGTGTTGTTGTGTTGTTCCAGAGGCGCCGCGAGCCGACCTCGTGGCTGGTGTACCCGGAGGCGCGCCTCCAGCGGCTGGTGCGCTCCGCCTGCCGTCCCTCCGTCATCACAGGTCATCATCCAACACATACACAACACACTATACAGGGCTCATTAACCAATTAGTACAGTCAGCAAAACATACATCACAGTAAACAGTGATACAGGAGGCTCGCCAGCTACACCCGCGCGGCAACAACTCGTAAACGTAAACTTTTGTAACACATCAACATATTAATGTGAATTCCCCGTAATCGTTAACTGCCTAATCGTTAATGGAAGTTTGTATTCGGCTGTTAATTCACCAGCAATTTAAGTTAATCAACCGCACTCAGGTGTTTATTGGTTGGCAATTGGGGGTTCACGAGGACTGGCACACGATAAGAATGATATAATTATTTAACAAACGGGATGTTCGTACGTACTTATTAAAGTCGAAATCCTCGACTAGTTTCAGCCACGTCCGTTGGCCTTCATCAGGAGGAGTGCGATACGCCCGCGCCGTCGGCGTCTCTCTCTGCACACCGCCAGGCCACCGGACGTGGCTGAAACTAGTCGAGGATTTCGACTTTAATAAGTACGTACGAACATCCCGTTTGTTAAATAATTATATACGATGACGTACGTTTCGTTTAATGATAAGAATGATGTTCTGGTGAGCTTTGTACATGCTTCAGAAGCCAGACACAATTAATATATATTTTTTTAAGTTTTCAAGTGCTTCCGTGAGTACGAAACTAAATAAGTAATTGATATTGAATTTTAAGTAAACGACTCTTAGTTTTCCTCGAATGGCCGGCTCGATATGGATAAACGGTTGATATTGAGAACGATATTTATTAATAGAATAGTTGACATTCCCCGTCGACATCGTGCGTCACATGAAATTATATCGAGTCCTAATTAAGGCGCGGGCTCGGGTCTGTAAACTGATTTGTTAGTTGGTCGAATTACGCAAAATAGTAAGTAGGTGAGTGTTTGTGAGAGTGGTACGTGATGAATGAAGGGCCCGGAGAGCGGGAGGTGCCTGGAGCGCGGCCAACTGCCTCGTTACACCACCCGGGTTTGGTCACAGGCCGCCTCCGACCACCGCCGCACCACGCGACGAACGACTTGCTTCATTACTGCTAACCAACACAATATACGAGTACATACTTGTATACGAATGTACTTACTATAGTTGATGATGATATGCCTAATCGAAGTTACAACTTAAGGAAGCATTTGTCCATCAGATATTAATCCCACATAATGTATACTTACTTCATGATAGATTACGACTGAGAGCTATTCATGTAGATGGTTGTATATTATGTCCATTCTTAGAACGAATGTACACAATTTGATTATATTGCAATGATTGTGTAATGAAAGAGACATAAAACCGTCGAGTTGTAGAATTTCCTTTAGAATATTAACTTCAATTGCAAAACAGTTAATCAAGTAATTTAGTATCAGCACATTTACCTACTAAACAACAGTTAATGAAACTTTCTCCGGGAATGATGATCGTGTCAGCGGAGAGCCGGACTCAGGCGCGCCCACACACTGTGCATAACAATATCTAGGTATTTTTATTTGCATTTAAAAATTCTAGCTGAAAGTGAACCAAAGTCGGCTCTGGTACTGTCAAGTCTTTAGTTATCGGCTGTTCAAATGATGGCCACAAAATGGACGCAAAGCTTCTGCACCGGCCATATTCTCTTGAATTATTATTTATAATAATATTTTACAGCATCTTATTATCAATACACAGTAACACTGTAATATATGAGGTGAATATGTGTCGGAGGCGAGAGGAGCCGTCCATGATGGATCTCTTTATCAATATTAATGCAATTACCGATCTCATCGCGACTCGCCGGCACTTTACATGTAGGTACTACATGTCAAACAGAAACGAATACTTTGTGTTACGAGCAAAAACTTATCGACAATGTTGACACTGGACTTTGTTTCACAAATGAAATAGGTAATATCGATATAACTGTCTCCATTGGAATGCAATTGGCCGTCTGCTTGTTACTAAAAACTAAACAAACCTACCTACCTAGATGTTTAAACGTTGTTTGTTTCATCGAGCTTGTCATCAGAACTACTGAATAGAATTTAACGAACATGATACTGGATATGGTCTGTGAGACTATGGGGATCAGCTATTGTTTTTGAAGATCATGACAAATACAGTATTCGAAGTATAAGAGCCCATCCCCCTTGTTTCTGGCACTTACAAACCTTGAATTTATATCAATAATAGCTCCAACTGGTGGCTTCGTCATTATTTTCAAAATTTGACAATAATGTGTTGAGTAGTTAAAACGTGAAATGACAACAATATCACTTTCACATTTGTATTATACTCGTAAGTTAAGTTAGGATAAAGGAATGTGCGCGTGTTGTTTATGTAATGTTTTGATGTGGCCGGTGTGGCCGGGGCGACCTTTCACAGCACGGGGTGTTTTTACGAGGAGTGGAGGTCCGGCCGGGGATGAAGTCGTCACCGCGCGCGCTGCAGCCGCCCGCGCCCGCACTCTGCTACATCTACGGATTCCAAACATTTGGAACAGACATCATTATTACACTTGAGATATCTCTAATGCTACTTTCAAACGACATGTATGAAGGAAAGGTGTTAGGCACTCACATTATGAAAATAACTGACACAATTATCAAAAATAAATTAATCAGAACACAGATATAAATCCCCCCATTGATCTTGTTTATATTAGAGCACGATCGACGATCGCGAGCTATTTACAGATCTTTAACAAAATTCAATAATAAACCAATTGTATCAGTAATGTTACAAAAAAAGCTTTACGTTTTGTTGTGAGCAAACCGTTTTAACAATCTTTTTTTTCAAATTCGCAACTCAGTTTAAAGACCAACCTTTTTATTGAGATTCTTAAACTTTTCCATTGTGTGTGTGTGTGTGTGTGTGTGTGTGTGTGTGTGTGTGTGTGTATACCTGCGGTGTTTGATCTCCTTCACAGTGAGAGATGGTGATGTGATGTTGTGTGGGTCATTTGGCAGGTGGGACTATCACTGCACATCTCTGATGTATGAAACAACAAATATTGGTGCACATAATATCCTCTGGTTATGAACTCAGTATCAGTAGGTACACTGTGAACTAAGTTAAGTTCCAGTAGATCCTTGTCGCTTCCATGCTTGCAGTGTGTATGTCGATGTGAGGTTCAGTTCGGGTATAACATAAATCTGCATGCGATTAGTGGCGGGGGGTGCGCAGGGCGGGGGCGGGGGGCGCCAGGTGCGGGGGCGGCAGATGTAACGCGGCGTGACGTCACCACTCTGACCCATATTTCACAGTATTGTTGACTTACATCAAAGGATTGTCGACCTTGTGTCCTCGACACAGAGTGGATTAGGAGGCTGTGGTCGGGGCGCGCGGGAGAGCGGGTCAATGATACTCCAGTACGATACCGAGCGGCGGTAATTGTTCGCGATCCTATTCACAACCGACGCGCTTTGATTGAGTCGAGGATTAATGTGCCGAGTGCACCCGGACCGGCCCGGACCCGGCCCGGACGCGGCCCGGACGGGGCCGGTCGCGGGACACGCCGGGCCGGGCACATTCCGGGAGACAAAAACTAATGAATTCAATTGATGCCATTGTGATACAAAACAGATTTAATTTAAAGAACTTTAATACCTTCAACATAATGCTTTTACAATATTTGATTTGTATTCAATTAATTAGTATTGATCAAGCTGTGTGTACCACAAATACCACAAAGTTATAAGTTTTCGTATGAATATATTAGTAAAGTCACTCAAGTCCGGTAAATATGTCAATAGAAGCTATATGAACATCCGTGTTAGTCCCACTGGAATGTTCACCGTCTATTTCCTCGTTTACTCATTTACCTGTTTTATTAGATAGTTTCATTTGCTTTTTAAACACGGTCAAGTTGTGAATTGTGATGAACGACCAACATTTTATCAGGATTCAGAGATAGTAGATTATCCTTCGCTCCTTCAACTAAGTCCTTAGTTAGAACAAAACCAAACAAATATTCATCAGACTGCACACAGTAAGTACTGAGGATTGCACAAATAGACGTGTTTATGTTGTACTAACAAAACGTAGAGAATGGGAAAAGATGACAATGAAATTAGAATGCAACTCTACGTTGAGTCGAACTCACGTCGTTGGCAATATCATGATTGGTCTCAGAAAGATGTTCTATTGGGTACCAAACTGTACTGCTCATATCTGACATACATTGGATGCTATTAGTCAGTAGAAAAGGCCGTAATCACATATTTATTTGATTTACTTATACAACTGACAACTAGATTTATTGTCAAAAAACTTGTTAAATATGAGTACTTACCTAAATTTAGGAGCATAGGATAAGTCAGACTAACATTTATGCCGATGTGGTTAAACCATTATTGGCATGATTATGTTCAATTGTTAAACCGGAATATAATACAAGCAATGTAGTGTCGCCCTCTAAGATGTAACTATAACGCGAGTGTACCTGTGTTGTGAGATGTAACAATGGTGTGTACTCGCGGTGAGCATTGTGACACACCCTTACACGACCTGAGACGAGATCGCCACTTGTGTCATGGGGCTCGCGGTGGAGCACGCTATGGGACAGGTAGAGCAGGTCGCATCGCTTGTATTGGTTACAATACGGAACCATAATGAATCTGCATATGATTTAATTTACGGTAGATTCACACAACGTTGTATATTGTATGTGCCATTCGGAGTGTGCAACTGATGGGTAATGTAGAGACGTGCGAGACAGTGGTGTGTCTGTGTGTGTGTGTAATCAGTGTCATGTTAATTTGCAGTGAGTGGCACGAGGTTCAAGTTCAGAGCGTCTCCCCAGCGTGTCATTGACCCCGCACACGGAGCTTCTGACGTAACACTCGTCTAAGTACTTCGTTTGCCACCTCTCGCAGCCGACATTTTGCCAATACGCTCGGGCAGTCTTTCTCTGAATGCGTCGCGGGTCATTTAAATTACAAATATTGGGAACCGTCGCGGCTCTCATTCCCGTTGCAAAAACTGAAATCGCCAACAGAATGAATGGAGAACGGGTTCAGAGTTTTTGCCTGAAACGGCGAGCGGGTGTAGGTAGAGCGAGCGACTCCCCGCCGGCCGCCGGCCGCGACTCGGGCCGCCGGCCTCCCCGTATGTAAAACGCCTCACGTCGGAAAATCCATAACGGCACGCGGAAAACCCTTTTAATATACGGCACGTAAATAAGAGTGTCGTGAGGCGGGGGGCGGCGGGGGGGCGCGGGCGCGGCGCCGGCGCGCCATTGGTCGGCGCGCTCGCCCCGCCCCCGCTCCACGATAAAAAAACCTCTGGAAAAAAGCGAGTATCGCACGGCAGTGGTACGCGTGTGGTGTGTGTGGGCGGACGTGCCGCTGCAGGACGGCGCGACCCATCTCCGGCGAGAGCGGGCGCGCCATGCCCGCGCTGGCAGTGCGCGACCAGCCGCTCGACTGCTCCATGCGCCTGCGGGACCTGCCCGCGTGGCCGCCGCCGCTGCGCCGCCACGCGCCGCAGCCCGCCTCCGACCAGCCGCACCACGGTCAGTACTCCACATCACCACCGACATGGACCACTACCATAGCCAGTGATACCCTCCGACCACACTATTGCACGTTCATGTTCTGTTGATCCGTAGTTGTCTCTGTGCTAACATTACCGTTTGCGGGAATCCATTCACGTGAGTTATCGTAATATTGTTTATTTTGAGCGGTGACAGGAGAACCAAACGTTAGTTCGCATCTCGGTCGTGTTTATTTGTTATTAATTAATCGTGACGTCGCAATCCGCGGCCGTACGCACTGAAATGCAAAGGACTGTCACATGTAAGTATTCGTTTCAATTTACAAAAACAAATTTAAAATAATTCATTCACTTTGGATCGCAAAAAAAAATATCATAAAAATAGAGAGTTTTTATATAAGACTCTACCTATGTAGAGTCTTTATATTAGATACTTGTATAAACTCATTAGATAATTTAATTATTATTCATTTATTATTCTTTATACTTAAAATGGTTGTATGTATATTGATGTCGACAGAAGTCAAATATAAATTGTAAAATTAAAATGAGTATGATTGCACCTGATTTTGTTTAACATAGCTCTACCTCTCGGAATATCTTCGTCACAAAATAACTTCCTGCCACTGTTCAAATTATATGTAATTATATTTAAACTTTTATCTAAAACTCCTCGAAACATTTGTTATTTCATTACAAAACATATGAAACTAAACATGTTTATAAACGTTGTGACAGATAGAGCATCATAAACATAATGTATAGGTTCATTCAATTAGGGAGAGACTCTTACTATAAAAGTACTTAATTTACATTTATTATTATTTTTTTATGACCAAATCAAATTTTAATTTATTTCATGAAACAATTGCTATAAAATGCACTTGTGCCTACAAAATGTTAATGTTAATTTTTTATTTGCAATTAATATTAGATAAAACGTAAGTACCCGGTACGTACAAGTGAATTTAAAAATATAAGAATAGGTAGAGTAACATCGGGTACAAAAGTTTTAATGAAATTAAAAATACTTTATTCCAAATTAAATAATTCAATTGTTCCTTTTTATTTAAATCGTGTACAGTTATGCATATATTTACAACAATTGTTTTAAATATTATTAAATATAAAGATTTGAATTTTTGTCTGCAACTAATTGAACCAAAAACTGCAGAACGTATATTTTAATAATATCTTTAGAATATCACATTGTCTCCGCCCATGTTGTATCCGGATATGCTTTAAGATAAAGCGTAATTTCCACGCGACGATTATTTTTTTATCAATCATTCAATTTATTTAATTAATTTGTTACAATACAATACTTTTGAATTAATTATCAAGACTCTACCTTCCAAGCTCTCCATAAATTATACCATTATTACAATTTTAATTTCTTATGGCTTTAGCTTTGCATTAGGTATGTATGAAATAATATGAAACAGTGTAAGGGTTTGGGAAAGTATTATAAATATGATACCTGTGTAAATATGTGTGCAGGACTGTAAAAAGTTACGTTGTTATTAGGGATTGTGACATCGATGTGCAGTATAAATAGTATACATGCAGTTGTCGGGCTGTCTGTCTGTCTGTCGACACGTTTAATATCTCATTATATATAGTTGTTAGTGAATATCCCGGGGGAGGAAGGGTTGGAGAGGGAGGCCGTTTACGGAAACAATATATTATTTTGTTTGAATTGTAAATCATACATTTAATTAATATTGAAGAGCTACTGAACGAGCAAAAGTTTTCAATGAACAATTCGTTTTACACTTGAGATATAATGTTTAGCGAATGAAGTACTGGAGTACTTAAATGTATTATTAATACCGGTCGCCGAAAGCGAGGGGAGCCTCGCTTACAAAGGAAAGTGTTGACCCCTCGGTAATCTTAGCACAGTTTATTTTGTTTACGATATTTTCTTTAAGTATTAATTTCACAACACCTCAGAGGTCCGGGGGCATGTGCGCGGTGCGGTGGATATTGAACATTGAACAAGCATTGAGATTATGTTTATCTTTATCAGCAACTTTACTTTTTATACTTTAACCATTTCACGGCGTAAATTAGAGATGTTTATAAATATGTGCCAAAGACTAACTGCTTATAAATCTAATGGTTAATTGTCTTTTTTGTGCCTAATTAAATAATGTGATGATATATGTACATATAACGGAATAACGCAACATTTATTCAGTATTTTTATTACAATATTATGGGTAATAGTACCAGTAGTCGTAAAAGATAAACGGCGCTAAATCTTTCTCATTTAAGTGCTTATACAATTGTTCAGTGTGTGAAATACTAACAAAATGTATCCAATGTGAATCTCTCGCTGTGCCCCGCGGATTTACCTTTATTTAATGATCACAACCCCTTGGGGACTTTGGGATAAAAAGTATCTTAGGTGTTATTTCTCTTAGCACACATTACACATGAAGGAGTAAGTCAAGTAAGATAGTAACAAACATCCATACAAACTTTCGCGTTTGTCTATGATATTAGTAGCAAGTAGATAGCAGGAGTAGGGTGGACATTATAATATCAGCCGGGACAATAGTGAGCAGGTGCACCACGAGCATCTACGAGCTGTGTTTCCGATATCAGTACACAACGATCGATCTCATTCCACAACCTGCAAACATATTGTACCTAATAACATTGCAGTGGGTGAGCACAACACGAGTCGCGCGGGGCAGGTCACAGATCAAGTAACACATTCGCAAGGATGTATTGATAAACATGGCTTCTGTGCGCCCGCCGACGGAGAAAGGGGTGATGTGATGACGCGTAATTGGAATTTGATCCGCGATAGCGAGCGGGTCCAGCGGCGGCGACAGGTTTATTGGTCTCGGCGTTTGGCGAACTCGCCGCGAGAGACGGGAGCCGCCTCACCTGCCGCGCAATAGGCCTAGCGCGCATCGCATCGGTATTACTGTATGTCCACCGGGAGACGCGACCGCCACTGCACACTGCACATACTCGTAATAGATACGAGCACTTAGTGCATTTGTTTTCTCTTAGTCGAACGTCTAGTGATACAGTTAGAAGTGTCGCCGAGTGATCACGTTATTACGTCGGAGGTGTAATGGGCTGGTGTCGCCGGGAGTCACGCGTTGCTTGGCGCGGTAACGAGCCCGTGACGCACTCCTGCGCACACGCGAATATCTCCCGACTCACTCCTCGCATTACATGTCATAACTTCGCTTTATGATCACTATTATATTCGCCAAAACGCTCAACACAATTACCGCTTATATGAAGGTTTATGAGTTTTAAAAAATTTATTTATAGGCACAGCAACAGTAATCAAAACATTTAAACTAATTACAAACAAACCTTACTTAAAATTAAAAAAATGAAACCCAAAATTATAATCAGTAAAATCAATAATTTGTAAGTTTTCATAACTTACAAATTATTGATTTTACTGATACAGTTATGTTTATATATATTTAAAATGCTGAATACATCGACGTCTATACACATTTAATTGTATGCTCTATTTATCTAAACACAGGATCATGAATTATGTATGTCTGTGTGCGGGTGTTCCCTACTTTTAGCGAAAAATGGCTTAAGTAGCAATTGACTGTTGTTCCATCTGGAATTCATAATTACGAGTATATGCAAAGTAACTAAATCAATTAGGTTACGTCTAGAAGAGAGGATAGATGAGTTGAAGTACTTTAATCGGGCTTCATATGTATGTATGTATTTTCCGTCCGATTCACAAGCGGTAACACAAGCGGTGTAAGAATAATCTTTGAATCGCTTTTATTCTATCTGCATGATTCTTATACATAATATGGGCACCAAACAACTGAACCATATTCCAACAGACTTCTGACAAGGGTGGTATACTTAGAGGATGATTATGCTTTCAGGTTAAATCCTAAAAATAAAGTAAAGGGGTTTTCTCGCTTTCGCTGTCATACTGTCATAATGATCTGTGTACGTGAGTTTATGTATTTAGTTCATGATAATACGGTTACGGGTTTAGTCATTTTATACCACTTTAGTTGTGTAGTGCACCACCTGGGAAAGATATATACAAACACAATACAATACATTATTATAAGAAGACATTATTTAATATTTATACATGTATGTAACGCACTGCACAGACTGTACTTACCAGTACTTGGAAAATATTTTCTGTTTAAATCGACTAATATTTTAATGAGGGTATAATAATTAAATTCATTAAAATGTGTCAAATAAATTGACTAATGAACATCAAAAAGTTTACAGTAGAAATCTTAAAATTAATCACCGAACTACTATAATCTTAAATACTAGAATTAATTTACGGGATATTTATCGTATTACTTACTTTACCAATCGAGAAAAAACTACAAGATATTCTAACTCTACTGTTCCCGAAGTCAGTTTTATAAACAAAAGTACTTAAATACAAAGAGCACCATAATTATATTAAATTGAATGTATATCAGTATTACGAGTACCTTCATGAGGTGCAGATATATTCAGATACATTTATAGTTGTCGTCAATACAATCCGTAACTACTTACTTACAGAAAAAATGATGGAAAAAACAGCCCGTTTTTTGTTAAGATTCCCAAAGTGTTTGGGAGCGAAAGCACATCCCTGCAAGTTTGTCCTTTGCATATTTTTTTCATCCAATGGTTTAGTGTTATTATGATTAATTTTAAAGCTTACAAAATTCTTATGAAAGCCTGTCGGAAACTAGAATAATGAATGTTATATTTGATTTATTTTATTCTCATGTGTTAATACATTATTATCTTGTTTATCTTTGGAATCTTCCATAAATTATATACTTAGTTTAATAGATGAAATATAATATTAACATCAATCCTGTTCTCCTGGAGAAATACTTATCATTGAAATCAGTCAAGAGGGTAGAGTTACAATTAATTCGCCACCAATTACATTCATTTTTCCTCAACGTGTCTCTTGTAATAATATTTATTTATGTGGATATAGCTGTGCCCCGCGGTTTCACCCGCGTAGTTTTCGATACCGTGGGAATTTCGGGATAAAACGTAGCCTATGTCCTTTCCCGGTACCATAAGCTACCCCTGTACCAAATAAGTCAATCGGTTCAGTATAGTTTAGCCGTGAAAAGGTAACAGACGGACAGACAGAGTTACTTTCACATTTATAATATTAGTAAGGAATAAGGATTGGCGTTCGTCATTTCTTTAGATGTTAAATATTAAAAAAAGAAACTTTTAATACGTAAATATTCTGAGTCATAACATAAAATAAGTGTTGGCGGCGCTTGTTTAAATCGACATGAAGAGATATCATATTCATAAGTAATGTATTGTGAACACATTAAGTAATAACAGAGTTAATGTCCCGTCGAGGGATAACTTTAATGCGTTTGATTCGAGAGTGCGGCCGCAATTAGCGAGGTGGTGATTACCGCGGAGGTGAGCTGGAGAGTGACGGTGACACTCGCACCTCCACACCGGGTTGTCGCCGCGCAGTAGACCACCCATACACCGAGTGTGATGTCCCAGTGTCACCGGTAACAAGTGTCGAGTCCCGCCGGTCGCAGGACGCACTAATGTTGTGTTGTGCCGTGAACTTGTCTGTGATCGATTTCCGTATATAGGGCAAGTGTTTGTGGTGGTTGGACGTCATGTGCGAAGGTCTGCGTGACCCAGGGCGGGGGCGGGGGCGGGGGCGCGGGCGGGGCGGGCGGGGGACGCAATTAGCCCGGTCGACGACCCGACCCACGTCACACTGTTGTTGTTGTTCCATCCCGCAGCCGCCGCCACACCGCCGCACATGCTACTTGTTACAGCTGAACCTCTCCCTGTCGATACGTTACCATCTCCGTGTGCGATTCCGGCTCCTCCTTGGATACTGAAAATGTGTAGTATGTGTAAAGTGCTGACCAGTACCGTGCGAGAGCGGCGCGCCCGGCCCGGGGCTTGGACCCGGCACCGCGTCGGCGCTCCGCCTGCGGTCTCGGGTATCATAACGGACGCCATCGTGCGGTCGGCACCACAACAAATTGAATCATAAAAATATAGGCTAAGCCGATTTACCGAAACATTCACCAAATGATTCTCTTTGCGGTGCGGTAACTGCCGAATGTTAATAAATTACAATAATTTTATAATATTATTACGATTGGACGCGTCGCACCTAATGTCATGTACAGTTCACTGTTTGTGATTCAATAACGACACCGAGAATATTTTCGTTTCCCTGCTATGGCCACATTACCGAGTACTTCGCGACATACTCGTGCTCGCCTCCTGCGTCACTCTCACATTAATTAGCCACAAATTTTTGCTCGATAATAAACAACATGCGCCGTATATAACATGGACTTGATTGATTCAACATTATTGTACAATTCCCCCTGGAGATGCACGAGTGAACGTCAGTTTGTTAGTGCGTCGACGAGATGAGCAATACGCGTCGCGGGAGAAGTCGCGGGCGGCGACGCGACCCCTGCCACGACCCGCCGACCGAATAATAATAATTTCAAACGGAGTGTAACAATAAACGGTTTGTCCGCGAGTTTACATTCACCTCACGAGGCGAGGGGTCGCCTTCAAATTGGATTTAAACATTGTGAATTACCTTTCTTTGATTCGCGGGTTAGCCAAATGGGGACGATTTATGGAGCGGCGCGTCCCCCGGGAGCGCGCAGCCGGCGGCAGCGGCGGCGGCGGCGCGGCGCGGGTGGATTAGCACGCGGGCCCACGACACTATTTCACGCGGCAAATTTAGTGCGGCCCCGGTGACCGATGGACCGCCACCTGACCCCACTTTAAATAGAAACCATCCCCGTTTATACTCCGGCCGCTTAATGCGATCCTATCTTTTACATCCAGATAAGGAAATAAGGGTTTCTAATGGAATGCCCCAAACTTTGTCAGCCCCTTCGCAACACAATAGAGACGGGGAAAACGCTCCTTACTTTGTATTGAAACGTTACTCGGAGCCGTTCGGTTGATAGTTATAAAGTGCTCCGTCGGCCGTTGCCGGGCTCGCTCTCGCCGCTCGCCGGGATTGTTTTATTCGTGAGGTGGCGTCACCCTCGTAATTAAAATTATTAAAATGTTTAACTGCGCTTGAATCCGGAGGACCCGGCCAGGCTCAGCTTTCCCTTCAATTTATTTTGCAAGCCATTTTAATAAGCAAAAATGCGTGGTGCAGTGCGCAGTGCGCTCACGCTGCACGCTGGATGGCGCGGCGATAGGATCGCGCGCCGGGCGACGATCGCTATCGCGCGCGCACACCCCAATTACCACGTCATTATACTCTACTGTTTATTATAATAACACCGAGTGTATCTACCGAGCGCCGACTGCAAACGGTAACTAAACCGATCCTCCTCCGCACCCACAACCGCACTCTTGCAACTCGTTCAAACATTACGATTATATCGATATATATAATGTGCCAAAAATGATTGTGTCGAAGGCGATATCGCCCCATTATGAATGAGCACAGTAACGAGAGTTGGCTCTCCCTGGGCGTACACTGTCGGTGTCCTCCCGGTGACAGCGGTGAGGGCCGGCCATCAGGTCGCGTCCACACACAATGCGCCAGCTGCAGCGCGTGCTGGGTCACTAGTCACGTCTCGTCCGACTGCGACACACTGATTTATGGCGCCCGCTGACATCTCAACACTGCTCCTCGCACACTACACGCTACCAATATAACACAATCCCGACGATCGCGGTCCATTATTGACCTGATAAACATATAGTTACCATCTAGCTCCTGACTGACACCACGCCACGCGCTTTTATTACAATTACAATAAAATAACACATCACATGTCACACATCGCCACACCTATTACTATACATATACATAGTTGCAAACTAGGTGAAGCTTGTGATAAATGGGTACTTGGATTATTTTACTTATAAAATACAAGGGAACTGAATCCGCAATCCAATGACGAAGTGGGTATCGACATTATAGATTGTCCAAATTATAAAAACAACTTTTGTATACTTTTTTATCTGTTGTGATACCTACATAGTATATGGTCACGTGGAACTGTGCGTTTAAAATGCATTGTTTTACGTTGGTAAAACAATGCAATTCACGCTCAGTGTTGACTGAGAACAGGGAACACATTTTATTTGTCATTTATTTTGAACTAAATCCCGGTCCCCCTAGAGAACACCACTCTAGTGGTACAGTGAGTACAGTGCGACTCCTGGCGAGGTGTGACGGCGTCAGTAGTGCTCACTGCTGAGAGCGCGCACGATTACATGTATCATATTATTGTTGCAGTGTCGACGCGTGGTGACGTCAGCAGCTTCTTCAACACACAGATGGTGCTCGACCTTAACGGTGAGTACATTGGGCTCATTATCGGACGGCGCGGCGGGTCGGCTCTCATTTGAATACGACGCAGTGGACCGGGCAGCCGCCGAATCATGTTATTATGTTTTTGTGCGAGTGGCGGGGCTCCGGTGACAGCGACGGGGGCTCCGCCGCGCCGCGGAAACAAAACGACGATTATAATTAAATTAATACAAAAGTGGAAGCCGTGAAGTTTTTGTGGAACACCGAAACATTTCTAATTTTCGTCTAGGCACGTTTTTTATTCGCGTTAATTACGGGATGAATGGTTCGGTTACGACAAAAACGCAGCGTCGCGCGACCAACTTTTTGTAAAGCGTGTGTCACGGAGCAGAGTGCCGCGCGGCGTCGCATCACGCCGCCTCACGCCGATACAGTCAAATGAGAGGACACAAAAACCCGTCACACCTCACGATATAATCCGACGTTTTTGCATGAAACATTGTAATCTACGTACGAGGCGGATTTCACCAGATTGTGCGTGCGCCCGCGGCTCCACCGACCGCCGATAATGTGATTACGAATAAATTACTCGCTGATATTTTTATTGACATTAAAATTTACGAGCAAACATTGTGTTTACGGCTTTCATCGGCGAACTTAAATTATGATAACGGCTAGAAAACACATAAAACAGTGCGGAGTGACACGAACGGCGACCGGCGGACCGTGATACGTCAAATCGGTCGGAGTGTCCAGAGGAGCGGGAACGCGGACGCAAAAAACGGTCCCACGGGCGGCGTGACGCGACGGTTCTATCCGGACTCGCGCCCGGCCCGGACCCGGCCCGAGACATGGACCACGTCCACTAACAGGTCGCCCGCACGCAACACATGCTCGTCTGCAAGTGTATGCTAATGGGCTCGCGTAGAGAGTGCAACGCGTTCACATCTTAAATCCATATGTGGCGCGCACCGCCTCGCCGGTACCAGGCACTGCGCCGGATTACGATGTTCCAATTCCCCGTGTAACGATATACACATAAAACATCATTAGTTCATTCTTAATTAACTGATCACATATTTATGCACATTGTTAATTACACTCATTATTGGCGTCCCCTCCCGCGCCGCGCACGCGCACCTCGCTGCCCATTGCGCATAATTTCTGATAATTCATGTCATTAAAATGTTATGAAAATTCCTCGTGTACGAGTGTAATATTTATTAATTATTGACAATTGATTACGAGTCCGACGTGCATCATCTTATGTCGCGGGGAGGGCTGAGTGAGGGTGCTGAGGACCACCCTCAGCTCAGGGCGGGTCGCGGTCCTGCCGGCGGGCGGTGACGTGAACCTGTGACAGTGTCGACATCCCCGGGCCGGGAGGAGCGACGTGTGCGATGCGCGCGCGCCGCATCACACACTAATTATTTATGATAATACGATCTCACTCAAAATTCATAGTTTGTCCGAGGCTACTCTATAATTTATGTAAACAATTTTTCTTCATAAAATTAATTGTATTTTCCGGTGGCAGGTTTGAGTTTATAATTGATAGTACAATTAAATGATATTCAAATGTGAAATTATAATATGTAGTACAGTGGTCTTCAATTAGTTATTTATTAATGTTATTAGCATAATAATATGTGCGCGGCCGCAGCACACTCCATTCTGTTAATTATAATTAGTTGTACACAAACACACACACACTCATCGCCGACATTGAATTTTACATCGAATTAATGTGATATGATCTCAAGACGAGTACGTCGGCGCGGAGCGGATTGTGCGGCGCTGGCTCGGGACACCGGGACGCACCGGGACACACCGGGACGCACCGGGACACACCGGGACGCGTCTCACGCGTCACTCGACACTCGGGGCGAACGCGTGAGATGTAGGCGGAGTGGCCCTAGTGGAGGCGTCAATACATGTTTGATTAGTAAGAGACCATTACATGTGACTGCGGTCACCTTCTCGCCGCGGGCGTATGTTAATGAGCAGTGATTTTATTGGACTAAAGTACCTCTGTACACGAATTGGATTTCATTTTGGTTATCAGTGTGTTTGCATGAGTTTGCGCCCGCCGCGCCCGCTGCGTCGGTTACCTGCTCACCATCTGTGCATGCGCATACAATCGCAACACATTTATTACCTCTACCATTAGCCTGTGACATGAATGAAGGTTTTTTCCACAAGATTTATTGCGAACTTGTGTCCGTCCGATGTAATGTGTGACAGCGACCAGCGACCGGCAACAATAGGCCCGGCGGCCCCCGCACCCGCACCCGCACCCGCACCCGCACCACGCACCACGCGTCACGCGTCACGCGTCACGCGTCACGCGTCACGCGTCACGCCGGTATCAAGACATACCTCCTAGTCGTACATTATGGATAGTCGTCAGGTATCTATTTATAGATAGACCTGCCACACTAACATTATATTATTGTAATCATTTCCGATGCGATGATAATGTAAACAGTTGTGAGCGTGAGCGGCGAGCGGCGCCGGGCGCGGCGGCTAGACGCGGCCCATCGCCTCTCATTACATCAGGTGGTGCCTTTCACAAAAGATATTATCAGGTACACGAGTAATCGGTTGGCAGTTTCAAACTCTTATTATATGTGATTTTGTTATTACTGACACGTTGACCGGCGCGCACCGGACTATCGCCGCCAGTAAGAGTGGGTCTCGCACTGGGACACCGTCTGCCTGTCCATGATTCATATCGATAACGACCGGTAGTCTGCACTTACTAATAATTGCACTGATAAAGTAATAAAGTGAAACTAGATGTTGTGTCGTCGCTATGAGGCCCCTGTCGCCCTCGGGTGACCGTGCCGTGCCCAGCGCCGGGCTCAGGTACACGTGCGATGCACAGCCTGCCGAATGCGAGCGCGCCCCGCGCACTATTACGTACACCCACCCGAGAACGTACTGACCCAATATTGTTACACATACTAGGAACACCAATGTATAGTTCTAAATGCACCTCACAAATGTCCTCCACAATAATTCTATAAACGTGGGGAGTCGAAGGATTGTCCACTACATATCACAAGTATTTGCGAGTTAGCTCCCGTAAAAATCTCAGTAGGGTTAGAAATCATGTATGTAGTTGTAGTAGACAAGTAGATACCATTAGGTTAACAACGCACAGTGCCAACCTAAACCGGTAGCTGTAACATGTATAGAGCATAGATAACAGGGACTTGGACAAACTGCCTCCGCCATTAATGTTATGGACTTCTAGCGCCGCGCGCCGCATGCCTCCGCTCAGTGATCGCTCGACGTGTCCCACTGTCTGCCACACTTTGTGATACTAATAATGGTCTGGTAACTTCTGGTACATCAACCGCCAGCCGAGAGGAATCCGTAATAAATATTAAAACTCTTCAAATTGTGTGCGGAACTCGAAGGTCTCGCCAATAGCTCGGTACTGTCGCACTGAATGGAGACATTATGACGGGTCGTTGTGATTGATGTATTTTGAATTCGATGCCCACAAAGTGAATATTGTATAATATAATTAGTATAGAGCTATTGGTGTATTACAATGGACGTGGAGTGATGATCCCCTGTCGCCGTTTACCGCAGTCTATAAATAAAGGTAACGGGTCTAGTGCAGGCGCGGGGAGCTCTAGGTCACCACCTGCCCCCCCGCGCCCCCCACCGCGCACACACATTCATATTTTATTATTGAAATTCGCACTACTTTATAATGTCAATAACGATAACGGTACATTTAATTGGAATTTGATACCTTTATTATGTGATATTTTACTATATCGCGAGTAATGAACGAAGATAAAGGTAACCTAAACGCAAATATAGAGTTAGTCTTGTATTAGTTTAAGAAAAGTTAGTTTCAATACTTTTATAAATGTTATTTCATACTGTGTATACCGCAACCGTCAATATTAAATAATAATAGATGGAAGGTAACGTCTGCGTGAGTGTGTGTGTGTCTGTGTGTAACATTTCTCCGTCAGGTAGGAGCGCGCACAATGGCTCGATGATTGATTTCGGATTCCGAATCTTGGACAAAAAGCTTCCGCAAAAAATCGCACCGTATGCAAATCTATTGTTGGTGGTAAGCGAGCGACTTGCGACCTTCGATCCCAGCAATAGGGCGCATAGTGGCGCGGCGCGGCGCGGTCACGTAAGGCGGTGGGTGCGCACACGCACACGGTTTCACGTGAGCCTATACCCGCGCGCCGCCTGTAATCTACCATCTACGGGATCGTAAATTATCGAGCTGAGTGCATTCTCTTCTCAGAACCGATGTACCCGCATCTATGAAGCATTTCAAGAAAAAACAGAACATCTCACACGAAAACTGCGCTTTTTATGCAAAATACCATTAATTATCATAAAAAACCCGAACTCGGCGAGGTACGGCCGGACCCGCGCCCGCGCGGCCCGACACCTGACATTGAACGTGCCACGAAAACAACCATTATTATTATAACATAACAACTAAGTATTCAGATTATGTTTAATTTATGCATTTTATGCAAATGATAGTTACATACTCGTGCTAATTAGAGGAAATTTACATATTTTGGTAGTTAAAGTGGTATCGAGTGTGGTGTGAGCCGCAGTGGTAGAGCGGGTGCCGGGACTCCAGGTCGAGATGGTCCCGGCGCGGGGCGAGCGGGGCGGGGGGTGGCGGGGTGCCGAGGGTCGCTCGGGGATAATTAGCGCAAAGGTCGCGGTCCCCTCCGGCGCGGGTGCACCGTTACTCAACACGGCGCGGGCGGGGGGAGGAAATCACCTGACATTTGAGTTTTTGCGCTAATCGCGGGGTGAATAATGCGGGGTGACCTTAGACTAGTCTAGGGTCGGCGGGGGTGGGGTGGTGTCACTCAGCGCGCTCCATTCACCGAGTGGACGCGGCTGCAGCACACGCACTCGGCCGCGCCGCGCCGCATGGACCCCGGTAAGTGAGCGTGTTGTTAGTGACGGCGCCGCACTCGCGACACCGACACGCCCCGGCCTTCGTCACATTGTGATAGTGAGTCTTAACATTACTCTTTATTACGATACTACATCCCGAGGCGAAGCGCGGTTCCCAATATTAACTGTTATACCGAGAATCGTTTTATGGCCGCGCGTCTCCTAAACATTACGTTTCTACAAACAAGGCAACTTTTTACGAACCATCCGCTTTGTTTCAGAGAAAGCCATCGCAGTAAAAAAGTTTCATTCGCGACAAAAAAAATGCTTTCTAATTTATTGTTAGACCCGCAAAGGACCGCTTAACAAATGGCCAACAATCGGAAAGTTAAAATTGCGAACGGTGCAGTAACGGCGTCGAACCCGGTACAACCGGGCGTGCGGCCCGCGTTTATGGCCTCGTAAAAGAAAGTTTCCATTCATTTGCATGTCGACCGTTTTTTAATTGTTTTGCAATTATGACACAATGTCATTGTTGTTCAACGTGGTAATGGTAGTTTTTTACCAAAACCCGTTTGTTGTCTTCGTGCAGAGCGCAGACGCGCTCTCTCCTCGAGAGGCGTCCATCATGCCGGACGGGGGTCACTTGACACGTAATACGTTTTAATGGTGTCCGCTCGGGTCACGCTCGTAAATATCGCGCGTCCGCCGCGCGCCGCCCTCCCCACATTACGCCTCCCTCAGGACTCCGGATCCGGACCGCTAGTGATACCATCTCCGCGCGACTCGCTCGGACATCTTCACACATTTCAATAATTACACATAATATGAATATAAAGTTTCACGTTGGTGACCATTGTCAGTTATTTCGTAGTCGGTGTCTGTTGGGTCAGAGAGAAACAGTTAATGTGATAGAGGGGGTGGGCGCGGTGCGGGGGCCGGGGCGCGGGGTGACCTTTCGAGTCCCGTTAGTCAGGTGGTGGTGGACGTTACGGTCCCGCTAGTTGCGCGTGCGCACCGCAACCAACCCCCACACACAATACACCCTCTATACTGCACTCATTGTCCACGGACACGAGTACTCTGTATAACAATTAACACTCACTATCATACGTTACGGGTCACACTATCGCTGAAAATACCGATAAACTGTGGTTATATTGATCACGAGCTAGGAGCATCCTTATTGTGTACGGAGAGAGATCGTGTACGTCTGCCGTCGGCCGGGCGCTGTGTTCACATCAATTCCGCGGCGGTGTATCGTTTGTGTCGGCAATCAGATTCAGATCGCGCGTAATAATATTACAAATGATCACAAATCGAACGCAACGGTACCGCATATTGTACGCGCGCGTCATTAGAATACAGTCAAATGTGCGCGTGCGCCGCCCCCGCCGCTACCAATCACACACGTGTACGTGCGCGCCATTACCACGGCGCGCGCGCCTCCACCCAGCCCGGGCCAGGCACTCACTCGCCGTGCGTACAACATGAGGCGGCTCACTTTCACGCCATTACGTATTCATATTATGGTCACATTTCGATCACAACTGACGATATTCGAAATGTATCGCATTCGATCACCAAATTGATAAGAGTACAAGTCTAAATGAAGATGATTCACGTCACGCCGGGTGACGTACAAAACTAACTCAGTCTCACTTATTATTATTAGTCATTTCTATAGTTGATGAACAAAAAATTGGAAGTATCACTTAAATAAAACAATACGAGCGCCGAGTACGGAGCAAGAAATCGTGAAGGAGCGTTCAATTTCATGTTTTTATAATTCACGTCGCGTTGAGATGGAGCCGGACCGCTGGCGGTGACGCATCGCGCCGCGCACTGGGATCTCCCAGATTACAGACCTTATTATTAGATCCTCATTAGATAACGTTACGTAACAAAAGCTCGCTTTGTTTCGTGTATAACGAGACACAACAGAGCGACAATGAGAGCTGATCGATCGGGAGTGCGATAGCGCGGTGTGTGTTCAGCGCGGCGGTATCGCAGGCGGCGCATCTCGCGCCGACACCACCACTTATCGGAAATATTGGATCGGTTTGTAATTAATACCGAATAGAGAAGTAACGGGACCGAGGCGACGTCCCGGGGGTGACTGACACCCGATGATATTTGTGTGCGCGTGCGCGCGCGCCGCCTCCACCCGACACCTGCCCGCGGCGCGCGCACCGGGTCAAGGACGACACATCGCCCGCCGCACACGTTTGGGCATCGTGTCCGCGGTCCACTCTGTCGCCGCTGACAGCGGTAGAGTGTACCGAGAGCACGTCATGTGGTCCCGCGCCACCGCTCCCGGCCGACACCACGCGCCCTCTCCTCCACACGAGCCTCGGGTTACTCATCGCACTTACCGAGAGGTCCGTGTGTCATTAGCTTAACGTTGGGAAGCGGTCGTTTACACGAGGAGAGAGATCCAAAGGAAATCCTTGATTTATTTAGATGTCGGAATGTGGTGGCAACATTGTCCAGTATAGGTCGGTGCGTGCGCATCGTTCATTTGCCATTTCCTAACGTTGGAAGTGAGTGTGGGCTCTCCCCCGGGCGCGCTGACTAATGTCCGCCGTCCGCCGTCCGTCGGCCCCGCTCCGTTACGAGTCTCCGGTGACCGCCGCTCGCCCTCGCGCGCCCGCCCGCTCTAATCCTCTCCTCCGATCCGATACAAACAAGCTTCACATTATTATAATTGTTGTTGATGTGTAGATAACCTCGCGGCGCGGGTGTACACGCATCGTGAGTAGATCACTGCGCAGATATAATTTGAATACGAGTTCATTAATTACATTATACGTGCAACCTCTCGGATTACACTTTTAACACAAAATAGTTTTTGCCTCCTGTTTACCGTGAAGTGGCGTCGCGCGGTCCGTCTGTCCGCGTGTTATTAACGTGTGACGGCCGTCTCCTCAGGTACCAGTCCGAGTTATAATGACCGCTAGCGCTGAACCCGGTAAATTATTCCCTAATTTCCTATAATGGCGTTATTTATTTTAGAGTCGATTTCCATAAGAATGTTATTATCGTTTATTAGCGGGGCCGCTCGCCGACTACCGAATGCAGCAGACGCGACCGGACAACATGCAAATAGGTCGTGTCTCTCCTCACATCTCCGCGATAAAAACCTCATTTACATTGTTTATAATAGTCGGCTGATAATTAGCGGCGGTCGTAATTAATTGTATTCGAGTAGGTTCACGCTGCACGGTGCGAGGCGCGCGGTGCCCGCGGGTCGTGTCCGCCTCGTCTCGGGGCCGCCCGGCCGGGGGACGCGCCTGTGGGACCTACACCGCTGGTCAACTCAACTCACTCAAACTCAACGTTGTCCATTTCCATAAATGCGCCGCATCAAACAACTATAATATTAACTAGGCGTAACGTACTTTTATACTCGTATCACGAACGAATGTGTTTGTTTGCTTGAGCTTCAATGAATTTGTGCTCGGTTCGAGCTCAACATGTTCGGCTTGTGCTTGCCTCGTCTAGCGTAGACGCACCTTTACTGTACGGATACAATTAGAACTGGAGATTGACTGGTTGCCTGTAGTGGTATTAATAATAATTGAACGTGAACGAAGTCGCGGGAGGCAGTCTCTCGTTCGCGTACCTATTAAGGGACCACAGTCCAGTGAGTTACATAACGCGAGTCAAGGCGAGATATACACAAGTAGGTATTTTACAGCCGTTCAACATGCAATTTGTTGATCACATATCAATTCAAATCTTATAAGAAACGGCAACTATATGATTTAGTGCCAATCGTGTCGTGTATTAGAAATGGGCAGAGTCCCGTGGCGTCTCTAGTTAGATCCGTCGGTGAGTGGGAATCGCGAGCTAGAGTGGATCGAGCGGAGTGTCCACCGGTGGGCGTGCGGCGTGCACGGTGTCGGCTCTGTGTCGCGGTATCGACGGGCGCGGGGTCGGTGACCGGTCCGGGCGCGCTCTGCACGGCGCGGCCGCGCGGCCTCGCTCGCTCATTAACTCATTTTTCAACAACAATTTTTATATTCTAATTAGGTTCATTACTCGGGTATAATTTGCGAATTGCCGAGCATTCCGTCTTGGATGCCGATTACCAAACCGAATTCCGAGCTCGCTTTGTACTATTGTTAGCGCCGAAGGAACGCTCTTAATTAATGAAACTTGATACGATCAACATCAGGCGTGTTGCGCGATATCGCCGCATTCATATTATATTGTTGGTTGTCTCCGGCCGATGTGGAAACGGCCGCGAGGACGCCTCGAGCAGCCAGTGCGGGAGCGCAGCGGCGGACGCGCGCGTTCGTACCGCCCAGCGCGGGTCCACGGCCCACATCAACCGGTCAAAGTTACTCTATAATACCTCTCGTACCAGAATTCCCTCGGCACTAGTAGTTATCATATAAGGGTGAACAAATGTCCAACGGAAGTTTTCTCATAGTGAATCTAAAACCCGTTTGATTCGTATAGGAGTAGTTCCAATAGGATGCAGCCATTAGGAATTCAATGAAGTGTCGCAGGTACCGCTAAACATCCCTTGTGATGGCGACTTGTGATGGTCGAGGCCGGGCCGAGGTCGGGCCGGGGCCGGGGGCGGGTGCTCGGCGGTGTGAGCCGCGATAACGCGCCTCTCCACCGCCGAGCGCGCATCGCGGAGCGTGCTCACTGGACCCGCCGCGCCCGCCCGCCGGCCGGCGCACTCGACCGCGCCGGACACATTCCGCTCCTCTCATTCCGCTTATCTGAATTTTAAATTCGTTCCGGGAGCGGTCGGGGAGCGCGCCCGGCGGATTCCTAGCGGTCCCGCCAACCCACCCGTAAAAACCTAATCAACTGGCTATTTTGTGATGCGCGCTGCCATTTGACACACGATTTCACTTTCGACCCGCTACGCACAAAAAATACAGAGTTTTTCGGATTAGAACTGCCGAAAGTAAAATGATCGTGATTAAAGTTTTTGTGAGGGGAGGCACACTGGCGTCACGACACGCTCTCGGGACGCGGCGGGCGCGGCGCGGCGCGGCGCGCGGGACACATTCCAGCGCACGTAATTAGTACGGTTTCCACGATTACTCAATATTTGGACACTCATCGTGTATAAACGCGTGTAAAGTTGTTTGAAAGGCATTGATTACCGGTTGACGCGCCCCCCCCCCCCCCCTCCCCGCGCCCCCTCCCGCACTTATAGGTTAGGTACACGTTACTTTCGTCTAATACAATACACATAACTTGTGTAATGAATATTAATTGATATGATTTGTGTAGTGTTTATATGATGTAGTGCCGCGGCCCGGTCGCCCGCACTCGCTTCGCGCCTGTGCTCAGTTCTTACGTTACGACATGCAAATGATCGCACTTTTATGCAAAACAAGCCCATTATAATGTACCACGACACTGCGTATAGCGTAACGTGAGTCGGCGCGGCGAGGTACGTACGCGGCGCGGGCGGCGGCGGCGTGGTCGCGTGGGAGCGGACGGCCTCTGTTATTTGGTCGGATGATTGTTCTCAGTTTTTGTGTGTCGGAAGCGCATATCGTTATAATGCAAGTAATTGAATACCCGAGATTACTGTGGGAACGGTCGCGGCGCCGCGTGTCTTACTGCCCGCGAGTGCTGCCGTCAGGTGGCCCCGAGGAGCGCTTGATACCCGCGCACAGGGCAGCTCCGGCACCACCCGACCCCGACACGCTGACTTACACACTCCCGTACGGCTCCCGTTTCAGTTTGAATAGCGCTGTATCAGAGCACCCGATATTGAATCCTATACGAATATAATATCTAATAAGGCGGGCACCGGTCGGCTGTGTATTGAAGTGCGGCGCGCACGCAACCGCTTCAACACATTGTGATTGATATTACTTTTGAAATAACACAATTATAGAGCACGCATACACTTCCTGGCCGCGGCTCTACCTGTGGGAACATTGTGAACTATGCGCGGCGAGCTAGTGCCCGCGCCTGGCTCGGCCCGCGGCCCGGCCCGCCTGCTGACGCGATGAATGACGGTGTGGCGGGTTACAGCGAGACCCGCGTGTCTGTCTGTGACATTTACCACATCAGGTATACATGAGGCGGGCGCACGCCAGCCCGCGCACAAAGGTCACCTAACAACTCATAACACACTCCACTATTTAAATTTTCATGCGGTTGATTGAGTTTGATATTGATTTTAGGAAGTGTACCGGCCGGCCCTCGTACACCGCGCGACACGACACGACACGACACGCAGCCGGCGCACGGCACGTGTGTCGATCGTCAACAGACGAGTACTTGCAGTAATTACGAGCGATTCGCATTCAAATTAACGCGATAATCCACGCCATTGTTTCGCGGTAACAATCACTTCCCATAGACGTCGGATGCGCTAGCGCGGAGGTGCGCGGCAGATGCGACCGTATGTGTGGGGCGGTAGGGCGCAGAGTCGCGCGCGGGGGGTGTTTGTTTGTGTGTGGAGCGCGGCGCGAGGCGGCGCGGAGGCGGCTCCGGCGGTAATTAGCCGCGATGACTGCGCCCGCGCGCACAATGCGACCCGCACTCACAACAAACAAACATCTCAACTCGCACCTCGCCTCTCTTCGCTCCTCTATTAATCCTCATTAACCAAATTCATATCGGAGGCTCGCGCGTCCACCCGAATGCCACTCTAACGAGATTACCACCGCTCGCCGTTCAATAGGCGCACTGTTTGTTGTCTGCTCATGTTTAATTGTCAAATCGTCTTATATGATAATCTTATAGGAAGTGAGGTAACGAGCGGTCGTGAAACCGTTGATGTTCACATGATGTATGTAGTCCCAGCGCATGCGGTATACAATGCCTCTAATTGACAAGGAGACGCGCCCACCGCCACCGCCACCGGCACCGGCACCGAACACACTCACACCTCACTTGTCAACTGAAAGTAACCATTGGATGTGTTTGTGTGAATTAATATGAGTATTATTGCAATGTTGTAACCGTTGTCCAAATCATTAACCAATTGGTGTGTCGGTGCACTGCAGTAACGCGTCTCCGCCGCGTACAAAAGACATCAACGCGAACCTGAACGTTTGTGGACTCCCGAATAAACGTCACTATTTGATCACATGAACCTGTTGTCCCCAACAGAGAACAAACAAACCATACAATAACTAAATAGCAACATTCACTTATGATTAGAACACTCGTAACAGAACCAAAAGGTCGACGATATCGAACTCATTCATAGAAGTTCACGAATAAACGCAAAAAATACTGTTCATTACTTTTCTATTTGTAGTCACGTAACGGCCGAAACGTATATTATGAAATTATTTATTTTTGCTTTAAAAATATTTTGATTAAAATGTAGATTTTGTGAAATTAAAGTGTGTAGAGTTAGATGCTAAGATCTACATGAGATCTGATAACTTTTTAACAAAGCAAGCCATTATGCTCTCGTCTTGGCCGAATTTACGTGAAAATATTTCCTTAATTATATAATGCATCTCATATCATATACGGCGATATAATATTGTCATTTGTTAAATGTAACAATCGGTAGGTGAATTCAAAAAACTTTGGATTCTTCCACCTCGGTTTAGTATTATACTTTGTATACGAGTTTTGTTTCTCAAAATGGATATTTTGATTATGAATATAAAATATATTGGAATATTATTAATTTCTATAGAATGTCACATCAAGCTTGAGCATGTACACGAGTATGTGGTCGGTCCTCTGTAGTAGTGTCGCGACACCACCTGACACTGGGAGCGGACACCTCGGGCGAGTGCGCCAGAGAGCTCCAGGTACCGGACCGGCGCCGCGGCGCGGGGTCTCCTCGGAGTGAGAGGCGCGTGCGCCGCCTGACGGTCACACACCGGCACGGGAACTAGCATTCCCTGACGACACACATTGTGCTCCACGCTTTACCCTCGCGGACTCACACACACACACACACACTCAGAGCGTGTGCCTTTAAATAACCGAATACAATTGAATCCGTTTTGAAAAGGATTTTGATAAATATTACCCCGTCCCCTGGTACTGCGCCGAACAGAGCGTTACATGTGTTGCACTTATGTAACTCGAACAATCGATCGATAAATTATTGTATGTGATGCAGTACTGTACTGCCATACATACCGTATACACCGGATTGTTAGAGCGTCTGTGTGGAATGTGCCGAGCTGGTGGTGGCGGCGCGTGCGTACGGCGCGGCGCGGGCGGCGGGCGGCGGGCGGCGCGCACAAAGCGGACAATATCTTCATAAATCGATATTTCCACCGCTAATAAAGCGATATTAATTATCTAGTATTCAAATCTCGGCGGTCCGCGGTGCGCTCGTGACCACCCGCCCCCGCCCGCGCCCCGCGCTGCGCCGCTACATTAATAACCGCGGTCGACGGCCGCCGCCGAACTCCGATTACGAGAGCTCGTGCGATTACCGATCGCCACTCGATTACTGCTCACCGCACCTCATTGTGCGCCGACGGATCTATGACAAACAGAAACGACGCTCAAATTGAAAGACGCTTTGATGTGGTAGCGGCTCCCTCCCCTCTCCCCCCTCACCCCCTAACACCGCGGCGCCCCGCACTGCCCCCGCGGGGATCGCACGAGACTCGACGTGCACTCGTGACGTCACGTGCAGTACAAACTTTCTTATTGTTACAAGATGAATTCATCCAACCGCACGCACCTAGTGATAGTGCTCATCCCATATGATGTCAAATCGTACCTATACAAGAGCACCATTGAAATAGAACATACGAGACATATCTGAGTAGGTGTATTATCTAGTGATGTCAAGTACGGTTAATTGTCCAGTTTACCAGTAATGTATGCAACAATAAGGACCGCGCATTACATCAGCTGTCACCAGACGCTCTCACCAGAGTCCCGCTCCCGGCGGAGCCGTCTCCGATACTTCTCAACAACACTTTCACATTATATAAACATTCTGGTATAACACAACGGGATGTTTGTACGTACTTATTTAAGTCGATTCCCTCGACTAGTTTCAGCCACGTCCAGTGGCCATCATCAGGAGGATGAGTGCGATACGATATTTAAGTACGTACAAACATCCCGTTGTATTATATAGTTATTAGTGATGTAACGGATATTCGCATTCGCATTCGCATTCGCGAATATCCGCATATTTTTCAATATTCGCATTCGCATTCGTATTCGCAAAAATTATAGCGAATATTTAGCGAATGTTTTTAATAATCAAAAAGGAAATTATTATACGCATTCATATGAAATAATAATACAATAGATAACACTAAGATATTTTTATTAAATCATACTTCTACATTCTAAATTAAAGTCACATTTATGAAAAAGAACTTCAGAGATCTGATCAAATCTAACATTAATCAGCCTTGTTACAACTATACCGGGTGTTTGGTAGAGGGTTGACCAAACGCGATGGGCGTGTTCCTGGGCCTACTTGGGAGATACAATTTGGCTAAAAATTTCCTAGTTGTTAAAATCAAAAAAATATCATCAAAATTGTATTTTTTTATTTTTTTCCGAAATTGCAACTATTTATCCCTATAACATTTTTTGAGCTGGTTTCCAGTCAATTTTTTTGATTGATTATGGTCCCAGATATCACCTGGTCTGTTCACAGCATTTGCAGACCCCTACAAGGTCTAAATAATTTTGTATGACCACTTAACGCTAGGGAAATGAAAAATAGAAATCTTGTAGGGGATCTTTTAACTCAAATAAAAAGAAAACTAATTGTAACCGAGAATTTAAAACTCTTTTAAAAACTTCTCTGTTTATCCCTTATTTCAACGGTATACTAGATATTTAACAAAAGCCAAAAAACTTGCTAAAAATTTAGGTGCAAAGTTTAAATGGAAGAAAAAATAATGAGATATTTTAAAAAACAAATTCCAAGTTTGGCTTAAATAAGCCACAGTGTGAATAATTTTGGATTTATCTGAGGTCTTCTGAAGATACTGAGATGTTGTAGTGACTTTCTTAGAAAATAATTAGTCTTCATACAAGTAAAATGGACTATCTCAATTACAGGAAGATATTGCTTCCAAATCAAGATTTCCCGTCTCTGGCAACCGATTAAAGGGATTAGAATACGTCCAGTGGTATGGCACACACGTATGGTGGGATGCTATTCCATTTGCAGACCCCCTTGCTGCAGAATGTTTTAGAATCATCAAATAAACATATCATTCACGAATCTCTTTTAGTACGTAATGGAGAATTGGAGATAGAATATTTCGCCAACAAAGTAGGCTGTAAATGGAATAGCATCCCACTAGACGCGTGTCCCACAACTCTGGGCGTGTTTTAATCCCTTTAATCGGTTGCCAGAGACGGGAAATCTTGATTTGGAAGCAATATCTTCCTGTAATTGAGATAGTCCATTTTACTTGTTTTAAGACTAATTATTTTCTAAGAAAGTGACTACAGCATCTCAGTATCTTCAGAAGACCTCAGATAAATCCAAATTTATTCATACTGTGACGTATTTAAGCCAAATTTGGAATTTGTTTTTAAAAATATCTTATTATTTTTTCTTCCATTTCCACTTTGCACCTAAATTTTAAACAAGTTTTTTGGCTTTTGTAATACTTGTAGTATACCGTTAAAATAAGGGATAAACAGAGAAGTTTTTAAAAGAGTTTTAAATTCTCGGTTACAATTAGTTTTCTTTTTATTTGAGTTAAATTTCCTTTACAAGATTTCTATTTTTCATTTCCCTAGCGTTAAGTGGTCATAACAAATTATTTAGACCTTGTAGGGGTCTGAAAATGCTGTGAGCAGACCAAGTGATATCCGGGACTATAATCAATAAAAAAATTTGACTGGAAACCAGCTCAAAAAAAAGTTATAGGAATAAATAGTTGCAATTTCGGAAAAAATTAAAAAAAATACAATTTTGATGATATTTTTTTTATTTTAACAACTAGGAAATTTTTAGCCAAATTGTATCTCCCAAGTAGGCCCAGGAACACGCCCATCGCGTTTGGTCAACCCTCTACCAAACACCCGGTATAAGGTTTGCATTCATTTAGTAGTATATTATTACTCTACTACCATTTTTAAATAAAGTTTACAATTTCTATTTACTAAAAAAACTAAACAATTACTTGAAACAAAATTATTAAACTTAAAAAATCTAATGTATTAAGTATTTATAACCTTTGGCTTTAAATGTATATTTTTTCATTCCTCTTTATATATCTGAAGAATTAAATATTATATTTATAATGAATGAAATATAAACTTAAAAAACAAAACAATGAATACTTAAGAATGAACTTTCTGTGACTAAATTAATTCAATTAACCAATATCGGCTCGCCTATGTTCAATATAAACATGGCCGACACGAAACGTCAAACCTGACAAACATTTTACGCGCGCTTTTTTTTAAAATTTAAAATATTCGTATTCGCATTCGCATTCGCGAATGTTGAAGATAAATATTCGCATTCGCATTCGCATTCGCGAATGCGAAAAATCCAACATTCGTTACATCACTAATAGTTATATATAATGACGTTTCGTTTAATAACAAAATTCTGGTATAACCTCACTCGCGTATCAAACAATTGTTATTCCTTTAACGTACCAAAACCTTCTCACCTGTCTGTGCTCCTCACAATGTTCTGTTATGTTGTGTTTACCCCGTTTAAGAATATTTTTATTTTTTACCATCTAACTAATTATTATTTTTATTTTCCGCTTGTTATACTAAAATTATCAATAGTATAAGCAGAAAAAATAACATCAAGATCACAATTCGGTAAAAGAAATCCCACCAAAAACATTCTGTAAAAAACTAGCCAAGCCTCGATGGAGCTGCTTGTTTAACTCTAAAAAGTAATGAAATCTAGACAGACTCGTGCCAAGTCTAAGGTTCCTTACTGCGATTTCTTTATTATTATAGTTAATGTTGTGTGACTTGGCCGTTGAACATTGTTTAAAAGGTTAGTAGTGGGTACACGTCAATTTTGTTTACACGTAATGTTATAACATTATTAAAATACGCAGCTTTATCAAGCCTATAATTGACTGGATATTGAATCAACATTTTTCAAGTGGCTATAATTAAGCTAATTTTCTATCGTCAATGGATAGGTTCTGGATTTTTTAAGATTGGTGCAATAGCGTCATGGAGCACCTAGTTTTGTACCCTTGTGTACATACATGTGTACCCTTCAACGGCCAAGTCACACAACATTAACTATAATAATAAAGAAATCGCAGTAAGGAACCTTAGACTTGGCACGAGTCTGTCTAGATTTCATTACTTTTTAGAGTTAAACAAGCAGCTCCATCGAGGCTTGGCTAGTTTTTTACAGAATGTTTTTGGTGGGATTTCATTTATTTTTGTTAAAACTTGTTTATATTGATTTATTTTATTAGATTTTCTTATTTGGCACACTTATTTTTTAGGAGTAGTATTATATTATTAAGTGCCACGCGGTTTCACCCGCGTAGTTCCCGTTCGCGTTCCCGTGGGAATTTCGGGATAAAAAGTATCTATAGATAAATAGTTTTAAGCTACCTCCCCACAAATTGTCAGCCAAATCAGTTCAGCTGTTCTAGAATTATAATTCCCGTTCCCATTCCCGTGGGAATTTCGGGATTAAAAGTATTATATGTGCTTCTCCTGGTTCTAAGCTACCTCCCCACCAATTTTCAGCCAAATCAATTCAGCCGTTCTTGAGTAATAAATTCCGGTTCCCAATCCCGTGGGAATTTCGGGATTAAAAGTATTCTATGTTCTTGTCCTGGTTCTAAGCTACCTCCCCACCAATTTTCAGCCAAATAAGTTCAGCCGTTCTTGAGTAATAAATTCCCGTTCCCAATCCCGTGGGAATTTCGGGATTAAAAGTATTTTATGTGCTTCTCCTGGTTCTAAGCTACCTCCCCACCAATTTTCAGCCAAATCAATTCAGCCGTTCTTAAGTAATAAATTCCCGTTCCCAATCCCGTGGGAATTTCGGGATTAAAAGTATTCTATGTTCTTGTCCTGGTTCTAAGCTACCTCCCCACCAATTTTCAGCCAAATCAGTTCAGCCGTTCTTGAGTAATAAATTCCCGTTCCCAATCCCGTGGGAATTTCGGGATTAAAAGTATTCTATGTTCTTGTCCTGGTTCTAAGCTACCTCCCCACCAATTTTCTGCCAAATAAGTTCAGCCGTTCTTGAGTAATAAATTCCCGTTCCCAATCCCGTGGGAATTTCGGGATTAAAAGTATTCTATGTGCTTTTCCTGGTTCTAAGCTACCTCCCCACCAATTTTCAGCCAAATCAATTCAGCCGTTCTTAAGTAATAAATTCCCGTTCCCAATCCCGTGGGAATTTCGGGATTAAAAGTATTCTATGTTCTTGTCCTGGTTCTAAGCTACCTCCCCACCAATTTTCAGCCAAATCAGTTCAGCCGTTCTTGAGTAATAAATTCCCGTTCCCAATCCCGTGGGAATTTCGGGATTAAAGTATTCTATGTTCTTGTCCTGGTTCTAAGCTACCTCCCCACCAATTTTCAGCCAAATCAATTCAGCCGTTCTTGATTTTTAAATTCCCGTTCCCAATCCCGTGGGAATTTCGGGATTAAAAGTATCGTATGTCCTTTTCCTGGTTCTAAGCTACCTCCCCACCAATTTTCAGCCAAATCAGTTCAGCCGTTCTTGAGTTACAATTCCCGTTCCCATTCCCGTATAATTCCCGTTCCCGTTCGATTATCCTAGTTTTTATAGTTTTCCCTTTATGTGGCCATTAAACCCTAACTCTGTACCAAATTTCAGCTGTCTAGGTTTATGGGAAGTAGTAGTTCTATTTTGATGATCATGAGTGAGTGAGTGAGTGAGTGAGTGAGTGAGTGAGTGAGTGAGTGTCTGTCATAAATACGAAACTTTGCTTTCGCTTAACTTGGGAACTAAATGACCTACAGACTTGAAATTTTATTTTAAGTATGTGATTGTATAGCTTACTGGATGACGAAAATTTCAGCGTTCTGGGCTTATCCAGAGGTTGTCAAATAGGGGCCTGAAAATGCGGCGAAATGGTTCCTGTAAAGGATGGTACGGCAGTGTGTGCTTCGCGCTCGACTTGGCGGGGGGCACTGCCGTGCCCCCAGATTCGCCATTGATACTTAAAATTTAAGATAGGAATTATTAGAGAATTGTATGCAGTTTATTTATTTTAAATAACATCTCCTAAATGACGGCCCTCTCTACGACGACACTCTTCTAATCGCAAACTATGATTTGTGAAAACTCTCTGAAATGTCATGTTGTTGTAATTGCTGCAGTCTTCCACTGTGGATATTCTCCCTCAGCTGATTAAATGTTTTGGCATTATGGATGTAGACTTTGTGTTAGATGTATCCCTACAAGAAAAAGTCAAGAGGCGTTAAATCTGGGTCAGGTGTTGGCCATGGGATATCACTTCTCTTAACAATTAGTCTGGCTGGGAACATCTGTCTCATAATCATAACTGACATGGAATTATTTGATGAGTGACTGGTAGCTCCATCTTGGTGGAAACAAGTCCAAGAATTGACTATTGTTGATCTTATATATTCTGGAGCCCAAAATCTTTCGAATATCGCCACATAGAGGTCCTCGTCGACAACTGTAAAGCCGCCGCTCTCTATCGAGTAGACATTTGGGGATTTTCTCGTGTTGACTAGATGCTCTTGGACGACATTTAGCTTATGTTTTTAGTGTTAAACGGGTCTCTTTGAATCACACTATCCATAACTTAATATAATTTGAAACGCGGAGCTTCAAAATTCATTGTAATGCACATACACTACAACATAGTGCCCTGAAGAGACGGCGAACTACCATTCTCGTAAAACGCGTGTACATACAATTCTCGTCATTTTCCGTCAAACTGACTCATGACTACTAAAGCTGCATAAACACCTCTATCTAATCTTACTACATTATTTTTGTTCACGGGCTGGGCAAACCCCGCGAAAAAGGCGAATACCCATATTAGAATTCGTTATAGTTACATTTGTAAAAAGTATGATGGACCATAAACTTACATCGATATTTCCCGGCGCGCCCGACAAAGCATTTCCCAAAATGCATTACATATTACATCCTATGATCACATATTTCGAACAAAATAATTCTGTGTTCTTATAATGCTCACAAAATGCAAGAAATAAAATTGTTGAAACTTGCATAAAATATTCAAGCGAACCTGATTTAAAAACGAATAATATTTTATGAAATCGTTAAAATTACGAACAGAGCTAAATCCAAATAAAATATTATAAAGAAAAAGTCATCTTCGGTTCAATCGGATTTGAAAAAATACACAAAAAGATATCTGGAATATTCGTTAAACTCGTACTACAATAACTAATGAATGGTGTGAGAGCACTGAGTGTAGCGGGTGCGGTGAGTCGGTGCGGAGGCGGCGGCGGCGTGTACCGGCGGCGGTGTACCCTTTGTGCGGCCGCAGAGCGCATTGTCTGCAGAGGGCTCCTCCGCGACCACTCTCCGGTCTCCGCTCATTACTCTATTCATTCCATAAACAAACACACAATCGAACGGTTCCCGTTACCCGCGACCGTTTCTATCGGAGCTTTGTTTATGGAATAATGGAGTTATTAAAATATCGTGTTTCATAATTATCGAGCGCGGGACGCAGACAGTGCAGGTGACGGGACGTGATCGTGAGATGTACCGGCGCGAGTGCCGGAGCTGGAGGTGACGCGCGGTGGAGTGGAGGCACTCGGGAGGCGCGCGAGTCGAGTGCCCGCGTAATGGAGGGCCGCCAGGTACCTCGAACACAATATTGCGGGCCGAGGGCCGGGCCAAACCTCGTTAGCTGAATATGCACTCCAATCTTCGCCGGAATCGAATTTGCGCCCTTCGTCCGAGTGGCCTTTTAAAGGGTCTCGCGACGATATTGATGGATTATTTGTGAAGTGGCTGCCTTTGAATTCTTTCGCGCGTTAAAACGGAGGTAATCTCGTCCCAGCCTCCCCAGTCCCCCTCCCACCCGTCCGCGCCGCGCCCGCGCCTGCCGCCCGGAGGCCCTCGGCTCGCGGACTGCAAACAGCCCGCAGCCTTCGTTTTGTTTACCTAATCATTTTATTGCCCCCGTTGAGGAGGTCGCCGCCCGCCCCTCGCCCTCGCCCAGGGCGACATGCCGCGACATGTTGCGACGACGGTAATCGCCGCGACAGATGTAACACAACCCTTGCAACATCGCAGCGCCTCCTGTACTACAAACCAATATTAGATTTATCGCGAAAAAAAACTCTGAGAAAACTTAAACGCAAGCTGCGTCGTAATTTTTACATTTTTTACCCTAAAAATGTGTGTCAGAGGGGAGCGGCGGGAGGCGACAGGTCCCGAGACGCCGGCAAATCTCTTTTTTAGCGCAAAAACGAAGGAGCGGAACAATGGGTGACCCATTTCCCGCCGTGGGAAGGAATAACGACCGCGCCTCAGACGCGTTTTTACAATAAAAAATGCATTACCCCACATTTTTTAAAAATCTGCAAAAAATCGCGACGCGAATGTATTGTTGCGACGGGATATTGAAATTTCAAACTCGGAAGGGTGAGATTTATGTCTAAAATAACGGTTTTTGGAGAAAAAACGGCGGAATCAGCTGCGTGCACGTCGCTCAACAAAGCGCGCTCGTTAGTGCACGGTGCACAGTGTGCCTCCTCTCAGGAGACCGCCGCACCACCAGCCTCGCCGCTCAGTGCGGTACTCGCGCAGCAGCTTGGTGTGTCGTGGTCGCGGGCATGCCATTACATACGTCTTAATATTGAATTTTATATACTTATAGTATTAACATATTGTACATATACAAACATACGATATATACAATGCAACAACATGTACGATGGTACGAATGACAAAATGTTGGTCGTCAGTTGTACTAGTACATAATCCGATCGCACACAGATGTATGTATCTGTTGGTGCTTGAGTTTTCAAAGTGTACGTCCCTACTGTAATTTACATATTAGTGTTATAATGATATAAAACAAACATTTTCGTTACAAATGCGGCAGTTGAGACGAACTCAGACAGACGCGAGTCGCGCGCGGTGTGCTCCGTGGCTCCGTGACTCATCAACATTGGAACCATTATTGTAGTACAACTAGTGATTGTTCCGGGATCCTTCCCCGGCCGCGGACGAACGATTCCGCATTTTTTACAATAATTCGCTATTTCTTTTGAATGTTTATTGAATGTCGCAACTCGCAGACAGCGATCCGTTTTTTTATGTATATTTTGCATCAAATTATCCCAAAGAATGCATTGGATAAAGATGTTTTTTTCTGAAGTTTTGTATTATTTTGTAATTCAATTCTGGCTTTGCTCTACCTACAGATTGCTCTCAGATCAGTAGTTATATTGATTACTGTCTTCAAAAAACATAAATGATAAAACACGCAAAACGCGCTCTTGTTTGATCCATGTTATTAAAACAGAGAGTGACTTATCAAAGTAAAACATAATATGGTAAATAATAGTCCAATTAAAGAAAACGAGTCACCGTTGTCATTGAAATAAATAAAAAAATATTGCACTAAGTATTTCATGATAATCTCTTGAAGTACAAGCTTAAAATTGTATCTTATGTAGTCGGATTTAAGATTAATCTTGTGTTATTTATTATTTCGACGATATATTTTCTAAAACTGAAAGTCAGTGAGCTACAATCTATAAGTAAAATAACATTGAAATGTGCCACAAAGCTGGTACATTTGATACCCAACAACACAATTATTCTTTAATTCGCGACTACTTGGAGATAGTCATAGTGAACGGATTAAGTGGAATGTTACCATAGTGTACAGTCAGAACCTGTGCCAATTGACCAAATGTAACCTGATAAGAGAAGTAGTTGAGAGGCGCTCCCGGCGGCAGTCGCGGGTCCGCTGTGACCGTGATCAGTGAGTGGACACGCGCGGGGCGCCTCTCAGCTAACGAACGTGGAATGTAGTGTACAGTGTGTGAGTGAGTGCCGGAGGAGATCGCGCTCGCGCTCGTATGCAAACGAGGCGGTGGGCGGCGCCAGCCGCGTGCCTCCCCCCGCGCCCCGCGCCCCGCGCCCCGCGACCCACGACGGCAAGGGGTGCGCGCGCGCACACAACCCCATCCCGTGCACGTGCGCCCTATGTACCGCCGCGGGGTTGCGTTACACCACTATTATTATTCACTATTTATTAGTACCAGTTCACCTGGAGACAGACTGTGACGCTCTCGGATGTGACCGAGTGCCTCCTCGTCCGGCGCGGGCCTGTCTTGAGGTCCGCCGCCTCTCGCTGCCGCACGGCGCCGCCCGCTCGGCACAAACAGTACTGGAATATGTCCGATGTCACCCTCTCTAGAGATGGAGGATCTCTAGAGATGTTTAGAGGCGACCTGCTCCGACCCACACTTCGCACTCCACTCTCCGCGCGAGCACTGGACGCCACCTCCCGGTCTACCGGCTCACGGCTCCTACTACCTCATATCCATAAACAATTGACCCCCATTTGAAACGTTCAAGTTTACGTTTAGTTTGTCTAACAGATGTCATCAACTGCGATACATAACCAATATCTGTACACATTGTGATACGTCTCCTGTTCGTTGATGTCGAAGTTCTACAGCGGAGGTATAGAAACTGAGTACGTTAGGTACGTGTCCCATCGTTATTCAGTGACACGTTTACATAACGATGAAACCATACTCTATTTATATATAAGTAGTTGTGAGTGATAGTTCGCGTACTGTACCATCACTCTGTGTGGTAACAGAGCGGAGTGTAACGCGAGCCGGAGTGTGCGCCGCGATCTAATGAAATAGTTTGTTTTATCAGTTGGTTGGAGATCAAACGAGGAGCCGGCGCGTGGGGCTGACATGTCGCCGCGCTCCCGGAGACCTGCACTGTCCCTCGCGCTCCCGCCGGAGGGACGTGCTCTTTGATCTGTCACCCCCGCCCCGCACACCGTCCACACTAATACATTACACTCCAACGGTGGAACCTATCTCCGAAATTAATTTAAATTGTCGATACCCATAGTTGTATCAACCGGTGCAAGTGGACAGTTGGTATACGTAACGTAATAACACGTAGTGGTGTTTGCGATTGCGGTCTACACGCGCACGCGGTCCTCCGAGCAGATCGTAATGTGAGTGCCGCCCCGCGCCGGTAGCATTACTAGTAATTATACCAATTTATAATGTACTAGCAGCGCCCCGCGGCTTCACCCGCGTAGTTCCCGTTCCCGTGGGAATTTTGGGATAAAAAGTATCCTATGTGTTATTCTGATGTATAAGCAAGATTATTGTAAAGTTTCATTTAAATCCATTCAGTAGTTTTTGCGTGAAAGAGTAACAAACATCCATACATACAAACTTTCGCCTTTATAATATTAGTAGGATAGTCGGTGCGATCCGATCCAAGAAGACATAACGCAGCGGTATGAGGTCGCGCGGCGCCCGCATGCGCACCCGCCACGCGACTCTTTGTTGCATTAAATGGAGTTAAATGCAGGCAAAGGGTTGAGCGGCGCGTGCCGCAGATTGTCGCCCCCGCCGCCCCCCGCGCCCCGCGCCCCCCGACCTGCGCCCGACCGGTGGCAGCTGCGCCGGCGCACAGCCTCCGCTATTCAACACAACACTTTCTATAGTTCCGAATTCGATTTCACTATCACGATTATGATATCTGCGCTGCGCGTGCCGTCTCATTCGATCGCGATTTGTCCCAATGCGTGTTGCTAATTGTGAGAGGTGTACTGTACGTACAGCTGTGCCGGCGGGCACATACCGGCCACTGTTGGATGAACAATAGTAAACTAATCAAATCAATGTGCATGATCGTGTTGGTTGTTGACATAAGAGGCGGCGGCGGACGAGCGGCGAGCGGCGAGTGGGCGCGACTCGCGACTGGCCGGTGATTGCGGCCGGCGAACGGCTCTCCCGCGGGACGCCGCTCAAACAATCGTGCTGTTACAAATTCATAACATTACTTACTCGACTCAAGTCGCCGGCCCTCACACGGCAAACATCGTGTTTAAACAATTACAGCGGGCACATGCCTGCCAGCCCCGGGCCCCGAGCCCCGAGCCCCGCCGTACACATGCGTTATTTACATTCGCTCCTGTTTACAATACGAGTACATATCGAACCCTTTTAATATAAAAATTGAGCTTTTGAATAAAACAACCGTTCAGATTGGAAAATATCGATATGGTAGCAATAACATTATTTTATCGGATACATTATTAATGACCCGTCTCGAAATATGAATATCGCCCGCCGCGGCGCGTTACTTGTAATGAGTGCGCTCCCCGCGGCCGGCGCCCTCTGCCGCCGCGCGACAATCTCGGCGCCCATTAATCATCGCGCTTTAAATTAAAACCGTCACGTCGTTGTCCCGCGCCGGAATCATTTACAAATGACTCGCACAATGATAAATGACGCGCGTCACGTGCTGCAACCCTTTCAGTGCGCGCCCCCCGCTCGCCCCCCGCGCGACCCCCGCGCGACCCGCCCGCCCCGCGCCGCGCGCCAATCGCCGCCGCTCATTTACATGTAGTTTACATACGCGCCCCGCGGCCGCGCAAGGGTTGCCCTATCACCTCACACAATTTACATATACCTTATTTAAATAACATTGTACACGTCACATTGTGTGCGTGCTGCCCTATGTATTGCGAGTTACAGTAGATATGTTCTTATTATGGGACGATATTCGTTGATCGAGGAAACTTACTTCATGCATTTATATTATTTCTCGGAGAATGCAAAATTTTGACTGTCGACGAGAGGTCTGGTAAACAGATGAATGGTTTCATTTGGGTTCGCAGGAATATAAACAGTTTTGTGCAGTTTTATTTTAACAGACGATAAACGTATTATGCTTTTTTATAGTGTTATACGAGTACAGGGATAGTCGCGGGTTTATGCATCAAACGTATTATTATTCACAAAGCAGTGGAGCAAACTGAGGTCCTGTCCTATTACCACCGAAACGACTTCATAATATATTTCCAAAACATATTGACATTGTTCAAATATGTGAGAGTAACATCTCATATATGCACTTACCGCAAATTGATGAAACCAAATTACGAATATAATTTTATGTATTTGTGTCATTATTTTGGAAAACCTGTAAAAACAGCTATCTGCGGCGCTCTATAACATAATATTATATGATAGAGAAAGAATGTCAGTGAATGTCGATCACATTTGTATTGAGTGTGGAATAAGTAAAGCAGATGTAGCGACACCAAGTGTAGTTGGACATACATAGGTGTGACTGTCCAGTGGGGGGCGACTGGTCAGCCCGGGGTGTGTGGTGGGTGGGGGTGCGGGGGGGTGGGGGTGTGCAACTGCAGCGTCTATTGATTAGCACAATCAGCGACACGACGCGCGCGCGGCCGCCTTCACTCGCCGCCCGCTCTCATTACATGACCATACATCGCCACAGTATACTGTGTAATACTATTAATTTGTATGATGACTGTTTTACATATTTAGTATCTAAATATTGTTATTTGTGTGCGTCCATCGCACGCATGCGCTGCTGCTGTGTGAGAATCAAATACACTGGAATTTATAATGAGCGCAGTTTGATATGGTAACGCGGCGTGAAATATGGCCGCCCCCTGCACCGCGCGCCGGATTACCGGGCAGCCCCCACGCGCGATAAATGGATAAATTCAAAATGCAAATAAACGAGTCCTCCCCCCGCCCCCACCCCCCCGGCAGCACGTGGCCCTCCCCTCCCCTTGTAATCTTATCAGGAATTAGCGTCTCCCGAGCGCGCCGTCCAACTGGCACACTCCCATCACCGACCATCATTAATTATTAATTAATTTATAACATTCTACACTGAATGCTAAAAGTTCCTCAACCACTACACACAAATGATTTTAAACATTCCTACAGAAAGCTTCGTTTATTAAATGTGGCTGGATTTTATTCCCAAAAATCGTATCCCTACAAAAGTTACACTAACCTACATAATATTTTGTATAGGAAGAGATGATTTTGTTTTCATGTAAAACGTATTTTAATAAATTATCTCGCGTACTCTGCAATATTGAATAGCTAATGGCGTATAAAAAATGCCATATTATTTATGAAATCATGTAACAATATTACAACGCATTTTAAAGGGTAGTACAGAAATCCTGAGTACAAGATGCTTTTATCCCAATACTAACACAGCTACTACGCGGGTAAAAATGTAGTGTTTGATATGTAAACATTTAATATAAAATGTTCCGTAGGCTCTAATAAGCTATCTCTTTGAATAGGTACCTCTATAAACGAACTGTTTACGTTCAAATTGTTATCTTGAAAGTAAATGCAGGCCAATGAGATTGTCGCGTGGATGAGTAGTCAGGGCGTGGAGGGGCGCGCGGCGAGAGGGCGCAACCCTTCCGGCTTAATTAAATATCGAGAGAGGGTCACACTCGATGACAAATATAGAAATCAGTGTTCATGAAAAGTCCATAACGCGAGGGAGTGCCGCGCCCGCTACGCGCTACGCCGCCGCCGCCACCGCCGCGCCGCCCTGTAGCCGCCAGCCTACGCGCCGTAGCTACCTCAAGCAGTAATCACGTAACGAGTCGCGAGGTGACACTAACCACCGAATACTTACTTAACAGATTATTATTATTGAACGGTATCAAATATGCAATAAACCGTCGACTACCCTATATGCAATCACTTTCCTGATCAACAATAAAAATCAAATATGACACATAGAATATTATGCGATCGGAATTCATTGTTTGCATTTCATTCATTTTCATTATGCAATTATGCAATTATTCTTTACGGTTGATATAATTTCTGTAGGTGATGATTTTGAATTCTGATCCATTTCAATCCGCCACAGAAACAATACCTGCGCGACATTAGGAGTACTTCAAATCCTTCCGGACAGCCAAATGATAATACGACATTTACCACAATATAAATATCTGAGTGAATGTAAAGCGTGTTTGCGGACGCACTCCGCTCCACTCACTTTGAATATCTGTGGATGTTGTTTTCCATTTGAGATGTAACAAAATACAATTGTAGTCCACATCTGCAATTCATTAGATTCGCGGGGTGTGTGTGTGGGGGGGAGGGGCGCGGGCGGCGGGCGGGGGGCACGGGGTAATTGCCGGCTCGTTACGTAAACATTAGATACAGTTTAAAGAGGTGCTCCACAAAGGGCACCGAATTTCTTATTCAAAGCAGGCAATATGTTGGCGGCTGTACAAACAGAGGCTGCCCACCGCTGGACCGTGTTTGCTCGCATTACCATCACAAAGCGACGCTGCACACGCTTTACATTTTCTTTTCACTCGAACTCGCTTCGACAGAAAAACCCTTTTTAACTGATATCGCACATTTAAAAGTATAAGGTTATTGGCACAGCCTCCACCTCCGCCGATCGAGACCGTCCGCGTCCCAGAGACATGCTCCTGGGGGAATTCCATATTGAGTTGTTGTAATGCACGCAGGATGTTACCAGATATTCTGCTGCAAACAGTGTGCGAAAACATTACTGTATATAAATGGGCACTTGATAAATTGATAACAAGTGATGTCTCGTGGCGATGAGCGGCGCGGGGCGTATAGTGTTGTAGGTGTATCATGTGACACCTCGCAGTGTGGCCCCCACAGGAGGCCTGTGAGGCCAGTACGCACCACGGTGGTGGCACTGGCGCGGCACTAGGCGACCTGTACTCGAATGTTAGTCGTGTTGTGGTGGGGGCGCAATGTACACACATACATTGATAACAGACATCACTTTAATTTCATTAAAGACACCAAAAAGTACAACCAAAGTGCTGTTCAAGTGATGGCTCCGTGAGGCGTACTCTCTACTCTCTATCTCTCTCTCTCTCTGTTGTTACAGTAATATACCAAACGATAAAAGTCCTTCGCTTAATGCATATTTCTATGAGGTCTTCCTTACTATTTCTGTGAGTGTGCTCTACATTATATGGGTGTGTATGTGGAGGAACAGAAGTATGGTGGTGACATGTCGGTGACGGAACCGGTCGGTACCGAACACAGTACAGGCGAAGTCGCGCGACACCACCAGTGCGGCAACGAGCGCGCACGCTCCACGAACGAGTTTTTTTTTATTAAAACCCGATATAGGAATTCGCGCATCGGTTAGTCGAACCCGTCGCTCCCCTTTCCTATAAAAAATTAAACAGCTTTTAAACTCGATCCGTTCGGCAAAAGCGTAAAAAAATCATCTCCAGGTAATCGAAATAATGGCGAGATCGCGCGAAAAAAAGTCACTAAGGGCGGAAAAGAAACGGATTCGTATAAAAAAGTTTGAAAATGTTTAATTCGACGGTTGAGGGTTGAGCTAAGGGTTGCGTGCGCGGGGTGCGGGGCGCGGGCGCGAGGCGCGGGGTGGGGGGTGCAGCCGAGAGGCCGGTCGGTCGGGAGTCCCGGCGCCGGCAGTGCGAGAGCGCACCTCGACGGGACCGCACCGCGCACGCAGCCCCGCACTCGACACACGTCACACGTCACTCGGCACTCGGCAGCCCGCTACAGACATGGTGCTCTCGGCGTGCGTGCGCGCCGGCACCGCCACCTACTGCACCTCCTACCGTGAGTCCACCGCATTTACAAATTACGTAGTCACAAATAAGTATCGCAACACAACAATATTATATTTACGTATCGAATAGAAAATCGGGTTTCAAATATAAGTTTGGTTTTTCATTAACCAAGTTTATGACAGTTATTTATTCAACCTACTCACTCGATCACCGACACATTCAGATAATGTGCAAACAGTTTGCCGACAATTTTGTTTACATATTAGGTACCTATATTGTTTTAATTCCAATCATTTAAATTAATATTTCGGTCAAAAAAATTTATATTTGTTTATATAATGTTCAATTTATATTATTTTATCTAATTAAATCTAATACGAATCAAAATTGTATTAAAACAAACATAATACAGAAGGCACATTGCTAAAAAACACCACAACTTTAATTATTTTTCTTCGAGTGCTGCTTTGAAAAAAACTTGAGTATACATGTACATTTACAATACAATCTCCGATATAACTCCTATGATGTATTTCATTCCTCCGTAGTAATTCAAGCCATAATAATTTTAATTTTATTTGATGTAAATACACACTCGCATTATTTTCCCGTGTCACAGTATTTGTTCAAATTCTAAAACGGTTTCACTGATTTTTATGAATTTTTATGTTTTTTATTGTGTATTAATAGCTGTATCGATAGCATACAAACAATTTCCATGCCCCTGAGTAAAATTTTGATAAACTATGTGGTAATGTACATGGAGAAAAGGTTAGGGCGGAAGTCCTCAGGTGGCTCCCTGATCTGTGAGTAATGTAAGTAATAAATTAATCGTATGTTGCGTGCCGCGCAGAGGCGAGCGCGAGTGCGCTAGGCCTATTGGTAGGCGGTCGGTGGTCTGCGGACCAAGTTTCAGATTTCCTCACATCAAACGTATCTCACAGTAGAACTCCGCGGAGAATGAAATCAATAAACGTCATACTCGTATACCTAAAATAACTATAATGGAGAAATGATTGAATTAATAAAAATTATTTGTTACCGATTGTTTCATATTTTCCGTATAAACATGTTGACATTTATGTGTTTATTATTATGTTGTTTGACGGTGTGTTTTTTTTTGTTTGGTGGTTTTGTGGAAAACCTACATATATGTTCAAAATCACAACTGAATGCCATTTCGTTGAGTTTTATTAAGTACTTTTGAGTTCGTCTCCGAGTACAATGAATGCTCATTCATTTTATTCTAACTCAATTGAAAGTAATCGATGATTTTTAATATTATTCACACATTGACACCAAATTACAATTCCGGTTATAGTGCGCGTGGTTACAATTTCCCAGTTTTCTATTTAATCTCAATTGGATTAAAAAATAATTATTTGTTTAAAGTTAGTTTAAGTTTTGTCGGGTGTAAAACGGTAACACTATAGAGAACAACTACCGCTCGTATTAAAGCTGTTTCTTGTCAGAGGTACTCCAATTCGTTTGTTATTTCAATGTTTTCACGCAGATCTTCCACCAGTTATCCCGCACGTTAATACTTTGTATGGTTATCATGGTTATTAGTGGATGTTCATCCGTGATCATGGCGCTTGCTGCAACAGCGTCGAAATATCGGAAACTCGAAATAAATAATACTTATACATTATCGTGAATATCCCGTTAATCAGAATAATTTGAGTCGCGTTAATACTTATCCCACTGTATATGAATATGAATCCCGTGTCCCCGTGTCCCCGCGGCTCGTTGGCAAGTGTTGGGCCGTTGTACAGCCGCCAGATAAAGATATTTGTTCAATACTTGTGCAATGTACATCACGTACGACAAGTTAGTTTAATATTTGTTACTGCGTTGTATGACCCTTTACACTCCCCTTGAATTGAAACATCAATCTATGTAAGTACTTGTACTAGGTTTGAAACTGGGTGATGTCGAGTTTTGGATTTTGTTCATTACATTATGGTATCGCCGTAATGGTTCTCACGATGAACATAATAATATTCGCCATTATAATTATGCAATAGCAAGGTTCGTCTACCTGCGCGGTGCGCCCGCGCCGGTGCCGCTCGCTTGCAATACATTTCCACTGTAATTCTACACGGCTTCATTCTAAATTCTTAAAAAAAGTTATTTCTTAATCCTTCGCCGCAAAAAATCATTGGTGCAACTGTCGTTTTTTACCAGCGACGAAGTGATCTGTTAATGTACCCTTCCGCGAGACCTGAGCGTGACGTGAAGACGAGGTGACGTCTCCATAGCGCTCGCATGCAGAGCAGGTACCGACCTGAGCCCGCGCACGCGGCGCAACAATAACGACACTATACACACTTCACAAACAGCGCACGTTACTCTATTTCGGGATTATCTCTATAGGTACCTAGATGGTTTTATACGTTTTATGTTTAACGCTCAATACTTACACACATCAAAAGTGTCTAGGGATCAACATATATTTTTGCAATAACTTTTCTCCTGATTGATATTAATTAAAATTTTCTTTAAGGATTCATCAAATAAAGTGTTTTCGTTTGTCACAGTAACGATAAACCAAGTCACCTTTGCATTAATAAAGAAATTTGCCATTTTCCTAATAAAGGGATTTTTGACATTTGAACCACTAACATTAAAGTTCGAAAAAAAGACTGAAATAACAGTTTTCTTTAAAATTTTATTGGGTAACTTAAACAATTAATAATCCGTGTTTCTACCGCGAACACTAACAACACAAGAACATCGGTTTGGCATACTCTAAATGAGTTCATCCAAATCACGCTGTGGAATGGCCGCCCATGTTCGTTGCAACAACAAAAAAAGGTCTTCTTGCGACTGGATACCCTCCATATTCGGCAGAGCTCTTCTCTGTAGCATATCCCATGCATGCTCAATCGGGTTCAAGTCTGGCGACTGAGCAGGCCAGGGCAGGACATTGATGTTAGCTGCGGCGAGAGTCTGTCTTACAACTCTTGCGGTGTGCGGTCGTGCATTATCATGCATTAACTGAAATAAGGGACCGATTTGCACTTGTAGAGGAACGATGACGTCTGATACAATCGTCTCAGCATAAATTTGAGCGTTGAGGTTGCCTCTGATCCAAATCAACTCAGTTCTTCCGCCGATCCAAATACCCGCCCATACCATGATGGTTCCACCACTATAAGGATGGACTTCCTGGCAGGATTTTAATCGCTGTTGGCGTCCAGGGGTTCTCCAGTGTCGTATACGTCTTGTATCCGGTCTCATACCAAAACGAGACTCATCAGAAAAGCACACGAAACGCCATTGTTCTTCTGCCCAATTTCTGTGTTCAAGAGCCCATTGATATCGAATCCTACGATTGTGCATTGCTATAGGTGGTACCCGTAGCGGTCTTCGGGAATGAAGGTTCACTTCATGCAAGCGGTTTCTGACTGTTTGGTCGCTAATTAAGTTCCCTGAAGAGTGATGAAGCCGCACGGCTAACATCATGGCGGTTATTGTTGGAGCTCTTCGAGTTAAGATTTGAATGTATCGGTCTTGTCTCCGTGTGGTGCAGCGATACCGTCCTCCATGGCGCTCAGCCACGGTACCAGTGCTTCGGTAACGTGTCCAAAGTCGACTGATAACACTCTGACTTGTATTTAGAGCTAAAGCCACAGTACGTTGCCGGGAACCAGCTTCTATCATTCCCACGGCTCTGAGCATTTCTTCCCTGCTTAAATGACGTCGCCGCTCCATAATAACGTTGGTTTTAATCAGTAGTAGGGAAACAGTAGCACTAATAATGTCTTCAATGCGTTGTATGTTTTTATAGGGAAAATATTGACAGCTGATTTTCATCTTTTACTCGAATTTGATTCACAGTTCCTGATTCAAATTATGAAATGCACCAAAAAGGATCCATATAAATTTATAAAATCATAAATTTATTACAAAGCCACATCTCAATCTCAAGAAATCCGCATAAAAATGCTTGATCCCTAGACACTTTTGATGTGTGTATTTTAAAAACAACGAAAAGTTGTATTTCCATTTGTGATTTATTTTATACTAGCAGCGCCCCGCGGTTTCACGCGCGTAGTTCCCGTTCCCGTGGGAATACGGGGATAAAATATAGCCTATGTTATTCAGGGTGGATGTAGCTTTCTAATGGTGAAAGAATTATTGAAATCGGTTCAGTAGTTTCGGAGCCTATTCGTTACATACAAACAAACAAACAAACAAACAAACAAATCTTTCCTCTTTATAATATTAGTATAGATTTGGCGCGTAGTCGGTACTACGGCGTAGCATATTGCTACGTGTAAGAAACAATCGTATACATACTTATGATATGTGTTTAGTAAGGCATGCGGTCGCGGGCGCCGGGCGGTGAGGTGTGACGCGTCGCCGCTCGTCGGTGTGTCGCGATGTTGTAGATCGAGTCGCTCCAACACGTACAATTAATGCGATTATAGAGATAGCGACCCGACGCGGCTTCCCAAGACCCGCGCGCGGCTACAGCTTCTCAATAATTCGGCTTCGATTAATCCTATAATCGGGTTATAGCGGGCGCGACACCTCGGTAACACACATTCTGTAATTAATTAATTAAGGGCCGTGCGAGGCCGCGGGCCGGTGTTGACGTCACGATGCACCACGTCCCGCGGCCCGAGCGCTCCACGCGCGTCACCTCCAGTGGGTGCCCCGTCACCAGATGTGAGGGACATCACACCTAACATATCCATGTCCATAGCAGATTATTGTCATTCAATTCAATTCAATTTATTAATAATTTAGTTGCAATTTATTTGATGTGGTTATTGATGATGACATTACCTCCCGTGGTAGTTACTAATAAACTGTGTTACGGCGAAGTAAGGCCTCTCAAACCACGTACACAAAGAATATAACTAAGATAAGAAATTAAATATATACCTTATAAACTAACATATATAATTTTATATACTAAAAGCTACAAGTTTAGGGAGTTCTTATCGGTCTCGCCTCTCTAAAGCGCCGGAACGCCACTCCTGCAGGCCAAAAATCGGGAGTCAGGAACATGTCCTAGTACTTACTTCGCAGTCATTAGATTCATTCATTACATTACCTACTTGAGTAACGTGTTGTTGTGTTGTTTCAGAGGAATCCGGAGAGCTCATCAAGTCTCCCTCGCCGCCGCCCAGCCACGGTCAGTACCCACACACACACACACACACACACACACACGCACACATACACTGGTGATGACGATGTGTACCGCGGACTCTCCATCACAGCACTATTGCTCTCTCATGATCAGCAGTATATTGCAACCTGTAGGCGCTTGTTGAACCTGGCCTAGTGTAGCGGTAGTGTCAACATCTCTACATAGTATAATGTTTTTAGCATAATTTTATCCCCACATTTTCACAGGAGCAGGGGCCTTAGTCTGCAATTTGATTGATCAGACAAAATGTTGATATTGAGGCACCATAACGAGAGTGTCAGAAATTTGGTATTCTCCTAAAATTTATTCATATGGTTTTGGTGTCTCAGTGGTCTTTGTTGCATATCAAAATTCAAATAAAAATCGACAGAATACTGTTTCCATGACAACCATCTAAGTTTTATGGAGCCATTGATACAGCGGAGTAGTTTTCAATAAGGGAATACCACAATAACAACAAATGTCAAAAAAACGGCCATAATGTTGATATTAAAATACATCTGAGTAGCATTATCACAGCTTAATAGTTTAGAGAATCAGGGCCCAGGTACTACGCGGGTAAAACCCACGGGGCGCTGCTAGTTCTATTAAATAAAAATGTATGTACGCGCATAACTTTAGTGCGGCTGCACCAAACGGAATAATATTTTATGTTTTGTTCGTCATTAGTCCGAACAAGAATTGAGTGAAAGAAAACTTTGGAAAATCCACGAGAAATTTGCACCCGTTACTATTTGCAATCATTACAATATTATAAAAACCCTCCAGGTTAGTGAAGTGGCAGACACAGCTAGTAAGTACTAAATAATTGAACATGTATCAATGAGCGTGTCCTTTTCCACCATTAGAACTTTCGTCGTTTAGTGAGTGTAGGGCGGTGCGGGCCGGTCCGGGCGCCACCACTAGGCGGCCGCCAGCCGCCACTCACCAGTCGCTCACCGGGAGTACACTCTAATTACAACAAGACGTTACACCGGAGCAATGCACAATTATAACACAATTAGTGTGTACGGGCCGATACTATCTACGTCTCTAATTAATTTAGTTTGTAATTTATTGCGGTGGAGATGAGTAGCGGTGATAGCGGGCGCGCTGGGAGTGACGCGCGCGGCGCCCACCTGCCGAGCGGCACGCGCCCGCGACGCACGACACGACACAACCCTTTGACACGAGGTGTCGCCGCGCACCTCCAGACACACGCGACACGCGGCCAACATTAAGACGACACGCACCCGCCAGGCAACTACCTGAGGCGCGTGCGCACAACCCTTCCTAACAACCCTTACGACACGACACATACACAATATACACAGCGGCACGATACTCATCTCTACATCTGTCCCCTACGAGAGTGAAAACGTGCAATAATAACAACAATACAATATCACCTCGATACGATACGACACATAACGCACACATTGTTACCCCCAAACCGGCCGTACCGGCGGCGCGTGGACCACTGCCAACTCCATCGGCGACGATGCTTCATATTCTGTTTGGATCTTTATTGTTATTCGATTAGGTACATCGGCTCCCTGAAATGCAAAATGTTCCCATTAATTATGTACAGTATATGTCACGTCAGAGTGAGAGTTTAGTGAGGTGTGTGAGAGTGATGTGAGTCGCGCGTGTCGGCGACGCACGGTGATGTATGGCGAGTACGTGCAATATCCGGCGCGACCCGCCGGGATATTAACTACGAGTAAATACACCATGTCACGAGTAAAGTGCAGTGTAACGGCCGGCCACTGTCTGATGAGGGTTGTGCGTTGCAGACGGGTCAGCGAGCGGCGAAGGTGAGATCAGCGGCGACGAGCGCCCCCCCTCCGCGCCGCTCCCCCACGCCCCGCACCAGCAGCACCCGCATGCCGCCGCCTCCGCCGCACACACCGCCGCCGTCTTTGTAAGTACTCCTCTCTAATGTGCTTCTGAATTTCAATATGATGTGAAGACCACTAACATTATGATATAATGTTGTCGATAGAATGCGGCGGGCGCGGGCAGCGCGCTGGCCCAGCTGCAGCACTTGCTGCTGACGGGTCACGGCGCGCACTCGCTGCTGCTGCACACGCAGGTGCAGCAGGCGGTGGCGCAGGCGGCCGCGCACCAGCTGCAGCAGCTGCAGGCGCGCGCCGCCGCCCCCACCGCGCCGCCCGCGCTCCACGCCGACTCGGGCTCGCCGTCGCCACGCCGCACGCCGCCCGGCGCCGCTGCCTTCCTCACGCCGCACACGCCGGGCTCGGGCCGCGCGCGCTCCCCGCACCACGTGCACGCGCACGCGCACACGCCGCTGCACGCGCACGCGCACAAGCCGCGCGCGCTTGAGCCCGCCGCTGACGACACCGCCGACCTCGAGGAGCTCGAACACTTCGCCAAGACGTTCAAACAGCGCCGCATCAAACTAGGTAAGGCCTGCACGCCACGACCGGGTTCCGTCGGCCCGCCGCGCGCCGCCCTCCTCTCACCTCCACGGTTGTATTCTGTCGCAGGGTTCACGCAAGGCGACGTCGGTCTGGCGATGGGCAAGCTGTACGGCAACGACTTCTCGCAGACGACGATATCGCGGTTCGAGGCGCTCAACCTGAGCTTCAAGAACATGTGCAAGCTGAAGCCGCTCCTCCAGAAGTGGCTGGAGGACGCGGACTCGTCGCTGTCGGGCGGCGGGGGCGGCGCGGGCGGGGTCGCGGGGGGCGCGGGGCTGGCCGCCGGGCTCGCGGAGGCGGTGGGCCGCCGCCGCAAGAAGCGCACCTCGATCGAGTCGGGCGTGCGCGTCGCCCTCGAAAAGGCGTTCCTCCACAACCCGAAGCCCACCAGCGAGGAGATCGCCGCGCTCGCGGACGCGCTCTGCATGGAGAAGGAGGTGGTGCGCGTCTGGTTCTGCAACCGGCGGCAGAAGGTGCGTGCGGTGGGCGCGTGGGGCGCGTGGGGGCGGGGGCGGGGCGCGCTGACTGACCCCTTCTGGTTGGTGTTGCAGGAGAAGCGCATCAACCCGCCGGCGGGCGAGGGCGCGCTGGCGCCGCACGCGGCCCACGCGGCGCTGGCGCACGCGCACGCGCACGCGCACGCCGCCGCGCTGCAGCCGCTGGCGCTGCTGGCGCGCGCGCCGCACCGAGACTGACGCGCGACACACATATCCTCTCGATGTAAATAGTCCTCGTGTACAGACTAGCGACGTGTATATAGGTGTATATGCACCCTATCTATAGTTAGTTATAAGTTTATATTACGTGAAATTATTATTTATGTTCGCCGAGCGAGCCCGCTCCCGCTCTCCACAGAGCTCATATCAGCCGGCCGCCGGCCGACGCGCGGTGCCCCGTGCCACCGCGACTGTGTAAGGTGGATGTGTAGAAAACTATCTAAATGTTACATTCAAACATGATAGATCCTACTATTGAACGACTTTTATTTGTTTCCTTGTATCCCTCTCCCTATCTGATAATAAAACAAATACAATAATAGTATACTGCTGGGACATTGGGTCGACCAATGCGTATCAAAAGCTGCCAAACTGTCGGCCAAACCAATGAGCGGCGTGCGGCCATCACGTTACTTTTCTTATAAGTACTTACATTTTAAACTTGTGGTATCTTTCGAATGTCCGAATTGAATAATTCAAAAAGTCATATTATAAAGGTATTGAAGTAGTCTTGAATAATATTTGAGAAATAATAAAACCGGCCACAGATTTTTTTTCTGGCCACAGGGTCAAGCTTCTGATTTTATAACTAAGCATCGGAAAAATAAGATAGCCTCTAATAATCTAATTCATCTTCTTTACAACGCCAACTAAAAATGTTAGAGAAACCAAGGCCAGCGCAGCGGAGCGAAGCCCTTCTTATTCAACAACTCACACAGTTCTGTCGTACATTTTACGGAAAACTGCAACATCTGCCGATTTCACATTTAACACGTTTCGTATTTCAACGTAAAATCGTTAGCATATCATATTCTACAATTTATTTGCTGGTTATAGGTACATGGAAAAGAGAACTAGGCATCTCTTTCTCTTGGGAAGTCCTATGGTGACTCGCTGATCTGTGGGTACCTGTTATGAATATATCGCCAGTAGTCGTACTGACGCCATCGGCAATCGTGCCGGGTAGGGAGAGGGAGAGCCCTCACCCGTCGCTCAGTTTGACCCAAGGTATCGGAACACGGATACTCTACTCATAATCTTAACCTCAAATTAGAGAAACCTAATAGCCGGAAACTGTGACGAGTACATTATATTACAATACATACGTATGTATATCGCCAATGTGGCGCTCATAACGTGCGTGGCGCTCCTAGTGCGGTGCGGCGGGAGAGAGCGGGTGATGTGCGCTCGGTGTCTCTATGAGGAGGTACAGGCACTGAGTGCGCGTCTCCACGTATGTATATCGCCAACGTGGCGCTCATAGCGTGCGTGGCGCTCCTAGTGCGGTGCGGCGGGAGAGACCGGGTGATGTGCGCTCGGTGTCTCTATGAGGAGGTACAGGCACTGAGTGCGCGTCTCCACACGTAACATACACTTATTATTTGGAGAAGAGTTTATCATATGTTCATCTGTAAAAACAATTTTTGGTTTAAATTACACTTACTTATAAGTAAATAAAAAACAGAAAAATTAAATAAAAATAAAAAGTAGTCCTCGAATGTTGTAGGTACATAGTCGGGTGAGATGGCAGTAGATGTAAGTACGTCACTAGTGCTGCTCAAAATATAAATAAAAAGCTGTCAAAGCCTACCTATAATAATTTACAAACATACTTTTAACACACATTGAACAGACTTGGCTCCTGGTCAACGTCAGATAACGCCTCCCTTAGTTGGCATACCAAAGTAAGCATTACCAAGGAAGGTACCACATTACTCTGACGCTGACCGTACAACAACCCTCATTTTGCTCCTATACAACTACTGAACCGAATTACCTAAATGAATCTTCTGAAAAATACCAATTACCTATGTATTTAAAATGTCATTTAATGTTATTTAGAATAAAGTTTATTATTTGTAATGTATTGTGAAGATGTTGTTCAAGTGTCTGAATAAATAAATGACTGAAGTAATTGTCTGTAGTGTGTACAACTACATTCATTGAGTACAAGGGGTAATGAAGCTGAATCAACACTACAACTAACGCCATCTGTGATAATTTTCACACGTCTCTGGTAGACGGCGCGGCGCGGGCGTGTCGTCTCGTCACAGCGCACGGGTGAGCGGCCTGGAACCGGGCGGGAACCGGGAACCACTGGAGAGACTCATCTTATCATTTCGACGAAGTGCTCACTTAGGGAACATGATTCTAATATTATGGTAGGTAACTGTCTGCACACTATACCTACTCATTTTTAATTTTAAAATCTTTTTTTTTGATTTGAAATACATTAGAAAATCAAAGGCATCAAAACGGAATAAGTAAATAAATATAAGTACTTACCCGTATATACATATTTTATATTAAATAATTTATTTTATTTTTACATAAGAAGTACTTTACATACAAAATATGTATAATTTCTTTATTCCTTTTTTTTATTTATTGAAAAAAGAGGGCCATGGCGATATCAATCCCAGACTGTAAAAAAAATCTTTCGAGGCATTATCGTGGAAGAAACACGGCCTAGAAGATACATTATTAGTTTTACAAATAAAAACTTTAACAATATTTAATTTTATAATTCTTATTTTAAATAAGTACTAAAATTGATAATTCATATTTTCTAGCTCTACTTAGCTCTATAATACGATTCATTGTTACAATACGCCTGGCGGACGGGGGACGAACTAATATGCTTCCAAGAGGTTGTCAGAACTAGCGCCATCTAGCGCATTACGCAGGAACTAGCACAAACAACTAAATCCTAAAGTATGCACGTAGTTAGTACAGAGACCGCCAGATAGGTCTGACCGACTGGGGCCATTCCCAGGCACATACGCGGCCGCGGACTACACACAATGACACTACATAAATTAATCAACATGATTTATTATTATTTGACGTTGCTCTTTAGATTAAACAATACTAAATCTTGAAATCGCTCCACCCGCTTGCATATTACTCATAGTGTCGTCATAAGGCAATCAATTGGTACGCCGCCGCCCTCGTACGACTAAGAACCTACGAATGCCTGCCTAGGTACTTAGTTCGAAACGAAATTTGCAGTTTGACAATTAATCAATAGGTATATGTACTACCTATATCACTGATTATAAAATACTAACGTAAGTACTGTGTACCTACTTGAACCAACATTTCCGACATGTCCACGAAATTAAATAGGTATATTGGCATTGTTTTTTAATTTGACAGTTGTAAAGTTGTAAATTATGTAAGTATGTTGCCGAAGACACGACACGACACGATTCTTCACGATGAATTCTTAACAAACTAACCATGTGCTACCTATTTATTGTTAATACAAATGGTAAACGTACTTAAACACTTTGTTGTCATTTATGGATAAGATAGACCAAACAAGGACCACTTACCAACTGGTGGGTGGCACAATTACACGAGTCTCTCTGGTCTCCGGGCTCCAGTGAGGTAGTATACTAATATATAGGTAAGTAAGTATCTAGGTATCTATCGACCCTACCTCACTACCTACAATGATACCAGTGTGCCCAGAAATTACCTATGTACCGAAAAAGGCACCACCAAAAACATTCTGTAAAAAACTAGCCAAGTCTCGATGGAGCTGCTTGTTTATCTCTAAAAAGTAATGCAATCTAGACAAACTCGTGCCAAGTCTAAGGTTCCTTACTGCGATTTCTTTATTATTATAGTTAATGTTGTGTGACCTGGCCGTTGAAGGGTACACATGTATACAAAGGTACAAAACTAGGTGCTCCATGACACCATTGCACCAATCTGTCGCCAGAACCGCTACCCATTGACGATAGAAAATTACCACTTGAAAAACGTTGATTCAATATCCAGTCAATTGTAGGCTTGATGAAGCTGCGTATTTTAATAATGTAATAACATTACGTGTAAACAAAATTGACTTGTACCCACTACTAACGTTTTAAACAATGTTCAACGACCAAGTCACACAACATTAACTATAATAATAAAGAAATCGCAGTAAGGAACCTTAGACTTGGCACGAGTTTGTCTAGATTGCATTACTTTTTAGAGATAAACAAGCAGCTCCATCGAGACTTGGCTAGTTTTTTACAGAATGTTTTTGGTGGGATTTCATTTATTTTTGTTGAAACGTGTTTATATTGATTTATTTTATTAGATTCTCTTATTTGACACATTTTTTTTCTTTTTAGGAGTAGTATTTTATTATTAAACGCCCCGCGGTTTCAACCGCGTAGTTCCCGTTCGCGTTTCCGTGGGAATTTCGGGATGAAAAGTATTCTATGTGCTTCTCCTGGTTCTAAGCTACCTCTCCACCAATTTTCAGCCAAATCAATTCAGCCGTTCTTGAGTTATAAATTCCCGTTCCCAATCCCGTGGGAATTTCGGGATTAAAAGTATTCTATGTTCTTTTCCTGGTTTTAAGCTACCTCTTCACCAATTTTCAGCCAAATCAGTTCAGTCGTTCTTGAGTTATAAATTCCCGTTCCCATTCCCGTGGGAATTTCGGGATTAAAAGTATCTTATGTCCCTCTCCTGGTTCTAAGCTACCTCCCCACCAATTTTCAGCCAAATCAGTTCAGCCGTTCTTGAGTTAAGAATTCCCGTTCCCAGTCCCGTGGGAATTTCGGGATTAAAAGTATCTTATGTCTCTCTCCTGGTTCTAAGCTACCTCCCCACCAATTTTCAGCCAAATCAGTTCAGCCATTCATGAGTTATAAATTCCCGTTCCCATTCCTGTGGGAATTTCGGGATTAAAAGTATTCTATGTTCTTTTCCTGGTTCTAAGCTACCTCTCCACCAATTTTCAGCCAAATCAGTTCAGCCGTTCTTGAGTTATAAATTCCCGTTCCCAATCCCGTGGGAATTTCGGGATTAAAAGTATTCTATGTTCTTCTAATAGTTTTAAGCTACCTCCCCACCAATTTTCAGCCAAATCAATTCAGCCGTTCTTGATTTTAAAATTCCCGATCCCAATCCCGTGGGAATTTCGGGATCACAGGTATCCTATGTCCTTTTCCTGGTTCTAAGCTACGTCCTCACCAATTTTCAGCCAAATCAGTTCAGCCGTTCTTGAGTTACAATTCCCACTCCCGTTCCCGTATAATTCCCGTTCCCGTTCGATTATGCTAGTTTTTATAGTTTTCCCTTTATGTGGCCATTAAACCCTAACTCTGTACCAAATTTCAGCTCCCTAGGTGTATGGGAAGTACTAGTTCTATTTTGATGATCATGAGTGAGTGAGTGAGTGAGTGAGTGAGTGTCTGTCTAAAATGCGAAACTTTGCTTTCGCTTAACTTCGGAACTAAATGACCTACAGACTTGAAATTTTATTTTAAGTATGTGATTGTATAGCTTACTGGATGACGAAAATTTCAGCGTTCTGGGCTTATCCAGAGGTTGTCAAATAGGGGCCTGAAAATGCGGCGAAAGGGTTCCTGTAAAGGATGGTACGGCAGTGTTTGCTTCGCGCTCGACTTGGCGGGGGGGCACTGCCGTGCCCCCAGATTTCAAAAGTTTTTTATAATAATAGGTAATTATAGGTATTTAAAAACAAATGTAATGCTACAAGTGCTTTCCGCTTATGTAGTCATGTTTTGTTAGTTCACAGGAGTAGGCCAATGGTTGTTTTGCCACAAACAATAATTGGCCTAGGTACTCCTCTGAACTGGAGTAATTGTATCACCCAACTCTCCCCGTTAACTTCACGATTCGGTCAGTAGGTATCAGTCGGTCGGTGCGCTGTACGTACCGTATGTAACAATTGACTCGGTAAGTACAGGGAATAACTACCTACATGAGTATACCAACAGTTATAACATTTGTTTGTTTATTGTCGAGAGAGCGTCGAGCGGGTCAAGTAATATAGGAGAGGTCACGGCGCGCGCGCATTAACATTCATGTAAATCAACTAGCGAGCGGCTTGTGATCCGCGCAGTGTGACGTCACGCGCACCCGCCCGCGCGGGGCCACGCCACGCGCGTCGCGCCCGCGCACGCGCCCGCGCGCGCCGGACGACGACCCGCGCACCACTCGCTAACACAATAATTACCTGGTTAAGGCGAATGCTGCGCACTCCTTCATTTCCGTTACTTCACTTATCCACCCAGCTACTTCTCACATAACAGGTGATGTATGAGGTGATGCCTATAAAATATGAATATGCTAATAAATATAAATATACCCGCAGCTGATAATAAATAAGTATGTAAGTACCTATTGACACGGTATTAGACTGTGCTAAAACTATTTACAGTTGGTGGAAACAGAAAGATTCGCGTGCACATAAAAATCATTTCCGTTCGTCAGTTCAGGTGTTCAGTAAAATAAGCATAACCATAAGCATTCACTACATCATCTCATTATAGTAACTGAGCCCTAACTAAGCTCGGAACTTGTATCTGGGGTGTCAGAAACTAACACGCTCACACAAAATGAAACATTCAGATTATGATAGGCTTTCAGTTTCGGTGCCAACAGGTACTCAGTTAGGTAAGTACGATGCAAATGTACGAGTAGTGGTGTCGTAAGCGCATGTGAGCGAGTTCGCCTTAACCGCGGCGAGTGATACGTGCGATGTTATCAGTGGTAGTGTGCGATTAGATACGGAGAGGGACGGTCGCGGCGCGCGCTCCGCACCATGAGGACCAGGGACCGACTCGCCGAGCTCAAGCACGTGAGTCCACTGGCCCCGGCCCCAGCCCCGGGCACCCCGACCCCGGGCTCAACGTTCTGTGTTCTGTGCGCGTGTCCGTGACATCACCTATATTGGGTAGTGTACACATCGCCGGTGTCATCCTTGGTGCGCTTATCGCGCGTGATAGTGATCGCCGCCGCCCGCGCCCGCTAAATACTGAGCAAACGTTGGTAAACACATTCCGTACACACACTACACGGTCACATCGCCACCTCTCGGCTCGGGACTAGCTACTACGTTTGAATGTAACAAATGATGTTCAAATTAACCACGAAATGTCAATCGTACGTAATTACCAATCATTTATTTATTCAAGTGTGTGTAGTGTAGTGTCAAATGACAACGGAAACGTGTTTTGCTAAATTGCAAACTTTTTATTGGAAACATACATTGTTTATCGCATTATATGTATTATATTGCAGTCGATCCGAGCAGATGCGGTACCTGACCTACTTATGTAACTCGTCGTCCTTCGAGAACATAACATTGTATCATTAGTGGAGTAAATAAACCCGCGCCGGCCGGGCCGTCTGCTGCAGGTGGTCGCCGCCAGCGTCTCGATCCAAAGAGACGCATCGTATGGTCACAGTATTGAGACTAGATGTGCACAACAAAAGGTGCAAATTGACACATTTGCAATTTATTTATCAAAGCATGATGTTGTCACAATCCCGACAGCTGGTTGCAGTGAAACGTGTGCTCTGGAACATCATTAGATCAGTTCACGTTGGTTGGGGTGACGTCACTCACTCACAGCATTAATGACTTTCAGGGGCGTTAAGTTTTGTTGGAATGTTTCAGGCGGCGGGGGCGGGGGACGAGGCGGAGGTGTACCACGACACCGTGGAGACGTGCCCCTCCGCAGGCGCCGCCGACATCGACCAGATATTCCGCGAGGTATGGCCCGCACCCACACCGCGTCCCATCACTTCATCGCACAACGTGTACTAACATTTCAATCACAAACCGCGTGCCAGACTCACTCATGGCACTAAATGCCTTAATCTAACTGTTCATGTACATAATCACGCAAATACCAACTACTGCCCCCGCCTCCCGCGGGCACACTCGCTCGCGCGTGTCTTCGATGGAGCCATCAACTGCTAATGTTTGTTATAATGTATGTACATAGTGTGATCGTGTCTATGAGACTCGCAACTGATTGCGGGATGGTCAGTAACGTGGGTACCGCACGTCTGAACTTGACTACTGACAGTATGTGTCCATGTTAAGTACCTACCCATATGATTATCTTATTATGATTGTACGTTGTTTCAGGTGGAGCGCATGCGCGGGTGGATCCACGACCTGAACGGCAACACGCAGCTCCTGCGGCGGCTGCACTCGGACCCCACGTACCACACCAACAAACGTGGGTAGTGACAGTGATGGCCGCGTGTGGGCGCGCGTGTGTGTGGTGGGGCGGGGCGTGAGGTCAGTGGGGTGCAGCGTGTCGTGTCGGTTGTAGAGCTGCAGGAGCAGGCGGACAGCGTGGCGGCGCACTCGACGGGCGTTGGCCTCAAGGTGTGCGGCGCGCTGCGCCAGCTGGAGGCGGCGGCGGGCCGCGGCCGCGCCTCCAACGACGCCCGCGCGCGCATCACGCGTCTGCAGTACGCGTGCACGCGCGCGCTCTACGCCGACGCGCTCGACCGACACCACGCCGCGCTCGACGCGCTGCGCGACCAACATCTCGCGCTCCTCAACCAACAAATTAAGCTCAGTCAGTATCTACTCTGTCGTAGAAATACCTCATCACGAAATAACGCGGTGCGTCTCCGCGTTATTAGTTATTATAGTTTTGGTAACTTTATAATAATAAGTCGCGATCATTGATGTACTTAATTAAAGTAAAAATATCTTAGGTAAGTACTTATTAAGTTAAAGATGTAAGTACTTATTCATAATATTGGGTAGCATTCGTATAGGATGTTCATTGTTCAATGCTCATATGACCGTATGTGGAACTGTTCGGTGACTCAACGTTAGCGGAAACGTTCACCTTCTCTTAATAAAATACTAAATTAGCACTTTTTGTGTTGTAAACTCACATGCTAATTAGTACTACCGTTATAACACTGACGCAGTTCAAGGATGTCTGCGCCGGCAATGAACTCCGCTGGTTATGGTGAATCGATGTGGTATTGTGTTGATCATGAATGAAAGTGTTAACTATCGGTGTTCGTTCCAGCAAACCTGACGATATCGGACGACGAATGCCAAAGCCTGTTGGAGTCACGCAACCTGTCGCTGTTCGTGGACAACGTGAGTGTGTAGTGTGTTGTGTAGGGATGTAGTGGGAGGGCGTGCGGTGCAGTGTGTGCGTGTGGTGTGTGTGCAGGTGGCGGCGGAGACGGCGGAGGCGCGGCGCTTGCTGCGCGAGGTGGAGGCGCGGCACGAGGAGCTGGCGCGCGTGGAGGCGGCGCTGCGCGAGGTGCGCGACCTGTTCACGCAGCTCGCGTACCTGGTGGCCGCGCAGCAGGACCACATCGACACCGTCGAGTACTACGCGCTGCAGGCCACCGAGCACGTCGACGCCGGCCACCACCACCTGCTCAAGGGCACCGTGTCCCGCACCAAGGCCAGGAAGGTAATCGCTCTCCACACTCGCACGCGACTCCGCGATTCACCCGTGACCCGTAAAATTTGGATCATATTCGTAAATTCTTTGCGGCTTCGCACTGCGTTTGCGCCTCTTTCATGAAAAGTTTCGGTTTCTTAGTCACAAAGAATTCGTGCGAACTATACTGTGAGCACTGCGAATGTGGAACCAAGAAGAGATCACGGGCGAATCTCGCCGCAATTTGCACGCGATTTACAATTTCACACCCATGCATCGGGCGCGTGTGTGAAGTGCCTCCAAAATAGCTTCGTGATACATATTATGTACATGCAACATGCAAACCCAAAACAGGCCTGGAACTCTATTATTATGACATTTAAAGGCCGCACACCGAAACAACAAATGTTCAGACAGCAAATATGTTTCCAGGAAAAAAAAAAATCCCCATACATTTGTCGAGAAACAAATGTGACTTCGGTGTGCGCACTGTGTAGGTAAATGTATGGGGGCAATTATTTGTTTCCCGTCACATTTGTTGCTTGGAAGCATTTGCTGCTTCGGTGTGCGGCCTTGTTTATTTAACAAATGTTTACAACGATCGTACCACAAACTGTTCCGGTAGTGGTCTTCTGAGTGTCAGATGATTGCTTGTCAGTGTACTGAAAATTAAATTAAAGTCAAAATGACAATAGTAGCTTAAAATGGCCACCGAAAGAACAGAAAAGATTGTGGCGCTATATTTTAAATAGGGTCTAGAAGAACATGAAACAACTAAGTAATGAATTTGTGGCACCACGTGAGGTCAGTGCGTCAAGCCGTGAGCTAACAATTGTTACGGTTTGACTTAATGATCGAATTACTTGTATTTCAGAAAAAGTTAAGTTTGATCGTGTGCGTGTGCGCGGGCCTGCTGGTGGTGCTGCTAGTGCTGGTGTTCACGTGACGCCGCCGACACCGCCCGACACCGCCCCAACTAATTTATAAGTTATTGTAAACAAATTGATATAAGTAATTATGAAACTAGTCAAATTAAAATAATAATTAGTAATTAAAAATATTATCAACATTATTTTATTTAAATAATTTATTTCCCCTTTATTTATTAGAAAACTAAATAATAGGGTAGGTGAGAGGACTTTTCATTATTGTCTATGTGTCAGCCATTACTTCGGCAACACTTATATTCTCTCTTTATACTTATTTTTCAATTCCTTGTTTCACGTGATCCAGAACATTCTTCTACTAATAACGCTGGGTCGTTTTGATAAGTCTGTCTTTATTGAGGAGCAGTAAAAGACTCGGATTACTCAGATTTTGAGAGTCGAAAAAAGATAGCGAGAGTAGCTAAAGCGAACTTCAACTTAATTGGGCATATTTGGTTGTTCCCTAAAGAACTTCCTAAGTTCCCGAGTTGTAATTATTGTAGTCAAAATAATAGTTTACTGACTACGAGCTCTGACATCCGATACTGATCTCAGGCCTCGTACTCGGGGTCAGAGGGGTCAGAGGCCGAGGTCAGAGTCCGAAGTAAGAATCTGAGGTCAGATTCCATGGTCAGAGTCTTAGGTCAGAGCCGTAGGTCAGAATCCCAGTTCAGTCTTAGGTCAGAACCCGAGGTCAGAATCTGAGGTTAAGTCTGAGGTCAGAGTCCGAGGTCAAAGTTATGAGGTAAAAGTCTTTTATTTACTTGTTTATTCCGAATTTCGAACAATCTAGAGTGTGGACTACCTTGTGTTGATGTCCCGACTCTATTTTGAGAAAGAAAAATACGTATTTGTTAGTTTTAAAATTTTAAATACCATACAAAATCTTCATGGTCAGGCGATATTGGGTGGGTGGGGGGTCCTTTTTTCGGTTTTATGCGTCTTAGAGGGACGTGCTTGGTGTCAAAATTTGCGGAACGACAAGATCTACACGGTAAAACAATAATATATTGGGGTATTCATACAAAAAAATTTAAAACCAAAGTATTAACCTAACCTTCACTTATCAAAAACTAGAAGCAAACCTAACCTTATAAAAGTATAGAATAGAAACCAAATCGTATCTTCTACAGATATTAAAACCTAACCCAATCGAAATTTCTTAAAATATGATAAGTCTATACATTGAGACGAACCTAACTATAATTTTTTTTTTTTTTTTTTTTTTTAATTTTATGACGAACCTAACCTAACGACATTGTCGGAAAATGTGACAAACCTAACCTAACTGCATAGTGTAAAACTGTGACGAACCTAACCTAACTGCATTGTCTAAAAATATGACAAACCTAACCTAAATACATTGTCAAAAACTGTGACGAACCTAACCTAACGGAATTGTGTAAAACTTTGACGAACCTGACCTAACTGCATTGTGAAAAATGTGACAAACCTAATCTACATAACTGCATAGTCTAAAAATATGATAAACCTAACCTAACTGCATTGTCTAAAAATGTGACAAACCTAACCTAACTGCATATTGCAAAACTGTGACGAACCTAACCTTACTGCATTGTCTAAAAATATGACGAACCTAACCTAACTGCATTGTCTAAAAATATGACAAACCTAACCTAACTGCATTGTGTAAACCTGTGACGAACCTAATCTAACGACATTGTCGGAAAATGTGACAAACCTAACCTAACTGCATAGTGTAAAACTGTGACGAACCTAACCTAACTGCATTGTCTAAAAATATGACAAACCTAACCTAAACACATTGTCAAAAACTGTGACGAACCTAACCTAACGGAATTGTGTAAAACTTTGACGAACCTGACCTAACTGCATTGTGAAAAATGTGACAAACCTAATCTAACTGCATAGTCTAAAAATATGATAAACCTAACCTAACTGCATTGTCTAAAAATGTGACAAACCTAACCTAACTGCATATTGCAAAACTGTGACGAACCTAACCTTACTGCATTGTCTAAAAATATGACGAACCTAACCTAACTGCATTGTCTAAAAATATGACAAACCTAACCTAACTGCATTGTGTAAACCTGTGACGAACCTAACCTAACGACATTGTCGGAAAATGTGACAAACCTAACCTAACTGCATAGTGTAAAACTGTGACGAACCTAACCTAACTGCATTGTCTAAAAATATGACAAACCTAACCTAAACACATTGTCAAAAACTGTGACGAACCTAACCTAACGGAATTGTGTAAAACTTTGACGAACCTGACCTAACTGCATTGTGAAAAATGTGACAAACCTAATCTAACTGCATAGTCTAAAAATATGATAAACCTAACCTAACTGCATTGTCTAAAAATGTGACAAACCTAACCTAACTGCATACTGCAAAACTGTGACGAACCTAACCTTACTGCATTGTCTAAAAATATGACGAACCTAACCTAACTGCATTGTCTAAAAATATGACAAACCTAACCTAACTGCATTGTGTAAACCTGTGACGAACCTAACCTAACTGCATTGTCTAAAAATATGACGAACCTAACCTTACTGCATTGTCTAAAAATATGACGAACCTAACCTTAATGCATTGTCTAAAAATATGACAAACCTAACCTAACTGCATTGTCTAAAAATATGACAAACCTTACCTAACTGCATTGTGTAAACCTGTGACGAACCTAACCTAACTGCATTGTCATAAATATGTGACAAACCTAACCTAACTGCATTGTCTAAAAAATGTGACAAACCAAACCTAACTGCATATTGCAAAACTGTGACGAACCTAACCTTACTGCATTGTCTAAAAATATGACGAACCTAACCTAACTGCATTGTGTAAACCTGTGACGATCCTAACCTAACTGCATTGTCTAAAAATATGACAAACCTAACCTAACTGCATTGTGTAAACCTGTGACGAACCTAACCTAACTGCATTGTCTAAAAATATGACAAACCTAACCTAACTGCATTGTGTAAACCTGTGACGAACCTAACCTAACTGCATTGTCATAAATATGTGACAAACCTAACCTAACTGCATTTTCAATAAATATGACAAACCTAACCTAACTGCATTGTCTAAAAATATGACAAACCTAACCTAACTGCATTGTGTAAACCTGTGACGAACCTAACCTAACTGCATTGTCAAAAACTGTGACGAACCTAACCTAACGGAATTGTGTAAAACTTTGACGAACCTGACCTAACTGCATTGTGAAAAATGTGACAAACCTTATCTAACTGCATTGTCTAATAATATAATAAACCTAACCTAACTGCATTGTCTAAAAAATGTGACAAACCTAACCTAACTGCATATTGCAAAACTGTGACGAACCTAACCTAACTGCATTGTGTAAACCTGTGACGAACCTAACCTAACTGCACTGTCTAAAAATATGACGAACCTAACCTTACTGCATTGTCTAAAAATATGACGAACCTAACCTAACTGCATTGTCTAAAAATATGACAAACCTAACCTAACTGCATTGTGTAAACCTGTGACGAACCTAACCTAACTGCATTGTCATAAATATGTGACAAACGTAACCTAACTGCATTTAAAAAAAATATGACAAACCTAACCTAACTGCATTGTCTAAAAATATGACAAACCTAACCTAACTGCATTGTGTAAACCTGTGACGAACCTAACCTAACTGCATTGTCATAAATATGTGACAAACCTAACCTAACTGCATTTTCAAAAAATATGACAAACCTAACCTAACTGCATTGTCTAAAAATATGATAAACCTAACCTAACTGCATTGTCTAAAAAAAATGTGACAAACCTAACCTAACTGCATATTGCAAAACTGTGACGAACCTAACCTTACTGCATTGTGTAAAACTGTGACGAACCTAACCGCATTTTCGAACTGTGACGAACCTAACAGAACTGCATATTGCAAAACTGTGACGAACCTAACCTAACTGCATTGTGTAAACCTGTGACGAACCTAACCTAACTGCACTGTCTAAAAATATGACGAACCTAACCTTACTGCATTGTCTAAAAATATGACGAACCTAACCTAACTGCATTGTCTAAAAATATGACAAACCTAACCTAACTGCATTGTGTAAACCTGTGACGAACCTAACCTAACTGCATTGTCATAAATATGTGACAAACGTAACCTGGTTTGTCATATTTTTAGACAATGCAGTTAGGTTAGGTTCGTCATATTTTTAGACAATGCAGTAAGGTTAGGTTCGTCACAGTTTTGCAATATGCAGTTAGGTTAGGTTTGTCACATTTTTAGACAATGCAGTTAGGTTAGGTTTATCATATTTTTAGACTATGCAGTTAGATTAGGTTTGTCACATTTTTCACATTGCAGTTAGGTCAGGTTCGTCAAAGTTTTACACAATTCCGTTAGGTTAGGTTCGTCACAGTTTTTGACAATGTGTTTAGGTTAGGTTTGACATATTTTTAGACAATGCAGTTAGGTTAGGTTCGTCACAGTTTTACACAATGCAGTAAGGTTAGGTTCGTCACAGTTTTGCAATATGCAGTTAGGTTAGGTTTGTCACATTTTTTTTAGACAATGCAGTTAGGTTAGGTTTATCATATTTTTAGACAATGCAGTTAGGTTAGGTTTGTCATATTTTTTGAAAATGCAGTTAGGTTAGGTTTGTCACATATTTATGACAATGCAGTTAGGTTAGGTTCGTCACAGGTTTACACAATGCAGTTAGGTTAGGTTTGTCATATTTTTAGACAATGCAGTTAGGTTAGGTTTGTCATATTTTTTTTAAATGCAGTTAGGTTACGTTTGTCACATATTTATGACTATGCAGTTAGGTTAGGTTCGTCACAGGTTTACACAATGCAGTTAGGTTAGGTTTGTCATATTTTTAGACAATGCAGTTAGGTTAGGTTCGTCATATTTTTAGACAATGCAGTAAGGTTAGGTTCGTCATATTTTTAGACAGTGCAGTTAGGTTAGGTTCGTCACAGGTTTACACAATGCAGTTAGGTTAGGTTCGTCACAGTTTTGCAATATGCAGTTCTGTTAGGTTCGTCACAGTTCGAAAATGCGGTTAGGTTCGTCACAGTTTTACACAATGCAGTAAGGTTAGGTTCGTCACAGTTTTGCAATATGCAGTTAGGTTAGGTTTGTCACATTTTTTTTAGACAATGCAGTTAGGTTAGGTTTATCATATTTTTAGACAATGCAGTTAGGTTAGGTTTGTCATATTTTTTGAAAATGCAGTTAGGTTAGGTTTGTCACATATTTATGACAATGCAGTTAGGTTAGGTTCGTCACAGGTTTACACAATGCAGTTAGGTTAGGTTTGTCATATTTTTAGACAATGCAGTTAGGTTAGGTTTGTCATATTTTTTTTAAATGCAGTTAGGTTACGTTTGTCACATATTTATGACTATGCAGTTAGGTTAGGTTCGTCACAGGTTTACACAATGCAGTTAGGTTAGGTTTGTCATATTTTTAGACAGTGCAGTTAGGTTAGGTTCGTCATATTTTTAGACAATGCAGTAAGGTTAGGTTCGTCATATTTTTAGACAGTGCAGTTAGGTTAGGTTCGTCACAGGTTTACACAATGCAGTTAGGTTAGGTTCGTCACAGTTTTGCAATATGCAGTTAGGTTAGGTTTGTCACATTTTTTAGACAATGCAGTTAGGTTAGGTTTATTATATTATTAGACAATGCAGTTAGATAAGGTTTGTCACATTTTTCACAATGCAGTTAGGTCAGGTTCGTCAAAGTTTTACACAATTCCGTTAGGTTAGGTTCGTCACAGTTTTTGACAATGCAGTTAGGTTAGGTTCGTCACAGGTTTACACAATGCAGTTAGGTTAGGTTTGTCATATTTTTAGACAATGCAGTTAGGTTAGGTTTGTCATATTTATTGAAAATGCAGTTAGGTTAGGTTTGTCACATATTTATGACAATGCAGTTAGGTTAGGTTCGTCACAGGTTTACACAATGCAGTTAGGTTAGGTTTGTCATATTTTTAGACAATGCAGTTAGGTTAGGTTCGTCACAGGTTTACACAATGCAGTTAGGTTAGGTTTGTCATATTTTTAGACAATGCAGTTAGGTTAGGATCGTCACAGGTTTACACAATGCAGTTAGGTTAGGTTCGTCATATTTTTAGACAATGCAGTAAGGTTAGGTTCGTCACAGTTTTGCAATATGCAGTTAGGTTTGGTTTGTCACATTTTTTAGACAATGCAGTTAGGTTAGGTTTGTCATATTTTTTGAAAATGCAGTTAGGTTAGGTTTGTCACATATTTATGACAATGCAGTTAGGTTAGGTTCGTCACAGGTTTACACAATGCAGTTAGGTAAGGTTTGTCATATTTTTAGACAATGCAGTTAGGTTAGGTTTGTCATATTTTTAGACAATGCATTAAGGTTAGGTTCGTCATATTTTTAGACAATGCAGTAAGGTTAGGTTCGTCATATTTTTAGACAATGCAGTTAGGTTAGGTTCGTCACAGGTTTACACAATGCAGTTAGGTTAGGTTTGTCATATTTTTAGACAATGCAGTTAGGTTAGGTTCGTCATATTTTTAGACAATGCAGTAAGGTTAGGTTCGTCACAGTTTTGCAGTATGCAGTTAGGTTAGGTTTGTCACATTTTTAGACAATGCAGTTAGGTTAGGTTTATCATATTTTTAGACTATGCAGTTAGATTAGGTTTGTCACATTTTTCACAATGCAGTTAGGTCAGGTTCGTCAAAGTTTTACACAATTCCGTTAGGTTAGGTTCGTCACAGTTTTTGACAATGTGTTTAGGTTAGGTTTGTCATATTTTTAGACAATGCAGTTAGGTTAGGTTCGTCACAGTTTTACACTATGCAGTTAGGTTAGGTTTGTCACATTTTCCGACAATGTCGTTAGGTTAGGTTCGTCACAGGTTTACACAATGCAGTTAGGTTAGGTTTGTCATATTTTTAGACAATGCAGTTAGGTTAGGTTCGTCATATTTTTAGACAATGCAGTAAGGTTAGGTTCGTCACAGTTTTGCAATATGCAGTTAGGTTAGGTTTGTCACATTTTTAGACAATGCAGTTAGGTTAGGTTTATCATATTTTTAGACTATGCAGTTAGATTAGGTTTGTCACATTTTTCACAATGCAGTTAGGTCAGGTTCGTCAAAGTTTTACACAATTCCGTTAGGTTAGGTTCGTCACAGTTTTTGACAATGTGTTTAGGTTAGGTTTGTCATATTTTTAGACAATGCAGTTAGGTTAGGTTCGTCACAGTTTTACACTATGCAGTTAGGTTAGGTTTGTCACATTTTCCGACAATGTCGTTAGGTTAGGTTCGTCACAGGTTTACACAATGCAGTTAGGTTAGGTTTGTCATATTTTTTTTTTTTTTTTTAGAAAATGCAGTTAGGTTAGGTTAGGTTAGGTTGGGGCGCTATGCTGACTACCTCCTCGTGGTGCGTCCTGGGCAACGGCGGCGGGCTATGTCACTGAGACTAGCTCGCCGACGGCTAAAAGTCAGCGGAGGAGAGGCCTCGGCTAGGGGTCCCGGAGAATCCGGGCAACTGCTAGGCGGGGCGGGCCCGGCTGGCGTCCCCGACGTATTCGGGATGACGGCAGTGACGGGCGGGCGTTGGTCCGTAAGGACGGGGCGAGAGCCCATGGGTTGCGGCTGCGGCCGACGATCCCCATTGCACGGGAGTGGGGCCACCAGTACCCGTCGTTCCGCCCAGTACCTGTCTGTTCCTCCCAGTACCCGGTTTAGTACGGCCTAGTACTCGCTCCCCGCAGCCTTCCTCCCGGGCAGCGGGCGACGCAGGGAACGGCCCGAAAGACGGGGAACACAGGGATAGACGGGGAAGTTAGGACACGGCGGCGAACGGCACCCTCCTCGGGGATCGCCCGATTGCGCGTGCGCCACGCGCGGCCCTCCCTCTTGCGAGGGGGGCCTTGGTTGGGGGCTATGCCCCAATACCGTGGGCGGGGGTCTGGGGGGATCCTCGTCCGCCAGCGGTACGGTCTGGGGCCCGCGCCACGGTGTGGGTCCTGCGTCGGGGCGCCTGCAGTTGAAGTCCCTAGGGATCCTGCGGCGCTCCATCCAAGACGCGGACGGAATTCGTTGGGTTTTTAGTGGGTAGGCCTCGCCCTTCAGGCGGGGAGAGCCCCACATAACCATCCGGAGTCACCTCCCGTTCTCGGCTCCGGTGGTATGCGATTCAACGCATTTTCCCAACGTTAAAAAAAAAAAAAAAAAAAAAGGTTAGGTTAGGTTAGGTTAGGTTGGGGCGCTATTGTTGGGGTGCCTGTGGTCGGTTGGGGTGCCTGTGGTCGAATTCCACGAGATCCTACGGCACCCCTTAAGACGCGGACGGAAGTCGGTGTGTTTTTAGTGGGTAGGCCCCGCCCTTCTGGCGGGGAGAGCCCCACATAACCACCGGGAGCTACCTCCCATTCTCGGCTCCCGGTGGTATGCGATTTAACGCATTTTCACACCGTGAAAAAAAAAAAAAAAAAAAAAAGGTTGGGGCGCTATGCTGACTACCTCCTCGTGGTGCGTCCTGGGCAACGGCGGCGGGCTATGTCACTGAGACTAGCTCGCCGACGGCTAAAAGTCAGCGGAGGAGAGGCCTCGGCTAGGGGTCCCGGAGAATCCGGGCAACTGCTAGGCGGGGCGGGCCCGGCTGGCGTCCCCGACGTATTCGGGATGACGGCAGTGACGGGCGGGCGTTGGTCCGTAAGGACGGGGCGAGAGCCCATGGGTTGCGGCTGCGGCCGACGATCCTCATTGCACGGGAGTGGGGCCACCAGTACCCGTCGTTCCGCCCAGTACCTGTCTGTTCCTCCTAGTACCCGGTTTAGTACGGCCTAGTACTCGCTCCCCGCAGCCTTGGGCCGGGCAGCGGGCGACGCAGGGAACGGCCCGAAAGACGGGGAAGACAGGGATGGACGGGGAAGTTAGGACATGGCGGCGAACGGCACCCTCCTCGGGGATCGCCCGATTGCGCGTGCGCCACGCGCGGCCCTCCCTCTTGCGAGGGGGGCCTTGGTTGGGGGCTATGCCCCAATACCGTGGGCGGGGGTCTGGGGGGATCCTCGTCCGCTAGCGGTATGGTCTGGGGCCCGCGCCACGGTGTGGGTCCTGCGTCGGGGCGCCTGCAGTTGAAGTCCCTAGGGATCCTGCGGCGCTCCATCCAAGACGCGGACGGAATTCGTTGGGTTTTTAGTGGGTAGGCCTCGCCCTTCAGGCGGGGAGAGCCCCACATAACCATCCGGAGTCACCTCCCGTTCTCGGCTCCGGTGGTATGCGATTCAACGCATTTTCCCAACGTTAAAAAAAAAAAAAAAAAAAAAAAAAAAAAGGTTAGGTTAGGTTGGGGCGCTATGCTGACTTGGGGCGCTATGCTGACTGGGGCGCTATGCTGACTACCTCCTCGTGGTGCGTCCTGGGCAACGGCGGCGGGCTATGTCACTGAGACTAGCTCGCCGACGGCTAAAAGTCAGCGGAGGAGAGGCCTCGGCTAGGGGTCCCGGGTATTGAACCTGGGTCACTGCTAGGCGGGGCGGGCCCGGCTGGCGTCCCCGACGTATTCGGGATGACGGCAGTGACGGGCGGGCGTTGGTCCGTAAGGACGGGGCGAAAGCCCGTGGGTTGCGGCTGCGGCCGACGATTCCCACTGCACGGGAGTGGGGCCACCAGTACCCGTCGTTCCGCCCAGTACCTGTCTGTTCCTCCCAGTACCCGGTTTAGTACGGCCTAGTACTCGCTCCCCGCAGCCTTCCTCCCGGGCAGCGGGTGACGCAGGGAACGGCCCGAAAGACGGGGAACACAGGGATAGACGGGGAAGTTAGGACACGGCGGCGAACGGCACCCTCCTCGGGGATCGCCCGATTGCGCGTGCGCCACGCGCGGCCCTCCCTCTTGCGAGGGGGGCCTTGGTTGGGGGCTATGCCCCAATACCGTGGGCGGGGGTCTGGGGGGATCCTCGTCCGCCAGCGGTACGGTCTGGGGCCCGCGCCACGGTGTGGGTCCTGCGTCGGGGCGCCTGCAGTCGAAATCCCTAGGGATCCTGCGGCGCTCCATCCAAGACGCGGACGGAATTCGTTGGGTTTTTAGTGGGTAGGCCTCGCCCTTCAGGCGGGGAGAGCCCCACATAACCATCCGGAGTCACCTCCCGTTCTCGGCTCCGGTGGTATGCGATTCAACGCATTTTCCCAACGTTAAAAAAAAAAAAAAAAAAAAAAAAAAAGGTTAGGTTAGGTTGGGGCGCTATGCTGACTACCTCCTCGTGGTGCGTCCTGGGCAACGGCGGCGGGCTATGTCACTGAGACTAGCTCGCCGACGGCTAAAAGTCAGCGGAGGAGAGGCCTCGGCTAGGGGTCCCGGAGAATCCGGGCAACTGCTAGGCGGGGCGGGCCCGGCTGGCGTCCCCGACGTATTCGGGATGACGGCAGTGACGGGCGGGCGTTGGTCCGTAAGGACGGGGCGGAAGCCCATGGGTTGCGGCTGCGGCCGACGATCCCCATTGCACGGGAGTGGGGCCACCAGTACCCGTCGTTCCGCCCAGTACCTGTCTGTTCCTCCCAGTACCCGGATTAGTACGGCCTAGTACTCGCTCCCCGCAGCCTTGGGCCGGGCAGCGGGCGACGCAGGGAACGGCCCGAAAGACGGGGAACACAGGGATAGACGGGGAAGTTAGGACACGGCGGCGAACGGCACCCTCCTCGGGGATCGCCCGAATGCGCGTACGCCACGCGCGGCCCTCCCTCTTGCGAGGGGGGCCTTGGTTGGGGGCTATGCCCCAATACCGTGGGCGGGGGTCTGGGGGGATCCTCGTCCGCCAGCGGTACGGTCTGGGGCCCGCGCCACGGTGTGGGTCCTGCGTCGGGGCGCCTGCAGTTGAAGTCCCTAGGGATCCTGCGGCGCTCCATCCAAGACGCGGACGGAATTCGTTGGGTTTTTAGTGGGTAGGCCTCGCCCTTCAGGCGGGGAGAGCCCCACATAACCATCCGGAGTCACCTCCCGTTCTCGGCTCCGGTGGTATGCGATTCAACGCATTTTCCCAACGTTAAAAAAAAAAAAAAAAAAAAAAAAAAGGTTAGGTTAGGTTAGGTTAGGTTGGGGCGCTATGCTGACTGGGGCGCTATGCTGACTGGGGCGCTATGCTGACTACCTCCTCGTGGTGCGTCCTGGGCAACGGCGGCGGGCTATGTCACTGAGACTAGCTCGCCGACGGCTAAAAGTCAGCGGAGGAGAGGCCTCGGCTAGGGGTCCCGGGTATTGAACCTGGGTCACTGCTAGGCGGGGCGGGCCCGGCTGGCGTCCCCGACGTATTCGGGATGACGGCAGTGACGGGCGGGCGTTGGTCCGTAAGGACGGGGTGAAAGCCCATGGGTTGCGGCTGCGGCCGACGATCCCCATTGCACGGGAGTGGGGCCACCAGTACCCGTCGTTCCGCCCAGTACCCGTTTGTTCCTCCCAGTACCCGGTTTAGTACGGCCTAGTACTCGCTCCCCGCAGCCTTCCTCCCGGGCAGCGGGCGACGCAGGGAACGGCCCGAAAGACGGGGAACACAGGGATAGACGGGGAAGTTAGGACATGGCGGCGAATGGCACCCTCCTCGGGGATCGCCCGAATGCGCGTGCGCCACGCGCGGCCCTCCCTCTTGCGAGGGGGGCCTTGGTTGGGGGCTATGCCCCAATACCGTGGGCGGGGGTCTGGGGGGATCCTCGTCCGCTAGCGGTACGGTCTGGGGCCCGCGCCACGGTGTGGGTCCTGCGTCGGGGCGCCCGCAGTTGAAGTCCCTAGGGATCCTGCGGCGCTCCATCCAAGACGCGGACGGAATTCGTTGGGTTTTTAGTGGGTAGGCCTCGCCCTTCAGGCGGGGAGAGCCCCACATAACCATCCGGAGTCACCTCCCGTTCTCGGCTCCGGTGGTATGCGATTCAACGCATTTTCCCAACGTTAAAAAAAAAAAAAAAAAAAAAAAAAAAGGTTAGGTTAGGTTAGGTTAGGTTGGGGCGCTATGCTGACTGGGGCGCTATGCTGACTACCTCCTCGTGGTGCGTCCTGGGCAACGGCGGCGGGCTATGTTACTGAGACTAGCTCGCCGACGGCTAAAAGTCAGCGGAGGAGAGGCCTCGGCTAGGGGTCCCGGAGAATCCGGGCAACTGCTAGGCGGGGCGGGCCCGGCTGGCGTCCCCGACGTATTCGGGATGACGGCAGTGACGGGCGGGCGTTGGTCCGTAAGGACGGGGCGAAAGCCCGTGGGTTGCGGCTGCGGCCGACGATCCCCTTGCACGGGAGTGGGGCCACCAGTACCCGTCGTTCCGCCCAGTACCTGTCTGTTCCTCCCAGTACCCGGGTTAGTACGGCCTAGTACTCGCTCCCCGCAGCCTTCCTCCCGGGCAGCGGGCGACGCAGGGAACGGCCCGAAAGACGGGGAACACAGGGATGGACGGGGAAGTTAGGACATGGCGGCGAACGGCACCCTCCTCGGGGATCGCCCGATTGCGCGTGCGCCACGCGCGGCCCTCCCTCTTGCGAGGGGGGCCTTGGTTGGGGGCTATGCCCCAATACCGTGGGCGGGGGTCTGGGGGGATCCTCGTCCGCCAGCGGTACGGTCTGGGGCCCGCGCCACGGTGTGGGTCCTGCGTCGGGGCGCCTGCAGTCGAAATCCCTAGGGATCCTGCGGCGCTCCATCCAAGACGCGGACGGAATTCGTTGGGTTTTTAGTGGGTAGGCCTCGCCCTTCAGGCGGGGAGAGCCCCACATAACCATCCGGAGTCACCTCCCGTTCTCGGCTCCGGTGGTATGCGATTCAACGCATTTTCCCAACGTTAAAAAAAAAAAAAAAAAAAAGGTTAGGTTAGGTTAGGTTAGGTTAGGTTAGGTTAGGTTAGGTTAGGTTAGGTTAGGTTAGGTTAGGTTAGGTTAGGTTAGGTTAGGTTAGGTTAGGTTAGGTTAGGTTTTAGAGGTAGGAGGCATGTTTAATGCCAGACTGGAGGCCCTGGAGGAAACGAGGCCTCCCACACGGAGGCTCCGCCCTCCGTTGGCGGCGGACAAGGCTTCGTTGCCGACCAAGGGGCCGAAGAAGGTCGCGAGAAGGAAGCGGAGGAATCCGAGACGGAGAAGGACGATGGCAGCCCGCTCGGCGGTAGAGGCCACTGCTCCAGCAGTTGGTAGCAGCGCCCCCGGACCATCTGGGGGGAGTTGGGTAGAGGTGGTGAAGAAGGGTCGTCAAGCGAGACCTGCAAATGCGGAGAAGGTGGCCCCTCCCGGCCAACAGAAGAAGGCGGCGGTCGCCCCAAAAATTAAGACTCCTCGCTCAGCGGCGATAGTGTTAACGCTGCAGCCTGGGGCTGAGGAGAGGGGGGTGACATACGCCAATGTCATCGCGGAGGCGAAGGCCAAGATTGACATCAAGGCACTAGGGATACCCGGAGGGGTTCGTTTCCGAAATGCCGCGACGGGGGCCAGAATAATGGAGGTGCCAGGTGCCACCAGCGCTGGACAGGCGGATCTACTCGCAGAGCAGCTGCGATCCACTTTTGCCGAGGAGGACATCAGAATCACGAGACCCACAAAGTGTTGCGACGTCCGCATCACGGGTCTTGATGATTCGGTGACGCCTAAAGAGGTGGCGGCGGCAATAGCGAACGAGGCCGGGTGTCCGGAGGAGGCAGTGAAGGTCGGTGAGGTCCGGCGCACTCCTACCGGACTTGGATCTGTGTGGGCGCGCTGCCCCGTACTGGCCGCCAAAAAGCTGGCGGACAAAGGGAGGCTGCTGGTTGGCTGGGTGTCAGCTCAGGTCCGCCTTCTAGAGCCGAGGTCACTCCGGTGTTTCCGGTGCCTGGAGGGCGGACATGTTCGGGCTAGATGCCACTGCGAGGTTGACCGCAGCGATATGTGTTATCGCTGCGGCCAAGTGGGGCACAAGGCGGCGCAGTGTGACGCTGCCCCTCATTGCGGAGTGTGCGCTTCCGCCGGGAAACTCGCCGATCATATGGTCGGGAGTAAAGTCTGCGGGAAGACCCCGGCCGCGCCAAGAAGTGTGGAGCAGGCCAATACAGGGCCAGCTAGTGTCCCGGCTCCGCAGCCCATGGACGAGGTGGCAGAGGTCGCAGGTCAACAATGACGACGCTGCGTTTCCTGCAAGGGAATTTAAATCACTCTGCCAGGGCTCAAGACCTGCTGGTCCAAAGCATGGCAGAGTGGTCCATTATGGTGGCGGTGGTCGCTGAGCCCTACCGGGCCTCTGATAGAGGCAACTGGTTAGGGGACCTCAGGGGCCAGGTGGCGATTGTCACTCAGCCTGCTGCCTGCTCCCCACCCTTCGAACGAGTTTCGAAGGGCCAGGGATGCGTAGCGGCTTTGCTGGGTGACATTTTCGTGGTAGGAGCCTACTTCTCTCCAAATCGGAACCTCTCGGAGTTCGAGGGGTTCCTGAGAGAAGTAGAAAGGCTTGTAGGGCGGGGGCGCCCTCACCCAGTGATCGTTCTCGGCGATTTAAATGCGAAGTCAATCGCATGGGGATCGCCGAGAACGGATGCACGGGGGGAGATGTTGGAGACATGGGCGGCGGAGATCGGTCTAAGCGTTTTGAACAGGGGGAGCGTTGACACGTGCGTGCGTCAACAGGGCGGGTCCATTGTGGACGTCTCGTTCGCTGACCCTGCCCTGGCGCGCCGTGTCCGGGACTGGAGGGTCCTAGAGGAGGTGGAGACGTTGTCGGATCACCGGTATATCCGGTTCGACGTCTCCGCCCAAACCTCGGGCCCCAGTCGTTCGCGAACCCTGGGCTCTACCGGCCCGCGATGGGCGCTTAAGCGCATCGACAGGAGTGTGCTGGAGGAAGCCTGTCTGGTAAAGACCTGGGTGAGCGCTCCCAGCAGACCCGCGAGCGTAGATGCCGAAGCAGAGTGGTTTAGAGAGGCAATGACCGACATCTGCGATGCGTCCATGCCTCGGATCCGACGTCAGTTGGTGGGGCGGGGGGTGTACTGGTGGTCGGCGGAAATCGCGCAACTACGAGAAGCTTGCGTGGTAGCCAGGCGCCAGTACACAAGGTACCGCAGAAGGTTACGCCACCGGCAGGCGGATCAGGAAGGGGATAACCTGTACAGTGTGTACAGGGAGGCCCGAAAGAGGCTGCAGGAGGCGATCGGCTCGGCCAAATCTAACGCCAGGGAGGAGCTGCTCAATGAGGTGGAAAACGACCCCTGGGGGCGCCCATACCAAATGGTTAGGGCCAAATTGCGCCCAAGGGCTCCGCCTATTACGGAAAGTCTTCGCCCAGAGCTTCTGGACGAGGTGGTGGGGACACTCTTTCCGGCCCGGGAGGACCTAGTGCCGCCGTACTCGGCTTCGCACAGTGTTGGCGACCCGGCAGATATGGTGGCTCCGGAAGTCACAGCCGAGGAGCTGGAGGTGGCAGTTTCCAAACTGCGTCCCAGGAAGACCGCTCCTGGCCCCGACGGTATACCTGGCCGCGCTTGGGTGTATGCTCTTTCGGTGATAGACTTCGAGTCGAGACTGAGAGGGCTACTGAGCGCGTGCCTTGAGCGGGGCCAGTTTCCGCGACAGTGGAGGATTGGGCGGCTAGTGCTGCTGAGGAAGGAGGGCCGTCCGGTGGAGTCCCCTTCGGCCTATAGGCCCATCGTCCTACTGGACGAAGCGGGGAAACTCTTTGAGAGAGTCCTGGCTGCTCGACTTACCAGTCACCTGGAGGGGGAGGGACCGAACCTGGCGGATAACCAGTTTGGATTCCGCAAGGGTCGGTCCACGATGCATGCGATCCTGAGGGTCAAGAGCCTGGCGGAGGAAGCGGTGTCCCAGGGTGAGGTTGTTTTAGCGGTGTCATTAGACATCGCTAACGCCTTCAACACCTTGCCTTGGGGTTGCATTAGGGAGGCACTCTGTTACCATAGAGTCCCCCTCTACCTCCGGCGGGTCCTTGAGGACTATCTGTCAGAGCGGTCGGTGACTTTTGAGAGTCGGCAGGGGTGGAAAAGGCGAGAGGTCACATGCGGTGTTCCACAGGGGTCGGTGCTTGGCCCACTTCTGTGGAACATCGGATATGACTGGGTGTTACGGGGAGAGACACTCCGGAATGTAGGCGTAGTCTGCTATGCGGATGACACCTTGGTGACGGCAAAAGCGAAAACCTTCGGGGAGGCTTGCCGTTTGGTGACGGCTGGAGTGGCGCATGTGGTTGCGCGTATTCGGAGGTTGGGGTTGGAGGTGGCGCTGGACAAATCCGAGGCGCTGTGTTTTCACGGTCCTCGGCGCGCTCCACCTCCCGGTGCTCAGATTGTGGTGGGCGGAGTAAGTATTGCTGTCGGGTCGACGATGAAATACCTGGGACTCGTCCTCGACAGCCGTTGGAACTTTTCCGCCCATTTCAGGCAGTTGGCTCCTAAAATAGGAGGTGCGGCAGGAGCGCTTGCGCAGCTACTGCCAAATCTCGGTGGTCCCAGTACCGCGACGCGGCGGCTGTATATGGGGGTCGTGCGATCGATCGCCATGTACGGGGCACCTGTATGGGCGGATTCCCTGGTAGGCCAGAACAGCGTTATACTGCGCAGAGCGCACAGAACGATGGCTATCAGGGTAATCCGAGGGTACCGCACGGTATCTTACGAGGCGGCGTGCGTACTGGCGGGGTCCCTGCCCTGGGATCTTGAAGCGAGGGCCCTCGTGTCACTATTCAGGTGGCGCGAGGAGGCGCTGAGTAGAGGTTTCCGACCAGCGCATGAGGAAATATCTCATAAGCGGTCGGAGCTTCTTCAGGTCCTGGAGGCCGAATGGAGGGATAGGCTAGAGCACGCGGCTTCTGGCCATATGACTGTGCAGGCCATCAAGCCTGTCCTCGGGGATTGGTTGGAGAGGAGGTTTGGCTCTCTCTCCTACAGGATGACACAGGTACTCTCGGGACATGGCTGTTTCGGGGAGTACCTGTGTCGTATTGGAAGGGAGCCAACGCAAGCATGCCACCATTGTGACTGCGTATCGGACACAGTGTGGCATACGGTAGAGGAGTGTCCCGCCTGGGAAGAACCGCGCAGGGCTCTAGTGAGAGCGGTGGGGGAGGACCTGTCGATACCCGCAATTGTTAAGGCAATGGTCGAGGACGACAGGGCTTGGGATCAATTTGCGGCATTCTGCGAAGCGGTAATGCAGCAAAAGGAGGAGGCTGAACGGATCAGGGAGGCCACATCGGATCTCCCGATACGGCAAAGGAGAAGGAGAGGAAGGAGAAGGTCTGGTCGCGACGACCTGCGCCCTCCGTAGAGAGGTCACGGCGGCGGGCTTAGGCTCGTTGCCCAAGGGAAGGCCTCAGCGAGGGATATTGCAGACGGCGTCTGGAGGAGGAAATACCCGAAGAGGGAGCCTGAAAGGGCCGGCGCCGCCAGAGGGACGGATGTGTGTATACCAGTTCCCGTACTCTGGCAAAGTGCGAAGGGCAGGCACGAAAAGTGGTGGGTTTAGTGGGTAGGGCCAGGCAGTCGCCGGCGAGTCCCACATAACCCCATTCGGGGGTATGCGTAAGAGCATTCCCACCACTATAAAAAAAAAAAAAAAAAAAAAAAAAAAAAAAAAAAAAAAAAAAAAAAAAAAAAAAAAAAAAAAAAAAAAAAAAAAAAAAAAAAAAAAAAAAGGTTAGGTTAGGTTAGGTTAGGTTAGGTTAGGTTAGGTTAGGTTAGGTTAGGTTAGGTTAGGTTAGGTTAGGTTAGGTTAGGTTAGGTTAGGTTTTTTTTTTTTTTTTTTTTTTTTTTTTTTTTTTAAGGTCATTTCAGGTGTTTCTCCTATATAGAGGGTAGGAGATTCTTATTTACTATTTTATATTAGAACAGAGATCTTAAGATAAAAAAGTTAGTAATAAAACGAATAAATTTAAAACTTTAAAAACTTTCCTACTTATACATGCACTTTATATCTACTATATAGTGCATGTATACCTTCTTTTCTTTCGTTTCCTCTTTCCTTTTTTTTTTTTTTTTTTTTTTTTTTTTTTTTTTTTCTCCAGGTCATCTTGGACTACTTGCGGACGCCTGTGAGCTGCTGTGGATGGACTTCTCAATCTCTTCGTCATGTGTTTCTTTCTTATATGTTCTATTTGTAATTTCAAATTTTCTTTTCTAAAAGTTTCTTTAAATGAATTGATGATAATGTTTTTCTTTAAATTTTTATTTCGTGTTTTTCCAAATTTCTTCCCTACTTTACTTTTGAATAATTTAATTTTGACTATAATACTGTGTTCCGAGTTCGTCATCTTTGTCTCCGACTTCCCTTCCGAGATTGATTTACGCAGCTCGGGTCCGCACGCCGTCCCGTCATCGCCGTCGCCTCCACTCCGTACCCTGCCTACTCCTAGCGTGTTCGCGTTTTGCTTCCCTCTGTCCACGTATGGTTCAATTAGTGCTCTATCCTCAAAATAGATTGCTTTGGAGCTAATTGACCACGTAGTTGGATCAAGCTTCGCCACTGCTAGGTTTTTGTCGGTAGGCAAGGGTACCTCTTCGATGCCTCTGTAGAGGTCTGGTTTGGACCCGGTGCACATGTGGATCCGTGGCGCGCCCTTAGCTGTAGGCCACTGACGTTCTGGCCAGCCTGTCCCATCTGGCTCTTATTGGGCATGCTGCGTCGAACGCATTATGGTCCGACTTATCATGCCCGGCCAGAGAGCAGTTATGGCACTGCGGCGGTTTATATGCCTTGTATTCGTCGCATTCCGCTCGCAGGTGTGGCCCTCCGCAGTGCGCGCACAGATCCACGGATTCGGTGCAGTTCCTTTTACCGTGCCCAAACTTGAGGCAGCGCGAGCACTGTATAAGTGGAGACTGGTCTGCTACCTTTACCCTCTGGAGGTCCATGTGGATCGTCCCCGCCCGGACCAGCTTGGTCCACACTTCCGGCGATACGGACAATACCACATGAACCTGCAGTGAGTTCCGGGTCTTCCTCCTATATCTCACTTCTGCTCGGCTGTCCTCCTCCGGAATGCCTTCTGTGATGTGTGGATTTTGGACTCTGAGCGCTGTTATTATGTCCGCGTCTGTCATGTCCGCCATCACATCCTTCAGGATTACCAGTGGGTCCTTATTCCGGGTTTCCTCTATTTTAAGCCTTTCCTTGGACTTTTCTATTCTCTCTTTTATCTTTTCTAATTCCTCCTTCCTTTCACAGCCTATCACCACCTTCTGATCTTTGGCTCTCCTTACTTTGTCCACTCTTATCCCCGAGGTCTTGGCATCTACCGCTGTCCTGACTTTCCCTATAATGTCCTGGCTGGAATCGATGGCGTCTTCTGACGACACGATTATAGAGTGCAGGGCCTTCTGTAGTTTTGGTGCCTGCCTAGCGACCTCGGCGTAGGATGTATTTTGGCTGTGCTCTATTTTCATTTCCGTTATGTCCTTTCTTACTTGTTCCTGTTTTTCTTCTATTTTTAGTCTTACCTCTTCCTTGGCTTTAATTGTTTCAATACTATTCTTCTTAACTTCTTCCAGTATCTTCATCTGTCCTTGTCCTAATTCTTCAATTTTTTGTCTTCCTACGTTCCCTATACAAACCTCTTTCACCGCTCTTATCTCCTTTAAAATGTCCTCATTTGTAACTTTCTCTAGTTCTATATGTTGTGTATGTTGTTTCGTTTTCTCTTTCTTCCCTTCCCCCGGTTTGTCCAACTTCGCCACCAATTCGTACAGTTTTTTGAGGGTACCCTTTACCGTGGCCTTGATGGTACTTTTTATGTTGCCAGATGCGTCTAGTTGGGCAATGGCCGACTGGTACAACCTCCTGGCCTCCGCTGTTGGATTTGGGGCTGGCGTTTCACTCTTTGTGAAGGTGGTATTGGGAGAAGCCCTTTCTATGGCGTCAACGCTTTTCCTCACTCTCTGAGGTAGTGTCATCGTTTCAGTGTCGGCCCTGTCCGGGCTGGTCAGGCTAATGAGTTCAGCGGTTTGTGTCCCTGCTCGGGGTCCTGCCCCTGTCAGTTCGCCGCTGTCCTCACTTGCCTTAAGCGTCTTATGAGCTGGTGAACGAAACATTGTCTAGCTAACCTAATCTAACCTTTTGTCAAAAATGAACAAATCAGCGGTATTATTAAAATGAAATTTGTAAAAGTTGTAAAAGTGATTGAGAATACGATATAAAATAAAATAATAAAATAGTAAAATAAAATAAAAATATTTTGTCAATTTTACTTTTCCCTGTAAAGGGGGGAAAAGGTCAGGTACGTCAATATAAATAACGGCTGTGACACTACCCGCGGTCTTAAGTAGGTAGATTTTAAAGTTTTTTTTTTTTTTTTTTTTTGGAGACCTTACACCCAACCCTTGATAGCTAGGCGATATTGGGTGTCTTTTCGAGTATTCCCGTTTTATCCTAGGTACGAGGACGGGAGAGGTGTCGGCAGATGCGGAGCGACGAGTGGAAGCTGTTTTTGAGAAAAAATTGGTATGCGCCTATTGAAGAATTTTGAAAAAATTTGAAAAATCTGCGATTTTCAAAAATTTAGTTCCAAAAATTTTGTAATTTTAATAATATTTCTATTTCTGTTTCAGGTGCAGATAGGGGATGAAAAATAAGGGTTAAATCCAAAATTTGGAAAACCTAGGTCAATATTTAGTTGAAAATTTTGAATGTTCCTTCTCAAAAATTCACTCACCACTATACCTCGGTTCGAAGGAAGTTTGTTTATGTTTTCGAGTATTCCCGTTTTATCCTAGGTACGAGGACGGGAGAGATGTCGGCAGATGCGGAGCGACGAGTGGAAGCTGTTTTTGAGAAAAAATTGGTATGCGCCTATTGAAGAATTTTGAAAAAATTTGAAAAATCTGCGATTTTCAAAAATTTAGTTCCAAAAATTTTGTAATTTTAATAATATTTCTATTTCTGTTTCAGGTGCAGATAGGGGATGAAAAATAAGGGTTAAATCCAAAATTTGGAAAACCTAGGTCAATATTTAGTTGAAAATTTTGAATGTTCCTTCTCAAAAATTCACTCACCACTATACCTCGGTTCGAAGGAAGTTTGTTTATGTTTTCGAGTATTCCCGTTTTATCCTAGGTACGAGGACGGGAGAGGTGTCGGCAGATGCGGAGCGACGAGTGGAAGCTGTTTTTGAGAAAAAATTGGTATGCGCCTATTGAAGAATTTTGAAAAAATTTGAAAAAAAATCTGCGATTTTCAAAAATTTAGTTCCAAAAATTTTGTAATTTTAATAATATTTCTATTATTTTCTGTTTCAGGTGCAGATAGGGGATGAAAAATAAGGGTTAAATCCAAAATTTGGAAAACCTAGGTCAATATTTAGTTGAAAATTTTGAATGGGTTAGGTTAGGTTAGGTTAGGTTAGGTTAGGTTAGGTTAGGTTAGGTTAGGTTAGGTTAGGTTAGGTTAGGTTAGGTTAGGTTGGGGCGCTGTGCCGGGTAACCTCCACGTGGTGCGCCCTGGTAACATCGACGGTCAACTGCTAATTCTGTATTAGTAATTGACTGCCGATGGCCAATAACCCGGCGAGGGGGAAGGCCTCTCCCGTTCCCTCTGATTAGCAGAGGGATCTGAGGATAGAGGCAAAGGAGGAGGTGATGGGTCCAGGGTTTGGACCAGAGAGGGCGGTGCGTTTCACGCTGTCGGGCGGCGTTCTGCGGCGGAGTATCCGTCGCAGAGCGCTGCTCGGCAGCTCGCGAAGTAGTGGACGCGGTGTGGTCCGCTGCCGCTGCTCAGACATATTCTGAGCAGCGGCAGCGGGGCCACGGTCGGTGGGCTTTGTTGGCTGGGGTAACTCCCGGCTGGCAAGCAGGCCTCTCAGGCCACCACCGGCAAACTCGTCTCCCCCTCCGGGAAGCAGTCATGTTTTGTGACTGGGGGGAAGAGGTGAGGGGCTTGCCTTAATTGGCCGGCCCAAGAGGAAGGAAACCTCGTTAAAAAACCCCAAGTTCCCGGCGCAGAGGTGCGTGGCGTCGGGGCGCTCTTCGGAGTGGTAGGGGGGAACCCTATCATTAGCGACCAACCCCGGGAAAACTCCCTACTCCCGGGTGTATGTGGGTTGCCGTAGTTACAGGGGGTACACTGCGGTTGACTGTTTTTATCCCCCATTCACGTGGGAACAAAAATGAATGGACAAAATAAAAACAAAAATAAAAAGGAGAAGAAGGAGTTAAGGAGTAGAGCTCAGAGAGATACGGAAACGGAGTCTGACTCTCAATGTACGGCGATGGAGACTAGGCTACCAACACCACCACCTGGTCCATCGACCTTGGAGGACGCTCGAAAGAGACCTCGCCCAGAGGACACTGACACTGGTGAGGAGTTTTCAGGCGCGGAAGGCGGTTTCCCGGCTCCGAAGATCATGACGCCGGTGAATAGAAGAGGAAGGGGTCGTCCTGCTACCACAGGACAGTACGTAGGCCTAGCGAAAGCTAAACAGGCCTTGGTGGAGGCAGAACGGCAGGAGTGGGAGCTGCAAGTGGAGAAGGCGGTTTCAGAGGCCGCGAAACGGGCAAGAGATCAGCACGCGCAGATTTCGGATCCCTCGGCCTCTGAATTCGAGAAGGACGACGATCTTGCGGGGGATTTGCGGGATTCCATTCTGGGATACACAGATGTTATCCAGCAAATCGCCGTGAAATCGGGAAATTTAAAGGGCACATATGTGCGAGATTTGAAGGATGCTGCGAAAGGCATTAGGGAGTTGGTTGCCAAACTCTGCACGAGAACGGCAACAGAAGAAACTGCTCGTTTGGAGGCCGAAAACCGACGTCTCAAGGAGCAGATGGAGGAAGTCCGCAAAGATATGCGGAGGCTCGAAGCCGAAGTTGGCAAACTGCAGGCGGCGCAGTCCTCTCCTCGTCCTAGCCAGGCAAGGCGATCTAGAGAGACTCAGCCTCAAGAGACTGAGACTCAGACGATCAGCCGGACGGTAGAGGAGGTAGCCAGATCCATATTTCTAGAAGTGGGGAGCATGTTCAATGCGAGACTCGTAGCTCTAGAGAATCGGCAACCTCCTGCCGTAAAGGTGAGGCCTCCGTTGGCTGCCGATGGGGCGGCAAAGCAGGGACCGAAAAAAGGGGGGGCGAAAGCGAGGAAGAGACCTCGGAAGAGGGTAAAGAGAGCGGCACCTCGGCCGGTGGCAAAGGAAGCAGCTCCAGCGGTAGCTGAGGAAGCGGAAAACCCTACGGAAGGGGAATGGGTTGAGGTGGTTAAACGGGGTCGAAAGACCAAAACCACGGGAGCGATCACCAAGGTTCAGCCGCCACCGAAACAGGTGAAGAGCGTACCCAAGATTAGGGCTCCCCGCTCCGCGGCGGTAGTAATTACCATACAGCCAGGGGCGGCGGACAGGGGTGTGACCTATGAGAAGGTCATGACGGAGGCCAAGTCGAAGATCGACCTGGCAGCGCTGGGGATTTCGGGAGGCCTGCGTATACGGAACGCTGCAACGGGCGCCCGAATTCTAGAGGTCCCGGGAACTGCCAGTGGAGGACAAGCGGACTCACTGGCGGAGCAACTGAGAAGCCACTTCAGCGGCGAGGATGTCAGGGTTGCGAGGCCGTCCAAGTGCTGCGATATGCGTATCGCGGGCTTGGACGACTCCGTAACATCTGAAGAGGTGGCGGCTGCGATAGTCAGGGAGACGCAGTGCCCAGTAGAGAGTGTAAGAGTGGGGGAGATTCGCCGCAACCCCACTGGTCTTGGCACGGTCTGGGCGCGCTGTCCTGTGGTGGAAGCCAAAAAACTGGCCTCTAAGGGGAAAATCCTCATTGGTTGGGTCGCGGCACAGGTGAGGCTCCTCGAGCCCCGGTCGCTGCGATGTTTCCGGTGCCTTGAGGGTGGTCACGTGCGCATTAAATGCACCTGCGAGGTAGATCGAAGCGATCTATGTTATCGCTGTGGGCAGAAGGGTCACAAGGCGGCTCAGTGTCGCGCGGCCCCACAGTGTAGCATCTGCACAGCGGTCGGAAGGCCTGCTGACCACGTAGTGGGAAGCAAGGCCTGTGGAAAGCCTCCCGTCAGAGGCAGTAGGATAGGGACTGTAGGGCCGCTTCGTACGGAAACAGCCCCAGCTCCAGCTCCAGTCACGGCCTCAGTGCCTATGGACGAGGCGGCAGAGGAAGCCGGTCAATAATGGCTGCGACTCGCTTTTTGCAGGTGAACTTAAATCACTCTGCCAGAGCTCAAGACCTTATGGTCCAGAGCATGGCGGAGTGGTCTATTCACGTGGCGGTGGTCTCCGAGCCCTACCGTGTCTCTGACAGAGACGACTGGTTAGGGGATCTCGAAGGCCAAGTGGCGATTGTTACTCGGGGCGCTGTTTGCTCCGTGCCCTTCGAACAGGTGTCGAAGGGTCACGGATGTGTGGCAGCGCTTCTGGGTGACACGTATGTGGTCGGAACCTACTTCTCTCCGAATCGGAGCCTCTCGGAGTTCGAGGGGTTCCTGAGAGAAGTAGAGAGACTAGTGGGGCTAGGGCGTCGACACCCAGTGCTGGTCCTCGGCGATCTCAATGCGAAATCTATCGCATGGGGATCGCCGAGGACGGACGCGCGGGGGGAGATGCTGGAGGAGTGGGCCGTGGAAGTTGGCCTGAGCGTGCTCAATAGGGGGAGCGTAGATACGTGCGTGCGGCAACAGGGCGGGTCCATTGTGGACGTGTCGTTCGCCGATCCCGCCCTGGCGCGCCGTATCCGTGACTGGAGGGTCCTGGAGGAGGTGGAGACACTATCGGATCACCGGTATATCCGATTCAGTGTCTCCACCCACACCTCGGACCCCGGTCGGTCGCGAACCCAGGGGGTTAGTGGCCCACGGTGGGCGCTAAAGCGCCTAGATAGGAGCATGCTAGTGGAGGCCTGCCTGGTGAAAACCTGGTCCAATGCCCCTAGCAGGCCAGCTTGTGTAGAGGCGGAAGCGAAGTGGTTTGGGGAGGCGATGCGCGACATCTGTGACGCGTCCATGCCTCGGGTCAGAAAACTTTCTGCCGCGCGGAGTGTGTACTGGTGGTCTGCGGATATAGCGCAACTGCGCGAAGCGTGTGTTGCAGCTAGACGCCAGTACACAAGGCACCGCCGGAGGCGTGGACGTCGTCCCGCGGAGCCTTTGGAGGAGGAACTCTATAATGAGTATAGGGAGGCCAAAAGGAGGCTGCAGATGGCTATTAGCCTCGCCAAATCCCGAGCCAGAGAGGAACTGCTTCGGTCGGTAGAGCAGGACCCTTGGGGGAGGCCGTACTTGATGGTGACGGGCAAGTTGAGGCCGAGGGCCCTACCCCTCACAAAAAGTATGCGCCCGGAGTTTCTGGAGGAGGTAGTCGCGGTCTTGTTCCCGGAAAGAGAGGAGCATGTTCCGCCTTCAATGGTTCCGCAATGGCAAGAGTCTCGGAGCAGCGGAACGGAGGTGGCAGTCACCAGGGAGGAGCTGCGAATGGCGGTGGCGAGACTACGGGCCAAAAACAAGGCCCCTGGCCCTGATGGGATACCAGGCCGTGCTTGGGTGTATGCCCTGTCGGTGTTAGACTTCGAGTCGAGACTGATAGGGCTCCTGAGTGCGTGCCTGGAGCGAGGGCAATTCCCGAGCTCGTGGAGGAGGGGCAAGCTGGTCCTTTTGAAAAAGGAGGGGCGACCTGCGGATCTTCCGTCCTCATTCAGGCCCATCGTGTTGCTAGATGAGGTCGGTAAGATCTTCGAGAGGGTGCTGGCTGCTCGTTTGTGTCGCCATCTGGAGGAGGAAGGCCCGAACCTGGCAAATAACCAGTTTGGTTTTCGGAAAGGTCGATCAACCCTGAACGCCATTCTGAGGGTTAAGGGGTTCGCGGAGGAGGCGGTGTCTAGTGGTGGGGTTGCGCTGGCGGTGTCTCTAGACATCGCCAATGCCTTTAACACCCTGCCATGGAGCTGCATCAAGGAGGGCCTACGCTTCCACCGGGTGCCCCGGTATCTTCAGATGGTCATCGGAGAGTACCTTTCCGACAGGGCGGTCTTTTACGACAGCAGCGAGGGTGGCGGAAGTCGGCGAATGTCGTGCGGTGTCCCACAGGGGTCGGTCCTTGGACCGCTCCTGTGGAACATCGGTTACGACTGGGTGCTGAGGGGGGAAATGCTCCGTAACGTCGAGGTTGTCTGCTATGCAGACGATACTCTCGTGACCGCAAAAGCGAAAACCTGTGTCGATGCGTGCAGGTTGGCGACGGCTGGGGTAGCGCATATGGTTGCCCGTATTAGGACTCTTGGCCTTGAGGTGGCGCTGGAGAAGTCAAAGGCCCTGTGCTTTCATGGGCCTCGACGCGGCCCACCTCCGAACACGGTCATAAATGTGGGCGGAGTAAGTATTGGCGTCGAGTCGACAATGAAATACTTAGGTATCGTCCTCGACAGCCGGTGGAGCTTCTCTGCCCACTTTGGGCAGCTGGCTCCAAAGTTGTTGGGTGCAGCCGGTGCGTTGTCGCAGCTGTTGCCTAACCTGGGTGGCCCCGGGACGTCGGCCCGAAGGCTGTACATGGGGGTCGTGAAATCCATGGCCCTCTATGGTGCACCAGTGTGGGATGATTCTCTGACCGGCCAGAACAGCGCGAATTTGCGAAGAGCACACAGAGCGATGGCGGTCAGAGTAATCAGAGGATACCGCACGGTATCGTACGAGGCGGCATGCGTACTGGCCGGGTCTCTGCCCTGGGACCTAGAGGCAAGGGCTCTTGCGGAGCTCTATCGATGGCGAGAGGAGGCTCTACGGAGAGGCAGGAGGCCGGCGCTGGAGGAGATCTCTCACCAGCGCCTGGAATACGTGCAGGTCATGGTGACGGAATGGGGCACAAGGCTGGAAAATGCTTCCGCAGGCCACTGGACGATACGGGCTCTTAGGCCAGTTCTGCCGGAGTGGCTCAATAGGAGGCACGGCTCTCTCACGTATCGAACGACGCAGGTACTCTCCGGACACGGGTGTTTCGGGGAGTACCTGTGTCGGATAGGGAGGGAGCCAACGCGGGAATGCCATCACTGCGGCTTTGAGCAAGACTCGGTATGGCATACGGTGGAAGAGTGTCCGGCGTGGGAGGAACCGCGCAGGACGTTAAGAGCGGTGATAGGCCACGACGTATCGTTGCCGGCCATTGCAAGGGCGATAGTGGAGGATGAGAGGCCGTGGACACAGTTCGTGACCTTCTGTGAAGAGGTGATGGCCCAAAAAGAGGCGGCCGAAAGGATCCGGGAGGTCACCACTGACCTACCGATGCGCCGAAGGAGGGCTAGGCGAAGGAGGGGGAGGGATGATCTCCGTCCTCCGTAAGGTGGCCGGGCAGCGGCCTGTGTTCGCTCGCCCATAACAGGCCTCGAGAAGGAAGGTAGAAGGAGAGGACTGGCAAAGAGCCTAGAAGATGGAGGCCGCAAGGCCAGCGCAGACAGAGGGACGGATGTACTGCAACTGCATTTCCCGTACTCTGTCCGAAATGTGATGCGTTCGGCAGTCTCCCAGTGGTGGGTTTAGTGGGTAGGGCCAGGCAGTCGCCGGCGAGCCCCACATAACCCCATTCGGGGGTATGCGTAAGTGCATTCCCACCACTTAAAAAAAAAAAAAAAAAAAAAAAAAAAGGTTAGGTTAGGTTAGGTTAGGTTAGGTTAGGTTAGGTTAGGTTAGGTTAGGTTAGGTTAGGTTAGGTTAGGTTAGGTTAGGTTAGGTTAGGTTAGGTTAGGTTAGGTTAGGTTAGGTTAGGTTAGGTTAGGTTAGGTTAGGTTAGGTTAGGTTAGGTTAGGTTAGGTTAGGTTAGGTTAGGTTAGGTTAGGTTAGGTTAGGTTAGGTTAGGTTAGGTTAGGTTAGGTTAGGTTAGGTTAGGTTAGGTTAGGTTAGGTTAGGTTAGGTTAGGTTAGGTTAGGTTAGGTTAGGTTAGGTTAGGTTAGGTTAGGTTAGGTTAGGTTAGGTTAGGTTAGGTTAGGTTAGGTTAGGTTAGGTTAGGTTAGGTTAGGTTAGGTTAGGTTAGGTTAGGTTAGGTTAGGTTAGGTTAGGTTAGGTTAGGTTAGGTTAGGTTAGGTTAGGTTAGGTTAGGTTAGGTTAGGTTAGGTTAGGTTAGGTTAGGTTAGGTTAGGTTAGGTTAGGTTAGGTTAGGTTAGGTTAGGTTAGGTTAGGTTAGGTTAGGTTAGGTTAGGTTAGGTTAGGTTAGGTTAGGTTAGGTTAGGTTAGGTTAGGTTAGGTTAGGTTAGGTTAGGTTAGGTTAGGTTAGGTTAGGTTAGGTTAGGTTAGGTTAGGTTAGGTTAGGTTAGGTTAGGTTAGGTTAGGTTAGGTTAGGTTAGGTTAGGTTAGGTTAGGTTAGGTTAGGTTAGGTTAGGTTAGGTTAGGTTAGGTTAGGTTAGGTTAGGTTAGGTTAGGTTAGGTTAGGTTAGGTTAGGTTAGGTTAGGTTAGGTTAGGTTAGGTTAGGTTAGGTTAGGTTAGGTTAGGTTAGGTTAGGTTAGGTTAGGTTAGGTTAGGTTAGGTTAGGTTAGGTTAGGTTAGGTTAGGTTAGGTTAGGTTAGGTTAGGTTAGGTTAGGTTAGGTTAGGTTAGGTTAGGTTAGGTTAGGTTAGGTTAGGTTAGGTTAGGTTAGGTTAGGTTAGGTTAGGTTAGGTTAGGTTAGGTTAGGTTAGGTTAGGTTAGGTTAGGTTAGGTTAGGTTAGGTTAGGTTAGGTTAGGTTAGGTTAGGTTAGGTTAGGTTAGGTTAGGTTAGGTTAGGTTAGGTTAGGTTAGGTTAGGTTAGGTTAGGTTAGGTTAGGTTAGGTTAGGTTAGGTTAGGTTAGGTTAGGTTAGGTTAGGTTAGGTTAGGTTAGGTTAGGTTAGGTTAGGTTAGGTTAGGTTAGGTTAGGTTAGGTTAGGTTAGGTTAGGTTAGGTTAGGTTAGGTTAGGTTAGGTTAGGTTAGGTTAGGTTAGGTTAGGTTAGGTTAGGTTAGGTTAGGTTAGGTTAGGTTAGGTTAGGTTAGGTTAGGTTAGGTTAGGTTAGGTTAGGTTAGGTTAGGTTAGGTTAGGTTAGGTTAGGTTAGGTTAGGTTAGGTTAGGTTAGGTTAGGTTAGGTTAGGTTAGGTTAGGTTAGGTTAGGTTAGGTTAGGTTAGGTTAGGTTAGGTTAGGTTAGGTTAGGTTAGGTTAGGTTAGGTTAGGTTAGGTTAGGTTAGGTTAGGTTAGGTTAGGTTAGGTTAGGTTAGGTTAGGTTAGGTTAGGTTAGGTTAGGTTAGGTTAGGTTAGGTTAGGTTAGGTTAGGTTAGGTTAGGTTAGGTTAGGTTAGGTTAGGTTAGGTTAGGTTAGGTTAGGTTAGGTTAGGTTAGGTTAGGTTAGGTTAGGTTAGGTTAGGTTAGGTTAGGTTAGGTTAGGTTAGGTTAGGTTAGGTTAGGTTAGGTTAGGTTAGGTTAGGTTAGGTTAGGTTAGGTTAGGTTAGGTTAGGTTAGGTTAGGTTAGGTTAGGTTAGGTTAGGTTAGGTTAGGTTAGGTTAGGTTAGGTTAGGTTAGGTTAGGTTAGGTTAGGTTAGGTTAGGTTAGGTTAGGTTAGGTTAGGTTAGGTTAGGTTAGGTTAGGTTAGGTTAGGTTAGGTTAGGTTAGGTTAGGTTAGGTTAGGTTAGGTTAGGTTAGGTTAGGTTAGGTTAGGTTAGGTTAGGTTAGGTTAGGTTAGGTTAGGTTAGGTTAGGTTAGGTTAGGTTAGGTTAGGTTAGGTTAGGTTAGGTTAGGTTAGGTTAGGTTAGGTTAGGTTAGGTTAGGTTAGGTTAGGTTAGGTTAGGTTAGGTTAGGTTAGGTTAGGTTAGGTTAGGTTAGGTTAGGTTAGGTTAGGTTAGGTTAGGTTAGGTTAGGTTAGGTTAGGTTAGGTTAGGTTAGGTTAGGTTAGGTTAGGTTAGGTTAGGTTAGGTTAGGTTAGGTTAGGTTAGGTTAGGTTAGGTTAGGTTAGGTTAGGTTAGGTTAGGTTAGGTTAGGTTAGGTTAGGTTAGGTTAGGTTAGGTTAGGTTAGGTTAGGTTAGGTTAGGTTAGGTTAGGTTAGGTTAGGTTAGGTTAGGTTAGGTTAGGTTAGGTTAGGTTAGGTTAGGTTAGGTTAGGTTAGGTTAGGTTAGGTTAGGTTAGGTTAGGTTAGGTTAGGTTAGGTTAGGTTAGGTTAGGTTAGGTTAGGTTAGGTTAGGTTAGGTTAGGTTAGGTTAGGTTAGGTTAGGTTAGGTTAGGTTAGGTTAGGTTAGGTTAGGTTAGGTTAGGTTAGGTTAGGTTAGGTTAGGTTAGGTTAGGTTAGGTTAGGTTAGGTTAGGTTAGGTTAGGTTAGGTTAGGTTAGGTTAGGTTAGGTTAGGTTAGGTTAGGTTAGGTTAGGTTAGGTTAGGTTAGGTTAGGTTAGGTTAGGTTAGGTTAGGTTAGGTTAGGTTAGGTTAGGTTAGGTTAGGTTAGGTTAGGTTAGGTTAGGTTAGGTTAGGTTAGGTTAGGTTAGGTTAGGTTAGGTTAGGTTAGGTTAGGTTAGGTTAGGTTAGGTTAGGTTAGGTTAGGTTAGGTTAGGTTAGGTTAGGTTAGGTTAGGTTAGGTTAGGTTAGGTTAGGTTAGGTTAGGTTAGGTTAGGTTAGGTTAGGTTAGGTTAGGTTAGGTTAGGTTAGGTTAGGTTAGGTTAGGTTAGGTTAGGTTAGGTTAGGTTAGGTTAGGTTAGGTTAGGTTAGGTTAGGTTAGGTTAGGTTAGGTTAGGTTAGGTTAGGTTAGGTTAGGTTAGGTTAGGTTAGGTTAGGTTAGGTTAGGTTAGGTTAGGTTAGGTTAGGTTAGGTTAGGTTAGGTTAGGTTAGGTTAGGTTAGGTTAGGTTAGGTTAGGTTAGGTTAGGTTAGGTTAGGTTAGGTTAGGTTAGGTTAGGTTAGGTTAGGTTAGGTTAGGTTAGGTTAGGTTAGGTTAGGTTAGGTTAGGTTAGGTTAGGTTAGGTTAGGTTAGGTTAGGTTAGGTTAGGTTAGGTTAGGTTAGGTTAGGTTAGGTTAGGTTAGGTTAGGTTAGGTTAGGTTAGGTTAGGTTAGGTTAGGTTAGGTTAGGTTAGGTTAGGTTAGGTTAGGTTAGGTTAGGTTAGGTTAGGTTAGGTTAGGTTAGGTTAGGTTAGGTTAGGTTAGGTTAGGTTAGGTTAGGTTAGGTTAGGTTAGGTTAGGTTAGGTTAGGTTAGGTTAGGTTAGGTTAGGTTAGGTTAGGTTAGGTTAGGTTAGGTTAGGTTAGGTTAGGTTAGGTTAGGTTAGGTTAGGTTAGGTTAGGTTAGGTTAGGTTAGGTTAGGTTAGGTTAGGTTAGGTTAGGTTAGGTTAGGTTAGGTTAGGTTAGGTTAGGTTAGGTTAGGTTAGGTTAGGTTAGGTTAGGTTAGGTTAGGTTAGGTTAGGTTAGGTTAGGTTAGGTTAGGTTAGGTTAGGTTAGGTTAGGTTAGGTTAGGTTAGGTTAGGTTAGGTTAGGTTAGGTTAGGTTAGGTTAGGTTAGGTTAGGTTAGGTTAGGTTAGGTTAGGTTAGGTTAGGTTAGGTTAGGTTAGGTTAGGTTAGGTTAGGTTAGGTTAGGTTAGGTTAGGTTAGGTTAGGTTAGGTTAGGTTAGGTTAGGTTAGGTTAGGTTAGGTTAGGTTAGGTTAGGTTAGGTTAGGTTAGGTTAGGTTAGGTTAGGTTAGGTTAGGTTAGGTTAGGTTAGGTTAGGTTAGGTTAGGTTAGGTTAGGTTAGGTTAGGTTAGGTTAGGTTAGGTTAGGTTAGGTTAGGTTAGGTTAGGTTAGGTTAGGTTAGGTTAGGTTAGGTTAGGTTAGGTTAGGTTAGGTTAGGTTAGGTTAGGTTAGGTTAGGTTAGGTTAGGTTAGGTTAGGTTAGGTTAGGTTAGGTTAGGTTAGGTTAGGTTAGGTTAGGTTAGGTTAGGTTAGGTTAGGTTAGGTTAGGTTAGGTTAGGTTAGGTTAGGTTAGGTTAGGTTCCCCCCCAGGGACGCCCACCTTGTCGTGGTGGGGGGGCTTAGTAGTCGCGGTTGCGCGTAGAACCGCGGCGAAGCTAAGAGGCGTCCAGGGCGGGCTGCCTGCGGGCAGAGGTTGCGGGGCCTGTCCGGGCTCCGCAGCTGTGAGGGGGCGCTGTTGCAGCGCTCGGAGGTGCGGGGCCGCGACAGGAGAGGAGTGTCGGTATCACGATGCGCCGCTCTCCCTATCTGTCGCGGCCCCGGCGGGGCCGGCACCGCTTGATGCCGGACTCGGAGGGGTTGCCGGGGAACTCCATCTTCGGCGGCCGTCAAGGCCCGCCTCTCCGTGTGTTCCTCTGAACAGCAGAGGACACCATGGATTTGAGGCGGGTGGAGGGTGGTGAAGCGGGTAGTGGTGTGGCGTGGCAGAGGGCCGTACACCGTGCTGCTTCCCGCACTACCAGAGCGACTTGGGAGGGGTTCGCTGGAGGGGGCCTGCGGGTCATACGCCTGGGCGTCGCAGTAGAATAACATCTGATCCTGCGGCGCCCGCTTAGAGGCGCGGAGGGAATGCGCTGAGTTTTTAGTGGGTAGGCCTCGCCCTTCTGGCGGGGAGAGCCTCACATAACCCCGGGAGTCCGCCTCCATTACTCGACTCCGGGGTATGCAGTTCAATGCATTTTCTCAGCGAAAAAAAAAAAAAAAAAAAAAAAAAGGTTAGGTTAGGTTAGGTTAGGTTAGGTTAGGTTAGGTTAGGTTAGGTTAGGTTAGGTTAGGTTAGGTTAGGTTAGGTTAGGTTAGGTTAGGTTAGGTTAGGTTAGGTTAGGTTAGGTTAGGTTAGGTTAGGTTAGGTTAGGTTAGGTTAGGTTAGGTTAGGTTAGGTTAGGTTAGGTTAGGTTAGGTTAGGTTAGGTTAGGTTAGGTTAGGTTAGGTTAGGTTAGGTTAGGTTAGGTTAGGTTAGGTTAGGTTAGGTTAGGTTAGGTTAGGTTAGGTTAGGTTAGGTTAGGTTAGGTTAGGTTAGGTTAGGTTAGGTTAGGTTAGGTTAGGTTAGGTTAGGTTAGGTTAGGTTAGGTTAGGTTAGGTTAGGTTAGGTTAGGTTAGGTTAGGTTAGGTTAGGTTAGGTTAGGTTAGGTTAGGTTAGGTTAGGTTAGGTTAGGTTAGGTTAGGTTAGGTTAGGTTAGGTTAGGTTAGGTTAGGTTAGGTTAGGTTAGGTTAGGTTAGGTTAGGTTAGGTTAGGTTAGGTTAGGTTAGGTTAGGTTAGGTTAGGTTAGGTTAGGTTAGGTTAGGTTAGGTTAGGTTAGGTTAGGTTAGGTTAGGTTAGGTTAGGTTAGGTTAGGTTAGGTTAGGTTAGGTTAGGTTAGGTTAGGTTAGGTTAGGTTAGGTTAGGTTAGGTTAGGTTAGGTTAGGTTAGGTTAGGTTAGGTTAGGTTAGGTTAGGTTAGGTTAGGTTAGGTTAGGTTAGGTTAGGTTAGGTTAGGTTAGGTTAGGTTAGGTTAGGTTAGGTTAGGTTAGGTTAGGTTAGGTTAGGTTAGGTTAGGTTAGGTTAGGTTAGGTTAGGTTAGGTTAGGTTAGGTTAGGTTAGGTTAGGTTAGGTTAGGTTAGGTTAGGTTAGGTTAGGTTAGGTTAGGTTAGGTTAGGTTAGGTTAGGTTAGGTTAGGTTAGGTTAGGTTAGGTTAGGTTAGGTTAGGTTAGGTTAGGTTAGGTTAGGTTAGGTTAGGTTAGGTTAGGTTAGGTTAGGTTAGGTTAGGTTAGGTTAGGTTAGGTTAGGTTAGGTTAGGTTAGGTTAGGTTAGGTTAGGTTAGGTTAGGTTAGGTTAGGTTAGGTTAGGTTAGGTTAGGTTAGGTTAGGTTAGGTTAGGTTAGGTTAGGTTAGGTTAGGTTAGGTTAGGTTAGGTTAGGTTAGGTTAGGTTAGGTTAGGTTAGGTTAGGTTAGGTTAGGTTAGGTTAGGTTAGGTTAGGTTAGGTTAGGTTAGGTTAGGTTAGGTTAGGTTAGGTTAGGTTAGGTTAGGTTAGGTTAGGTTAGGTTAGGTTAGGTTAGGTTAGGTTAGGTTAGGTTAGGTTAGGTTAGGTTAGGTTAGGTTAGGTTAGGTTAGGTTAGGTTAGGTTAGGTTAGGTTAGGTTAGGTTAGGTTAGGTTAGGTTAGGTTAGGTTAGGTTAGGTTAGGTTAGGTTAGGTTAGGTTAGGTTAGGTTAGGTTAGGTTAGGTTAGGTTAGGTTAGGTTAGGTTAGGTTAGGTTAGGTTAGGTTAGGTTAGGTTAGGTTAGGTTAGGTTAGGTTAGGTTAGGTTAGGTTAGGTTAGGTTAGGTTAGGTTAGGTTAGGTTAGGTTAGGTTAGGTTAGGTTAGGTTAGGTTAGGTTAGGTTAGGTTAGGTTAGGTTAGGTTAGGTTAGGTTAGGTTAGGTTAGGTTAGGTTAGGTTAGGTTAGGTTAGGTTAGGTTAGGTTAGGTTAGGTTAGGTTAGGTTAGGTTAGGTTAGGTTAGGTTAGGTTAGGTTAGGTTAGGTTAGGTTAGGTTAGGTTAGGTTAGGTTAGGTTAGGTTAGGTTAGGTTAGGTTAGGTTAGGTTAGGTTAGGTTAGGTTAGGTTAGGTTAGGTTAGGTTAGGTTAGGTTAGGTTAGGTTAGGTTAGGTTAGGTTAGGTTAGGTTAGGTTAGGTTAGGTTAGGTTAGGTTAGGTTAGGTTAGGTTAGGTTAGGTTAGGTTAGGTTAGGTTAGGTTAGGTTAGGTTAGGTTAGGTTAGGTTAGGTTAGGTTAGGTTAGGTTAGGTTAGGTTAGGTTAGGTTAGGTTAGGTTAGGTTAGGTTAGGTTAGGTTAGGTTAGGTTAGGTTAGGTTAGGTTAGGTTAGGTTAGGTTAGGTTAGGTTAGGTTAGGTTAGGTTAGGTTAGGTTAGGTTAGGTTAGGTTAGGTTAGGTTAGGTTAGGTTAGGTTAGGTTAGGTTAGGTTAGGTTAGGTTAGGTTAGGTTAGGTTAGGTTAGGTTAGGTTAGGTTAGGTTAGGTTAGGTTAGGTTAGGTTAGGTTAGGTTAGGTTAGGTTAGGTTAGGTTAGGTTAGGTTAGGTTAGGTTAGGTTAGGTTAGGTTAGGTTAGGTTAGGTTAGGTTAGGTTAGGTTAGGTTAGGTTAGGTTAGGTTAGGTTAGGTTAGGTTAGGTTAGGTTAGGTTAGGTTAGGTTAGGTTAGGTTAGGTTAGGTTAGGTTAGGTTAGGTTAGGTTAGGTTAGGTTAGGTTAGGTTAGGTTAGGTTAGGTTAGGTTAGGTTAGGTTAGGTTAGGTTAGGTTAGGTTAGGTTAGGTTAGGTTAGGTTAGGTTAGGTTAGGTTAGGTTAGGTTAGGTTAGGTTAGGTTAGGTTAGGTTAGGTTAGGTTAGGTTAGGTTAGGTTAGGTTAGGTTAGGTTAGGTTAGGTTAGGTTAGGTTAGGTTAGGTTAGGTTAGGTTAGGTTAGGTTAGGTTAGGTTAGGTTAGGTTAGGTTAGGTTAGGTTAGGTTAGGTTAGGTTAGGTTAGGTTAGGTTAGGTTAGGTTAGGTTAGGTTAGGTTAGGTTAGGTTAGGTTAGGTTAGGTTAGGTTAGGTTAGGTTAGGTTAGGTTAGGTTAGGTTAGGTTAGGTTAGGTTAGGTTAGGTTAGGTTAGGTTAGGTTAGGTTAGGTTAGGTTAGGTTAGGTTAGGTTAGGTTAGGTTAGGTTAGGTTAGGTTAGGTTAGGTTAGGTTAGGTTAGGTTAGGTTAGGTTAGGTTAGGTTAGGTTAGGTTAGGTTAGGTTAGGTTAGGTTAGGTTAGGTTAGGTTAGGTTAGGTTAGGTTAGGTTAGGTTAGGTTAGGTTAGGTTAGGTTAGGTTAGGTTAGGTTAGGTTAGGTTAGGTTAGGTTAGGTTAGGTTAGGTTAGGTTAGGTTAGGTTAGGTTAGGTTAGGTTAGGTTAGGTTAGGTTAGGTTAGGTTAGGTTAGGTTAGGTTAGGTTAGGTTAGGTTAGGTTAGGTTAGGTTAGGTTAGGTTAGGTTAGGTTAGGTTAGGTTAGGTTAGGTTAGGTTAGGTTAGGTTAGGTTAGGTTAGGTTAGGTTAGGTTAGGTTAGGTTAGGTTAGGTTAGGTTAGGTTAGGTTAGGTTAGGTTAGGTTAGGTTAGGTTAGGTTAGGTTAGGTTAGGTTAGGTTAGGTTAGGTTAGGTTAGGTTAGGTTAGGTTAGGTTAGGTTAGGTTAGGTTAGGTTAGGTTAGGTTAGGTTAGGTTAGGTTAGGTTAGGTTAGGTTAGGTTAGGTTAGGTTAGGTTAGGTTAGGTTAGGTTAGGTTAGGTTAGGTTAGGTTAGGTTAGGTTAGGTTAGGTTAGGTTAGGTTAGGTTAGGTTAGGTTAGGTTAGGTTAGGTTAGGTTAGGTTAGGTTAGGTTAGGTTAGGTTAGGTTAGGTTAGGTTAGGTTAGGTTAGGTTAGGTTAGGTTAGGTTAGGTTAGGTTAGGTTAGGTTAGGTTAGGTTAGGTTAGGTTAGGTTAGGTTAGGTTAGGTTAGGTTAGGTTAGGTTAGGTTAGGTTAGGTTAGGTTAGGTTAGGTTAGGTTAGGTTAGGTTAGGTTAGGTTAGGTTAGGTTAGGTTAGGTTAGGTTAGGTTAGGTTAGGTTAGGTTAGGTTAGGTTAGGTTAGGTTAGGTTAGGTTAGGTTAGGTTAGGTTAGGTTAGGTTAGGTTAGGTTAGGTTAGGTTAGGTTAGGTTAGGTTAGGTTAGGTTAGGTTAGGTTAGGTTAGGTTAGGTTAGGTTAGGTTAGGTTAGGTTAGGTTAGGTTAGGTTAGGTTAGGTTAGGTTAGGTTAGGTTAGGTTAGGTTAGGTTAGGTTAGGTTAGGTTAGGTTAGGTTAGGTTAGGTTAGGTTAGGTTAGGTTAGGTTAGGTTAGGTTAGGTTAGGTTAGGTTAGGTTAGGTTAGGTTAGGTTAGGTTAGGTTAGGTTAGGTTAGGTTAGGTTAGGTTAGGTTAGGTTAGGTTAGGTTAGGTTAGGTTAGGTTAGGTTAGGTTAGGTTAGGTTAGGTTAGGTTAGGTTAGGTTAGGTTAGGTTAGGTTAGGTTAGGTTAGGTTAGGTTAGGTTAGGTTAGGTTAGGTTAGGTTAGGTTAGGTTAGGTTAGGTTAGGTTAGGTTAGGTTAGGTTAGGTTAGGTTAGGTTAGGTTAGGTTAGGTTAGGTTAGGTTAGGTTAGGTTAGGTTAGGTTAGGTTAGGTTAGGTTAGGTTAGGTTAGGTTAGGTTAGGTTAGGTTAGGTTAGGTTAGGTTAGGTTAGGTTAGGTTAGGTTAGGTTAGGTTAGGTTAGGTTAGGTTAGGTTAGGTTAGGTTAGGTTAGGTTAGGTTAGGTTAGGTTAGGTTAGGTTAGGTTAGGTTAGGTTAGGTTAGGTTAGGTTAGGTTAGGTTAGGTTAGGTTAGGTTAGGTTAGGTTAGGTTAGGTTAGGTTAGGTTAGGTTAGGTTAGGTTAGGTTAGGTTAGGTTAGGTTAGGTTAGGTTAGGTTAGGTTAGGTTAGGTTAGGTTAGGTTAGGTTAGGTTAGGTTAGGTTAGGTTAGGTTAGGTTAGGTTAGGTTAGGTTAGGTTAGGTTAGGTTAGGTTAGGTTAGGTTAGGTTAGGTTAGGTTAGGTTAGGTTAGGTTAGGTTAGGTTAGGTTAGGTTAGGTTAGGTTAGGTTAGGTTAGGTTAGGTTAGGTTAGGTTAGGTTAGGTTAGGTTAGGTTAGGTTAGGTTAGGTTAGGTTAGGTTAGGTTAGGTTAGGTTAGGTTAGGTTAGGTTAGGTTAGGTTAGGTTAGGTTAGGTTAGGTTAGGTTAGGTTAGGTTAGGTTAGGTTAGGTTAGGTTAGGTTAGGTTAGGTTAGGTTAGGTTAGGTTAGGTTAGGTTAGGTTAGGTTAGGTTAGGTTAGGTTAGGTTAGGTTAGGTTAGGTTAGGTTAGGTTAGGTTAGGTTAGGTTAGGTTAGGTTAGGTTAGGTTAGGTTAGGTTAGGTTAGGTTAGGTTAGGTTAGGTTAGGTTAGGTTAGGTTAGGTTAGGTTAGGTTAGGTTAGGTTAGGTTAGGTTAGGTTAGGTTAGGTTAGGTTAGGTTAGGTTAGGTTAGGTTAGGTTAGGTTAGGTTAGGTTAGGTTAGGTTAGGTTAGGTTAGGTTAGGTTAGGTTAGGTTAGGTTAGGTTAGGTTAGGTTAGGTTAGGTTAGGTTAGGTTAGGTTAGGTTAGGTTAGGTTAGGTTAGGTTAGGTTAGGTTAGGTTAGGTTAGGTTAGGTTAGGTTAGGTTAGGTTAGGTTAGGTTAGGTTAGGTTAGGTTAGGTTAGGTTAGGTTAGGTTAGGTTAGGTTAGGTTAGGTTAGGTTAGGTTAGGTTAGGTTAGGTTAGGTTAGGTTAGGTTAGGTTAGGTTAGGTTAGGTTAGGTTAGGTTAGGTTAGGTTAGGTTAGGTTAGGTTAGGTTAGGTTAGGTTAGGTTAGGTTAGGTTAGGTTAGGTTAGGTTAGGTTAGGTTAGGTTAGGTTAGGTTAGGTTAGGTTAGGTTAGGTTAGGTTAGGTTAGGTTAGGTTAGGTTAGGTTAGGTTAGGTTAGGTTAGGTTAGGTTAGGTTAGGTTAGGTTAGGTTAGGTTAGGTTAGGTTAGGTTAGGTTAGGTTAGGTTAGGTTAGGTTAGGTTAGGTTAGGTTAGGTTAGGTTAGGTTAGGTTAGGTTAGGTTAGGTTAGGTTAGGTTAGGTTAGGTTAGGTTAGGTTAGGTTAGGTTAGGTTAGGTTAGGTTAGGTTAGGTTAGGTTAGGTTAGGTTAGGTTAGGTTAGGTTAGGTTAGGTTAGGTTAGGTTAGGTTAGGTTAGGTTAGGTTAGGTTAGGTTAGGTTAGGTTAGGTTAGGTTAGGTTAGGTTAGGTTAGGTTAGGTTAGGTTAGGTTAGGTTAGGTTAGGTTAGGTTAGGTTAGGTTAGGTTAGGTTAGGTTAGGTTAGGTTAGGTTAGGTTAGGTTAGGTTAGGTTAGGTTAGGTTAGGTTAGGTTAGGTTAGGTTAGGTTAGGTTAGGTTAGGTTAGGTTAGGTTAGGTTAGGTTAGGTTAGGTTAGGTTAGGTTAGGTTAGGTTAGGTTAGGTTAGGTTAGGTTAGGTTAGGTTAGGTTAGGTTAGGTTAGGTTAGGTTAGGTTAGGTTAGGTTAGGTTAGGTTAGGTTAGGTTAGGTTAGGTTAGGTTAGGTTAGGTTAGGTTAGGTTAGGTTAGGTTAGGTTAGGTTAGGTTAGGTTAGGTTAGGTTAGGTTAGGTTAGGTTAGGTTAGGTTAGGTTAGGTTAGGTTAGGTTAGGTTAGGTTAGGTTAGGTTAGGTTAGGTTAGGTTAGGTTAGGTTAGGTTAGGTTAGGTTAGGTTAGGTTAGGTTAGGTTAGGTTAGGTTAGGTTAGGTTAGGTTAGGTTAGGTTAGGTTAGGTTAGGTTAGGTTAGGTTAGGTTAGGTTAGGTTAGGTTAGGTTAGGTTAGGTTAGGTTAGGTTAGGTTAGGTTAGGTTAGGTTAGGTTAGGTTAGGTTAGGTTAGGTTAGGTTAGGTTAGGTTAGGTTAGGTTAGGTTAGGTTAGGTTAGGTTAGGTTAGGTTAGGTTAGGTTAGGTTAGGTTAGGTTAGGTTAGGTTAGGTTAGGTTAGGTTAGGTTAGGTTAGGTTAGGTTAGGTTAGGTTAGGTTAGGTTAGGTTAGGTTAGGTTAGGTTAGGTTAGGTTAGGTTAGGTTAGGTTAGGTTAGGTTAGGTTAGGTTAGGTTAGGTTAGGTTAGGTTAGGTTAGGTTAGGTTAGGTTAGGTTAGGTTAGGTTAGGTTAGGTTAGGTTAGGTTAGGTTAGGTTAGGTTAGGTTAGGTTAGGTTAGGTTAGGTTAGGTTAGGTTAGGTTAGGTTAGGTTAGGTTAGGTTAGGTTAGGTTAGGTTAGGTTAGGTTAGGTTAGGTTAGGTTAGGTTAGGTTAGGTTAGGTTAGGTTAGGTTAGGTTAGGTTAGGTTAGGTTAGAGGTTAGGTTAGGTTAGGTTAGGTTAGGTTAGGTTAGGTTAGGTTAGGTTAGGTTAGGTTAGGTTAGGTTAGGTTAGGTTAGGTTAGGTTAGGTTAGGTTAGGTTAGGTTAGGTTAGGTTAGGTTAGGTTAGGTTAGGTTAGGTTAGGTTAGGTTAGGTTAGGTTAGGTTAGGTTAGGTTAGGTTAGGTTAGGTTAGGTTAGGTTAGGTTAGGTTAGGTTAGGTTAGGTTAGGTTAGGTTAGGTTAGGTTAGGTTAGGTTAGGTTAGGTTAGGTTAGGTTAGGTTAGGTTAGGTTAGGTTAGGTTAGGTTAGGTTAGGTTAGGTTAGGTTAGGTTAGGTTAGGTTAGGTTAGGTTAGGTTAGGTTAGGTTAGGTTAGGTTAGGTTAGGTTAGGTTAGGTTAGGTTAGGTTAGGTTAGGTTAGGTTAGGTTAGGTTAGGTTAGGTTAGGTTAGGTTAGGTTAGGTTAGGTTAGGTTAGGTTAGGTTAGGTTAGGTTAGGTTAGGTTAGGTTAGGTTAGGTTAGGTTAGGTTAGGTTAGGTTAGGTTAGGTTAGGTTAGGTTAGGTTAGGTTAGGTTAGGTTAGGTTAGGTTAGGTTAGGTTAGGTTAGGTTAGGTTAGGTTAGGTTAGGTTAGGTTAGGTTAGGTTAGGTTAGGTTAGGTTAGGTTAGGTTAGGTTAGGTTAGGTTAGGTTAGGTTAGGTTAGGTTAGGTTAGGTTAGGTTAGGTTAGGTTAGGTTAGGTTAGGTTAGGTTAGGTTAGGTTAGGTTAGGTTAGGTTAGGTTAGGTTAGGTTAGGTTAGGTTAGGTTAGGTTAGGTTAGGTTAGGTTAGGTTAGGTTAGGTTAGGTTAGGTTAGGTTAGGTTAGGTTAGGTTAGGTTAGGTTAGGTTAGGTTAGGTTAGGTTAGGTTAGGTTAGGTTAGGTTAGGTTAGGTTAGGTTAGGTTAGGTTAGGTTAGGTTAGGTTAGGTTAGGTTAGGTTAGGTTAGGTTAGGTTAGGTTAGGTTAGGTTAGGTTAGGTTAGGTTAGGTTAGGTTAGGTTAGGTTAGGTTAGGTTAGGTTAGGTTAGGTTAGGTTAGGTTAGGTTAGGTTAGGTTAGGTTAGGTTAGGTTAGGTTAGGTTAGGTTAGGTTAGGTTAGGTTAGGTTAGGTTAGGTTAGGTTAGGTTAGGTTAGGTTAGGTTAGGTTAGGTTAGGTTAGGTTAGGTTAGGTTAGGTTAGGTTAGGTTAGGTTAGGTTAGGTTAGGTTAGGTTAGGTTAGGTTAGGTTAGGTTAGGTTAGGTTAGGTTAGGTTAGGTTAGGTTAGGTTAGGTTAGGTTAGGTTAGGTTAGGTTAGGTTAGGTTAGGTTAGGTTAGGTTAGGTTAGGTTAGGTTAGGTTAGGTTAGGTTAGGTTAGGTTAGGTTAGGTTAGGTTAGGTTAGGTTAGGTTAGGTTAGGTTAGGTTAGGTTAGGTTAGGTTAGGTTAGGTTAGGTTAGGTTAGGTTAGGTTAGGTTAGGTTAGGTTAGGTTAGGTTAGGTTAGGTTAGGTTAGGTTAGGTTAGGTTAGGTTAGGTTAGGTTAGGTTAGGTTAGGTTAGGTTAGGTTAGGTTAGGTTAGGTTAGGTTAGGTTAGGTTAGGTTAGGTTAGGTTAGGTTAGGTTAGGTTAGGTTAGGTTAGGTTAGGTTAGGTTAGGTTAGGTTAGGTTAGGTTAGGTTAGGTTAGGTTAGGTTAGGTTAGGTTAGGTTAGGTTAGGTTAGGTTAGGTTAGGTTAGGTTAGGTTAGGTTAGGTTAGGTTAGGTTAGGTTAGGTTAGGTTAGGTTAGGTTAGGTTAGGTTAGGTTAGGTTAGGTTAGGTTAGGTTAGGTTAGGTTAGGTTAGGTTAGGTTAGGTTAGGTTAGGTTAGGTTAGGTTAGGTTAGGTTAGGTTAGGTTAGGTTAGGTTAGGTTAGGTTAGGTTAGGTTAGGTTAGGTTAGGTTAGGTTAGGTTAGGTTAGGTTAGGTTAGGTTAGGTTAGGTTAGGTTAGGTTAGGTTAGGTTAGGTTAGGTTAGGTTAGGTTAGGTTAGGTTAGGTTAGGTTAGGTTAGGTTAGGTTAGGTTAGGTTAGGTTAGGTTAGGTTAGGTTAGGTTAGGTTAGGTTAGGTTAGGTTAGGTTAGGTTAGGTTAGGTTAGGTTAGGTTAGGTTAGGTTAGGTTAGGTTAGGTTAGGTTAGGTTAGGTTAGGTTAGGTTAGGTTAGGTTAGGTTAGGTTAGGTTAGGTTAGGTTAGGTTAGGTTAGGTTAGGTTAGGTTAGGTTAGGTTAGGTTAGGTTAGGTTAGGTTAGGTTAGGTTAGGTTAGGTTAGGTTAGGTTAGGTTAGGTTAGGTTAGGTTAGGTTAGGTTAGGTTAGGTTAGGTTAGGTTAGGTTAGGTTAGGTTAGGTTAGGTTAGGTTAGGTTAGGTTAGGTTAGGTTAGGTTAGGTTAGGTTAGGTTAGGTTAGGTTAGGTTAGGTTAGGTTAGGTTAGGTTAGGTTAGGTTAGGTTAGGTTAGGTTAGGTTAGGTTAGGTTAGGTTAGGTTAGGTTAGGTTAGGTTAGGTTAGGTTAGGTTAGGTTAGGTTAGGTTAGGTTAGGTTAGGTTAGGTTAGGTTAGGTTAGGTTAGGTTAGGTTAGGTTAGGTTAGGTTAGGTTAGGTTAGGTTAGGTTAGGTTAGGTTAGGTTAGGTTAGGTTAGGTTAGGTTAGGTTAGGTTAGGTTAGGTTAGGTTAGGTTAGGTTAGGTTAGGTTAGGTTAGGTTAGGTTAGGTTAGGTTAGGTTAGGTTAGGTTAGGTTAGGTTAGGTTAGGTTAGGTTAGGTTAGGTTAGGTTAGGTTAGGTTAGGTTAGGTTAGGTTAGGTTAGGTTAGGTTAGGTTAGGTTAGGTTAGGTTAGGTTAGGTTAGGTTAGGTTAGGTTAGGTTAGGTTAGGTTAGGTTAGGTTAGGTTAGGTTAGGTTAGGTTAGGTTAGGTTAGGTTAGGTTAGGTTAGGTTAGGTTAGGTTAGGTTAGGTTAGGTTAGGTTAGGTTAGGTTAGGTTAGGTTAGGTTAGGTTAGGTTAGGTTAGGTTAGGTTAGGTTAGGTTAGGTTAGGTTAGGTTAGGTTAGGTTAGGTTAGGTTAGGTTAGGTTAGGTTAGGTTAGGTTAGGTTAGGTTAGGTTAGGTTAGGTTAGGTTAGGTTAGGTTAGGTTAGGTTAGGTTAGGTTAGGTTAGGTTAGGTTAGGTTAGGTTAGGTTAGGTTAGGTTAGGTTAGGTTAGGTTAGGTTAGGTTAGGTTAGGTTAGGTTAGGTTAGGTTAGGTTAGGTTAGGTTAGGTTAGGTTAGGTTAGGTTAGGTTAGGTTAGGTTAGGTTAGGTTAGGTTAGGTTAGGTTAGGTTAGGTTAGGTTAGGTTAGGTTAGGTTAGGTTAGGTTAGGTTAGGTTAGGTTAGGTTAGGTTAGGTTAGGTTAGGTTAGGTTAGGTTAGGTTAGG